>CM046374.1:27110048-27143580 GCA_025413025.1 Ficus hispida | reverse complement strand
CAACGGCCATGCTGGAGAATGTTGGATACAGGGATGACGTGGGTGGTGTCTTAGCTTGGTGGCGATAACTAGGTGACGTACGGAAATGATGGAAAGTTTTATATCTTCCCCAAATGTTATGGTTAGTACTCCTGTTGTGAAGGAGATACGAACGAGAACATGAATGAATTCAGATATGTTCATGTTATGCTTTTATATGGAATGAAGATTATGGTTCTATATAAAAAGGCATGATTTCAAGAAACTGAATTTATTTCCTTATTTCCGTAAGAACCATGCCACCAAAGCGTAGAAGAGTACCGACCCAAGACTTGACTTGCGGCTCAGCTGAATGAGCTAAGGCAGATGATGTTAGCACAACAGCAAGAGATAGGGGGGCTTAGAGCTCAGATAGCTCAGCAGAATCAGGGACCTCCAAATGCTGAGGTACCACCAGCACCTATGAATCAGCCTGCTGCACGGAAATTCCTGATGATGTCCCGGTGATTCCAGAAACCCCATAGCCCATGAAGTACCTATTGCGCCTGCAGTTGTGCACCAGGCCTCTGGTTCGAGCTCCAGAAGAACTCTATGATAGATTTCGGCGCATGAAGGCACCGGAATTCGATGGGGTCTACAAACCCAATCGAGGCTGACAACTGGTTAATTGATCTCCAGGTCGCCCTAAATTTCCTCAGACTCAACGATCAGGAGAAAGTCCTTTGTGCATCATATATGTTACGAAAAGATGCTCGCCTCTGGTGGGAAACAGTTCAAATCCGGCGAGATGTTACTCAGATGACATGGGAGGACTTTGTGGAGGAGTTAAGGGAATGTATTTCAATACTGAAGTCATGGAGGCTCAACAAGACGAGTTCGACAAGTTTCGCCAGGAAATCTATCAGTGGCCGAAGCTGTCAGGAAGTTTGAGCAGCTAGCACGTCTCTGCCCTCACCTCATCAGTTCCGAAAGGGACAAAGTAAGAAGAATGATGAGAATGTTCCGCTCAGATTTAGCAGTAGTAATCAGCAGTGGCCCCCACCACCACTCACTGTTGCTGAATGTGTCAGCAGGGCAATTCGAGCTGAATATTGGTGGGTCAGAACAAGGAGCAAAGGGCTAATTTTTCCAGGAGAAGAGGGAAGAAAAGCCCAGGCCAAACAGAACCAGACCAAGCAGGGCCAAACTCCGCAACAGAAGGGTCAAGGAGGACCTTCGGGCCAGAACAACAACAACAACAGACCGTACGGCAACAACCAGCAGAAGAGGAAGTGGAATGCAGGAGGTCAGGGAATCAACAGAATTTCCCCAAAAGAAATACTCCTGATAACAACAATATCCCACTTGTCAGAAATGTGGGAGAAAGCACCCAGGAGAGTGCCGTGTTGGAAACGGTCGCTGTTTTCTATGTGGCAAGGAAGGCCACTATGCTAGAAGCTGCAATCTTAACCCCCAGAGTCCACAGAACCAACAGAGAGGACAGGGACCTCAACTTCATGCGGCACAGATGAAGCTCGAGGGACCCGAAATCTCCCAAGGCAGGTTGGAAGCTCCAGAACCTCAAGGACGCATTTACGCCTACACAAAGGAGGATGCTCAAGCTGGACCTTCCACAGTGGTGACAGGTCAGCTTCCTTTGCTCAACAAGATGCTTATGTGTTAATTGATTCTGGAGCTACGCATTCGTTCACATCGCCTAGATTCGCTAAGAAACTAGGTAGAGCAAGTGATAGGATCGGAAAAACATTTAGGACTGCATTACCCTCCGGGGAGATTCTGTTGTCTGATTATTGATACGTCATGTTCCAATAATTATATGTGGTAGGGAAATGTATGTCAACCTGATCATCATAGACCTATATGACTACGACGTCATCTTGGGAATGGATTTCTTGGGGAATACAACGCGGTGATTGACTGTCCACGACGAACGGTCACGTTCAAGCCAGTTGGAGACAAGGAGTTTATGTTTAGAGGATCGACTCCAAAACAGCCGAAAATGTTCATTTCTGCGCTGAAGGCTAGGAAATTGTTGGCAGAAGGATGTATGGGATTTCTAGCCAACATAGTGGATAAGACGCTTGAAACCGAGAGCAGACCGGAGGAAGTACGATAGTCGGAGAATTTATAGAGGTTTTTCCTGAAGAGTTGCCAGGACTGCCACCCGAACGAGAGATTTCCTTTGAAATTGAGTTACTTCCTGGATCAGCACCAGTATCCAAGGCTCCGTATAGGATGGCGCCTGCCGAACTTAAGGAACTGCAGATTCAGTTACAAGAGCTTCTGGATCGAGGATTCATTCGTCAGAGCTACTCGCCATGGGGAGCTCCAGTTCTATTTGTTAAAAAGAAGGACGGCACTCTTAGGATGTGCATTGACTATCGGGAACTGAACAAGATAACTATCAAGAACAAGTATCCCTTGCCTCGGATCGACGATCTGTTTGATCAGCTGAGAGGAGCTTCAATTTTCTCGAAGATTGACCTGCGATCCGGATATCACCAGCTTCGAATTAGGGAAGGAGACGTTCCCAAGACAGCTTTTCGAACACGATATGGACATTACGAGTTCCTCGTTATGCCATTCGGACTGACAAATGCTCCAGCAGCCTTTATGGACCTGATGAATCGAGTATTCAAAGATTACTTGGATAAGTTTGTTATCGTCTTTATATTCAAGATCAAAGGAGGAGCATGAGGAGCATTTAAGGATTGCTTTACGAATTTTAAAGCAAAACCAGCTCTACGCTAAATTCACAAAGTGTGAATTTTGGTTGAAAAAGGTCCATTTCTTAGGACATGTGGTCTCCAAGAACGGCATATCTGTAGATCCAGCCAAGATTGAGGCAGTAAGTGAATGGCCAGCTCCGAAAAATGTCACCGAAGTACGTAGTTTCCTCGGCTTGGCGGGCTACTACCGACGTTTCGTCGAAGGATTTGCTAAAATTGCAGCGCCACTCACTGCACTTACACGGAAAGGAAAGAAGTACGAATGGACTGCAAAGTGTGAAGAGCACTTCCAAGAGCTGAAAAACAGGCTGACTCGCGCTCCGATTCTCACAATTCCGAATGTGGAAGAAGGAAACTTCGTGATATACAGCGATGCTTCTAAAATAGGATTGGGAGCCGTGCTCATGCAAAATGGAAAGGTGATCGCTTATGCTTCACGCCAGCTAAAGGATCATGAGAAGAACTACCCGACGCATGATTTGGAACTTGCGGCGGTGGTATTTGCGCTCAAAATCTGGAGGCACTACCTTTATGGCAGTAAGTGTGAAGTCTACACAGATCATCAGAGTTTGAAGTATATCTTCACACAAAAAGAGCTTAACATGAGGCAAAGAAGATGGCTCGAATTGGTGAAGGATTATGACATAGACATCCGTTACCATCCAGGGAAGGCTAACAAAGTAGCTGATGCCCTTAGTCGGAAGTCGTCTTCCTCGTTGATGTCAATACAGCCATTGACCGAACCTCTTCAGAAGGAGCTAATAGAAGCTGGAATAGAGCTTATTACGGGAAGTTTAGCTGCCCTAACCTTCCAACCTACCATTTTAGATGGTATGAAAGAGCGACAAGAAGGAGATGCCTCGCTGCTCAGAACAAGGAACGAGGTCTTGGAAGGAAAGGAGTCAGACTTCAACATATCGGATGAGGGCATACTCTATCGGAAAAATAGATTATGCATCCCTAACGACGACAAGTTGAAGGAACAAATCATGAAGGAAGCTCATGAGACTCCGTATTCCGTTCATCCAGGAGCCACAAAGATGTACCAAGACTTGAAGGAAAGCTTTTGGTGGCCCAGAATGAAGAATGACGTCGCTACATTCGTCAGTAAATGCCTTACATGTCAAAGGGTGAAAGCAGAACACCAACGTCCAGGGGGAGAGTTGCAGAAAATTTCCATCCCAGAATGGAAATGGGACCAAGTGACGATGGATTTCGTGGTTGGACTACCCCGAACTTCCAGTGGCAATGATGCTATATGGGTGATTGTTGATCGTTTGACGAAGTCTGCACACTTTATCGCCATCAAGCTTAGCTTTTCGGTGGAACAGCTGGCGGAACTATACGTCGCGCAGATTGTTCGCTACCATGGGATTCCAAAGACAATCATCTCTGATCGTGATGGTCGTTTCACTTCTAAGTTCTGGAGAAGTGTACATCAAGCCATGGGTACCAAGCTTACCTTTAGTACAGCTTTTCATCCTCAAACGGACGGGCAATCCGAGAGGACCATTCAGACCTTAGAAGACATGTTGCGAGCGTGCGTGATGGACTTCAAAGGAACTTGGGATAAAAAGCTTCCTTTGATTGAATTCTCGTACAACAACAGTTTCCAAGCTTCAATTGGAATGGCTCCTTACGAAGCTCTGTACGGAAGAAGGTGCAGATCTCCAGTCCATTGGTACGAGACCAGGGAAAAGGAACTTGTGTCCACAGATTTCATTCGGAAAACCACTGATGCCGTCAAACTTATACGCCGACGAATAGAGACTGCATTTAGTCGACAAAAGAGCTATGCCGACAAACGCAGAAGGCCTCTAGAATTCCAAGTAGGAGACTTGGTCTTTCTCAAAGTTGCTCCATTCAAAGGGGTTATGAGATTCGGAAAGAAGGGGAAATTATGTCCACGATACATAGGGCCATTCGAAATACTGGAAAGAATTGGTAACGTGGCATATAAATTGGCTCTGCCCCAGGAATTAGCATATGTACACAATGTATTTCATGTGTCGATGCTAAAGAAGTACATCTCGGATCCATCCCATGTATTGGACCACGAACCAATTGAGGTTCACGAAGATCTGACCTATGAGGAGAAACCAGTTCGAATCTTAGCACGAGAAGAAAAGGTGCTAAGGAACAAGGTTATACCTTTAGTTAAGGTCCTATGGCGAAATCATGAGATTGAGGAGGCAACCTGGGAACGCGAGGATGAGATGAAGAAAAGCTACCCCGAATTGTTCTGATTTTCGAGGACGAAAATTCTTTAAGGAGGGTAGATTGTAATAATCGAAATTTTCATGAACTCACAATTTTCTTGTAAATAAGAAATTTATAGTTCGTATTATGTGTTTATGTGCAATTTTATGAAAATTATGAATATTAATACAAAATTCATGATTTTATCAGTATATGATTGAGTTCTCGGTAAATTAATTACGAGACTTCATGATAGGCCTTTTAAGTAAAAAGGTATGACGAAATTTCATGAATTCATGATAGTCAAAATTTGATCGGAACAAGTCAGAGGTTGACCAGAATGGTCAAACCTAAGACGGTAATGTTATATGATAATCAGTGTGAGAAATGCGAAAACCGTCCTTACAGACAAGATAGCATAATTAAAGTTTAAAACCACCATAGAAAAATCAAGCACCTAAAATAGGATATTAAAGGCCAAATGGCTTTAAATAAAAAGAAAAAGTTATATACAGTCCAACTATACATAGATAAATTTTGGACTGCAATTCGATATAACAGTATTAAATTATACTGTGTATTAGTGAACACAGTATTAGAAATATCTGTGTTGGATTTAAAGTGGACTACATTAAAGAACAAGCCAAACAAGGCTTTAAGATGACATCACCTCACCTTAGATTTATGACATCATCCCATTTTTGATTTATGATATCATAAATGGTGGAAACAATCACACCATGACACCTAGCACAAGGATGGCCGGCCACTTGGAGGGTTCTTTGGCAAAATTTTGTGCAATTATTTTTATTCCAAGGATTTTTGAGCAAAGTTGAACCAAGAATAATTGCAAAGAAACCCATTTTTTCACCTATAAATAGGCCAAGGGGGTGGGCGGATTTTGAGCCAAAAATTGGTGAAAACTAGCCAAACTCTTGCCATTTTCTCTCTCAAGAAATCCGGACTTCCAAGGGTGAGAAAAGCAAAGAAAAATTCGGAAAACTTAGGGGTTTTAGTGCTAGGGTAGTCGGTTTTTCTCTAGTGGCTTCAAGATAGGTTTTCGAAATTTTTGGTGCCCATTTTTGGGGCCAACAGCCAGCTGCCAAGGGGGAGTGAGTGAGTGATAAAATTTGGATTTAAGAGTGTTTAGTTTAGGTGCAAGCAGCCACCAAGAATCAGCCAACTTTGGTGCCAATTGGTGCAACAAAACCGGCCTTGGGTGGAAGCTAGGTAAATCCCCTCAAAACCCAACACTTTTCATTTAAATTTCAATTGAGAAATTTAAATGTATTTCAAGCAAAGTTTGTAAGAGCATAAGCTCACTTTAATTCCCTGCCTTAGTTAAGAAATTTAGGTTATGTGCTTGGTTAATTAGGATTTTATGGTTGGTGGTTTTATATGCATGCTTTGTGTTTGATTAAATGCTTAGGATTTTGCATGGTTATGAATGTTGTTCAAATTGGCTTGCATGTTGAATATTGAACGTTAGAAACCGCTGCATGATTGATATTAGGGCTCCCGCGGTGGCTGGTTGAGCTAGATTTCACGTCTAGGACGTAAAACAAAAATCGAAACCGAAAACTGCCATTTCGGGTAGAAACTGGTCAGTTTTCGGGAAAAAGCGATTTTTAGGCCCTTAGAGGCCGAATTTGGCAAAACTTAAAACACAAAAGTTGTTCAGAACAGTTTTTCCTAGAGGGCAACGTGGACGGATTTGCAAAATGAGGCTCCAATGGCCTCCGTTTTTACGAAAATCCGAGACTAAACTGCCCAGACCTAGTTTACACGACCAGTGGGTTTCAAATTAAAACTGGTACGAATCCAAGCAGAACTGGGTTTTTCTTAAAACATGAAAGTTTTAGAATTTCTCAAGAGCAAGAACTTTCGTGAAGACAAGTTTTTCAAATTCCATTTGGATTTTTAAATACAACCTGAACTATAAAAACTGTGCAGAGAAAAAGAAATTCCTGCACAGGATTTTCTACAAACATACAGAAAAACTGTATTTCTACATCAACATTTCCTGTTTTGACTATGAAAACTATTTCAAAAGCAGTTTTCAGCCTTAAATGAGTTTTATAAAGTTTTACTTTGAAAACCTCGAATTGGGAAGTAAAACAAAAGATTTTCTAGCCAATTTTCTAAATTGGATTTTAAGAGCCAAAGTGTAGTAACAAGTTGTTAACGGATGATAACCGGGAAAGATACCCGAGTTACTAAAGATTAGGCCCAATAATAGGAATAGTAACTTGATACTATTCATACGTACATGAGTTTAATACCCGAGGTTACCTCGAGTAACCTAACAAGTAATGGATCAAGTTTGGTTAACCACAAACTCTAGGGTTACGATTAGTAACCTAGTAATGATCAAGACCGGTGTGGGGGGGGACATATAATTAGAATATTGAACAGGTTACCAATATTTTATAGGATCCTTATCCTATGTTCTTTTTAATAGCAGGAGGTAACCTGCAGTTGCAATCTGAGTTAAGGCAACGAAACCCCAGACATAGTATCTCAGGCAAGTATCGAACCTCACCTGCAGTATGGAAATAGTAAATACTATTTTCAAATGTGCTATGTTATGCTATGCTATTTACACTATATTTTCAAGTGTACATACTATGATATGTGATGCCATGCGATGATATATTCTATGACATGTTATGCCATGTTGATAAGAATGCCATGTTTTTAAAAGTGTCATGGTTTACAAAAATACCATAAATGCCATGTTTTCAAAAGTGTCATGGTTTACAAAAATGCCATAAATGACATGTTTTTCAAGAATGCTATGTTATGGCAAGTGTTAAGTATGATATAACATAGTGACATCATGAAGCATGTTCACTAATGTTAAACCATATGGTAAGATAAATCGAGAAAGGTGTCGTACCAACCTCCCGTGATCGAGGAGGCTAGAGGTTTCAGTTGTGACATTTACCTTCCGTGATCGAGAAGGGTCAAGTTATAATTCCCAGAACTGTTAGGGCCTTGCAAACCCTAGCTTTGTCTGGAGGCTGCGCGCTTTCGGTACGTACACTATGGGCCCACATGTTGAGACAAGATAATAAGTTAAAGGATTGAGTCTATAATAAAGCATAAGACATTCAATCAATCATAAATGGTTCATGCATATGTTATATGATGAATGATATGTTTTTGAGATGTTCTCAATGTTTTGTGAGATTATGTTTGTACTTGCTGGGCGAAAGCTCACTCTTGTATTCCATACTGTAGGTAAGAAGCCTGCAGCTTAAATGGTGGGCTATGCGGACGATGCGGCGGGTGAAGGGCGGTGTGGGATACCACTACGCAAAATTTTCCGCAACCGCTTTTGAATCTCAAAAGTAAATTATGTTATGCAATATGTATGAAGTTTAAAGACTTAAGAAGATATCTTCAGTATAGTATGTATACATGATAAGTTTTTCTCTACAAGATAACTTATGTAAATATGTTTTAAAGAAAAAAAAAATTATTCTCAAATTTTCAAGTAAGATAAGTACAAGTAAGTATGGTGTCGACCCGGCTTGGGAAGTCGGGGCGTCACAATTTGGGAACTCGATTACTGTGGGTTACATATAGCACTATTTAAGTGCAAATGGGCCGACAATAATTATGTATGGACCGACAGTGATGGCATCACAGTAGTGGACTTTAGACGATTGGGATACAAAAATGATCCATTCATTATGGCATCACAGGCAATCCAAGTATTTTATACAACGGATCCCAGCAATTTAGAGTTGTTCCTAGTAGTACCGATGCAGCAAAAAATTCTCCATGGTCAAGAAGATGAGGAAGATTGCTCCGACATTCCTCCTTTCACACAGGGATTGCCACCGGTTGAGGAGATTGACGTGCTCGATGATGATGTTTCCCACTTGGTTCGACCGGATATTGAATGGACCCGTGTTGAGCAAGCAAAAAGAAAAAAGAAAAAAACTTGAACATTATGCCCTTTATTTTGTACAAAACATTACTTTATTTATATTATATTCCTAATAGTATTATATATTTATTTTGTTATGTTCATTGCTTTATATATATATATACCGTGACTATTAATTTCGATCCAAGCCACAACAGTAGTACATATATATGTGAAAATTTGGTAAATAAAACAGGGTTATTAGATAAAGAAGTTTCAGATTTTGGGTAAATGGTATGGAGAATACACGACGGTCCCAGAAGGAACCGTCGTGTATTCTCACGCAGGCGCGCGCCCGCGCGGCGTGGGCGCCCGCATGAGACGCGCGGGCGCGCGCCTTTCTCGGCCTGCTGCGTAAGAATACACGACAGTCCCTTCCGGGACCGTCGTGAAATTGGCAGGGCTTGGTGGATTTCACGACGGTCCCGGAAGGGACCGTCGTGTATTCTTACGCAGCAGGCCGAGATAGGCGCGCGCCCGCGCGGCATGGGCGCCCGCACGAGACGCGCGGGCGCGCGCCTATCTCGGCCTTTTCCTGGTGAATACACGACGGTCCCCGCCGGGACCGTCGTGAAATCCACAAAGATCGGTGGATTTCACGACGGTCCCGGAAGGGACCGTCGTGTATTCTCACGCAGCAGGCCGATATAGGCGCGCGCCCGCGCGGCGTGGGCGCCCGCACGAGAGGCGCGGGCGCGCGCCTATCTCGGCCTGCTGCGTTAGAATACACGACGGTCCCGGAAGGGACCGTCGTGAAATCCACCAGGCTTGGTCGATTTCACGACGGTCCCGGGAGGGACCGTCGTGTATTCCCGTGATTTCACGACGGTCCCGGAAGGGACCGTCGTGTATGCCGAGATAGCCTATATTCCCTGCTGCGTGAGAATACACGACGGTCCCTTCCGGGACCGTCGTGAAATTGGCCGGGCTTGGTGGATTTCACGACGGTCCCGGAAGGGACCGTCGTGTATTCTTACGCAGCAGGCCGAGATAGGCGCGCGCCCGCCCGCATGATACGCGCGGGCGCGCGCCTATCTCGGCCTTTTCCCGGTGAATACACGACGGTCCCGGAAGGGACCGTCGTGAAATCTACAAAGACCGGTGGATTTCACGACGGTCCCGGAAGGGACCGTCGTGTATTCACCGGGAATACACGACGGTCTCGGAAGGGACCGTCGTGAAATCCACGATTGGTCGATTTCACGACGGTCCCTCCCGGGACCGTCGTGTATTCCCGGTGAATACACGACGGTTCCGGGATGGACCGTCGTGAAATCCACCGGTCTTTGTGGATTTCACGACGGTCCCTTCCGGGACCGTCGTGTATTCACCGGGAAAAGGCCGAGATAGGCGCGCGCCCGCGCGTCTCATGCGTGCGCCCACGCCGCGCGGGCGCGCGCCTGCTACTCGTCAGGCCGAACTAGGCGCGCGCCCGCGCGTCTCATGCGGTGCCCGCGCCGCGCGGGCGCGCGCCTATGTAATGAACGGTTTTTAGTCGACGGTTTTTTCTTACCCGTCGTGTAATGCTCAAATTTTTAAAATTTTCACTTTTCATTTTCAAATTCCGCGCGAAAACCAAGTACTTAAATACAACTTTCCTCTTCATTTCTGTTCAAAATTTCTCTCGCATCTACATTTTTCTCTTAACACTCTCTAATTTTTCCAAGTACCCACACATACTTCACCAACCCGCCGATACTTCTCGTTTAAAATCCGGTCAATCCGCCATTGCCGTCATTGCCGCCGCCGCCTCCTTCTTGCATTGTACGTGCGTGACTAGTCTTTTTCAGAGAAAAGTAAGGTGACTTCGTATATAAACTAAACCACATTTGGTTCTTTCAGGAGTTAAAGAATTCTTGTTGCAAATGAGTGTGTTTGTTTTTAATATTTCTCTTTGTAGCAGAGAAAAATGATTGTGGATCGTTACTTTTTACACTTTACACACATTTATGAACATGTTTTATTTTTCGCACACAACATGCTCGATGGAATGCCATAATGAGTTTTTCTTTTCGAAAAAGAGAAAAGAATTTGATCAATATTGACAGCATAACTATAGCAAGATTACATGAAGTCTTCTAGCATGAAAATACAAAAATAATGCATCAAAACGGCCTATGACCGTCACTTTTAACGACGGACGCCTGGCACCCGTGGGGGCACCGGCGAGCCCGTGGGGGGCGCCTAGCGCCCCCTCGGGCGTACCTGGTGCCCCCTCGGTGGGGGGCGCCTGGCGCCCGTGGGGGGCGTGCCTGGTGCCCCCTCGGTGGGGGGCGCCTGGCGCCCGTGGGGGACCCTACCGCCTGGGCGGCCATGGGGGGCGCCTGGCCCCCACTCGGTGGGGGGCGCTAGGCGCCCTCTCGGTGTGCCTGGGCGCCCGGGGGGTGCCTAGCGACCGTTGGTTTTTTAAAAAAATTCAGGTTGTTAAAGAGCCTTTTTATGGACGAATTTCCAACTAAATAAGTTTCTGCACCTTTGCGTTTGGGTGAAAAGTTAATGTATTGTGTGATTCTTAATTAAATTTAAAATGAATCGATTATATTGGTATGACATAATTGTTATTGATTTTCACTTTTTTGCCAATAACTATAGGTAAACGAATACAATGGAACATTCCAAAAAGGGACGAGCACGAAGGATGAACCCGTCGGAGCCCAATGTTGATGGCAAGCGAAAGGCAACTATAATGAAACGTGTCCACATGGCAAGGAAAAGGGGTGAACGAATTTCCGTCACGTTTGACGAGAAAGGACAACCCGAAGGAAAGCACGGTGACGAATTGATGAGTTGGATTGGTGTGCTCGCTCGAGAGCACATTCCAATATGGATACAGGATTGGAGATCTCGTGAATTAGACAGATTGAAAGAAATTGTTTGGAAAGAAACCATTACTTCTTTCACCGTAGATGAAAGCTTTCGGCATTCGTGTATAAAATCATGTGGTGAAGCTGCACGGAATTTCCGGCATGATCTATACAAGACGTTTGTCGAGGGAGCTTTAACAGAAGAAAGTGTTTGGACACGGCCGCAAAAAGTTATTGAACTCTACCCTAATATAGAAGAAGAGGATTGGGTGAAATTCGTTCAGTATAGAACATCATCACAATTCCAACAACTATCGGATCGTGGAAGCGGAATAAGGACAAACAACGAATACTCATCAAGAGGAGGCCGAGACGGATATAGGAAGCTCGACCAAGAAAAGGTATGTCAAAATTAACGTGTTCATACAAAATCATATGATATTTATAGAACATTATGTCCTCATTTATACTAACAATGTTGAATTACAGTTTAAGAAGACTGGGAAATGGGAAAAAAGAGATAGTTTGTGGCTTGAGCAACAGATAGGCCCTGATGGAGAGTTCAAAGATCCAGCATGTCAAAAAGTTAGCGAGTTGATAGTAAGTTTACAAACTACCAATAAATTTTTACTCACTAGTATATGTACTTACAACCCTTAATCATAAACGAGTTATGTTAATTATCTTGTAGATGGAGTACAACACACAGCAGAGCCAAGGCACTTTCGAATCAGTTGGCACTAGTGATGTGTTGGCGCAAGCATTATCTAGACCCGAACACAAAGGGCGTGTCCGTGGCCAATCAAAGTTCGTAAAGCCGTCTCAGTACTTTAACCTAGATCGAAGTTCGAGTAGAAACTATGAAGTACAATCAATGAGACGTGAAATAGAAGAATTAAAGGCATTGGTGCGTGGTCTATGTGCGAGCAAAGATGTGGTGCCGTCGGTTGATCCCACCAATGTACCAACCGTGGACCAACACAACAGTTTTAAGGCTAGTTGCTCTGCTCAAGAAAAACAACATGGGGGAGTTTCTGATCCGCCACCCATGGCAGTCGAAAGCAAGGAGTGTAAGCTCTATATTTTCGATGAAGTGCAGGGTGGACAGTTGCTTGTCGCGTTTGGAAGAGCATGGATGGAGAGCCTTCCAACCGATACGGTGCATGGGATACCACTGGGGGAAGGGAACGTGCGCGTGTCAATCAGTGTGCCAAAATTAAAAAAAGCACAATTACCTATACCGACGTACGAGGCAACAACTGTGGAGGAGGCCATTAATGGGTTTGTTGCTTGGCCTAAAACATTAGTCGAGCTCGACACGAGTATGAACAAGGCGAGTCGAGGGCCTAGTCACGTTCCTGACCCAACAGCTGGAAAAACAAAACGCCAAAAAAAGCTTCGAAATAAGACCATCGACTCTCGGACGGAGGTACAACAAGGTGTGCAACAACAACAACAACAACAACAACTTTTGTTCGACTTTAACAACATGAACATGGCGATGAGGCCTTTGGCTTTTTATGCACATAGTATCATGCGTGACGGTAATCAGATTGAGATCCCAATACCATCCACCATCATGACTTTTGAAATGCCTGTCTTTCTGAGTTTTGAAGATATTTATGAGTTCATAAATTTACAAGAAATCAGTGCAAATTGTATATTAGTCTACATGAGGTACGACATTCTATCTCTAAAATTTCTATAATCTGGAAATCCTTCTATATCTCAGGTATAGTAACAATTCTGATATGCTTATATGCAGATATTTGGAGGAGCTATGTAGGAGTAACGGCCTCGCTGACAAGTTTGCGTTTGTGTCTCCAACCTTAATCTCACCGGTGAGAACAGATACTGAAGATGCTGGCATGAGAGACCGAGCAGACAATCTTATCAGCTTTTTGCGTGACGGACCAAAAGGCCGGATTTATCTTATGCCACATAACAGAGGGAGACATTGGGTGTTGGGAGTCATTGACCCATGGGAGGACTTCGTCCTTTATTTTGATCCTCTTCGAGAGAAGAAACGAGACGATTTTACGGAGCTAATCAGCGTGTAAGTCAATTTTAATCCGAAAAATTTTTTTAATCTTCTTATTTATTATATATATGTATCTTAATTACTTAATTTCAATTCTACCAATTTGCTAGGGCCCTATCGGATTGGAAGATTATAGCCGGTCAAGGGATTAGAAGGAGACAAGATTATAAAACTATAATCTCGGACCGTCCTTGTCCTCTCCAAGAGGGAAGTAGTGAATGTGGTTATTTTATATTAGGTTTTATGAGGGATATAGTGTTGAATGGAATTGAAGTACTAGAAAGTAAAGAATTTTATACTTCTGAGGATTTGAATTTGATTAGGGGAGAATGGGCTAGCCATGTAATGCAATTCATTAAATATGATATGTGAACTTGTAATGTAAAAATTTGTATGTATTTTTATTTTGATAGTTGAAGTTACTCTCTTGGATCGTGTATTGGATAACATGCAGGTTAGGCTAGCACGGAAAATCACCAAAAAAACCAAAATAATTTTTTAACTAAGAATATTACACGACGTTTCCGGCCGAAACATTACACGACGGTTCGACAAAAACCGTCGTGTAATCTGTATATTACACGACGGTTCGATAAAGAACCGTCGTGTAATGTATACATTAAACGACGGTTATATATCGAACCGTCGTGTAATATACTTAAGTACGCATACATTACACGACGGTTCTTGGCCGAACCGTCGTTTAATATGTTACATGCGACAACTTTACACGACGGTTCGGCCAAGAACCGTCGTGTAAACTCTATATTACACGACGGTTCTTGGCCGAACCGTCGTGTAATTGGGAGATTACACGACGGTTCGGCCAAGAACCGTCGTGTAGTTTGGAGATTACACGACGGTTCGGCCAAGAACCGTCGTGTAAACTCTATATTACACGACGGTTCTTGGCCGAACCGTCGTGTAATCTCCCAATTACACGACGGTTCGGCCAAGAACCGTCGTGTAATATAGAGTTTACACGACGGTTCTTGGCCGAACCGTCGTGTAATCTCCAAACTACACGACGGTTCTTGGCCGAACCGTCGTGTAATCTCCCAATTACACGACGGTTCGGCCAAGAACCGTCGTGTAAAGTTGTCGCATTTAACATATTAAACGACGGTTCTTGGCCGAGAACCGTCGTGTAATGTCCTTATTACACGACGGTTCGGCCAAGAACCGTCGTGTAATGTCCTTATTACACGACGGTTTGGTCAAGAACCGTCGTGTAATGTGGTTTTTGATGACGCCAAGCATGGTGTAACATTGAGATACGACGACGGTAACTGGACCGTCGTCTTATCTTCCACGACACTAGATTACACGACGGTTCGTGAACCGTCGTGTAATCTTTACACGACGGTAAAAAACCGTCGTGTAATCCACAATTTTTACTAGTGTGAGGAAGAACTCCTGCTTTGTTTCAAAGTTCTCTCCAAAAATACAAAACCAGATTTAAATTTTTTCATGTTGTCTGAACTATTTCCGAAATGTCCAAAACGACATCGTAAAGAGAAAACCGAACTGAAAACGAAGACACCCACAAGACAGCATTGTTTGAGTTTTGGAAAAATGTAGAACGAGCTAAAAAGGTGACACCGAAGGAAAAATATAAAGAAAAAATATCACGTGAGATGTATAGATAATGAGGGTGTAATAATGATACCGATCTAGTCGAAAGTACTGTCTTAATATACTTACTAATTTCTTCTATAGTAATTAGTTTTTTAGAAAAATAATAACCAGAAATAAATATTAAGGTACATTTTCATGAACTGAATCCTTTTTATTTTTTTAATTTTTATGATAGGACTTTCTATTTTGTATTATTTTAACCGTTTAATTAAATTTGAACTGTCTAATCTATGACTCGAGTAGTTCTATGTCGCGCTCTCTAAATTTTTTATTTTCAAGAATATCATGCTGTAAAAAGTTAATCCAACAATTAGAAAACAGTTCTTATCGGTTCTACGCAATAAGTGATACTATAGTAAAACCTTTTTTTTTTTTTTTTTGGGCTGCTAATCATAGATAAAAATGAACTTGAAAACCCATTGCGCAAGCCAAGGAACTCTCTCTCTTTTCTAAGGACTAGACTGAGTAGATAATAAGGAATTGCATATCACATTAAGCATTCATTTATTTTTTAGGTTTAAATCTAAGTTTTCTATATTAGTTCTTATCTTTTTCTCAAAAGTTAATAAAAAGGTATTACTAATTTTTAAAAAGTCAACCAACTTCAACCTAAAAACTCCATCTCAAATCCATGTTCTGAACAGAGCATTTAATCATTGACTTGGAAATTATTACGTTGATTGGTCCAATCTCTTGGGGACCGTGGAAATTTATTTTGATGATAAATATAAGAGCACTTATTGTGAAGACTTAGAATTTTAAGTGAGGCAAATGACAGAAATCAAAAGGGTAATTTGTCGCAGCTTCCATGAAGCTAGCTGGATGCCGGAAATAGTGAGAGACCTGAAAAATAGTGTTAAGAATACTAAGTTTAATATTAATTTTTGTGATATTAAACATTGTAAAAAAAAAAGATTAAAAAGTGTTAAAATAGGGTGTCAAATGGGAGATAAATTTGAAAAAAATTAGCTCTTTAAAAAATAAAAAATTTGATAAAAGTACCATTTTTCTTTCTTTCTTTCTTTCTTTCTTCTTCTTCTTCTTCTTCTTCTTCTTTTTTTTTTTTTTTCATTCTTGATGAGATAGAGGAATCAACTAGCATCGACCATTAAGGAACTTTAATACGTCTCAACTAAGTTGGCAGCTTATAAAACCTGATCCACTCAACCCGTGTCAAATCCTTATTCCGAATTTTAATAATGTTTTGAATAGCACATTTAATGTAACGCTGTAAAATGAGACTTGGTGGAAGAACCTTGGCCTAGTCTTAACTTGAAAGGTGCCTATAGCAAGTGTTGTAAAGACTTGGAGTATTGACTTGGAAATTAGTATATAGATGACAAATAAAAACGTCTTATAGTGAAGACTTTGAATTTTAAATGAACATGACACAAGTTAAAAAGCAATTATCAAAAGGGTAATTTGTCGCAGCTTCCATGAAGCTGACTCCTTAGAAAAAAAAAAAAAAAAATAGTTCACTAAATTTGACTTCCACACCAGTTTTTGAACTTTATTTTTTAAAAAATAAATAGAGTGGAGAAATTAAAACCTACACTCAAATTTTTTAAAATAAGAAAAATAAAAGGAGATAAAATCAAAATTCAACCACAATGGCGAGAAGTTTATTTTTTTTAATGTTATTTTGGAACCTTGTATACAAAACCTAAAATTTGATGTCTAATTAATATTGTGCTATCTTCCAGAGAAATTAGGCATGACCAGCTTTTGGACACCTATTTAAAAACGAATAGTCTTAAGGATATCAATTCAAATTTGAACATTTATATACCAACTCATATGATGATGATTTGTCAGTTTTTTATATATACAATCTTTTGGTATTAATTGAGTGACATTATTTTAGACATCTGTCAATTAAGAATGACAACTCATATATTATGTAAGTTGTTATTCAAAAATTGGGATTATTAGAGTTGGTATTTTTAGCATTATTATTATAAATAAAAAATGGCCGAACTAATGATTACCTAGGAAAAACACATATTGATATGAGCCAATAAGTGATTGGTCAAATATTAAGTAGTCAATTACTGATCGACTATTTTCAAGAAAGCGGCTATTTTCTTAATTTAACAAAAATTGAGATATTATTAATTAATAAAATGCTTAAAGTGATTATTTTTCCACCTATACCTATTATGTTTGAGATGAGATATTTTCTGATGGAAAATTGTTGGCATAATTAAAAGGGAATTTTTTAATTCTTCCTCAATTTAGATCATTTACTTTGCTCCTCAACTTATAAAAAATATCATTTGCTCTCAACTTTAGAACATCAGCAAACTTGCCCCTTCTATAACATTAATGAATCGAAAAGATGGTGTGGCACTAAATTTGAAAGACAAAATATTATAATTTCCGTTTCACTTAGGTTTTACTTTTTTACTTTACTACTAATTTTAGAAAAAAAATTTCACTATCCTGAATTTTAAAACGTTAATTATCAACTTTACCCCTTTAGTCGTGTAAATGTATGGAACAACAGATGTGATACTAAGGCTATGTTTTGAATCTTAGGTTCATAATTATAATTCAAATATAATAGATTCAAATTATTCTGAAAGAAATCATTATAAAAAAAAAATTAAACAGGTTTGAAAATTTTGATAAAATCCACTATCTCTCTCTCTCTCTCTTATTTTTTTTACTATTTATTTATCTTTTTAACGAACTATAGGAATCAACTAACATCAACCATCAAGGACTTAAAAATATCCAAATTAGATTGGCACTCAATAAAACCTCATCGAATCATCCCGACTCATGTCATATATTCCGATCTTTCAAAGAGTCTTTTCACATCAAGAAAAGAAAGTAGCAATAAAATTGCAATTAACATCGCCTATGATTAAGTCATGTGGAAGATATACAAACAAACTAATAAGAACAAAAAAAAAAAAAAAAAAAAAAGAATTGCATTGAAAATCCATATTTCTTAAACTAATTGGAAGTGAACATAAAACATCAATGCTCATTCAGCAATAGTTTCCAACTCCGGAGTCATAGGATTCATCGGCGTCTTGTTATTTTGGTTTGACAGACCTACAGAAGCGAAAGGATTAGGCGGCATGGCTAGTTCTTCTCCCGCTTCCAACACTTGAACAACAAAGTTCATGGTGGGACGGCTGATTGGATGCCACTGGATACACCAAAGACCTTCTCCTTCTTCTAGCATATTATAGATCCACTCTGGAGAGTAAATTTCATCAGCATTCTCCACCTTCCCACTTTTATATTTCTTTCTTCCTCCTACCATTTCAAGCAATAAGATCCCGAAACTATAAACATCCGACTTGTTAGATACGTTTCCGAAGTTTCTTGAAAAGACTTCCGGTGCAATATACCCCATGGTCCCCCTCGCTGTAATAATGGATGCATTACTCTTGTCCATAGAACACAGCTTTGCCAGACCGGAATCCGCAATTTTTGGAGTGAAGTTTCGGTCCAGCAAAATGTTTGTAACGACCCGTCTAACGTGATCGTTATATTACTTATCTTATCTTACTTATTTACTAGGCGGAAATACGGAATAAAATTTTTTTTTTTTATAACTTAAATCTTAGAAACTGACTTATACTATACCTACTTGTATACATATGTATACATATACATATATATATATATATGAACTGAATACCAAACTTATTTCGGTACATACAATCTTTTTACTTTAACTGTCAAACATAATTAAAACAAAATGCGTAGTGGTTCCCATCCCAAGATTTCACAGGTAGCCTTGCCACGCTCCACCGTCTTGCATCAAAGATTGCTAACAGGTTGCCTACCTAAAGCATAAACGTAAGACATGAGCTTTCGCTCAGCAAGTACAACTATTAATCCACAAAACATTTCATAATGGAACAATGTATGAACCAATTATGCTTTCATTATGCTGTCTTAGGTTAGCATATTTTTAGGGTCCTTATTTAACATAAGTGTACGTACCATGACACGCAGCCATGGAGTGGTTGGGGCAGCCAGCCCAATCTAACTCAAACCATAGACCAAACCCGCCCATAGTGGCAGGTCGGTACGACACGAGGTAACTTGATTGCCATCATACTTAAAATCTTTCTTTAACTTGTTCTTGAAAACATTTTCTTGAGAACATGTTTGTTGAATTCAGTTTCTTACTTGAAACTTGATCTTTGTTCTTACTAAGTGACTTATCATTAGTGAGCATGCTTCATGATGCCACAATAATAAAGCATAAATTATATGCATCACATCATCAAGGTACAAATCATATGCACTATATCATACATGCATGAGCTTAAAATCATATAAGCAGTAAAACTATTTTCCGTCTATGCTATAGGCAGAGTTATACTTACCTCTTATGTACGTCCTGAGTTCGTTGTTCCTACTGATCGCAACAACAGGTTAACTACCTGCTATCAATAACGACGTAAGATAAGAATCATCCTATCTTACTCTTAACCATAACCTTAGATGTTGGTATCCTAACCAACATCTATAAGAAATCCCTAGTTATATGTCCCCCACACTACCTTATGATAACCTATTTGGTTACGTAGGGTAACTCTGGGTTTTAGGCCCAGTTATACTAGGCATCCTATTAGGTTACTATTAGTAACCCTAGGTATAAGCCCAAGTTATGTTTAAATTAAAAAGCCTATTGGGCTACTAAGGCCCAATGATTAAAGTGGTATTCTAATTAGTTATCATGAGTAACCTTGGATCCAAAGTCCTATATATAAATTTCGTAACCCATTGGGTTATCATAACTTGGTCCAATTAATTTTTAGTAATCTTTCCGATTACTATTTATCTTGTTAATTAATTGTTTTCTTTTTGTACTAAATTGGGTTTGATTAACCATTTAAAAACTGTTTTGAGTAAAACTGTCTAAGTTTGGAAGAGTTTGCTAAAACAATCCCATAATTCCAGTTATTAGTGCATGTGCAGGAATTGCCAGTGCATGTATTGTTTTGAAAATCCTGTGCAGGAATTTTCTATTTCCTGCCTAGTTTTTAAGTTTCAGTCTCATTTTAAAATCTGTTTAGATTTTGAAAAAATTTTCTTCATAAAAGTTTTAGATCTTGAAAAACCCTACAACTTTCGTGTTTTGTTCAAAACCCAATTCTGCCTTTAACTTACACTTTTTTGCTGTTGAACCCGCCTGGCCGTGCACAGGGGTCTGGGTGGTCCAGGCTCGGGTTTTCATAAAAACGAAGGCATTTGGAGTCTTATTTTTAAAAACTGTCCATACTACCCCCTAGTATTTTCAATTTCCTACAACTTTGTAGTTTTAACTTTTCTCAAATTCGGCCTCTAAAGGCCTTAAAATACCGTTTCCAGATTACTGCTCAGTTTTTACCCGAATTGGCATTTTGGTTTCGGTTGGTTCTTACGTAAAATCATGCACACCCTACCTCAAACGGTTGCAAACGTGAGCCTATATCAAGTATGTAGCGTATAATGTAACATTTTCATGATCATATATACATTCTCATATATTAAATTATCTATTCGAACCCGTTTGGTGATTTTCACCAAACTTGGGTTTCTAGGGTTTTCTTGAACCCTAGTTCATCATACAAGCATTTAATTCCATAATCATTCATTCAACCTTATTCTTAATTATATGGGGACATATAACAAATACCTAATGGTCATACACATAAACTACATAATTTCTAGGGCATACAATCCAAAATATACACCAAATCATAAATCAAGGTCACAAAAACCTAAATCAAGCACATTCTAGGCAAACCAACTAAAACAAGAACATAATTAGTGAGCTTATGCTCTTACATCCAACTGAAAATACACATAAACTTTGCTCAAAACTTACTAAAAAGCTTAGGGTTTTGAGAGGGTTACCTCTAGATCTTGGAGATGAATCTCAAGCTTCGATTCCAAAATTTTTTTCTAGCTTTCCTTCACTAAAAAATCCGATCACTCTAACTTGGTTTTTCTCTCTTATGGGGTTCAGCTATTGTGGGAGAGAATGAGGTGAAAAATGGCCAAAATTTTGGAGTAATTTCCAATAAAATGATCAACAATACCACCCCCTACCTATTTATAGGTGTAATTTATTTTCTTTTCAATATTTATTTTTATTCTCTAATTTGCACATCTAGCCTTACAAACAAAATAATTGCCCATTAACCCCTAAGAGGTGGCCGGCCATTATGGGTGGCTTGGAGGCCAAGTTTTCAATTCTTTTCTTATTTCCCAAAAATCCAAAAATTATGAAATTATCTAAGGATGAGGTGTCCCTTATATAGGGCTCCGTTTGGCTTTCTTTCTAAAAAGCAGTCTATTTTCATACTAATACAAATATAAAAAATATTGTTTTCAACTAATATAGTACTATCATATTGGATTACAGTCTAGAATTTTTCTGCGTAAAACTTTTTTATATGACTTTGAGCTACTTAACCCTTATTGTTCTAAATATTGTGCTTAATTTTTCTAAAGTGATCTTGAATCTTATTCTTACTATTTTATCCGTGATGACGGTTTTTCGCAGTATAATTCTCATACTGCTTGCTATACTGCAGTACCGTTTCTGTTCAAACTTTGACCTGTCAAGGTCATAAATTCTAATTTTGCCTTTTCCTCAAAAGGTATCACACTTAACTAAACAAGCTGTTTTGAGTCTTATTATGCTATAAGAACTCAAATATATCTGATAAAATCATATCAGATATTTCACACAAATACTCATTTTTCCTCAATGAGGAAATCATGAATCAATCAAAAAGGGCGGTTATTACAATGTCGTGGGGTTTGATATCGAAATGAAGGATCCTTTTCTCGCAGCCTTGATGGAGATACTCGATTCCCTTGGCTATGCCTAGGGCGATCTGCTGCAATTTCTCCCAATTTAGACAGCACTTTTTATTTTTTGCCTTGGATGATAAGTACTTCTAAGCAAACCGTTTGGTAAGAACTCGTAAACAAGAGCTCTTCTTATCCATCAGCACAATAACCAACCAAGCGAGCCACAAACATACGTGGATGAGACCGAATGCTTCAAGATGTCCAAATCACACAAGGGTAACAATTTCTCTATCTGTTTCTTCTTTACAAACATACGTTACAAAATTTCTGTAGATACATGGAAAACAACTTGTGTAAATTCTACATTCAGTAATTATTTTCAAGGAAAACTAACTTTTATTTTCATGATCATTTATAGGTGGCCACTAATTAAAACAGTTGGTAATTTGGGGAAAGTTATGACTACTGTTTTAACCTTTCAGTTATTTAAGAGATTAGTTGTTAAGGTTCTTGACTCTTTAAATTGGAGAGACATTATCTGGTTGTAATCGATTTTGGTTTTCTCGATTTGTGCAGGTGCGGTTGTTGGATCTTTTGTTCTTATACTGTCGGCCACAGCGATTTTCATGCCTATACCTCAGACAAAAAGGAAAGAGAGAATCGACTGAGAATTAAAACGTTCTTAGAGGATTACAAAGCGCTCAAGGCATCAAGGTACACCTACGCTGACATTAAGAAGATAACAAATCAGCGCAAGGAGAAATTAGGCGAAGGAGCCTATGGAACGGTGTTCAAAGGAAAGCTTTCAAATGAAGCCCTTTCGCTTAGTTGGGAAATAATGCAGGATATTGCTTTCGGCATAGCCAAGGGAATTGATTATCTCCACCAAGGCTGCGAAACTTTCGATATCGAGCCCCATAACATTTTGCTAGACCACAACTTCAAACCAAAAATTTCTGATTTCGGTCTTGCTAAGTTGTGTGCAAAGGATCAAAGTATACTGTCAACGGCCACAGCTAGGGGGACTATTGGTTACATTGCACCAGAAGTATTCTCCGAAAAGTTCGGAAATGTGTCCTACAAGTCCGACGTTTATAGTTTTTGAATGTTGTTGCTTGAAATGGTAGGTGGAAGAAAGAACACACAAGATAGAGGAGAAGACAAGTGAAATTTACTACCCAGAATGGATATACAATCTTCTAGAGGAAGGAAAAGATCTCCGAATACAAATTGAAGACGAGGGAGATGGTAAAATTACTCCATCAATACTACAACTTCGGTAAAAAGTTCTATTGTCGTCAACCTCAATTGTATCACCAACCCATTCAACAGGACGCATGCCTTCTATGGAATCTGCTGAATGCTCCCCAACCCCACTGCTGGTTGCAGAACTTTCAACAACGTTTTGCTGGGCACCATCTTGCTCCTCTCGCTTAATATCATAATTTATAACACAGACTGAACTTTCATTTATATGAGATTTGTCGGGGATCTTTCGCTATTGAGAGATCCTCTTGACATTCCTGGGATGCAACTTTACCAGAGTTTGGAAGCCCCGATTGGTCAACAACATGCGAGTCATGAGAGGGTTGAGAAGGTTCAGCCTTAACATCCACCGTCTCACTGAGAGGTGGGAGATTGAATTTAATAGGTTCTGATGTTTCTGAATTCTTGACAACTTGGGAGGAGCTTTCACTCAAAGCAACAGGTGAAGAACCAACTGCTGAAGAACCAGATGCTGCTTCAGATTTCATTGAGATATTTACACAACTTCCTAAAACAGGTTTCTCATCTACTTTCTTTTGGGTTTCTATGGAGTCTAGACTCTTTGACTCCACTGCCAAATTAACATTACCACTCCCCAGAGCTGCACCACCAGTACGAGCAAGACTCTGTAAATCAGAGCTTCCATTTGGAGTCATCTTCTGCGGATTGGCCTTTGGTTCTTCGGTTCCTACTTTCTTTTCTGAAGGTGATGGAACTCCAGTTGTACTGGAAGGAATTTTTGTTGGTGTAACACTTCTCATTACACAACCATATTTAGGAGGTAAAGGTTTTCCATTGCTTAATGCCAAGCACCTCGAACAGTGCCACTCACCTCTAGGCATTCCGCTTTGATTAGATGACTGTGCACACCAAGTATGATATCCTTTCTCACAAGCATCACATATAAGCACATTATCCACCTCATTGATGGTAAGATGGCAAATTTGGCAAGTTAAAGCCTTATTCATGTAGTCCCTTGACGGAGGAATCCATGTGGGATGATCAGGAAGCTTGGGATGTATTAACTTCTGAACCATCTTTGCAATTTCATTGTGACTGTTAGAAAGTGAAGAAGGTTGAGCATAGTTTACGGGTTGCAATTGCTGATGCATGGTAGCAAAATTTCCAGGAGCTGGTTGCGTAAGGAATGACCTAAAGTTTTGATCTCTTGAAGCAACAGGAGTTGCCCGAGATACACTTGTTTGAGCAGTTCCATCAACCTTGACCGGAGTTTTATTTGGCATCTTGCTTTGTTCTGGTCCACTTTTAGGAGCTTGAGTATGTACAGACCATGTTGGAGCATTCAGTAGTTGATGATTTGAAGACCCACTCACTGCAAGCAGACAACACATAAGGTTGGAATTCATAACTAAACTACTAAAGCATTTGTTAAAGTTAGATACCATGTCATTTATTATATATATACATATATCCTGGGATCATATACGAAGAACAATTCAAGTGTCTTTTATACGATAAATAACAAGGCATTTGTATTGACGCTACCTTGTCCTTGTGATGCATAAGGGGCCTTCGGTCCTCCCTCTTCTTTGATTTGGGGTTGGGCCCTTTCAACTCGAGGCAAAATAGAGGAAGATGACTCCCTTCCTAAATTACTACTGTTAGGAAAGCTGCTAGAAACGGCAGATGCTCTGACATCATTGGTTGGCAATTGATACTGGATGGATGGAGCTGCTGTAGAAACATGACCTAGTGGAACTGAGGTGATCCCAGAAGAAATTGGCGGATGAATTGGTTTATCTGATGGAATCATTCTCACAGTATGGGAAGTCCCACGGTTTTCGGCTGCTGCATTAAAACTTGTTTGGACTGGTTGAGTGTAGGGAGAAGATTGTGCAGCAAATTTCCTGGATTCTTCCATCTAGAAAACACGATTATTGTCAAGAATTATTATAAAGGTATATTTAATCCTATAATAAAGTGTTCTGATACTACAGAACGTGAGCCATAAACGTTAAGATATCATTCTTGATTGTAAAATTCAACTCGGCAACTAACTGGTGGTTTTAGCACTAAAATAACTGCTTATGAAACTGCTATAGCAACTTGGCAACAAAATAAAAGTCCTAAAAGATAAAAACCCAAACTCAAACTACACTTTTCTCTGCATAAGCCAAGCTGTAAAATGAAATACAAAGCCCCAAACCAAATAGTAGCTGTAAGCACATGATATTGAAGATTTTTCGTTGTTGTAGGCATAATCTAAAGGTAATCCCACAGCTAACTCCACCGGAAGGTGTAGAGTTCAATCCCTTCACTCCCACTACCATATTTTTAAAAGAAAAAAATTGAAGATTTTTCACATAGTTGGCTTCCTATCTCCTAGTTGTAGATCAACAAGAAGCTAGTACATAGCTAGTTCAAGGAAGAAAAAAATTCAAGTCTATTTGTTTTCCACCTTCACTTGTGCTAGAACTTTGGTCCAACCAGCCTTATTTTGGTTGAATTGTACAACCAATCTATCAGACCTTTTTTACACTAAGAAAAAAACTTCATTCATTCAAACTAAAGAAATCCAAAGACATTTGATTCATCACATCAGGGGTGACCTACTCAATATCAAAGTTGCCAGACATGGAAGAAAGTCTGACCCAATCAACAAAAATTTCAAATCGTTCATAGCTTTTTTTCTATCCTGATCCAACAAATCAGGGACGAAGCCAAGCCCTCCCTAAACTTTTTCATTTTTTTCTTTTCAGCCCACATATTTAAGTACAAAATTTACATACATCCCCCTTGAACCCCCCCTCAACTTTTTCTGTTTATTTCTTCTCAGCCTATGTATTTTTGTACAAATTGACAAACAGCCTCCACCATAAACACTTAGAGCATCATCAGATACGTTATTATTACACTTTTGTACTAAATATAGCATCGACATAAACAATTAGACCAAAAAATAATCTTATCGAAATATTTTCCTATCAGTAATTAATGACTTAGATTGTGATACTTGATAATTAAATCTTCATCATAATTAGCCCCCTCGTAATAATTCCCACTGAACGGGAATCCTCTCTCTATTCGCATTTCTTAGTAATTAAAAAAAAGAAACTTCATAAATCTCAGTTGCATACCATCATCATATCTTACAATCACTCCATGCGAAAAGCTAAGCCAATTATGCAACAATCTAGAACCTTTTGTTAACTCTAAAAGCCTAGGAAAAAAGTGAAAATTTCCAAGTCTCTTAAACAAAACTCAAAACAAACTACAAAAATCAACGAAATTGACGCCATACCTTCCTCTTCGGCTGCCAAAACCTCTCCACAATCGTCAACCTAGGGCCTCTAAACCCTAATTTCTGATCCCCAGCCTTGGCATTAAGCCCCAAATACTCAATCACAGTCCCGATCGCATCCAGGCCGACGATATCCTTCAGCGCCATCGCACAATTCGACCAATTTCTCCCTCGCCTCCGCCATGAGCTCGACCTCCTCCTCCGTCGGCTTCTTCCAGCCCCGAATCTTCGCCATCGCCGACAGAACCAAGCCCTCCACCGCTCCCATTCCCAATTCTCGGCTTCTTTGTCGGCCGAGCCTCCGAATCCCCGTTCTCCGCCGGCCTCTTCTCCGACATCTCGTCGCCCGCCGCGGAATCCATGAGAATGGAGCTCTAGAACGACGCCGTGTTGGGATCAAAGACCAGCAAGAGAGCGAGAGAGAGGGGAAGGAAAATACGAAAATTTGGAAGTGAGAAATTGAAGTATGGTTTTGGCGGGTAATTGGGAGAGAGAAAGAGAAGGATTTAGAGAGAGAGAGAGAGAGAGAGAGAGAGGGTAAGGTGGGTGAGCAGAGAGATTTTTAGAGAGAGAAAGAGGAGAGAGAAAGTGCGTGTGTGTGGTGTGGGTGTTAATTTGCGAGAGAAACCGGTTCGGTTCAGTGGAACCCGGTTCATCTTATAAGGAAAGTTCGGAGTTAGACCAATCTGTCGAAAACAAGTGATGGGCCAACCATTTGGGCCTGATTGGTGATTCAGCCCAAAAGTGTAGTGGCCCAAGTTGAGCCCAACAAATAAAGCATGGGCCCACCTCGTGGCCCGCTCTTTTTTTTGAGACAGAGAAAGTAAACAAAGAAAGAATAACAATTTTAAGAAAATAATTAAAATAAACAACATATTTTTAAATTATTAGAGTAAATAACAGATTTATCAAATAAATAATTTATTTACATATATTTATCAGATAAATAATTTATTTATATTAATACGTTTTTTACTTAGTAAATGTTTTTTTCAAGAAATTTACCTAGTAAATTTTTAATTTACTTGGTAAAATTTTAATTTATTTTAAATATTTTAAAATATTGCTATTTACTTTACTTTAGATATTTTCATCAAATGGTATCTACTACAATTTTATGAGAGCAACATTAAAAGAAAAAAACCTTAAATTCTCTTGAGAAGTTAAATAGAAGGTTTTTAATATTTGAAAAATAATTGAAAAAAAAAAAACAGTAGGGTTCAAATCAAAACAGTGTTACCAATTTCCAACTCACGTGTCATTAAGACGACTCATTTGCAAGTCAAATATACATTTTCTCTAAGAATATCTGTAATACCTGAAATTTCGATAAAACTATGATTTCCTTTTAGACAAGGAAAATTTCAAGTTGAATCTTATATGTCGATATGAAACTCACGAACTGAATTAAATATCAGTATATGTTTGAGTTCTCAATTAATTAACTATGAGACTCAATAAGCAGTTTGCTTAGTCATGTATCTGACGCTTGAGCAAAAAAGGAAGAAAAAATTCTATGATTTTATGTTAGTCAAAGTTTGACCGAAAAAGTCAAAGTTGACCGAAAAGTCAAAAGGTTGACCTGGAAGGTCAAATAGATGAAGGTGCTGGGATACGGCAAAGCAGTATGGGAAATATACTGCGAAAACCTTCATTACGGACGAATAAGCAAGCATAAGCTATGAGACCACCATAGAAAATCAAGCACACCAAGTATGGTAGTAAGGGCAAGAAAGGTTCCAAGAAATAAGAAAAATTTTATTCAGTTCATTTTTACACAGATAAATTTTGGACTGTAGTACAGTGTAAAATACTGTTATTAGTTAATAACAGTATTGAAAATATCTGTGTTAGCATAAAAATGGACTGCATATTAAGTAACAAGCCAAACAAGGCCTTATGATGTCATCACCTTATCTTGGATTTATGACATCATTATTGATTAAAGAAAAGTGGGAAAAAAAATCCTTGGATGACACCTAGCATATATGGCCGGTTACTTGAGGGACTAAAATGCAAATATTTTTGTCCATAGGGGCCAAAGTGTAATTTTAAGAAATTACCTTGATGATGTAAGCAAGGTGACATAAGCATGATGAGGTAAGCAAACTTGGTCTCCAAGCAAATTGTAATGGCCGGCCACCTACAAGGATCAATGGGCAAATATTTTGTCATTTAGGGACTAAAACACAAATTTAAGAAAATGTGATGCAAGCAAGGTGATGTAAGCAAGATGATGCAAGCATGAGGTAAGACAATTACTTGGCCACCAAGGACCCCTAATGGCCGGCCACCTAGCATGCAAAAGTTGCAAAAAGTTGGTTTTTGGAGGACTATTTTGCAATTAAGCAAAGTCCAAAAACCTCTATAAATAGGTGCTGATTTTATTCAAAAAAATCAGAAAACCAAGCCAAATTCTGCCCATTTCTCTGCCCAACACCGAACCCAAAGCTGCCAAAGAAAAGCAAGAACCAAAAACAAAAATCCAAGAGACAATCCCTTAGGGAAGTTCGGATTTTCAGTTTTGGAAGTAAGGATAGGTGCTGGAAATTTTAGGGACCCTTTGTTTGGCATGTTGGCCGGTTGTGGGTGAGCTGAAAAGGAAGAGAAAAAGCTGAAGGAGTGGTCGGATTTTGGTGGGAAACAACAACCCAAGGACAGAAATTTTTCGGGTAACTCTTAGGAGGAGGCCGGTTAGGTTATGGGCAGCCATGGGAAGATTCATTTCTTGAATCTTGAGGTAATCTCCTTTAGCCCTAAGCTGTTAATTTGAGCTTCAATTTAAGTGTATTTCCAGCATTGGATGTAAGAGCATAAGCTGACCTTTTAGTGCTTGATTATGCTTGATTAGGGTTGGTGGTCTCTAGTTTATGATTTTGATGCATGTTTGCAATATGCCTACTATGTGTTTGTTATATGTTCCCATAGGTTGAGATTGAATGTATGATTATGTGATTGATGGATTGGAATGTTAGAAACGATTGCATGTGTGATCTTAGGCTTCCGCTGTGGTCGGTTGAGGTAGTGTGCGCGTTTTAGGACGAGAAACGAAATTAAGAACCGAAACTGCCAGTCTCGGGTCAAGACTGGGCAGCATTCTGGAAATGGTAAATTGAGGCCCTTAGAGGCCGAATTTGAAGAAACTCAAAACTACAAAGTTGTAGATAATGGTTTTTCCTAGAGGGTAGCTAGTATGATATTGTTTAAGTATGTTGGGCCATGAGCCCTAGGATTACGGCAAGTAACCAAACAAGTTATCGTAAGTTGTTATAGGAGGGAACATATAATATAACTAAGGCTACTCATAAATGTTGGTTAGGACACCAACATTTAATGATTATGATATATGGTAAGATAAAATGTGTATGACTTTTATCTTACACCCTGTTTGGAAACAGGAGTATGAACTGTTGTCGTGCCATGATTCGGACGATAAACCAAGAGCATAGGACGACAATTAAGTATAACTCCGCCTACAGCATGGGCAAAAATGATTTTATAACATGTTTTTCAAGAAATCATGAATTGATATGCATGATTTATGTTACGATGCTTACGTATGATGTGTTACGATGGTTACGTTACGATGGGTATGTTATGATGGTATGATGTTATGTTACGATGATTACGTTATGATAATTATGTTACGATGATATGATGCTACGTTACGATGGTTACGTTACGATGACATGAAGTTACGTTACGATGGTTATGTTATGATACGAAGTCTATGTATGAAGATTATGTTAAGGAGTTTATGTTATGCATTATGTTATGTTATGTTTTAATATAGTGACATCATGTAGCATGCTCACAAATATTTAATTACATGGTAAGAACACATTTTAAGACAAGCTAAGGTCATTGTGTCGTACCGACTTGCCATAATGACGAGTTTAAACGGTTTAGTCTATGGTTTGGGTTGAATTGGATTGGCTGCCCCAATCACAATCACTCCATGTTAAACAGTTTGTTTCATGGTTTGAGTTGGATTTGGATTGGCTGCCTCCAGCCACTCCATAGCTATGGACTACGGTACATGCATACATGACATGTAAAGAAACATAATCAAGATAATATACGAGAATTTAATTAATTCATAAGAAAGCATAATCGGTCAATGCATTCTTTATCTAAAATGTTTTGCGGATTGCACGTTGTACTTACTGGGCATAAGCTCATTACTTACGTTCATGCTGTAGGTTAGCAACCTACCAGCGATACTTGATGCAAGGCTGTGAAGGCTGGCGCTACAGACTGTGAAATGTGGGATGGACACCGCTACGGGTTTTGAAATTATGCTATGTAAAATATGTTTTGAAAAATATATTTTAAAGATGTGTTTTATGTTATGTGACAGTATGGATAAGGAACTGTTTTCAAGAAGAAAACTATTTTTAAGAAATTGTTTTCAAGAACGAGTTAAAGAATGGTTTTCAAGGATGATGGCAACAAGTTACCTCGTGTTGTACCGAACCGCATTAAGTCGGATTGGTCCACGGTATGATTAGGTTAGCTTTCAATATGATTATGAAAGCTCGGTACTCGAGTGAGTACTTATGAATATGTATGAGGATAAGTTAAGTTTTATGTAAGTAAGAAAAGAAAAAAATTTACTCCGGAATTTTCAGTCAATTTAAGCTTTTTAAATTAAGAAGTAAGTTAAGCAAGTAATGTAACGGCCCCCCGTCTGCGCAGTAGGACGCCCCTACGCGTGACGGTTCGGGACGTTACAGAGATGGTATCAGAGCAAGTTTTCTGCCATCCAGTTTCACAGTTCTGCCGCCTGAGCCACAGTTTTGCAAGTAAGTTTTCTTGCCCTAGTTTAAGTATAGTAGCTATATGAGGTCATAGTTTTATAATAGTATAGATATGAACCTGGTTTGAAAGCCGGGTACGATTGAAGAGGACCGCAAGACTTCATTGGCATCCGAAGGAATAGAGTCACGCATCTTCGAAGGGACTCAGGAAGTGGCTACATTTGCTGAGTGACTGCACGATATGAAGACGATACGTCAGTTATGTTGCAGCTTAGCGCATTTTTCCAGACGAGTCTATGGGCTAATATTGCCAGTAGATCAGAGTTGCGCAGCGAAAGCGTGGTGGATAAGCTGAGCCTACGATACGATATGATGAGATCGTGATGAATCGCTAGTATGGTATGCTAAGATATGAACGAAGGAATGAGTGTAGACATGTTGAGAATTAGAATTAGAAACTAGAAAATGGTTCGTTGCTGGTACAACCGAATCAATTTCTACAAGAGTCTCATCTTGCAACTATGATAGCCAAGTCATGATGATAAATGCTAGAGTAGCAATAAGAAATGAATAGGCTTCGAGATCAGATAACCTATCGCCTTACCCCAGTAGGGTGATAATCTGGAAGTTTCCATTTTAAGAAATAAGCTAGATGCTATAGAACTTAAGTTTCCTGGTTGTGAAACTTATGCTCCCATAAGAACGATAATAGGTATGGAAAGATGTGTGTTAGTGCCTTGACTGGTGGTAATATCAAGGCAATGCATAAATAAGAAGTTGGATGATGGCTATCAGTATGATGATGAAATTAAGAATATGATCCCTTAGTAAGGGAAATTATGAAATAATGGGAAGTTTTAGACATTCCTAAGGATTATGATTCTATGTTATGAAGAAAATGTTAGAAGCAATGAGAGAAGCTTCTACCATTCTGCTATCTAGCAAGTAGCTAGTCGATATGATATAAGTATTGCATCACTCGAACGATATCAAGCTTTCTCCATTAATTGACTTTGAAATGATTCAAAGGAAATATTTTTATAAAAGATGCTTAAATCTTGAGCTCATGCTTGAAAGAACCCCTCATTTTATGTAATACAGCCGAATCCTTGAGGTAGAATTCCAAGATAGGGGCTGTTATGAACAGTAAAGGCTCCAAGATAGGAGCCGTTATGTTCGTTAAATGACCGAATCCTTGAGGGATAAGTCCCAAGATAGGGGTCATAGGCCGAATCCTTGAGGGACAAGTTCCAAGAACGGGATAAGTTCCAAGAAAGGGGCCATTATGATAAGTAAAGGGTTCTAATAGCATAAGATCAAGGTTCAAGAAAGAAGCTATTTTTAAGATATGTTTTTCAAGTGTGGAAAAATTATAAAGTATGAAACGTTTTTCATGTATGAAAAAGTTATATGTTTTCCAAGTGTGGAAAAATTTTAAAGTATGAAATACTTTTCATGTATGAAAAGTTATAGGATAAGATATGTCTTTCAAACATGGCAAGTTATATGAAATACTTGCTTAAATTTTTATGAAGATAGTTCTTGTGATGCAATATGAAAGGAGAATATGATAGCATGAAAGTATGTAAGTATGAATGTATGTATGTAAGGAAAGTATGAAAGTATGTAAGTATGAATGTATGTATGTAAGGAAGTATGCAAATACGTAAGCATGAACGTATGTACGTAAGAAAGTATGTAGTATGAAAGTAAGATAGTATGAAGTAAGAATGAATGAAAGTATGATGACATGATATAAAAGTAAGAGTATGGTTCTAGACAAGAAACATGATCCCATTAAAGTATTAAAATGGGAACATGAACAAGTTACTATGGATCAATAGTGGATTTGAAGAAAAGCCACTTAGAAGTATCCGAATTTTCGAGGACGAAAATTTCTTTAAGGAGGGTAGAATGTAATACCCGAAATTTCGATGAACCTATGATTTCCTTTTAGACAAGGAAAATTTCAAGTTGAATCTTATATGTCGATATGAAACTCACGAACTGAATTAAATATCAGTATATGTTTGAGTTCTCAATTAATTAACTATGAGACTCAATAAGCAGTTTGCTTAGTCATGTATCTGACGCTTGAGCAAAAAAGGAAGAAAAATTCTATGATTTTATGTTGGTCAAA
>CM046374.1:27054147-27109948 GCA_025413025.1 Ficus hispida | reverse complement strand
AATCTGTCGAAAATAAGTGATGGGCCAACCATTGGGCCTGATTCGTGATATCAGCCCAAAAGTGTAGTGGCCAAGTTGAGCCCAACAAATAAAGCATGGGCCCACCTCGTGGCCCGCTCTTTTTTTTGAGACAGAGAAAGTAAACAAAGAAAGAATAACAATTTTAAGAAAATAATTAAAATAAACAACATATTTTTAAATTATTAGAGTAAATAACAGATTTATCAAGTAAATAATTTATTTATATATATTTATCAGATAAATAATTTATTTATATTAATACGTTTTTTACTTAGTAAACGTTTTTTTCAAGAAATTTACCAAGTAAATTTTTAATTTACTTGGTAAAATTTTAATTTATTTTAAATATTTTAAAATATTGTTTTTTACTTTACTTTAGATATTTTCATAAAATGGTATCTACTACAATTTTATGAGAGCAACATTAAAAGAAAAAAACCTTAAATTCTCTTGAGAAGTTAAATAGAAGGTTTTTAATATTTGAAAAATAATTGAAAAAAAAAAACAGTAGGGTTCAAATCAAAACAATGTTACCAATTTCCAACTCACGTGTCATTAAGACGACTCATTTGCAAGTCAAATATACATTTTCTCTAAGATCAAAGTATATGGTTATCAATCGGAAGTGTTTGATACACATTTTTAACCTAAAGGTACAAATTGTCAATGAAAATAAAAAAGATCAATTTATACATATGCAAACTCATGAAGTGATTTTTTAATTAACCATACTCGAATCAACAATTAGATCTGTGTCTTCGACATCATTTCCATTAGATCCTCCATTATCATTACTTATTATTCTGAATACTTGTGCCGATCAAGATTGAAAATTTTCGCGGTGACAAGATAAAAGGTTATATAATTATGGATATTATACCAAAACCCAATATAGAAGTTGTTTTTGTCTAAAATCTTAAGTTTGAAAAAGAAAAAAAAATAGTTTTCTTCTTTGGAAACATGTGAAAAAAATTCAAAAGTCTTCCTTAAAATTATATTTAAACGATAAATATAGATTAAAGAAAAGATCAATTGATAAAAAGTATATCATATGCAAACTCACAAAGTGATTTTTGTAATTCATCAAACTTAAATCGATAATAATATCTATCTCCTAATATGCATTCGAGATCAAACTAATTTCGGAGAGTTCCTCGTCAGATAGTGCCGATGAGCATGTTTCCTTGGATGTTTGCCCAGCATCTGCACCGTAGTTCTCTTGTGGATAAAAAGAAGGCTTTGGAGGCATTTGCAGGCATTCAACTTTGCCTTCGAGCAATTCTATGACTTTGCTCATTGAAGGGCGGTCGCAAGGCTTCAATTGTATGCACCACAATGCTACTATGATCATCTTTTTTATCGTTTCCTTTTCGTCTTCTGTTAGATCTTTCATTTCTACATCATGTGTTTTGCCAAACTGATCATATATCCACGAAGGAAAGTAAATTTGACTTGAATTCTTAACATTTGTACTTACGTTTTTCCTTCTGCTTGCCATTTCCATCAATAACATTCCGAAACTATAGATATCTGCTTTGTAAGAAACTCCTCCAATATTTTTGTAAAATAATTCTGGAGCTATGTATCCGATGGTTCCTCTTGCAGCGGTTAAAGATATGATACTATTATCCAATGGACATAGTCGTGCTAGTCCAAAATCAGAAACCTTCGGAATAAAATTCTCATCCAAAAGAATGTTGTGAGGCTTAATATCAAAATGTAGGATTTGCATGTCACATCCTCGATGAAGATAATCAATTCCTCGAGCCACTCCTAGTGCGATCTCAAATATTTTATCAAGACTCAACGAGTGATTCCTTTTTTCTCCAGAAAAAATATACTTATCTAGAGATCCAAGAGGCATGAAGTCATATAAAAGAGCACGCTTTGAACCCTCGACACAAAAACCGATTAATCGCACGACATTGACATGGTGAATCCTTCCAATGGTAGCAACTTCATTGATGAAATCTTGCCCATTAGCTTTGGATTTACTGAGAATTTTGATTGCTACAAAGTGACCGCTAGAAAGCTTTCCCTTGTACACAGAACCAAAGCCTCCTTCACCCAATTTGTCCTTGAAGCCTTTAGTCATCTTCTTAATTTCCCGATAAGAGTATCGTATGGGCATGAGGTTGTTTTGACCTTGGAGGAATTCTTCAATGCCGTCATACGTCGATAAATGCCGTCTTCGCCATTTGTAAATGATTAAGGCAACCACGAATGAAACTCCAACTACTGTTCTTGTTGCTAACAGTCCAACTGCGTAAAATCATTAGAAGAGATAAGCAATTATATGGTAAACGAAAAGGGGGAAAAAATTTAAATTTTGGTGGAAAAATGAGTTGAAAAATAGATGTTTTAACTTATTAAAGTGAGTTAAACCCCATAGAAACAAATAGCGTAAATTTAAATTTTCTCCTTAACTTTAGGTCTAATATACCTCCAAATTTTATTATGTATTATTATCCATTTCCCATGAATGCAAAAATATATCAAATAAGGTCCTTTTTGAAATAATAGAAGCACGTCTATAAAATTACCCATAAATAAAAACACTAAAGAGAGAGAGAGAGAAAAAAAAAAATATATAACATTATCTTCTTCCCTGAATTTCTTTTGGCCAGCACAATCTTGTTCTTTTTTCCCAAGTTTGGGAATTCTACTTGATTGACTATATGGAACTTGTACCTCCCACCCGCTGAACTCGCTTCATCATGATTTTTATTAAGTTATTCTTTAGCTCTAGATTGTGCAACTCTATGACTACTGCCATTTTTTTTTAATTTTTTGTTAATTTGAATTTTTTCTTAGACTTATATTTTTTTTTTCTTTGGTGGGATTTGAATAAGAAGTGATCATAAATTATTGGGTAAAAGGTTTTTTTGAACCTTCTTTGTTTTTTTTTCTTTTTTTTTTTTTTTTTCGGAATAAGATTTGCCACGGTGCAAAGCTTCCTACAATCTACGGAAAACAAAACAAAACAAAACAAAAGATGGAGCATGTTAGGTGCCAAATCCCTTCAAATTATATTAAGTTATGATTTTACTTAAATATTCTTAAAATAACGACGTCATATATAAATTTTATCTAGAAATCAAACGAAGGACCTTATTTTATACAATTTGTAAGTTGAAGAGAGTAGAGATAAGTTTGCATTTTCAGCGCAATAATTAATATAATTCTGGTTTAATATTAGATGTAAACTTTCCCAGACATTTTGCAAGTTTTTTTTTCCCCACTTGTTACTTATTTTATCAATGTGAAAAAAAAAAATTATGCAAATTAAGTGTTTTCGAATAAAAGGGCCTTACCAATGTATTTGTATCCTCCCTCGTAGAACAAGAAAACTGCAATAAACAAAAGAAATTAATAACTTATTAGGATAGGATAATCCTAGAAAACATAATACGAATACTCGGGTGGAGGGATTGAATTTGTATATTAATTTGACCACTGTTAAAGATCACAATAAAAACGTGGATTAATTTCAAATGTAGTGCTGAAAAATATGGGTAGTCTTTTTTGCCTCTTAAATTTTAATAAATGGGCACAAAACTCGTCATACCTTATATTATAATTTGTAGTTTGGTATTTCCATGTCAATTTTTATTTAACGAGTTTAATAATATATTGACGTAGAGAGTATACAACAAACTAATAAAGATACGTGTAACTAATTGCAATATACATTCTAGATTAGTTTCTAATTATAGGAGGTACTGTATTTCCTAACCTATAGGAGGTTAGTTTCTTGTTCTATATTCTTACCTTATTGTTGTATTTCCTAACTTAGAGGAGGTTAGTTTCCTAGTACATATTCTACTCTTGTGTATATATTCGATTCTTTTCAATGAAAATATATGAAACCATTATTTCATCAATCTATCAAAGTCTTTATGGTATCAGAGCCTTTTCCTGAACCTCTTTCTCTTATCTTTCTCTTTTCTTTTCTACCGTCAATCTTAAACTTCACAACTCCCACGTCTCAGTGCCGCCACGCCAGCCTTCTGCTACTCTGCTCAAGTATTCTTCAACCATGACCATTGAAAACAATCAACTTCTCATACCCAACACTCAAGAACCCACAAAACCTCTTATTGCGATCAATATACATAATTCTGTGAAACTCACATCCACCAACTATCTATCTTGGAAGCTACAAATTGAAGCTATTCTTATTGGTTATGGATTGCAACAGTTCATAGATGGATCTCTTTCAATACCTCCTGCCATAACCATCCTCGATAACGCTCCCAGTCCTAATCCCGAATACTTGACTTGGCTCCGTCAAGACAAATTAATCTTTGGAGTATTAGTGGGGTCAATATCTCCGACTCTAGTACCTCTCATCACTCAATCCAAAACATCTCGTGAAGTTTGGATGACTCTCACTAACACATATGCATGGCCCTTTCATGGACACATCAAGCAAATTAAGGATCAAATTAAGCAGGCAACAAAGGGGTCACAAACAATCTCCGAATACATGCATTTTATAAAAACTCGTACGGACGAACTTGCTATGCTTGGCAAGCCCATGGACGATGAAGACATCATTGAGAAGATTCTTGATAGTCTTGATGATGACTACAAACCTATTGCTGATGTTATCAATGCTCGTGACACAACAATATCATTTGAAGAACTCCACGAGAAGCTGATTAACAAGGAATTATCCTTACGTCTTCCTACCGCCAATTCAACTCTTCTTCCCATCTCTGTAAATCCAGCCTCAACTCGGTCCAATTCCCAACCGAATAGTTTCGGCCATCAACGCCCCTGGGGACATACATCACCCAACTCCACTGCAAGGTTCGATCGTCCTCCTTCTCGGCCATACCTTGGAAAGTGTCAAGGGTGTCGCGCTTAAGGACACACAGTTCAACAATGTCCTCTATTTCGCCTCACACCAATGACTCCACAGTTCACTTCGCAGTCACGAGCACCTCGTCAATAACAGGCCCGAACTCCATACTCTTGGCAACCCCATGCTCCGACCCCATGGCAACCACGTGCCAATGTCGCCATTACAGACCACTCCGACGGCTCCAATTGGCTCCTTGATAGTGGTGCATCACACCATGTCACCACCGACTTGAGTAATCTCTCCATTCATGCTCCTTATTCAGGGAATGACATAGTTGTGATCGGTGATGGCACGGGTCTCCCCATTTCACACACCAGTTCTACATCTCTAAACACTCAATCTAATACTTTTTCTCTTACTAACGTCCTTTGTGTTCCTACCATGCATCGCAATCTTATTTCTATTTCTCAATTCTGCAATACCAATAATACTTCCATTGAATTCTTACGCCGTTTATTTATTGTGAAGGATCTTCGCATGGGGGTAATACTTCTGCAGGGTCGGACTAAGGATGGTGTGTATGAATGGCCGGTTTCCTCTTTCCCATCTTCTCCATTGGTTGCCTTCTCTAGTGTCAAGACCACTTCGTCTGCATGGCATCATCGTTTAAGTCATTCGTTATTGTCGCTTTTCACTTAGATGTCTCTAGTCCATCTTCCATGAATTTTAATTGTAATATGTCAATGCAATAAAAGTAACAAATTACCATTTTCTATTTCTACTCTTGGTTCTAATTCTCCACTTGAAATTATTTTTTCTGATGTGTGGACCTCCCTAGTCCACTCCATTGATGGTTTTAAATATTATGTAATTTTTGTTGATCATTTCACCAAGTATATTTGGCTTTATCCTTTAAAAAGAAAATCTGATGTTCATGACATCTTTGTTCGTTTCAAATCCCTTGTCGAAAACTACTTCAAAAGGAAAATCATCACATTTTACTCATATAAATGGGGGGGGGGGGGGGGGGGGGGGGGGGGGGGGATATCAAGCACTTATATCCTATCTTAGCTCTACTTGTATATCTCACTTAACATCACCTCCCCATACTCCTGAACATAATGGGTACTCTAAACGACGTCATTGTCATATCGTTAAAACAGGTCTGTCCCTTCTCTCCCATGCATGCATGCCACTGTCATATTGGTCATATGCCTTTTCCACTACTGTCTACCTCATAAATCATTTACCCACTCCCACACTTCAACTCTTCTCACCATATGTCAAACTTTTCAGTACATCACCCAATTACTCCAAACTTCAGAGCTTTGGGTGTCTATGCTATCCGTGGTTATGTCCATACTCAACACACAAACTAGCTCCTCGGTCCACTCCGTGTGTCTTTCTAGGCTACTCCTCCACTCAAAGTGCATATCTATGCCTTGATCCGGTCACCTCATGCCTTTACACATCCCGTCCTGTTAAATTCGTTGAGTCCATTTTTTCTTTCACCAATATTCAATCTAATCTTCCCCGTCCATCATCTTCCACGTCCTCTATCCAGGTCTCTTCCAAGTCGTCGTCGCCGGTCGCCATCACACCATCTCTTACTATCGAACTTGTCCCTCATGCAGATTCTACTCATACCACCACGACCACCTCCGCCACCATTCTTCTTCCTTCCCCGACCTTATCCCTCCCCTCACCCTTATCCTTATGCCGTCGCGACCACCTATCCATTCCCGTCTCTACTTCCTCACATGAATCCCCCAGGCCATTAACTCCCACGCCCACACCTCCTCCCCACTCCCCACCGCCACTAGCTCCAACGCTCATACCTCCTCCCCAACCGGGTATGGTTACTCGTTCCAAAAACAACATCTGCAAACCAATCCAAAAACTCAATCTCATTGCCCAACTCTCTACCAATCCTGACCTTGAACCATCTATCATGACCCAGGCCATCCAAGATCCCAAATGGCGTCAGGCCATGTCTGAGGAGTTTGATGCTCTTGTTCGGAACGGGACATGGGACCTTGTTCCCTCTCATCCCTCTCAAAATATTGTTGGTTGTAAGTGGATTTTTTGCACTAAACCTGATGAGGACATGGCTAGCACAAGAGCATGGAATGCGGATCCTATTCAGGTTCCTATTGGACCCATTACAAGAACACGGGCCAAGAAATTCCAAAATGCATTAAACGGGTTGATTATAGGGATTTGGGCTCAAGCATGCATGTGGAGGCCTATTGAGGAAGATGAACAAGTTGACCAGCCCTTAACAAGCATAATTCAAGTTCTAGAAGAATCCGGAGCTTAATTTCAGTCAGCAAAATTGGCAAGTTTAGGAGTTCTGATTGTAAGGCTCACGTGCCAAAGCCATTACTTTTCTTTTATCAGACCTTTGACCTTTACTTTCCTTTTCTTTCCTTTTCTTTTTTATTTTAGGCAAGTAATCAGCCACTTAAAGAGCTTATTGTAATTTTTAGGCAAGTAAGAATATTTTCAGATTTTAACCACAATTAAGATAGCTATTTTTAGGAACTTTCTTTATAATATTCAGCCTATTTATAGGCGTCTATGAGGCAATGAAAGAGACAGACTATTATTTAGAAAATTGTGAGATTTCATTATCTTTGGTTTTTTGACGAACTATTCAAACTTATTGGAATTCTCCGTGGTGTTCACCATCGACTTATCAAATGGAATTCCACCACCGTTTGTGGCATCTACGACAATACCAAGAATCTTGTTTGGCATTGGGTCGCGGTCTTTTATATCAAGGTTCGTATCACGATTTAAACAATGGGTCGAGGTCTCCCATCCAAATCTGATTGTAGAACATTCTTGGGTTCCTTTTCGTTATCGGGTCTCGTCATAAGTTGGCGTGGTTTGCATCATTTGGTATCAAGCTTAGGTTCTAGTATCAGGTTTGCTTATCCTTTGTATTTTCTTTTTGTTCAAATTCTAGTTTGTTTCAGTTCCTGATAGTTCAAAAAAAAAAAATTGGATTAAAAAAAAAGATAAAAAAAAAGAAAACAGGAAGGAGTTCAAAAAAAAAAGTGTTTCCAAATTCGTTTGTAATTTCTATTTCCTGTTCCTTACATATCAAAAAAAAAAAAAAAAAAAGACCTGATAATATTTTTTGTTTGTTTTCATCCATTTTGGTTCCAATTAGCCCGAAAGTCACCTCACCCAAAGATCAAAATTTTTCGAAAAAAATTTGCTAATTTGTGCTTCTAAAAACCTAATTGGCCATATCCCTTGTATTATACTCTTGAACCAGAATTACCTTGATGAGTTATTGGTGAATTGTTGCTGGAAAATTTTGAGTACTGTTTGTTTAGTTTCAAAAGAACTGAAAGAGAATTGTCGAGTAGAAAAAGACAAGAGTGGTGAGCACATTAGAGGGTGAAAAGCCGCATATTGTTGAGTGAAAACACAAGTGTAGAGTGATTCACATTCTTGAGTGTAAACACGTAAAGGAGAGAATTGTGAGGTCCTTTCTTTCTAACATTGTTTTGCTGCAATCATGTCTCACAAAAACATTGCCGAAGGTGCTATGGAATTGACTTATCCAAAATTATTTATAGAGGCCATGATGAGTGAGATGAGGTGTGTGATGAGGTTGGAATTGGAGCAGGTTCATGAACGGATAGATCGGATGGAGAATACACGTGTGCAGCAGCCACAACACGCCCCCAATGTGCATAGGAGGGAAAGAGTTCAACCAAGACATGTTGCGGAGGACTTTGAGGAGTTCAATGAGGGCGGTTTTGAGGAAGAGGATGATAGACACTTGGTGGGCAGCGTTAGGAGGTCTGGACGAGTTATAAGAGATAGGAATAGGGAGGATAATAATTTGGGTAGCATTAAGATGAAGGTTCCTTCGTTTGACGGCAAGAATGATCCCGAGACTTATCTAGAATGGGAAAAGAAGATGGAGCTAGTTTTTGATTGCCACAACTACTCCGAGATGAAGAAGGTAAAACTTGCAACCATTGAGTTTTTTGACTATGCTATTGTTTGGTAGGATCAATTGGTGCTAAACAAGAGGCGAAATAGAGAAAGACCGGTGGAACTTGGGAGGGCATGAAAACGGTGATGAGGAGGCGTTTGTTCTAAGTCACTATTACCAGGATTTGTACAAGAAGCTGCAAAGACTCACACAAGGTAATCGGAGTGTCGAAGATTATTACCAAGAAATGGAGGTAGCAATGATCCTAGCAAATATAGAAGAGGATCGAGAAGCCACTATGGCCAGGTTTTTGGCAGGTTTGAATCAAGAAATTGCCAATCAGGTGGAGTTGTAACATTATGTGGAGTTGGAGGAGATGGTACACATGGCCATAAAAGTTGAGAAGCAACTTAAGAGGAGTGGTACACGGCCAGGCCGTTATGCAGAACAAACTCCTTGGAAGCCGACCTATCCAAAGAAGGAAGAGAAAGCCAGGGACAACCCTGAGGCCGATACTAAGCCTTCTTCCTCGACTTTCAATTCACAAGGTAAAAATGACTTTACTTCCACTCGCAATCGTGACATTAAGTGTTTCAAATGTCAAGGCAGGGGTCAAATATCGAGTCAATGTCCGAATAAGAGAGTCATGGTGTTTCGAGACAATGGTGAAATTATGACCGACAATGAAGATTCCGACACCGACTACATGCCACCATTGGAGGATGTTTCCGAGGAGGAGTATTCAGCCCCTAATGCATTAACATTGGTGGCAAGGAGAGCATTGAGCTTACAAGCAAAAAAAGTCAAAGAAGTGCAGCGGGAAAACATCTTTCACACTAGGTGCTATGTCATAGATAAGGTATGTAGTGTGATTATTGATGATGACAGTTGTACTAATGTTGCAAACACAACAATGGTGGAAAAATTGGGCTTGCCAACATTGAAGCACCCACGGCCTTACAAGCTATAATGGTTAAATGATAGTTGTGAGATAAGGGTGAACAAGCAGGTGTTAGTTGCATTTCGAATCGGTAAATACGAAGATGAAGTGTTGTGTGATATAGTACCGATGCAAGCAGGACACTTATTGCTAGGGCGACTATGGCAGTTTGATAGGCGTGTGAAGCATGACGGCTTTACGAACAAATACTCCTTTGTACTTAATCAACGACCAATCACTCTTGTACCATTGACACCGTAACAAGTATATGAGGATCAAGTGAGATTGCGGAAAGAGAGCGATCAAAAGAATGGAGCAGTATGCAAACAAGCCAACAAGGGGCGTCACAAACTGATTTTTGAACCTGGAAATTGGGTTTGGTTGCATATGCAAAAGGAGTGGTTTCCGACACAAAGGAAATCCAAACTACAATCTAGAGGGGATGGACCTTTCCAAGTCTTGGAACTGATCAACGACAATGCATACAAGCTAGATTTGCCTGGTGAGTATAATGTAAGTGTTATCTTCAATGTTTCTGATTTGAGTCCTTTTGATGTAGGTGATAAACTTAATTTGTGGACAAATCCTTTTCAAGAGGAGGGGAATAATGAGGATATAGCTAGCACAAGAGCATGGAATGCAGATCCTATTTAGGTTCTTATTGGACCGGTTACAAGAACACAGGCCAAGAAATTCCAAAATGCGTTAAACGGTTTGTTTAGAGGGATTTGGGCTCAAGCATTCACGTGGAGGCCTATTGAGGAAGATGAACAAGTTGACCAGCCCTTAACAAGCATAATTCAAGTTCTAGAAGAATCTGGAGCTTAATTTCAGCTAGCAAAATTAGCAAATTTAGGAGTTCTGATTGTAAGGCTCACGTGCCAAAGCCATTACTTTTCTTTTATCAGACCTTTGACCTTTACTTTCCTTTTCTTTTTTATTTTAGGCAAGTAATCATCCACTTAAAGAGCTGATTATAATTTTTAGGCAAGTAAGAATATTTCTAGATTTTAGCGACAATTAAGATAGCTATTTTTAGGAACTTTTCTTTGTAATGTTCAGCCTATTTATAGGCATCTATGAGGCAATGAAAGAGACATACCATTATTTAGAAAATTGTGAGAATTCATTCTCTTTGGTTATTTAACGAACTATTCGAACTTATCGGAATTCTCCGTGGCATTCACCATCGACTTATCAAATGGAATTCCACCATCGTTTGTGGCGACTACGATAATACCAAGATTCTTGTTTGCGGGTTGGCATTGGGTTGCGGTCTTCTATACCAAGATTCGTGTCATGATTTAAATAACGGTTCGAGGCCCCCCATCTAAATCTGATTATAGAATGTTCTTGGGTTCCTTTTCGTTATCGGGCCTCGTCACAAGTTAGCGTAGTTCGCATCAAAACTCTTATCTGATGGTTCTATTGACAGGTACAAAGCTTGTCTCGTTGCCAAGGGGTTCTATCAATGCTCGGGTGTTGACTAACATGACACTTTTAGTCCTGTTGTCAGACCAACTACAGTCTGACTTGTTCTCTCTCTTGCTGTCATGCATGGTTGGTCGCTGCACCAACTTGATGTTAACAATGCATTCCTTCAAGGGTCTCTTTCTGAGGATGTTTTTATGGCACAACCACAGGGCTTTATTGACATCGACCACCCTCATCATGTCTACAAACTTCAAAAAGTAATCTATGGTCTCAAACAAGCCCCAAGTGCCTGGTACCATGAGCTGCATCACTTTCTTGTCAATTCTGACTTCACCAACTCTCATGCCGACACATCCCTATTTGTCTACAACACCTCTGACATCAGGATCTATATATTAGTCTATGTTGACGACATTATTATCATGGGGAACAATGACACTGCTGTCCAATAGTTCATCACTCTTCTTTCCAACAGATTCTCCATCAAGGATCTTAGTTCATTAACCTATTTTCTTGGAGTTGAAGTTATTCGACATCCGCATGGCATTTTTCTTTCCCAGCAGCGTTACATCCATGATCTTCTCTCTCGCTCTCACATGACCGGTGCCAAACCTGTGTCCACGCCACTTGCCACTTCTCTGACTCTTACGCTTCACTCTGGCTCATCCATCTCTGATCCCGCTGCCTACCGGGCTCTTGTTGGTAGTCTCCAATACTTATCTCTCACCCGCCCGGACATTGCTTACACGGTCAACAAGCTGTCTCAATTCATACTTTGCCCTAAGATCGAACATTAGATTGCCGTCAAACGTCTACTCCGGTACCTCTGTGGCACTATTGATCATGGAGTTGTCCTTTCTCGGAAATCATCATTAGCTTTCCATGCTTTCTCAGATGCAGAATGGGCTGGTAACAAAGATGACTTTACTTCCACAAGTGCATATCTCATCTACATTGGTTGCAATCATATCTCCTGGAGTTCAAAGAAACAACGGACGATGGCCCGCTCATCTACTGAGGCCGAGTACCGTGCTGTTGCTACCGCCATTGCCGAAATTCGCTGGATCTGTTCGCTTCTCACAGAGCTTCATGTCATCTTACCTCAACAACCGGTCATTTATTGTGATAATGTTGGTGTGACAAATCTTTGTTCAAATCCGGTTTTCCATTCTCGCATGAAACATGTTGCTCTCGACTACCACTTCATACGTGAACAAGTTCAAGGGGGTTCTCTTCGGGTTGCCCATGTTTCCTCTGCTGATCAGTTAGCTGATGCGCTCACCAAACCTCTTCCGCACTCTCGCTTTCAACAACTGGTGTACAAGATTGGCATCACCTCCCGGTGCTCCATCTTACGGGGGCATAATAAAGATACGTGTAACTAATTGCAATATACATTCTAGATTAGTTTCTAATTAGAGGAGGTTACTGTATTTCCTAACCTATAGGAGGTTAGTTTCTTGTTCTATATTCTTGCCTTATTGTTGTATTTCCTAACATAGAGGAGGTTAGTTTCCTAGTACAGATTCTTGACTTTTGTATATATTCGATTCTTTTCAATGAAAATATATGAAACCATTATTTCATAAATCTATCAAAGTCTTTACAAACCAGAGGGAACAAATCTCTACTGAAATTGAAGGTTGATCTCATCGAATCAAGCCTTTAAGATAGGATAACTCGGAGGAAATCCTCCATGGAAATACAGAGCAAAAGCTCAAGGCCAAAATACAATAATCAAGTCCCCTTCAGAAGAGTCCCCAAAACAATACTAATACCCACTAGCTTTTGCAAAAATGACCCTAGGAAAAGAAAAGGCCAACGACATCAAATTGAAAGTACAAAAATTGTAACTTATTATGAGTTTTTTTAGAGGATTTTGTTCGATTTTAAATTATATTGAGAAAATTAGACAACATCTGTACTTGGAAGGTGAAATTTAAAAGAAAATCAAAGAAAAACGAAACAGAACAAACAGAAACATTTGCGCTAGCATCCTAAAAAAAACAAAAAAGGAAAAAAGAAAGAAACACTTACGCTGGAGGTTGTTCAAAAATTTGTGGAAGAGGCCTGCAATATCCAAAATTGAAATATAATGTCATAAGCTTAAATTCAGAATCTTGGTATTTTGAGAAGTACTTAATTAAGAGAGAGAATTGGTTTGCGTTTTGCTTAATTATAATTGTATTTTTGGAATATCCTTACGTACCACACCGATCAATATTGCCTACTCTGTCTCCCGGAAACAAGCATTGATTGAAACAACGAACCCTGCTTGAATCTTTCTCGTCGACTTGGCAAACATCAACTTCCGTTGCAGCGAAACTTTGCACCCACGAAAGCTCAAAGCCATAAACAAGCAAATTGTGGATGTCGTTTGATGTCCGGGGCTTGTTAAAATGTTCTTTTGTTATGAGACTCATTTGTTCTATCCAGCAAGACTCGTCCAATTCTTCGGGACGAAAGTAGTCACCATCGATGACGACGTAAAAATAAGAGTAGTACTGCTTTGAACTGGATAAGAACGACGGCGATGAAGTCTTGGAGGAAAAAGTACGGTTGAATACGCACGGGGAAGCGTCTATGTAAGAAGAATTCAGCACTCGACTTTCACAGGTGAAGAATATTACAGTTTCTGAAATTTGGCGATAGTGATATGACCATGGCTTCCCCAACCACATATCAGTTTCATATATTGACGATCGGAAGTCCAATTCGTACAAGGTTTTTCTGGGGATGGAGCAGAAATCATCTTTCTGAATGTTGGGATCCACGAGCCGAATCGTGTGGTTATTGTAATTGATTGCCTGTACGTAGTATGTTTGATTTTCTTCCGGGTCGTTTTGTGCGGAACCAACAGACAAATGTAGAACTGTAAGGTTGTTCTCGCAAGAAAGCCCGAACCTAGAGTCGCCACAATAAGACGGGTCAGTTGCGAGTCGGAAAGGAAAGGTTATGTTGCGGATACTCCCACATGAAGAAGAACAGAGATGGTGACTTTTGGCCTTTGCGAAGCTAGTGCCACGGAACTGCATACCGATCACCAGTACCAGAAAAGCTGCAATTGCCAGCATCATCAAGGCTCTTCCACTTTCCATTTTTAATTAATGGGAGAGAGATCAGAGCGTTTTCCTCACAGTTTTTTTTTTTTTTTTGGGTGTGGAATCCTCACAACTTGGTATTTCACAGGAAAAGCTGAGGGTATCTGCTAAATCTTTTCACTTGGAAAATGTCAACAGAGCGAGTTCAGCTAAAATATCATTTTTGTCCATTTTATTAGACAAATGTCTAAATTATCTAATGTGTTGGTAAAACCAGTCACAAAATACTCCTAGCTACGTGCTTACATTTCCAAAGAAAAAAAAAAAAAAAAAAACTAAAACTACCATTCCAATCCATATAAAATACCATCTAAAGCATTAAATGACTAAACAAATAGTTTTTTTTTTTTGGTGTTTTTATTTTTTGTCTTTTAGTTTTTGACAAAAAAATGTAGATTTATGGATTAAATATACGTTATGCTATATTTTTTTTAAATAAAAACAAAATATAAAATATAAAAAAGTAAATAACATTTTTTTAACTGTTGTAGATTTTCTGAATGTAAACTCACTTAAAATCGGATTGGTGAGGCCCGTGGGTGATGGTCCCCCTCCTGCTGTACAAGTTTTAGTATTTAAAATAATTTGAGAGTGAATGCTTAAAAAAAAAACTCATTCAAATTATTAAGGGTGTTTGGTACTTTCAAAAATTTTGATTTGTCAGATTTTGAGAGTCTTATAATTAAGAGGCTGACTCGAGAAGAGATGAATGTTTCCATGGTAAAGGTGACGATGATCATCTCATATTTTTTTTTAATTTTCATGACAATACTTGCAGATAACAAAGTAGCTGGCGACAATGAATGCGGAGAGGCAAGGTGCGGGGACAACGGGCCGCCGATCAGATTCCCTTTCCGACTAAAAAGCAGCCAGCCATCGCACTGTGGATGCCCCGGCTTCGACTTATCCTGTACTAGTACTAACCATACTGTTCTTGAGCTGCCGAATATTCGAATGAAGTTCTTTGTAAAAAATATATTCTATAACCGTCAGTACATTAGCATATATAACCCACAAAAATGTGGCCTTCAGAAACAGAACTTGAAATTCCTCAATCTTTCAATCTCACCTTTCCAGTTTGAATCTTTTCGAGGCTCTACGCTATTCAATTGCTCTTTAAATTCTACGCATGAATCGTCCTTCATAAGCGGTCCGATCCCTCGCCTCAGTTACCATGGATATAATGTTTTCGTCAGTTCCCCCGACTTTGTCCGCTACGTCTTGCGGGAGCTTGTTTCTTGTAAGAAGATCTTCGAAAGTTCATTCGTTCCACCGGAAATATTCCAATGGAATCAAACCTTTTCGTTACTATGGTCGAAACCAAGTTGTTCATGCTGCTATGAAAAAGGCAAGGGATGTAGATTAAAGAAAAATGGGATTGCAGATGAGACCGAATGCTTCGAGATGTCCAAATCACATAAGGGTGACAATTTCTCTATGTGTTTCTTTTTTACATACATGCGTTACAAAATTTCTATAGATATATGGAAAACAACATGTGTAGATTCTACATTCAGTAATTATATTCAAGGAAAAGTACTAACTTTATATTTTCATGATCATTTACAGGTGGCCACAAATTAAAACAGTTGGTGATTGCGGGTAAGTTATGACTACCGTTTTAATGATTCAGTTATTTAAAGAGATCAGTTGTTAAGGTTCTTGACTCTTCGAATTGGAGACACATTTTCTGGTTATAATCGATTTTGATTTTCTCGGTACATGCAGGTGCAGTTGTTGGATCTTTTGTTCTTATATTGTCGGCCACAGTGATTTTTCATGTCTATACTTCAGACAAAAAGGAAAGAGAGAATCGACTGAGAATTAACACGTTCTTGGAGGATTACAAAGCACTCAAGGCATCAAGGTACGCCTACGCTGACATTAAGAAGATAACAAATCAGTTCAAGGAGAAATTAGGCGAAGGAGCCTATGGAACGGTGTTCAAAGGAAAGCTTTCCAATGATGTCCTCGTTGCCGTGAAGATCCTAAACAATTTCAAGGGAAATGGAGAGGAGTTCATCAATGAAGTAGGAACGATGGGTCAAATTCACCATGTTAACGTGGTTCGCTTGGTTGGTTATTGCGCCGAAGGATTTACAAGAGCTCTCATTTACGAGTTCTTGCCAAATGATTCACTTGATAAGTATATCTTGTCAACGGCCGGTGGTGCAAACCGTTCGCTTAGTTGGGAAATAATGCAGGATATTGCTCTCGGCATAGCCAAGGGAATTGAGTATCTCCATCAAGGCTGCGAACATCGGATCTTGCATTTCGATATCAAGCCCCATAACATTTTGCTAGACCACAACTTCAAACCAAAAATTTCTGATTTCGGTCTTGCGAAGTTGTGTGCAAAGGATCAAAGTATAGTATCAATGGCCACAGCTAGGGGGACTATTGGTTACATTGCACCAGAAGTATTCTCCAAAAACTTCGGAAATGTGTCCTACAAGTCCGACGTTTACAGTTTTGGAATGTTGTTGCTTGAAATGGTAGGTGGAAGAAAGAACACAAACAAGATAGAGAAGAACACGAGTGAAATTTACTACCCAGAGTGGATATACAATCTTTTAGAGGAAGGAAAAGATCTCCGAATACAAATTGAAGACGAGGGAGATAGTAAAATTGCAAAGAAACTTGCGATTGTAGGACTCTGGTGCATCCAATGGTATCCGCAAGGTCGCCCTACCATGAAAGTTGTGGTTCAAATGTTGCAAGATGGTGGGGAAGAATTAACCATGCCTCCAAATCCTTTTGCGTCAATTGGTCCATCAAAAGCACAGACCAAGACGCATGCTAGATATATGAATCTAGAGTTAGATGTGATTGATGAATAAACAAAATAACTTTGCATATTTGTTGTAGTACTTTTTTGTAACTAAAAGTTCAATTCTCCGTGCAGGGAAGTTAGTTTGTATTTTTTTTTTATCTGTTTAGTTTCTAAAGTAATAATTTGGATTGTTCCGTATGCGTATTGAGCAATGACATGCATGAAAAAACTTTATTACAAAAGTCATTATTAGTATGGAAGTTGTCCATGTTTCAAGGTTAAATAACTTCAATTACAGAAGAGCTGGAAATATGTTGAAACCCTTTGATATTGTATTGGCTTCTAAACAAAAAATACTACCCAGTAACAAGGCACAAAAAACACATCAAATGTTTTGTGTACCCCTGTGATTTTTTGTTGCCACAAATGAAAATGCAAATTTTTGCTTTGGGACGCAAATATTTATGTGAATATTCACAAATCAAACCACTAATTAATTTATTTAACGGTAAAAAACAATTTCTACCTATAATGAAAAATTACAGTTTCTATGGTAAAAATTCCCCTTTCCTCCTTTTTTTTTTTAATTTTTTAATTTTTAGCGAGAGCTGTTTTTTTAATCTGTTTTACTTCCACAACGGGTTTTCAAGTTCATTTTATCTGTGATTAGCGAATACAAAAAAATCAAAATACTGTTGGATCTCTTATTTCACATAATTGACAAGAACTATTTTTTTTAATTGTTCGATTAATATTTTGTAGCATGATCTATTTGAAAAATCTACAGAGTGCAACATAGAACTACAGTCATAGATTAGATACAAATTCAGTCCAATTGCTAAAATAACAGTTCTTACCAGTGATACAAAATAGAAAGTCCTATCATAAAAATTCAAAAAAAAAAAATTTAGTTCATGAAAACCTACCTTAATATTTATTTTGAGCTAGTTATTATGTTTTTTTTTTAAACAACTATTGAAGAAGGAATTAGTAGCTATATCAAAACATCTTGACTAGGTCGGTACCCCTATTACACCCTCATTATCCACACATCTCACGGGATATTTTTCTTTATGTTTTCTCTTCAGTGTTAGCTTTTTAGCTCGTTTTGTGCCTTTCCATAGCTCAAACGATGCAGTCTTGCTTGAAGATGGTTAGCAAAATTCACCAAAGACTTACAACGAAGTTTAGTTTACCAGTAGTATAGCAGAGACTTACACCGTAGACACATAACTACTATAGTTATAGATTAGATTGTTCAGATGTAGTCGAATGGCTAAAATAGTAATTCTTACCTTAGTACAAAATAGAAAGTCCTATCGTAAAAATTTAGGAAAAAAAAAAAGTTTAGTTCATGAAGACCTACCTTAATATTTATTTTGAGCGAGTTATTATGGTTTTTTTTTTAATAAATATTGAAGAAAGAATTAGTAGCTATATCAAAACATCCTGACTAGGTCGGTACCCTTATTACATCCTCATTATCCACACATCTCACGGGGTATTTTTCTTTATGTTTTTCCTTCAGTGTTAGCTTTTTAGCTCGTTTTGCGCGTTTCCATAACTCAAACGATGCAGTCTTGCTTGAAGATGGTTAGCAAATTTCACCGAAGACTTGCAGCGAAGACTAGGACCTTTGAATGAATATGTGAATGAAGCAGAAATAACCAGACGAAAACGGTACAGTTCACGTGGTACTCACGAATTTCATGTGGTACTCACGAATTTCACGTGGTACTCACAAATCAGACCATGGAATAATTTATAATCCACTGGGTAGAAGGCAATTTTTAATTGTAGTAATAATAATAAAAAAAATACCAGACTTGGAACAAGCTATTTCTATGCCTAAGAAAGTCTTCGGAGTACCTAGGCTAGGTCTTTAACACGGTAGAGATTCCCCTTCCCTCCTTAAATAAATTAAAAAAAAAAAAGTTAACGAGACCTGTTTTGTTGGTGTCAGAAAGTTGTGAGTTTTGGTCCCATTCCATTATAGTGTTCCCTAATGATGTTCAGTTGTTATTTATTTTGCTTTCCCATTTAGGGTATGATTGGTATGAACGATAGAAAATAAAAAGAAAAAAATAGTAGATCACTTTGCTCATATTTATCTTTTTGTCAAGTAGCTTGGTGGGGTAATCTTTAGGGTATGATTGGCATGAAGGATAGAAAATAAAAAGAAAGGAATAGTAGATCACTTTGGTGAGGACAATAAAAAAGGAGGGAGACATACAACTATGAATCATTATTTTCTCTTTTTATTATAACTCCGACACTTTACAATTCAATATTCATCCTCTAATAGCATTTTGTATTTATATTATTTATCACATATTGCCGTCAAAGTGGAATCGAGAGACATGGACAACAAACCTTCATCTACTTAAATTTTTTTTTTTTTTGGTACCAGGAAAAAAAAACAGGCAAAATTGAAGATCAAAAGAAGGGAAATTAATGTTCAATATACGGTTTTTCAATTAGAAAATGACTATACTTATATACTATACATAAAATAACGTGTATATATATATATATATGTTGTGTGTCGAAGAACAATTCTTTATCTAATGGATTATAATATTATAAATATATATATTAAATTCAATACTTAATTCCTTAGGAAGTTCACAAATTAACTCCCTGAATTTTCCGGACATTACACTAACTTTTAAATATATGTCGTATCGTTAAAGTAGTACACAGAACTTATTTTCTAATCAGAATAGTAGGGGAAAAAAAAAAAAAAAAAGAACAACATATCACTTTTTGGAGGAAGTATCTGCATCTTAAATCTCAGTCAGTAGATGATAAAGAGAGAGAGAGAAAAAAAAAAAAAACAAATTGAGTCGTTAAAAAAAAATGCTACCATTAATAAAAACTGAAAAAGATTTCTCATGCTTTTGGTTGATAGGATTAAGTTGAAAAAATTCAAGTTGAGTTAAGTTACAGTTGAGTTGTCGGTTTGGTGTGCATAAGATTGATTGGAAATAAAAGGTGTAAAAACTTGAAATGCTTTCTGGAAAAAAAAAAAAATCAATATAGATCTTGTTTTATTTGTTTTGAAATTCTTTGTAGTTAAAAAATATCATTTTATTTGGACTTGTATATATAGAGTTATGGACTTTTAAAATTTGAGTTTTTGAGTTATAATTAGAGTTGATGAATTGTAAAATAACTAGTTGAATTTTTAGAAAGAAGACAAAAACTAAATTAAGTTTTTTAATTTTGAATGGTGAACCAAACAGGTTCAACTGTAGTAATTTAACGTGTCCATTATTTGACGAAAGATAGGTAAGTTGCATATAGTTTTTAAAAATTTTTTTTTTTTTTAAGTTGCATGTAGATTTCAATAAAAAGGGATGGACTATTATAACCTTCGACAACTTAAAATGTACTAGCTTACTTCTTAAGCTTTAGGCTTAATTAGTAGATTTCTATGATAGAATTGTAATTTCTCATGATCAATAGAAACTATAATTTTAGTCGTTGGATTAACTTTTTAGCGATTTGATATCTAAATGGGACTAATTTTGTCATACGCATTTTAAATTTTTTAACTCATATATCATATCGTTAAAAACTTAGTCAAACATTAAAAACTAGAATTCCTATTGATATAGTAAAATCAACTTAATAGCTATCATAGAAACTCCCGTATGCATAAATATCTGATGCTTTTATTATGTTGTAAAGACTTTGGTAGAAGACATGGGACCAACGCTTTAGGATGGCTTGTGAAGACTGAACTTTCCGTAAAATGTGACCGAAGAAGAAAAGTGAAATACTTTAACAATGCAATTTCTCAGAAGAAGACATAAATTGAAAATAGAGCTATAATTGCAAGACTTTGTTGACCCCAAAAGCCCGGGGGGGGGGGGGGGTGATGGGGGGCGGTGGTTTGTGAAATATTTTTTTGCAGAATGTATGAGACCTTTCCATTGATGCAATAATTGCATAACCTTTTTGACGTTAAAGAGGTGTGCAATATCTATTCTTTAGAATTTCTGAGACATTTTCATAGATACAATAGCAAAACTTTGTTGACGATAGATGCTAAAAAAGTATCTTTTTCGTATAGTTTCTGAGACATATTCATGGATACAATAGCAAAACTTTGTTGACTATTATTCTTGTAGTGTTAAAATTGCAAAGAAACTTGCAATTATCGAACTCTGGTGCATCCAATGGTATCCGCAAGGTCGCCCTACCATGAAAGTTGCGGTTCAAATGTTGCAAGACGAAAGGAACAATGCCTCCAAATCCTTTCACGTCAATAGGTCCATCGAAAGGACATACCAAGAAGCATGCATGGAAAATGAACCTAGAACTAGAAGTGATTGATGAATGAGTACAATATCTTTACAAATTTGTTGAAGCACTCATTTGTAACTAAAAATTCGACCCTCAATGCAGGGAAGTTAGTTTTTATTTTTCTTAATTTTATTTAGTTTTTTACTGTTTAGGTTCTGAAGTAAAAATTTGGATGTACCCTATGCATAATGAGCAATGACATACATCACGAAAGAATTTTATTATAAACATCATGAATGGTATGAAAGCTGTGTAAGTTTAAGATCTTTCTAAAAATTAAAAAAGAAAGAGAGAAATTAGCATTAAGGTTAATATGCATGTGTTGAAACCCTTTGATGCATTGGCTTCTAGGGAATTAAGTAGTGAGTTTAAAATATTTTTATACATACAATATTATAATCCCGCTGATAAAGTTGGACACATTATACACACACGCACACGTTATTTTATATGTATTATATAAATATTATCATTTTCTAATTAAAAAACCGTAGATCGAACATTTCCCTTCTTTCGGTCTTCTTTTTTTGCCTGTTCCCTTATTATTATTATTATTATTTTGTTTTCTGGTACCAAAAACATTTAAACTCGATAAAGGTTTGTTGTCCATGTGTCTCGATTCTACTTTAATGGTATAAATATGTGATAAATAATATAAAAAGAAGACTCTAAAAGATTATCTCTTTACCGATGAATATTGAATTATAAAGTGGAGCAATGATAAAAAGAGAAAATAATGATACGTAGTTATATATTATTTTAGAGATATATAACTAATTATTCGGGCTTGTAATTTCAAAATTAATTAATTGGACAGGGCTCTACTCAGCCTAATTTTCCCTTTACACCTGTAAGGGCCGGGCCAAACCGCCTGAGTTTACAGGACTAATTACATCATCACGACATAAAAAAAATGACGTTAGACCAATACGAACAAAATTTAACTAAAGTAATAATAAGTTTATGTCATGTTTATCAAATAAAGAGGATTTATGTCATATTTATCTATAGTTGAAAAAAAATGGTTATTTAGATAATTTTCTCTAAAATTAAATTTAAGGCAGAACCATAATAGCAAGATTTTTTTACGCCAAAAACGGGGTGGAGTATCTTTTTGACAAAATTTCTGAGAGCAATTGCAAGACTTTGTTGAAGAGGAGTGCAATAACTTTTCTGAAGAATTTCCGAGACATTTCCATAGACAAAAATTGCAAGATTTTGTTGACGATAGATGTCAAAAGTGCGGTGTAATGCCTTTTCTGTGGAGTTTCTTAGACATTTTCTTGGACAGACTTTGTTGGTGACTTTCTTAGTCGTCTTATTATAATTATTTTTCTTTAGTGGATATTTCTTTGATTGCTAGACTTTGCTTGGTGTCATTCTTAGTCGTCTTATTATAATTGTTTTTTCTTTAGTGGATATTTCTTTGATTGCTAGACTTTATTGGTGACTTTAATTTCTTATTCGTCTTCATAAGATATAATATTTAAAAGTTAGTGTAATGCCCGGAAAATTCAAAGAGCTGATTCGTAAAGTTCACAAGGAATTAAGTAGTGAGTTTAAAATATATTTATACGTACAATATTATAATCCCGCTGATAAAGTTGGACACATCATAAATATACACACGTTAGTTGATATGTATTATATAAATACGATCATTTTCTAATTAAAAAACCGTAGATCGAACATTTCCCTTCTTTCGGTCTTCTTTTTTGCCTGTTCCCTTTTTGTTTTGTTTTGTTTTGTTTTGTTTTCTGGTACAAAAAACATTTAAAGTAGATAAAGGTTTGTTGTCCATGTCTCTCGATTCTACTTTAAAGGCATAAATAAGTGATAAATAATAGAAAAACAAAACTCTAAAAGATTCTCTCTTTGTCGATGAATATTGAATTATAAAGTGGAGTAATAATAAAAAGAGAAAATAATGATACGTAGTTATATATTATTTTAGAGAAAGAATTCGGATATGAGATAATGTGACAAGCATGTGAGAAGTGAGAGAGAGAGAGAGAGAAATGACCAAACATAGGACTAATTAATCCTCTCTGCCTGCATCTACTTAGAGAACAAAATAATAAAAGAGTCGTGATAAAAGGGTTAGAAGTGTGTTTGGTAAGGTGAATAAAGGAGAGGGGTGGAAGGATTTCGACATTCATAATTATTTGGTAAGAGAGAAAAGAGGAAGTAAATGTTTAGGAAAAGGAATCCAAATCTTCCAAATTGTCTAAATTTTGATCTCTCATGAATTAGAAAGCTTGTTAGAGGGATTGCATATCAAACATTACAAGAAAGAGGATCTCCACCTTTTTTTTTTTTTTCTTCTTCCCATTTTCCTTACCTAAGTGTTGGACCATTCTGTCCTTATTTTCTATCATTCATACCAATCATACCCAAAGGGCAAAAGAAAAATAAATTATAACCGGACATCGTCAGGGTACTAAATAATGGAATAGAGCCAAAACTCACAACTTGATGATACCAACGAAACGGTTATCTTTAAAAATTTTATTTAAAAAAAGAAGGGAAGAGGAATTTCTACGGTAGAAACTATCCTTTTCATTATAAGTAAAACTTACTTTTTAACTATTAGATTAATTATTTATTAGTTTGGTTTGTGAATATTAGAGTTAACTTGCAACATGCGACATAGAGTGTTGAAAAATGAATCCAACCAGTACAATACTAACTTCTACCAATAGTGAAAAACAGAAATTTTTACTGCAGAAATTCCTTAACTAGGAAAAAAGAAAAAAAAAAAAAAAAAGAAGGGAAAAAAAAAAAAACTTTAGTAACAAATAGGGTACCCAACCTAGCTACTCGACAAGAAGATAAACATCAGTGACAATTTTTACATTCAGTTTATAGCTAGCTCCAGGGAATCTCAATTGAAATGTAGCGTTTTTATCTTGTTTTTCTGCTTCAATCACATATTCATTGTATAAGTCAAGTCTTCGCTGTAAGTATTCTTTGCAATTTGCTAACCATGCTAAACCAAGACTGCAAAGTCTTCCACATAAAAGTGTTTAAAAAAAAAAAAAAAAGAGTCTTCGATAAGCTAATCGAATTATATAACTCAAATTCTAATCTAAGGACAGAAGATTTCCTTTTTCGATTCCTATGATGATATAACCACAATGCTACTATGATCATCTTATTTACCATTTTCGATTCCTCCTCGGTGGTATCTTCTACTTCCTTTTCTGTATTGATCATATATCCATAACGGAGAGTAAATCTGGCTTGAGTTCTCAGCATGTGGGTTCAAATTTCTTTTCTTACTTGCCATTTCCATCAACAACATTCCAAAACTATAGACATCAGCTCTATTCGAGACTCCTCCAAGATTCCTGTAAAACGATTATGGGGCTATGTATCTAATGGTTCCTCTTGCTGCAGTTAAAGACATTACACTTTTATCCAACGAACTGAATCTTGCCAGACCAAAATCAGTAATCTTTGGAATGAAATTCTCATCCCAAAGAATGTTGTGAGGCTTGATTTAAAAATGCAAATTCTCATGTCACATCCTCAATGAAGATAATCAAGTCCACGAGCGATTCCACGCGATATCTTTACATATTTGAATACAATATCTTTACATATTTGTTGAAGTACTCTTTTGTAACTAAAAATTCGACCCTTAATGCAGGGAAGTTAGTTTCTATTTTTTTTTATTTTAGTTTTTTACTGATTAGTTTCTGAAGTAAAAATTTGGATGTACTCTATGCGTAATGATCAATGACATACATCACGAAAGAATTTCATTATAAACAACATGAATGGTATGAAAGTTGTATATGATCTTTCTAAAATTTAAAAAAGAAAGAGAGAAATTAACATTAAGGTTAATATTTATTGAAACTCTTTGATGCATTGGCTTCTAAAGAAAAATTCTACCCAGCAAGGCACAAAAATCAGAACAACTATTTTGTACCTGTCCTTTAACCTTTTATTCCTACAAATGAAATGCTATTTTTTTTTTTTTTTTTTTGTGGAATAAGAAACCTTGAATGTAGGTAATTGGATGAAATTCAACATGAAATTTCTAATTTCCATATTAACTCCACTATGTGCCACTTGAACGACATAAGTTTGAAAAACAATGCATGTGGTCATGTAAATATGGGCCGGACTAAGCGGACTAACCTGTTGCCAGCATTTTATGCCAGAGGACGGGCCCTACAAAGCAGGGCTTGGGCTCGGGGCCGGGCTGGTGGAAGTATAACGTCCTTAAAATTAAAAATTAAAATGAAGGCACAACTAAAATTTTACAAAAATTTTAAAATTAAAAATCAAATTTTCAAAATTTGAGTGGGACGCTTGTACCCCCTACTTACTTAAATGTGGCTCAGTCACTTTCTACATATAAGATATATAATCAGTGTTGTACATTTTTAAAATATTAGATTTGATCAAAATCATATAAAAATAAAAATATATAAAACTCGACAGATTTTAATACAATTCTGACAATTCAAAATTAAAAAAGCATTTAGTATTGATAGGTAGGGATATTCATCAAGCATTTAAGTATGCGCAGGCAAAGAGGATGAGCTTTTTATCTGGCTACTAGAGAAATGCTAATGTCATTTGTACTATCATTTTGTTCTCACTTCTCACATCTTCTCATTTGTCACATGTTATCTCATATCCTAATTATTTTTCTAAAATAATATATTACTACTTATCATTATTTCCTCTTTTTATTATAACTCTGACACGTTATAATTCAATATTCATCATCTACTGGCATTTTGTTTTTATATTATTAATCACACATTACCGTCAAAGTCGAATCGAGAGACATGTACAACAAACCTTTATCCACTTTAAATGTGTTTTTTTTTTTTTGGGTACCGAGGAAAAAAAAAAAAAAGAACAGGCAAAATAGAAGACCAAAAGAAGAGAAATGATCGACATACGGTTTTTTAGTTAGAAAACGACTATATTTATATACTATAAATATTAAATAACGTCTATATATGTGTGTCCAAGAAGCAAGGCCAGCTCCAGTAATTTTGGGCCTTAAGCAAAACTTCTCGAACGGGCCTTTGTAAGTAATTCTAAAAAGTAGTTCTTTCCAGCCCCCCCCGCAACACCCCCCCCCCCCCCCCCCCCCCCCACCCCCCCCCCACAAAAAAAAAAAAAAATTTGCTATCTAAAGTTCAAATTAAAGCCTAAAATGTATGTCGGAAAAAAGTGATCATAGGATCTCTCATCATTTTCGAAGGCTATAGTACATTTTAATACAGAATATGGTATGTCACTTACTATATTAGATTACTGTATTTCAACTTACAAGTATCCATTCTACTTCTTGATTTCCAAAATCTTTATCTATTTAGTTTTTTTTTCCCCTTTAATTTACATATAACATCAATATATGATACATATAAAGATGAGATTAATTTAGAGCCTTTATTTAGGTTGGGGTCTTAGGCATTTGCCTAAGTACCCTAAAGGTTGAGCCGGCTATGCCAAGAACAATTCTTTATTATCAAAGGGATTATAATGTTATATATGTATATTAAATTCACTATTTAATTCCTTATGAAGTTCGTAAATTAACAATGTGAATTTTCCGGACGTTACACGAACTTTTAAATATTATATCGTATCATTAAAGTATTACATGGAACATTTTCCAATCAGAACAGTAGAATACTAAAACAAATTAAAAGGTGTAAAAACTTGAAATGTTTTCTTAAAAAAAAATTAATATATATATTGTTTTATTCGTCTTGAATTCTATGCAATTAAAAAAATAAATAAATTTTATTTAGACTTGTATTATAGAGTTATGCACTTTTAAAATTTGAGTTTTTAAGTTATAATTAAAATTAATGAATAATGAAACTAGTTAACTTTTTAGAAAAGACAAAAACTAAATTGGGGTTTTTTTTTTTTTTTTTGAATGGTGAACCAAACATGTTCAACTGTAGCAATTGAACTTTTCTATTATTTGACGAAAGAGAGGTAAGTTGCATATAGATTTTTTTTTTTTTAATTTGCACATAGATTTTAATAAAAAGGGATGGACTATATAAAACCTTAAACAACTTAAAATGAAACGTACAACTAGCTTACTTTAGGATGGCTTGTGAAGACTGAACTTTCTCTTTAATGTGACAGAAGAAGAAAAGTAAAATACTTTAATAATGCAATTTCTCATAAGAAGACATATATAGCAAGCTACAAAAACTTCTCAACGAAGAATTGAAAGAAAATGACATTGCCGCACAATTTATTTCTCTTGATAACTGATCAAATCAACTGGATGAGTGACCACTTGATCTTATCAAAATAAATTGAAAATAGAGTTATAATTGCAAGACTTTGTTGACCCCAAAAGCGGGGGGTGCAATATCTTTTTCGCAGAATTTATGAGGCCTTTCCATTGATGCAATAATTGCATAACTTTTTTGACATTAAAGAGGGGTACTATATCTGTTCTGCAGAATTTCTGAGACATTTTTCATGGATACAATAATAGGAAGACTCTGTAAACGATAGATGCTAAAAAAAAGTGTAATATATTTTTCGCATACTTTCTGAGACTTTTCCATGGAAACATAATTGCTAGACTTTGTGGACGACTTTCTCATTCTTCTTAGCAGAGTTTTGTCTGATCACATCGAGGAGTACTAGCCCACATCTTATAAGAAACGTATAGAATGAGGCATATACGATTAACCTGCCTCGAAAAATCATGAATAAAGCGTATATGATCTTAAGATACAAAAGAGTCCTTCAACAGTAAGCGACGGAACCAGAAATTTTTTTATTGGACAACATGAAAAATTAGGGTTATTTTATTTTTCTTAAATAAGGAAAAATTACATATTCTAATTATTGAGCCTGAACACAATGAAAATTTTCTTATAAACTGTGAATAACTAAACTCTACTGAAAATTTAGTAGTTAAAATTAAAATATCAAAATTTAAGTGGGGCACAGTTGTAATTTTCCTTATAAAATGGAGGCACGTTTATAATTAATTTACAAGAATTTTAAAATTAAAAATCAATTTCTCAAAATTTGAGTGAGATGCTTGTCCTCACTCACTTAAATGTGGCTCCGCCGCTTTTTACATTTAATTTATATAATCAATAATGCATATTTTTAGAACATTAGGTTTGATTAAAACCATATCAAATGTTAAAGAGTGACTTTGGATAGTAGTTCATAGTCTTTTTTGAATTTTTTTTCCTGTCAAAGGACTGATTGCCTTCTACTTTCTTATTATAACTGTATTTTATCACTTAGGTAATTTTTAATTTGAATTTTTGTATCCAGTTACTCTAAACTTAATTTACTGCTCTTCTTCCTTTTTTTTTTTTTAAGGAAACGTTTAAATTATAAACCCTTATTCAAAATATTGTAATGAATCAAATTAATGAATCTTTATTTCCCCCTTTTTATAACTTTCTTCCAAACAGTATACTTAATATTTCTTTAAAAAAAAAAAAATACATACACCGATCCTTGTTTTAACTAAAAAGTATAATTTCTCTTTTCGTGATTCTTCATTTGCCCTTCCAGGTGATACTATAAGATGACCATGAGTTTTGAAGAAAAATGAACCATTAGATTCATATAATTAAATATACATGATTTTTGATGACCATGAGAAAACAAACTTAACTTTGAATATCCCAAGAAAAATGAAGCAGATGACCATGGGTTTTGATGATGGAATGAACCCTTAGATTGAGAAAACAAACTTAACTTTGAATTTATAAATTTCTACTTATGTAAACATTACATTGTACTGTATTATCATTATTTAAACCTTGGTATATTGTACTACCATTATTAATCAAGTTATCATTTTATTTATATTGCTTTGCTTCCCAAACAAAAATATTGTCCTAATATAACATAAATGACCTTATTAATTTTTTTAAACTATTAGATTAGAAAATTTTTTAAGAAATACAAAAATATTTAATTAAAAGTACTCTTTCTAACTTTAGAACAGTAAATATATATATTAAATTAAAGACATTCGAAAGTTATTCACAATATATAATAATTATAAAATCTACGATATTAATTGTTATAATATATGCACAAACTAGTTTTATATTAAAAGACTCAATGTTAGACTTTGCATCAGTAGGGGAAAAAAAACCAAAGGAAAAGGAAAAAATAAAAAATAAAAAATAAAAAAGTGATGACCAACATGAAGGCTTGCTTCGAGGGATTTAGGCCCAAGCGTTGATTGCAGTGGCCCACTTATTGGCTAGCTTAAATAAGGGGAAAGCACCACACTTTTTTTTTTTATTTATTTTTTTTCCTTTCTTTTTGCTTAAACACCTAAATGACACTTGTTTGAAAAACGTTGTAACAAAATGACAGAAATTTTTAACATTTGACTAATATGACACAAAAGAATTATGGTTAAAGGACAATATGACATAATATGACACAAAATAATTCTGTTTGAGGCACAGTTTAGACTAATGATCCATCTTTTTGTTTTACAATATTTTCTTTAAAAAAAATTAAGAGTAGGACGAGTGATTTAATTACTTGTTTTTATGATATTAATAATTCTATATCGCACTACATGTGCGCAATACGAGTTATTATTCGGAAGTATACTTCAAGTTCATATACATTGTTCGAGGATCAAAATTTTGGTGGCGTCTAGATAAAAACATTTATAAGTAATGTATATAGGTTGTTTTTGTCTAAATTCCCAAGTTTAAAAAAGAAAAAAAAAAAAAATTTCGTCAATGGTGCTTCTACTGGCATGACATCTCTTCCACATCCAATCAAAATCACGAGCTCACCATATTCTCGGCCTCACGACTCCGTCAATCTTCGTCAATGGTGCTTGGGAGGAGAGAGAGAGAAGAGAAAGGAGGGAGAGAGGAAAAACGGAAAGGGTAAAATAAAAACTAATTAATAAGTTGTAAAGTGAAATATGCTATTTATTAACAATGATGATAAATTCTGCTATATATTAACATTATGATTCTGTTTTAAAAAAAAACAAAACAGAACAAACAGAAACACTTACACTCGAGGTAGCCCAAAATTGTGAAGAAGAGGCCTGCGACATCCAGAATAGCAATACAATGTCATGATTTGAAATTCAGTAGCTTGGTATTTTGAAAAGCACTGAATTAAGAGAAAGAATTGCTTTGAGTTCTGCTTAATTAGTAATTATATTTGGGAATATCCTTACCACACCGATCCATATCGTCCACTCTGCAATCCGGAAATATGCAGTAATTGATACATGAACGCTGTTTGAATCTTCCCCGTCGACATAGCAAGAACTTTGGTGCCTTGTAGCGAAAACAAATTGTGAATGTCAGTTGATGTCAGCTTCTTGTTAGAATGTCCTGAGACTCGTTTGCTCTATCCAGCAAGACTCGTCCAATTAATCCTATTCAAAGGCATCATCGAAGACGTAATAATAAAAGTAGTACTGCTTTGAACTGAATCGGAGTGGCGACGTTTAGGTGGAAAAAGTATGGTTGAATACGCACGGAGAAGCGTGTATATAAGAAGGATTCAGCACTGGACTTTCACAGGTGAAGAATATAACAGTTTCATGAATTGAGTTCAATCAACTGTCCAAATGGTACAAGCTATTGCTGGGGATGGAGAAGAAATCATCTTTCTGAATGTCGGGATCCACAAGCCGGATTGCGTAGTTATTGTAATTGATTGCCTGTACGTGGTATCTTTGGTATTATGGGCCGTATGAGTTCACATGTACGGAATCAACAGGCAAATATTTAACTGTAAAGTTGTTCTCGCAAGAAAGGTCATATTATGTCACCGCAGCTCAACGGGTCACTTGTGAGTCGGAAAGGAGAGGTTATGTTGCGGATAGTCCCACATGAAGAAGAGCAGAGATCGTGACTATTGGCCTTTGCGTAGCTAGTGCCACGGAACTGCATACCGATCACCATTACTAGAAAAGCTGCATGGATCAGTAATCGGCCAGCCAACAATAAGGCTCTTCCACTTTCCATTTTTAATTAATGGGGAGAGAACAGAGCGTTTATCTCACAATTTTTCTTTTTGGTGGAATCCTCACAACTCTGTATTTCAAAGGAGAAGCTGATGGTATCTGCTAGTTCAGATTGCCTTTCCGACTAAAAAGCAGCCAGCCATCGCACTGTGGATACCTCGGCTTCGACTTATCCCGTAGTAGTATTACCCAAATTGTTCTTGAGCTGCCCAATATTCGAATGTAGTTCTTTGTGACAGATATATTCTATAACCGTCAGTACATTAGCATATATAACCCACAAAAATGTGGCCTTCAGAAGCAAAACTTGAAATTCCTCAATCTTTCAATCTCACCTTTCAAGTTTGCATTTGTTGGGGGCTCTACGCTATTCAATTGCTCTTTTAATTCCACGTATGAATCATATACTACCTAAGTGGTCCGATCCCTTCTTGCCTCAGTTACAAATGGCACAAACGCGTATTTTACAAACATAACATGTGTAAATGCTACATTCAGTAATTTTGTTCAAGGAAAGCTAACATCTATATTTGAATGTTCATTTACAGGTGGCCACAAATTAAAACAGTCGGTGATTGCGAGAAAGTTGACTACAGTTTTAACCTTTCAGTTATTCAAGAGATGAGTTGTTAATGTTGTTGACTCTTGGAATTGGAGAGACATTTTCTGGTTCTAATATCGACTTTGATTTTTTTGATTTGTGCATGTGCAATTGTAGGTTCTTTAGTTCTTGTACTGTTAGCCATGGTGATTTTTTATGTCTATACTTCAGAAGAAAAGGAAAGAGAGAATCGACGACTGAGAATTAAAACGTTCTTAGAGGATTACAAATCGCTCAAGGCATCAAGGTACGCCAATTCTGACATTAAGAAGATAACAAATCAGTTCAAGGAGAAATTAGGCGAAGGAGCCTATGGAACAGTGTTCAAAGGAAAGCTTTCCAATGAAGTCCACGTTGCTGCGAAGATCCCTAAACAATTTCAAGGGAAACAGAGAAGAGTTCGTCAACGAAGTGAGTAATGTGTCCTATAAGTCCAACGCTACAGTTTTGGAATGTTGTTGCTTGAAATGGTAGGTGGAATAAAGAACACAAACATGATTGGGGATAATATAAGTGAAATTTACTACCCAGAATGGATTTACAATCTTTTAGAGGAAGGAAAAGACCTCCGAATACAAATCGAAGAAGAGGGCGACAACAAAACTGCGAAGAAACTTGCGATTGTAGGCCTCTGGTGCATCCAATGGTATTCGCAAGGTCGCCCTACCATGAAAGTTGTAGTACAAATGTTGCAAGATGGAGGGGAAGAATTAACCATGCCACCAAATCCTTTCGCATCAATTTAGGTCCATCAAAAGCTCATAACAAGATGAATGAAAGATATATGGCCCTTGATTTAGAAGTGATTGATGAATAATTACAAGGGTACTCCTTTGTAATGTAAATGTTTGACCTCAATAAAGGGAATTTAGTTTGTAATTTTTTATATAAATTCTCATATATATATATATATATTCATTTTAATAAATTGAGCAGGGGATTGGTGTAGTTTTTTATATAAATTCTCATATATATTTTTTTAATAAATTGTGACTCCTCAGGTGAACTCCAGAAAATCTACTTAGAACCCTTTATGAAGACATCTAGAAATCAAGAAATTAAAGCTCCGTTTGAGGTCATCAGTATTAGAAACATAGTTTCCTAGCATCGTAGTGAAACTCCTAAACATCGTAGTGGACATAGTTCTTAAATTAAAAGTGAACCAATGATATAAATTCCTTTATTTTTATTTATTTTGTGCTCTTTTTAATCATTTATACATGAAATATACTAGATTTCACGGCATATAGTTCATTAGACATTTGGTAATTAGACCCTCTATCAGGAGCATATTCAACCTAGCTACAAGAAACGACTCCACCAGTCAACCTAAGAGGAAAATGTTGGAATTAATATTTTTTATTAGAGCTTCTCAGTGGGGATTCTTATTTTATAATATTGTTACGGATTGCTTTTTAAAAGTTGGATTAATTTTCAATAGTATGATCAATGATTGTTCATTTTAAAAATTTACAATGCTGGACACAAAACTACTTTAATCATAGATCAGACTATTAAAAATTTAATTAGACTATGTAAAACAACGCTTCATAATGTCAAATAAGAGGTTGTACCATATATTTTTTTAAAGTAAAAAAATTGATTTTTTTTTTTCATCAAGTTTTCGTTTGTGTCATCGCATGTCATGGTCTTCCTCTGCCACATCCTTCACCACTTGTTTAACACAATAAGATAGTCGCAATAATGAAATGAAGTCTTCGAATAACGCTGCTTTGAAAAAAATAAAAAAAAATCCTTCCACTGACGTCCTTAAAAAGTAAAATGTTAATATTGTTGGATGCCGCATTAATATATTGCAACTGTATAATAAATATAAGATAAAGTTGTATTATTAAATAAAAATTATAATTAATTTTAAAAATGAACCAACTTAAATTTAAAAATTTCAACTTAAACCGTTTCACCAAACGGAGCTAAAAAAAAAAACAAGAATTATTAACTAAGAATAAAAAAATTACAACTGCTCTAGTCATCTTTTATTTATTTATATATTTTTTAAAGTCCTTTTACTAATTTCCTTTCAAAGAATTACAGAAAATGAAGTCTTCCACTAATTTCCTTGATTAAAAAAGTATACAAAAAAAATTATTTAATGATTTGAAATTGTCAAAATCGTTGTAGGCATGCTTCTAGCTAAATTCTAGAATACGAATGAAATACCTCTAAATTTAACACCATATTTGACATAGAATTCCTGTTGGTTTTTTATTTTTTGTTTTTTATTTTTTTTATTTTTATTTTTTATCGTAGGAGTTAATAAAACAAATATTATATATAGTTGGTAGTGGTAGAACATACATCAATGTCATACAATCCAATTTGCAAGCAAAAAAAAAAAAAAAAACAAAAGGGGGCAAACAAAAAAAATCACACCGGAAACAGAGAAACTATCCAATATCCACGATCCACAACAGAAAAAGAAAATCGAATGCATAACGAAATCAGGATCTGAATTATTTAAGAGATCTGTCATAATTTTCTCCTGATAAAGTATAGGGAGATAAATGTCAAAATTTTAAAGTTCAAACGAAATTTTGTCAAAACACAAAAAGTTTAGGAGGTTCAGTGCTAAAACTCTTTAAAATAGAATTTCATAGATTATTGATTGATTTTTTATATGTAATTGATTAATCTGAAAGAGGTGACAATTTCGGTCGTGACAAAATAACAAACTTGAAACCCGCACACAAATGAATGAAATGTTTTGAAGGAGCATCGTGTCTTTATTATATTTGTTGATTTCTTTCTCTTCCAAAAAATGTTTTGTCACCTCATGGCAGATTTGTCTTTCAAGATTGTAAAAAATCAAGTGTTTTGATGCTCTGACATCAATGGTTGGCAATTGATACTGGATGGATGGAGCTGCTGTAGAAACATGACCTAGTGAAGCTGAGGTGACCCCAGAAGAAATTGGCGGATGACTTGGTTTATCTGATGGAATCATTCTCACAGTATGGGAAGTCCCACGGTTTTCGGCTGCCACATTAAAACTTGTTTGGACTGGTTGAGTGTAGGGAGAAGATTGTGCAGCAAATTTCCTGGATTCTTCCATCTAGCAAACATGATTAATGTCAAGAATTATTATAAAGGTATATTTAATCCTATAATAAAGTGTTCTGATACTACAGAACGTGAGCCATAAACGTCAAGATATCATTCTTGATTGCAAAATTCAACTGCCCAACTAACTGGTGGTTTTAGCACTAAAATAACTGCTTATGAAGCTGCTATAGCAATTTGGCAACAAAATAAAGGTACTAAAGGATAAAGATCCAAACTCAAACTACACTTTTCTCTGCATAAGCCAAGCTGTAAGACGAAATACAAGGTCCCAAACCAAATAGTAGCTGTAAGCACATGATATTGAAGATTTTTTGTTGTTGTAGGCATAATCTAAAGGCAATCCCACAGCTAACTCCACCGTAACGTGTAGAGTTTAATCCCTTCACCCCCACTCCCATATTTTTAAAAGAAAAAAATTGAAGATTTTTCACATAGTTGGCTTCCTATCTCCTAGCTGTAGATCAACAAGAAGCTAGTACATAGCTAGTTCAAGGAAGCAAAAAATTCAAGTCTATTCGTTTTCCACCTTCAACAACCAGCCTTATTTTGGTTGAATTGTACAAGCAATTTATCAGACCTTTTTTACACTAAGAAAAAAACTTCATTCATTCAACTGAAGAAATCCAAATACATTCCGTTCATCACATCAGGGGTGACCTACTCAATATCAAAGTTGCCAGACATGGAAGAAAGTCTGACCCAATCAACAAAAATTTCAAATGGTTCATAGCTTTTTTTCTATCCTCATTAAACACAATCAGGGACGAAGCCAAGCCCTCCCTAAACTTTTTCATTTTTTTCTTTTCAGCCCACATATTTATGAACAAAATTTACATACATCCCCCTTTAACTCCCCCTCAACTTTTTCTGTTTATTTCTTCTCAGCCTATGTATTTTTGTACAAATTTACAAACAGCCTCCATCATAAACACTTAGAGCGTCATCAGATACGTTATTATTACACTTTTGTACTAAATATAGCATCGACATAAACAATTAGACCAAAAATAATCTTATCGAGATATTTTCCTATCAATAATTAATGACTTAGATTGTGATACTTGATAATTAAATCTTCATCATAATTAGCCCCCTCGTAGTAATAATTCCTGGCTTCGTCACTGAACGGGAATCCTCTCTCTATTCGCATTTCTTAGTAATTAAAAAAAACAAACTTTACAAATCTCAGTTGCATACCATCATCATATCTTACAATCACTCCACGTGAAAAGCTAAGCCAATTATGCAACAATCTAGAACCTTTTGTTAACTCTAAAGACCAGGAAAAAAGTGAAAATTTCCAAGTCTCTTAAACAAAACTCAAAACAAATCACAAAAAGCAACGAAATTGAGGCCATACCTTCCTCTTCGCCTATGAAAACCTCTCCACAATCGTCAACCTAGGGCCTCTAAACCCTAATTTCTGATCCCCAGCCTTGGCATTAAGCCCCAAATCCTCAATCACAGTCCCAATCGCATCCAGGCCGACGATATCCTTCAGCGCCATCGCACAATTCGACCAATTTCTCCCTCGCCACCGCCATGAGCTCGACCTCCGCCTCCGTCGGCTTCTTCCCGCCCCGAATCTTCGCCATCGCCGACAGAACCAGCACGATCTCGGCCACTCTCTTGAGCCCTCCACCGCTCCCATTCCAAATTCTCGGCTTCTTTGTCGGCCGAGCCTCCGAATCCCCGTTCTCCGCCGGCCTCTTCTCCGACATCTCGTCGCCCGCCGCGTAATCCATGAGAATGGAGCTCTAGAACGACACCGTGTTGGGATCAAAGACCGGCAAGAGAGCGAGAGAGAGGGGAAGGAAAATATGAAAATTTGGAAGTGAGAAATTAAAGTATGGTTTTGGCGGGTAATTGGGAGAGAGAAAGAGAGGGATTTAGAGAGAGAGAGAGAGGGGGGGGGGTAAGATGGGTGAGCAGAGAGATTTTTAGAGAGAGAAAGAGGAGAGAGAAAGTGCGTGTGTGTGGTGTGGGTAGGGGTGGCAATGCGGGTCGTGACACGATGACACGACTCGAAAACGACACGAATTTCACGGGTTCGGGTCGGGAAAAATAGAGAGCGGGTCGTGTTCGGGTTGGGAAAAATTGACACGAAAAAAATTTGTGTCGTGTTTGGGTTGGACCCATTTTTTTCGTGTCAATTTCGTGTCCACTTTTCGTGTCAATTTCGGGTCAATTTCGGGTCACGTGTCAATTTCGTGTCAATTTCGGGTCAAATTTCGTGTCAATTTCGTGTTAATTTCGTGTCAATTTCGTGTTGCGGGTCAATTTCGGGTCAAGTTCGTGTCGCGGGTCAACTTCGTGTCGTTTCGTGTCAATCCGTTACGAGTTCGTGTCGTGTTCGTGTCGCGGTTTCGTGTCGATTTCGTGTCGCGGGTCGTGTTCGGGTTAGGGAGAAAAAAATTCGACACGACACGAACACGACACGAGACACGAATTGACACCCCTAGGTGTGGGTGTTAATTTGCGAGAGAAACCGGTTCGGTTCAGTGGAACCCGGTTTTTCTTATAAGGAAAGTTTCGGAGTTTGACGAATCTGTCGAAAATAAGTGACGGGCCAACCATTTGGGCCTGATTCGGTGAAATCCACCGAAAAGCGAAGTGGCCCAACTTGAGCCCAACAAAAAAAGCATAGGCCCACCTTTTGGCCCGCTCTTTTTTTAAGAGAAAGAAAGTAAACAAAGAAAGAATAACAATTTTAAGAAAATAATTAAAATAAACAACATATTTTCAAATTATTAGAGAAATAACAAATTTATCAAGTAAATGATTTATTTACATATAATTATCAGATAAATGATTTATTTACCTTAATACGTTATTTACTTAGAAAATTTTTTTAAAAGAAATTTACCTATTAAAATTTTAATTTACTTGGTAAAATTTTAAATTATTTTAAATATTTTAAAACATTACTATTTAATTTACTTTAGATATTTTCATAAAATGGCATCCACTACAATTTTATGAGAGCAACATTAAAAGAAAAAACCTTAAATTCTCATGAGAAGTTAAATAGAAGGTTTTTAATATTTGAAAAATAATTAAAAAAAAAACAATAGGGTTCAAATCAAAACAATGTTACCAATTTCCAACTCACGTGTCATTAAGACGACTCATTTGCAAGTCAAATATACATTTTCTCTAAGAATATCAAAGCATATGGTTATCAATCGGAAGTGTTTGATACACATTTTTAACCTAAAGGTACAAATTGTCAATGAAAATAAAAAAGATAAAGTTATACATATGCAAACTCATAAAGTGATTTTTTAATTAACCATACTCGAATCAACAATTAGATCTGTGTCTTTAATATCATTTCCATTAGATCCTCTATTATCCTTACTTATTTTTCAGAATACTTGTGCCGATCAAGATTGAAAATTTTCACGGTGACAAGATAAAAGGTTATATAATTATGGATATTATACCAAAACCCAATATAGAAGTTGTTTTTGTCTAAAATCTTAAGTTTGAAAAGAAAAAAAAAATAGTTTTCTTCTTTTGAAACATGTGAAAAAATTCAAAAGTCTTCCTTAAAATTATATTTAAACGATAAAGATAGATTAAAGAAAAGATCAATTGATAATAAGTATATCATATGCAAACTCACAAAGTGATTCTTGTAATTCAACAAACTTGAATCGATAATAATATCTATCTCCTAATATGCATTCGAGATCAAACTAATTTCAGAGAGTTCCTCGTCAGATAGTGCCGATGAGCATGTTTCCTTGGATGTTTGCCCAGCATCTGCACTGTAGTTCTCTTGTGGATAAAAAGAAGGCTTTGGAGGCATTTGCAGGCATTCAACTTTGCCTTCGAGCAATTCTATGACTTTGCTCATTGAAGGGCGGTCGCAAGGCTTTAGTTGTATGCACCACAATGCTACTATGATCATCTTTTTTATCGTTTCCTTTTCGTCTTCTGTTAGATCTTCCATTTCTACATCATGTCTTTTGCTAAAATGATCATATATCCATGAAGGAAAGTAAATTTGACTTGAATTCTCAGCATTTGCACTTAAGTTTTTCCTTCTGCTCGCCATTTCCATCAATAACATTCCGAAACTATAGACATCCGCTTTGTAAGAAACTCCTCCAATGTTTTTGTAAAACAATTCTGGAGCTATGTATCCGATGGTTCCTCTTGCTGCTGTTAAAGATATGATACTATTATCCAATGGACATAGTCTTGCTAGTCCAAAATCAGAAACCTTCGGAATAAAATTCTCATCCAAAAGAATGTTGTGAGGCTTAATATCAAAATGTAGGATTTGCATGTCACATCCTCGATGAAGATAATCAATTCCTCGAGCCACTCCTAGTGCGATCTCAAATACTTTATCAAGACTTAACGAGTGATCCCTTTTTTCTCCAGAAAAAATATACTTTTCTAGAGATCCAAGAGGCATGAAGTCATATAAAAGAGCACGCTTTGAACCCTCGACACAAAAACCGATTAATCGCACGACATTGACATGGTGAATCCTTCCAATGGTAGCAACTTCATTGATGAAATCTTGCCCGTTAGCTTTGGATTTACTGAGAATTTTGATTGCCGCGAAGTGACCGCTAGAAAGCTTTCCCTTGTACACAGAACCAAAGCCTCCTTCACCCAATTTGTCCTTGAAGCCTTTAGTCATCTTCTTAATTTCCCGATAAGAGTATCGTATGGGCATGAGGTTGTTTTGACCTTGGAGGAATTCTTCAATGCCGTCATACATCGATAAATGCCGTCTTCGCCATTTGTAAATGATTAAGGCAACCACGAATGAAACTCCAACTACTGTTCTTGTTGCTAACAGTCCAGCTGCGTAAAATCATTAGAAGAGATAAGCAATTATGGTGAACGAAAATTTTTTTTTATGGTGTTACTACTAGACATTGATATTCCCTCTTCATTAACTCATAGCAAAACAAAACATGCAAATAGCAAATTTTCTTTTGGAGATGTTTCTACTCAAAATGTGCTCGTCTCTGTGTGTACGTGTGTGTGTGTGTGTGTGTGTGGAAAAATGAGTAGAAAAATAGATTTTTTAGCCTATTTAAATAAGTTAAACCCCATAGAAACAAATAGCGTAAATTTAAATTTTCTCCTTAGCTTTAGGTCTAATATACCTCCAAATTTTAATATATATTGTCCATTTTCCATGAATGTAAAAATATATCAAATAAGGTCCTTTTTGAAATAATAGAGGCACGTCTACAACATTACCCATAAATAAAAACATTAAAGAGAAAAAAAAAAAAGAGTATAACATTATCTTCTTCCCCGAATTTATTTTTTTCTTTTTTTTTCCCTTCCAAGTTCGTTAATTCTACTTGATTGACTATATGGAACTTGTACGTCCCACCCGCTGACTTTTTTTTTTTTCTTTGGTAGGATTTGAATAGGACGTGATCAGAAATTAGTGGGTAAAAGGTTTTTTTGAACTTTTTTTTTTTTTTTTCCGGAATAAGATTCGCCAGTACTGTACAAAGCTTCCTACAATCTAAGGAAAACAAGAGTAATATATTGTAGACTAACATTCAGAAATCCAAAAAATAACAAAACAAAACAAAACAAAAGATGGAGCATGTTAGGTGCCAAATCCCTTCATTATTTTAGGAGTATTTTATCTAAATATTCCTAAAATAATGACATCATATATAAATTTTATCAAGAAATCAAACAAAGGACCTTATTTTATACAATTTGTAAGTTGAAGAGAATAGAGATAAGTTTGTATTTTCGGGGCAATAATTAGTATAATTCTGGTTAACATTATTAGATGTAACCTTTCCCAGACATTTTGCAAGTTTTTTTTATTATTTTTTTATTATTTTTTTATTTTTTTCCACTTGTTTCTTATTTTACCAATGTAAAAAAAAAAATTATGCAAATTAAGTGTTTTCGAATAAAAAGGCCTTACCAATGTATTTGTATGCTCCCTCGTAGTACAAGTAAACTGCAATAAACAAAAGAAATTACCAATTTATTAGGATAGGACAACCCTAAAAAACATAATGTGATCACTAGGGTGTAGGGTTTCGATTTATATATTAATTTGACCCCTGCAAATGATCACTATAAAAACATAGATTAATTTCAAATTTAGCACTGATTGTCTTTTTTTGCCTCTTAAATTTTAATAAATGGGCATAAAATTCCTCATATCTTATCATAAGTTGTATTTTGGTATTTCCGTGTCAAATTTTTTTTCAACGAATTTAATAACATATCGACGTAGAGAGTCTAACAAACCAGAAAGAACAAATCTTTTATAAAATTGAAGGTTGATATCCTCGAATCAAGCCTTCAAGATAGGATAATTTGGAAGAAATCCTCCATGGAAATGCAGAGCAAAAGCTCAAGGCCAAAATACAATAATCAAGTCTCCCTTCAGAAGGGTCCCCAAAACAATACTAATACCCACTAGATTTTGCTAAAAGGACCCAAGAAAAAGAAAAGACCGGCTACAACAAAATTGAAAGTACCAAAATTGTAACTTATTATGAAAATTATAGTGAGAAAATTAGACAACACCTATTCTTGGAAGGTGAAATTTAAAAGAAAATCAAAGAAAAACAAAACAGAACAAACAAAAACACTTGTGCTAGCACCCTAAAAAAAATATTAAAAAAAAAAAACGAAAAAGAAAGAAACACTTACGCTCGAGGTAGCCCAAAAATTTGTAGAAGAGGCCTGCAATATCCAAAATTGAAATATAACGTCATAAGCTTAAATTCAGAATTTTGGTATTTTGAGAAGTACTTAATTAAGAGAAAGAATTGGTTTGCGTTTTGCTTAATTAATAATCGTATTTTGGAATATCCTCACTTACCACACCGATCCATATCTTGTACTCTGTAATCCGGAAAAATGCAGGAATTGATACAACGAACCCTGTTTGAATCTTCCTCGTCGACATAGCAAGTATCAGACTTCCTCGTAGCGAAACTTCGCACCCACGAAAGCTCAAAGCCATAAACAAGCAAATTGTGGATGTCGTTTGATGTCGGCTTGTTAGAATGTTCTTTTGTTATGAGACTCATTTGTTCTATCCAGCAAGACTCGTCCAAAAAAAGGGAACCAAATTGGTAATAATCGAAGATGTAATAATAAGAGTAGTACTGCTTTGAACTGGATAGGAACGACGGCGATGAAGTCTCGGAGGAAAAAGTACGGTTGAATACGCACGGAGAAGCGTCTATGTAAGAAGAATTCAGCACTCGACTTTCACAGGTGAAGAATATTACAGTTTCAGACATTTTGCGATAGTGAAATGACCATTGGTGGTTCCCCAACCAGACATCAAAATCATACAATCTATAAATATCATATATTAGCGATCCGACGTACAAGCTATTCTTGGGGATGGAGCAGAAATCATCTTTCTGAATGTTGGGATCCATGAGCCGGATCGTGTAGTTATTATAATTGATTGCCTGTACGTAGTATCTTTGATATTCTGGGCCGAGTGGCTTTTTATGAAGGGAATAAACAGGCAAGTATAGAACCGTAACGTTGTTCTCGCAAGAAAGGTTGTACCTTAAGTCACCGCAGCTCAACTGGTCGGTTGTGAGTCGGAAAGGAGAGGTTATGTTGCGGATACTCCCACATGAAGAAGAGCAGAGATCGCGACTATTGGCCTTTGCGTAGCTTGCGCCATGGAACTGCATACCGATCACCATTAGTAGAAAAGTTGCCTGCATCAACAACGCTCTTCCACTTTCCATTTTTAATTAATGGGAGACAGATCACAGCGTTTTCCTCACAAATTTTTTTTTGGGTGGAATCCTCACAACTCTGTATTTCACAGGAGAAGCTGAGGAAGTCTTCTCACTTGGAAAATGTCAACAGAGCGAGTTCAGCTAAAATATCATACTAAACAAATAGTTTTTTTTTGTGTTTTTATTTTTTGTCTTTTAGTTTTTGACATTAATGACTAAACAAATATATATATACATATTTTTTAGCTGCTGCTTTTGTGAATGTAAACCCACTTAAAATCGGAATTGGTGCAGCCCATGGTTGACGGTTCCCTCCAGCCGTACGAGTTTTGGTTTTTAAAATAATTTATCAGATAATGAGTGCTTCAAAAACAAACTCATACAAATTATTAAGGGTAGTGTTGGTATTTTCAAAAATTCTGAGTTGTCAAATTTTGAGAGTCTTAATTAAGAGGCTGACTTGAGCAGCAGTACCATTATCCGGAATTCGAGAGATGAATGTTTCCATAGTGAAGATGATGATGATGATCTCATATTTTTGTTTATTCTTCATGACAATTCTTGCAGATAACAAAGTAGCTGGCGAAAATGAATGCAGAGAGGCAAGGTGTGGGGACAACGGCCCGCCAATCAGATTCCCTTTCCGACTAAAAAGCAGTCAGCTATCGCACTGTGGATACCCCGGCTTCGACTTATCCTGTACTAGTGCTAACCATACTGTTCTTGAGCTGCCCAATATTCAAATGGAGTTCTTTGTAACAGATATAATCTATAAATATCAGTTCATTGACATATACAACCCACATAAATGTGGCCTTCAGAAACAGAACTTGAAATTCCTCAATCTTTCAGTCTCACCTTTCCAGTTTGAATCTTCTGGAGGCTCTACACTATTCAATTGCTCTTTAAATTCTACGTATGAATCATACTACACAAGCGGTCCGATCCCTTGCCTCAGTTACCATGGATATTATGTTTTCGTCACTCGCTCCTACGGGGTTATCTACACCTTGCGGGAGCTTGTTTCTTGTAAGAAGATCTTCGAAAGTTCATTCATTCCACCAGAAATATTCCAAGGGAATCAAACTTTTTCGTTATCATGGTCGAAGCCAAGTTGTTCATACTGCGAAGAAAAAGGCAAGGGATGTAGATTAAAGAAAAATGGGACTGCGGATGAGACCGAATGCTTCGAGATGTCCAAATCACATAAGGGTAACAATTTCTCTATCTATTTCTTTTTTACGAACATACGTTACAAAATTTCTGTAGATATATGGAAAACAACACGTGTAGATTCTACATTCAGTAATTATATTGGAGGAAAACTAACTTTATATTTTCATGATCATTTACAGGTGGCCACAAATTAAAACAGTTGGTGATTGCGGGTAAGTTATGATTACCGTTTTAACGTTTCAGTTATTTTAAGAGATCAGTTGTTAAGGTTCTTGACTCTTCGAATTGGAGACACATTTTCTGGTTATAATCGATTTTGATTTTCTCGGCATGTGCAGGTGCAGTTGTTGGATCTTTTGTTCTTATATTGTCTGCCACAGCGATTTTTCATGTCTATACTTCAGACAAAAAGGAAAGAGAGAATCGACTGAGAATTAAAACGTTCTTAGAGGATTACAAAGCGCTCAAGGCATCAAGGTACGCCTACGCTGACATTAAGAAGATAACAAATCAGTTCAAGGAGAAATTAGGTGAAGGAGCCTATGGAACGGTGTTCAAAGGAAAGCTTTCAAATGATGTCCTTGTTGCTGTGAAGATCCTAAACAATTTCAAGGGAAATGGAGAAGAGTTCATCAATGAAGTACGAACGATGGGTCAAATTCACCATGTCAACGTGGTTCGCTTGGTTGGTTATTGCGCCGAAGGATTAACAAGAGCTCTCATTTACGAGTTCTTGCCAAATGATTCACTCGATAAGTATATCTTGTCAACGACCAGTGGCGCAAACAGTTCGCTTAGTTGGGAGATAATGCAGGATATTGCTCTCGGCATAGCCAAGGGAATTGATTATCTCCACCAAGGCTGCGAACAACGGATCTTGCATTTCGATATCAAGCCCCATAACATTTTGCTAGACCACAACTTCAAACCAAAAATTTCTGATTTTGGTCTTGCTAAGTTGTGTGCAAAGGATCAAAGTATAGTGTCAATGGCCACAGCTAGGGGGACTATTGGTTACATTGCACCAGAAGTATTCTCCAAAAACTTCGGAAATGTGTCCTACAAGTCTGACGTTTACAGTTTTGGAATGTTGTTGCTTGAAATGGTAGGTGGAAGAAAGAACACAAACAAGATAGAGGAGAACACGAGTGAAATTTACTACCCAGAGTGGATATACAATCTTTTAGAGGAAGGAAAAGATCTCCGAATACAAATTGAAGATGAGGGAGATAGCAAAATTGCAAAGAAACTTGCGATTGTAGGACTCTGGTGCATCCAATGGTATCCGCAAGGTCGCCCTACCATGAAAGTTGTGGTTCAAATGTTGCAAGATGGGGGGGAAGAATTAACCATGCCTCCAAATCCTTTTGCGTCAATTGGTCCATCAAGAGCACAGACCAAGACGCATGCTAGATATATGAATCTAGAGTTAGATGTGATTGATGAATAAACAAAATATCTTTGCATATTTGTTGTAGTACTTTTTTGTAACTAAAAGTTCAATTCTCAGTGCAGGGAAGTTAGTTTGTATTTTTTTTTTAACTGTTTAGTTTCTAAAGTAATAATTAGGATTGTTCCTTATGTGTAATGAGCAATGACATACATCATGAAAACATTTTATGAGAAAAGTCATTATTAGTATGGAAGTTGTCTATGTTTCAAGGTTAAATAGCTTCAATTATAGAAGAGCTAGAAATATGTTGAAACCCTTTGATAATATTGTATTGGCTTCGAAACAAAAAATACTACCCAGAACAAGGGACAAAAAACACACCAAATATTTGGTCTGCTCCTGTGATTTTTTGTTGCCACAAATTAAATGCAAATTTTTGCTTTGGGACACAAAATCTAGAATATTTCCAGCACTGGCCCTCCCAAAATAGTAAGAAGGGTCCCCACGAAAAACACACCTCAAGCAATTGGACGAAATTCAAAAGGAAATTGGTTGCCGTATAATTTACTCCGCCGCGTGCCACTGCGAAACCGTCGTCGCACCAAATCAAAGCCCGGTGTAGCTAACCATCACCACCATTGTCTCAGAAGGGTACACTTTGGAAATTTCCTAAATCAATTTCATTGAAGCAGAAACACAAGACTAAACGGTACAGTTCTATTGAGTTTTCCGTGAAGACTAGCTATATTCTGCAGAGTTTTCATGCGAAGACTTGAAAAATAAATGCCACTGGTCATATTTATCTTTTTATCAAGTAGCTAGGTACTCTTTTTTGTTGCAAAAGTTTTTTTTTTTTTTTGTTTTCTCCTGGGACAGGGAATTTCTACCGTTGAAATTTCTATTTTTCTCAATCGGTTGGTTAATATTTTAACAATTGAATTAATTTATCAACATTCTATGTTGCGCACTGCAATTGATTCACAAATCAAACTATACTAATTAATTAATTTAACGTTTAAAAAGCAGTTTCTATTTCTAATAAAAAATGACAGTTTCTATGGTAAAAATTCCCCTTCCCTCTTTTTTTTTTTTTTTAATTTAAAATTTTTAATTTATAGCGAGACCTGTTTTTTTAATTTGTTTAACTTTCGCCACAAGATTACCATGACAGAAAAAATTTCATTATAAACATCATGAATAGTATGAAAGTTGTGTAAGTTGGAAGTTCACCTTTTCCCTACGACATCGCAAAGGGATTTGTCTTCTTTGTTGGTTCATTTGAACTTGGAAATGTGTCCTTTTCTTTTAACAAAAATTTGACACTTTGAAAATCACAACTTTAATTTTTAGGTTTTGGGATGGTCCCAACGCCAGATCATGCATCATATGCGAAGACTTATAGCGGAGACTTGGAATTTTCAATAAGTAGAAAAACAAGACAAAAACCATACAGAGTTCAATTGATTTTTCCATGAAGGCCATAAACGGAAGAGTTTTAAAATGTCACTGGTGTATATGTCACTGACGTATATGTCAATTGTTGGGTACTCAAAATTTAAATTGAAGACGAGTAAATGTCACTAATGTATATCTTTTTGTCGAATTTTATGCGAAGACATGATAGTAAATGTCACTGATGTATATCTCTTAGACAACTTAAAATGTACTAGCTTACTTGAAAAGCTTAGGCTTAGTAGATTTCTATGGTAGAATTGTCATTTCTCATGATCAGTAGAAACTATAATTTTAGTGGTTAAATTAATCTTTTCACGACTTGATATCTAAATGGAAGCAATTTTGTCACATGTATTTCAAAATTTTTAAGACTTGATATTTAAATGGAAGCAATCTCGTCACATGTATTTCAAAATTTTTAACTCATATATCAGATCGTTAAAAACTTAGTCCAATATTAAAAACTGTACCGATATAATAAAATCAACGGAATTGTTACAATAGCAACTCCCGTATACGTAAATATCTGATGCTTTTCATTATGCTGTAAAAGACTTTCACAGAAGACATATGGAACCAATGCCTTAGGATGGATGGCTTGTGAAGACTGAACTTTCCGTTTAATGTGACATAAGCAGTCAAGTAAAATAAATTACCAAAGCAATTTCCCAGAAGAAGACATAGCAAGCTACAAAAATTTCTCAACGAAGAATTGAAAGAAAATGACATTGCTGCACAATTTATTTCTCTTGATAACTGATCAAATCAACTGGATGAGTGACCACTTGATCTTATCAAAATAAACTGAAAATAGAGCTATAATTGCAAGACTTTGTGGACGACTCTCTCATTCTTCTTAGCATAGTTTTGTCTGATCACATAAAGGAGTACTAGCCCACGTCTTAAAAGAAACGTATAGAATGAGGCATATACGATTAACCTTCCTTGAAAAATCATGAATAAAGTGTATATATGATCTTAAGATACAAAAGAGTCCTTCTACAGTAAGCAACGGAACCAGGAAAATTTTTTCTTGGACAATATAAAAAATTAGGGGTTTGGTTTTTGCTTAAATAAGGAAAAATTATATATTCTAATTATTGAGCATGAATGCAATGAAAATTTTCTTATAAACTATGAATAACTAAACTCTACTGAAATTTTAGTTGTAAAAATGGGAATATCAAAATTTAAGCAGAGCGCAGTTGTAATTTTCCTTATAAAATGGAGGCACATCTAAAATTAATTTATAAGAATTTTAAAATTAAAAATCAATTTCTCAAAATTTGAATGGGATGCTTGTTTCCACTCACTTAAATGTGGCTCCGCCGCTTTTTACATTTAACGTATAGAATCAGTAATGCACATTTTTATTACAATAATTTGATCAAAATTGTGTCAACATGAAATATACAAAACTCAACGGGTTTATATACAATTCTGGCAGTTCAAAATTAATAAAGCGTTTATTATCGGTAGGCATATTAGAAATTGCCATAAAGTTAAAAGGTCTACATACCAAAAGTTTTATACTTGGCTGAAAAGGTCATGGGGCGTTTTGTTTACTTAGCTCCCATGGTAGTCTTATATTCATGGCTGTACAAACATATTTGCCTTAATAGATTGAAGAAATTTGTTGAAGAGTTTTTATTTTTTTTTTTCTTTTCTCTAACGTCCCTAATCCTAACAATACTAAAAGAGTTGGTGTGGGTTAGTGGGTTGTCCAAAACGGCATCTAAATATTGTCGTTTCTTTACTCCATGTTTAATTGACGTCAACCAACACTTGCAAAACCTCTTTGTACTCTTTCAAAAAGTTGGTATGGGTTAGTGGGTTGTCCAAAATAGTGTCTAGATGCTGTCTTTTTTTTTTTTTTTTCACTCCCTCCTTGAGAATTGACTTCTTTCATTGCCTTCATATAATGGGCCTTATAAAAGGCTCCTCTAAACACCGCTTGGGAAATTATCTTTTTTTTTTTTTTTTTTTCATTCTTCCAAATGGTGAATTTAATATTTCTCCAAAAAAAAAAAAAAAGAGTATAAATGGTTGCAACATTTCACTAAATTTCTCTGTAATAATGAATTACGAATTATTATTACTACTGCAATTTCTCACTAAAATTGATGTCTTTTACGTGAAAGGTTATAATCATTAATAATTTATTTAACTTTCAGTTGTAACTGTTCAAGAAAACTCTAAAAAATATTTACAACAATTATAAGTATGTTCGTGTATTTTTCAGTTTTAAAATATTTAGGCTTTTAAATATCTAACATTTGTAAGAAAACTAGAATTATACACGTAATCCCTCTCATAAGAAATTGGTACGCACTAATATCTCTCTCTATATATCCTATTAAATATAAAAGAGAAAATTTTTACCCTTGAAATGTTCCTTTAAGATCGTCCAAAACAAATGTCAGGATTATCTTTTTTGCCTTTTTTTGAATTGTTGTTTCTACAATATTGATACTTTTTTTCTCTTAAAGGGTGACTTCTTTTTTATTATTATTAATTTTTTTTTTCTCAGAATGTTAAAGAGTGACGTTGGATAGTAGTTTATTGTCTTTTTTGAATTTTTTTTTTCCGTCAAAGTACTGATTGCCTTCTACTTTCTTATGACGATTGTATTTTGTCACTTAATTTTTTATTTGAATTTTTGTATCCAGTTTACTCTAAACTTAATTTACTGCTCTTCTTCCTTTTTTATTTTTTTTTATTTTTTTACGGAAACGTTTAAATTATATACCCCTTATTCAAAATAAACTTGCGATGAAACTTGCGAGGGAGATAGTAAAATTGCAAAGAAACTTACGATTGTAGGACTGTGGTGCATCCAATGGTATCCGCAAGGTCGCCCTACTATGAAAGTTGCATATGGATGTTTTTTTTAGTTGCATATAGATTTTAATGAAAAGGGATGGACACTATATTACCTTAAACAACTTAAAATGTACTTGCTTACTTGAAAAGCTTAGGCATAGTATATTGGTAGAACTGTCATTTCTCATGATCAGTAGAAAATATAACTTTAGTTATTAAATTAACCTTTTAATGACTTGATATCTAAATGGGAGCAGTTTTGTCATAGGCATTTCAAAATTTTCAACTCATATATCATATATTGTTAAAAACTTAGTCCAACATCAAAATTTGTAATTCCTACCGATATAGTGAATCAATGGAATTGCTACCATAGAAACTCCTGTGTACGTAAATATCTAGTGCTTTTCATTATATTGTAAAAGACTTTAGCAGATGACATGGAACCAATACTTTAGGATGGCTTGTGAAGACTGAACTTTCCGTATAATGTGACAGAAGAAGAAAAGTAAAATACTTTACCAATGCAATTTCTCAGAAGAAGACCGAGCAAGCTACCAAAATTTCTCAACGAAGAATTGAAAGAAAATGACATTGCCGCACAATTTATTTCTCTCGATGACTGATCAAATCAACTAAAGGAGTAGGCCACTTGATCTTATCAAAATAAATCGATAATAGAGCTATAATTGCAAGACTTTGTTGACCACAAAAGTAAGGGTGCAATATCTTTTTTGCAAAATTTCTGAGATCTTTCCATTGATGTAATAATTGCAAGACTTTTTTGATGTTAAAGAGGGGTGCAATATCTATAGACATTTTCATGGACACAATAGCAAGACTTTGTAGATGATAGATGTTAGAAAAGTATCTTTTTCGCATAGTTTCTGAGACGTTTCTGTGGATACATAATTGCATAGAGGAGTACTAGCCCACCTATGCAATAAATGTCTTGGATACATAAATGTCTCCACGTTTCTGTGGAGACATTTCTGAGACTTCGTGGAGCATAGTTTTGTCTGATCGCATAGAGGAGTACTAGCCCCACCTCTTTAATCGTATAGAATGAGGCATATACGATTAACCTATTCCTTGAAAAATCACGAATACAGTGTAGATATGAGCTTAACATGCAAAAGAGTCCTTCTACAGTAATCAGTGAAACCAAGAGTTTTTTAATTGGACAATATAAAAAAAATTAGGGATATTTATTTCTTAAATAAGGACAAATTAAATATTCTAATTATTAAGCGTGGACGCAATGAATTTTTTCTTATAAAGTGTGCATAACTAAACTAAATTGTACTGGAATTTTTAGTAGTAAAAATTGATGCATCAAAATTAGAGCAGGGCGTAATTGTAATTTTTCTTATAAAATGAAGGCACGACTAAAATTTTACAAAATTTTAAAATTAAAAATCAAAATTTCAAAATTTGAGTGGGACACTTGTACCCGTACTTAAATGTGGCTCTGCCACTTTCTAAATTTAAAGTATATAATCATTATTGTATATTTTTAAAATAATAGATTTGATCAAAATCATATCAAAATAAAAATATATAAAACTCGAGAGGTTTTGATACAATTATGACAATTCAAAATTAAAAAAGCATTTAGTATTGATAGGTAGGGATATTCATCAAGCATTTAAGTATGCGCAGGCAAAGAGGATGAGCTTTTTATCTGGCTCCTAGAGAGATGCTAATGTCATTTGTACTATCATTTTGTTCTCACTTCTCACATCTTCTCATTTGTCACATGTTATCTCATATCCTAATTCTTTTTCTAAAATAAAATATTACTACTTATCATTATTTTCTCCTTTATTAAAACTCCGAAACTTTATAATTCAATATTCATTATCTAATAGCGTTTTGTTTTTATATTATTAATCACATGTTACCGTCAAAGTCGAATCGAGAGACATGTACAACAAACCTTTATCCATTTTAAATGTGTTTTTTTTTTTTTTTTTGGGTACCGGGGGAAAAAAAAAAAAGAACAGGCAAAATAGAAGACCGAAAGAAGGGAAATGTTCGACATACGTTTTTTTAGTTAGAAAACGACTATATTTATATACTATAAATATTAAATAACGCGTATATATATGTGTCCAAGAACCAAGGCCGGCTCTATTAATTTTGGGCGTTAAGCAAAACTTCTCGAAAGTGCCTTTTTAAAAATAAATTTTTAAAAATTAACTGAGTAAGTAAATTTTATGAAAAAATTCATTTAAATCTAAACAACTTTAAAAAATTAAAAACTGTTGAAGGGTGCTTACTGCTCTCGAAACTTATAACACTTGAAATATTTTATAAGTAATACTAAAAGTAGTTCTTTCCAGCCCAAAAAAAAAAAAAAAAGATTTGCTATCTAAAGTTCAAATTAAAGCCTAAAATGTATGTTGGAAAAAAGTGATTATAAGATCTCTCATCATTTTCGAAGGCTATAGTACATTTTAATACAGAATATGGTATGTCACTTACTATATTAGATTACTATATTTCAACTTACAAGTATCCATTCTACTTCTTGATTTTCCAAAATCTTTATCTATTTAGTTTTTTTCCCCTTTAATTTACATATAACATCAATATATATGATACATATAAAGACGAGATTAATTTAGGGCCTTTATTTAGGTTGGGGTCTTAGGCATTTGCCTAAGTACCCTAAGGGTTGAGCCAAGAACAATTCTTTATTATCAAAGGGATTATAATGTTATATGTGTATAATAAATTCACTATTTAATTCCTTATGAAGTTCATAAATTAACAATATGAATTTTCCCGAGGTTACGTACTAACTTTTAAATATTATGTCGTATCATTAAAGTAATACATGGAACATTTTCCAATCAGAACAGTAGAATACTAAAACAAATTAAAAGGTGTAAAAAATTGAAATATTTTCTTAAAAAAAAATTAATATGGATATCGTTTTATTCGTCTTGAAATTCTATACAATTAAAAATAAATAAATCTTATTTAGACTTGTATTATAGAGTTATGGACTTTTGAAGTTTGAGTTTTTAAGTTATAATTAAAATTGATGAATAATGAAACTAGTTAACTTTTTAGAAAAGACAAAAACTAAATTGGGATTTTTTTTTTTTTATTTTGAATGGTGAACCAAGCATGTTCAACTGTAGCAATTTAACTTTTCTATTATTTGACGAAAGAGAGGTAAGTTGCATATAGAATTTTTTTTTTTTTTATTTGCACATAGATTTTAATAAAAAGGGATGGACTATATAAAACCTTAAACAACTTAAAATGAAATGTACTACTAGCTTACTTGAAAAGCTTAGGCTTCGTAGATTTCTATGGTAGAATTGTCATTTCTCATGATCAGTAGAAACCATAAATTTAGTCATTAAATTAACCTTTTAACGACTTGATATCTAAATGGGAGCAATTTTGTCACATGTATTTCAAATTTTTTAACTCATATATCAGATCGTTAAAAACTTAGTCTAATATTAAAAATTATAATTCCTACCGATATTGAAATCAACAATTGCTACTATAGAAACTTACGTATACCTTAGTATCTAACGCTTTTCATTATGTTGTAAAAAACTTTGGCAGAGGACATGGAGCCAACACTTTAGGATGGCTTGTGAAGACTGAACTTTCTGTTTAATGTGACAGAAGAAGAAAAATAAAATACTTTAATAATGTAATTTCTCAGAAGAAGACATATATAGCAAGCTACAAAAATTTCTCAATGAAGAATTGAAAGAAAATGACATTGCCGCACAATTTATTTCTCTTGATAACTGATCAAATCAACTGGATGAGTGGTCACTTGATCGTATCGAAATAAATTGAAAATAGAGCTATAATTGCAAGACTTTGTTGACCCCAAAAGCGGGGGGTGCAATATCTTTTTCGCAGAATTTATGAGACCTTTCCATTTATGCAATAATTGCATAACTTTTTGACGTTAAAGAGGGGTACCATATTTGTTCTGCAGAATTTATGAGATAATTTTCATGGATACAATAATGGAAGACTCTGTTGACGATAGATGAGGAAAAAAAAGTGCAATATATTTTTCGCATAGTTTCGGAGACATTTCCGTGGATACATAATTGCTAGACTTTGTGGACGACTTTCTCATTCTTCTTAGCATAGTTTTGTTTGATCACATAGAGGAGTACTAGTCCACGTCTTAATAGAAACGTATAGAATGAGGCACATACAATTAACCTTCCTTGAAAAAATCATGAATAAAGTGTATATATGATCTTAAGATACAAAAGAGTCCTTCTACAGTAAGCAACGGAACCAGGAAAAATTAGGGTTATTATTTTTTCTTAAATAAGGAAAAATTACATATTCTAATTATTGAGCATGAACACAATGAAAATTTTCTTATAAACTGTGAATAACTAAACTCTACTGAAATTTTAATTCTAAAAATTAGAATATCAAAATTAAAACGGGGTGCAATTGTAATTTTCCTTATAAAATAGAGGCACGCTTGTCTAAAATTAATTTACAAGAATTTTAAAATTAAAAATCAATTTCTCAAAATTTGAGTAGGATGCTTGTCCCCACTCACTTAAATGTGGCTCCGCCGGTTCTTACATTTAATTTATATAATCAATAATGCATATTTTTAAAACATTAGGTTTGATTAAAACCATATCAAATGTTAAAGTGTGACTTTGGATAGTAGTTCATCGTCTTTTTTGAATTTTTTTTCCTGTCAAAGTACTGATTGCCTTCTACTTTCTTATTATAATTGTATTTTATCACTTAGGTAATTTTTAATTTGAATTTTTGTATCCAGTTACTCTAAACTTAATTTACTGCTCTTCTTCCATTTTTTTTAAAGGAAACGTTAAAGTATAAACCCTTATTCAAAATAGTGTAATGAATCAAATTAATTAATCTTTATTTCCCCTTTTTTATAACTTTATTCAAACAGTGTACTTAATATTTCTTAAAAAAAAAAAAAAAACATACACCGATCCTTTTTTAACTTAAAAGTATAATTTCTCTTTTCGTGATTCTTCATTGCCCTTCCAGGTATACTATAAGATGACCAGAGTCTTGAAAAAAATGAACCATTAGATTCATATAACTAAATATGCATGATTTTAATGACCATGAGAATACAAACTTAACTTTGAATATCCCAAGAAAAATGAAGAAGATGACCATGAGTTTTGATGATGGAATGAACCGGCCCTTAGATTGAGAAAACAAACTTAACTTTGAATTTATAAATTTCTACTTATGTAGACATTACATTGTAAACCTTGATATATTGTACTATCATTATTAATCAAGTTATCATTTATTTATCTTGCTTTGCTTCCGAAACAAATATTGTCCTAATATAACATAAATGGCCTATTATTTTTAAACTATTAGATTAGAAAATTTTTAAGAAATAAAAAAATATTTAATTAAAACTACTCTTTCTAACTTTAGAACAGTAAATATATATTAAATTGAAGATATTCGAAAGTTATTCACAATATATAATAATTATAAAATCTACGATATTAATTGTTATAATATATGCACAAACTACTTTCATATTAAAAGACTTATACGGTAGACTTTGCATCAGTAGGGGGAAAAAACTCAAAGGAAAAGGATTAAAAAAAAAAAAGTGATGACTAACATGAAGGCCTGCTTCGAGGGATTTATAAATGACACTTGTTTGAAAACCGTTTAACAAAATGAAAGAAATTTTTAACACTTGACTAACATGACACAAAAGAATTCTAATTAAAAGTCAATATGACACAAAAAAAAAACTTTTTAAACCTAGATCATAACTGTTATGACCGGGTAATCAAAACGGGAATGACGTTTACTGGAAAATGGCAAAAAATATTAGATTTTTAAAATTTTTTTTTTATACATAGATCATAACTGTTATGACTGAGTGGTCATAGCAGGAATGACCTTTACTCAAAAATAACTAAAAATGTTAGATTTTATTAAATTTTTTTTTTGGTTAAATGGAAGTGTTAAAAATTTTTTTTCCGACGGTGAGAGTTTCTCTCTCTAAATGGAAGTTTCTCTCTCTAAAATAGTGAAAATAGTTTGAAATCAAGTTAGATATATATGAAGATTTGGGTTTTAAAATGGGTGGGGGCTAGGCGGGAAAGTGAAAAAAAAAAAAAAAAGATTTAGGCTTGTCTGAGGATATTTTTGACTTTTTACAT
>CM046374.1:27031189-27054047 GCA_025413025.1 Ficus hispida | reverse complement strand
AAAGCTGCCTGCATCATCAAGGTCTTCCCCTTTCCATTTTTAATTAATGGGAGAGAGATCAGAGCGTTTTCCTCACAACTTTTTGTTTTTTGTTTTTTGTTTTTGATTTTTTGTTTTTTTTGGGTGGAATCCTCACAACTCTGTTATCACAGGAAAAGCTGAGGGTATCTGCTAAGTCTTCTCACTTAGAAAATACCAACAGAACGCGTTCAGCTAAAATATCATTTTTGTCTATTTTATTATACAAATGCCTAAAATATCTGATGTGTTTGTAAAACCAATCACAAACTTCCCCTAGCTACGCGCTTACATTTCAAAAGAAAAAAAAAAACCAAAACTACCATTCCAATCCAAATAAGCCCATGGGTGATGGGTCCCTCCTCCAGCCGTACGAGTTTTGGTTTTTAAAATAATTTATCAGAAATGAGGCTAAAAAATAACTCATACAAATTATTAAGGGTAGTGTTGGTATTTTCAAAAATTTTGATTTGTCAAATTTTGATAGTATTAATTAAGAGGCTGACTTGAGAAGCAGTACCATATCCGGAATTCGAGAGATGAATGTTTCCATAGTAATGATGATGATCATCTCATATTTTGCTTATTTTTCATGACAATTCTTGCAGATAACAAAGTAGCTGGCGAAAATGAATGCGGAGAGGCAAGGTGTGGGGACAACGGGCCGCCGATCAGATTCCCTTTCCGACTAAAAAGCAGCCAGCCATCCCACTGTGGATACCCCGGCTTCGACTTATCCTGTACTAGTACTAGCCAAACTGTTCTTGAGCTGCCCAATATTCGAATGAAGTTCTTTGTAACAGATATATTGTATGAATATCAGTATATTAAATTACATAGCCCAGATAAATGTGGCCTTCAGAAACAGAACTTGAAATTCCTCAATCTTTCAATCTCACCATTCCAGATTTTTGACTCTTTGGAGGCTCTACGCTATTCAATTGCTCTTTAAATTCTAGTACGTATGAATCATACTACACTCCGATCCCTTGCCTCAGTTACCATGGATATTATGTTTTCGTCACTCGCTCCTACTGGGTTATCTACACCTTGCGGGAGCTTGTTTCTTGTAAGAAGATCTTCGAAAGTTCATTCATTCCGCCAGAAATATTCCAATGGAATAAAACTTTTTGGTTATCATGGTCGAAACCAAGTTGTTCATACTGCGAAGAAAAAGGCAAGGGATGTAGATTAAAGAAAAATGGGACTGCGGATGAGACCGAATGCTTCGAGACGTCAAATCACATAAGGGTAACAATTTCTCTATCTATTTCTTTTTTACGAACATACGTTACAAAATTTCTGTAGATATATGGAAAACAACATGTGTAAATTCTACATTCAGTAATTATATTCAAGGAAAAGTACTAACTTTATTTTTTCATGATAATTTACAGGTGGCCACAAATTAAAACAGTTGGTGATTGCGGGTAAGTTATGACTACCGTTTTAAAGTTTCAGTTATTTTAAGAGATCAGTTGTTAAGGTTCTTGACTTTTTGAATTGGAGACACTTTGTCAGGTTATAAGCGATTTTGATTTTCATGGTATTTGCAGGTGCAGTTGTTGGATCTTTTGTTCTTATATGTTGGCCACCAGCAATCTTTCATGTCTATACTTCAGACAAAAAGGAAAGAGAGAATCGACTGAGAATTAAAACGTTCTTGGAGGATTACAAGCGCTCAAGGCATCAGGTACGCCTACCGCTGACATTAAGAAGATAACAAATCAGTTCAAGGAGAAATTAGGCGAAGGAGCCTATGGAACGGTGTTCAAAGGAAGCTTTCCAATGAGTTCCTCGTTGCCGTAAGATCCTAAACAATTTCAAGGGAAATGGAGAGGAGTTCATCAACGAAGTACGAACGATGGGTCAAATTCACCATGTCAACGTGGTTCGCTTGGTTGGTTATTGCGCCGAAGGATTTACAAGGCTCTCATTTACGAGTTCTGCAAATGATTCACTCGATAAGTATATCTTGTCAGCGGCCGGGATGCAAACCGTTCCCTTAGTGGAAATAATGCAGGATATGCTCTCGGCATAGCCAAGGGAATTGATTATCTCCACCAAGGCTGGCGAACAACGGATCTTGCATTTTGATATCAAGCCTCATAACATTTGCTAGACCACAACTTCAAACCAAAAAATTTCTGATTTCGGTCTTGCTAAGTGTGGTGCGAAGGATCAAAGTATAGTGTCAATGGCCACAGTGGGGGACTATTGGTTACATTGCACCAGAAGTATTCTCCAAGAAACTTCGGAAATGTGTCCTACAGGTCTGACGTTTACAGTTTTGGAATGTTGTTGCTTGAAATGGTAGGTGGAAGAAAGAACAAACAACAGCATAGAGGGAGAACACGGAGTGAAATTTACTACCCAGGAGTGGATATACATCTGTTTAGAGGGAAGGGAAAAGATCTCCGAATAGCAAATGAAGACGAGGGGAGATAGTAAAATTGCAAAGAAACTTGCGATAGTAGGACTCTGGTGCATCCAATGGTATCCGCAGGTCGCCCTACCATGAAAGTTGTGGTTCAAATGTTGCAAGATGGGGGGAAGAATTAACCATGCCTCCAAATCTTTTGCGTCAGATTGGTCCATCAGAGCACCAGACAGACGCTGCTAGAATATGATCTAGAGTTAGATGTGATTTGATGAATAAACAAAATGATCTTTGCAATTTGTTGTATGTACATTTTGTAACTAAAAGTTCATTCTCAGTGCAGGGAAGTTAGTTTGTATTTTTTTTTTTTTACTGTTTGTTTCTAAAGTAATAATTAGGATTGTTCCTTATGTGTGAATGAGCAATGACATACATCATGAAAACATTTTATGAGAAAATCATTATTAGTTGGAAGTTGTCTATGTTTTAAGGTTAAATAGCTTCAATTATAGAAGAGCTAGAAATATGTTGAAACCCTTTGATATTGTATTCGCTTCTAAACAAAAAATACTACCCAAAACAAGGGACAAAAACACACCAATATTTTTGTCTACTCCTGTGATTTTTGTTGCCACAAATTAAATGGCAATTTTTTGCTTTGGACACAAAATCTATAATATTTCCAGCACTGGCCCTCCAAATAGTCAGAAGGGTTCCCACGAAAAACACACCTCCAGCAATTGGACGAATTCAAAGGGAAATTGGTTGCCGGTATAATTTACTCCACGCGTGCCACTGCGGGACCGTCGTCGGACCAAATCAAAGCGCGGTGTAGCTAACCATCACCACCATTGTCTCAGAAGGTCACTGGAAATTTCCTAAATCAATTTCATTGGAGCCAGAAAACCAGACAACAACGGTACAGTTTGATGAGTTTTCCGTGAAGACGCATATATTCTGAAGAGTTTTCATGCGAAGACTTGGAAAATAAATGCCACTGTCATATTTATCTTTTGTCAAGTAGCTAGGTGGAGGTACTCTTTTTTGTTGCTAAAGTTTTTTTGTTTTGTTTTCTCTTGGTACAGGGAATTTCTACCGTTGAAATTTCTATTTTTCTCAATTGAATTGGTTAATATTTTAACAATTGAATTAATTTATCAACTTCTAATGTTGCGCACTGCATTTGATTCACAAATCAAACCATAATACTAATTATTAATTTAACGTTTAAAAAAGCAGTTTCTATTTGTAATAAAAATGACAGTTTCTATGGTAAAATTCCCCTTCCCTCTTATTTTTTTTAATTTAAATTTTTAATTTATAGCGAGACCTGTTTTTTTAATTTGTTTAACTTTCGCCACAAGATTACCATGACAGAAAGAATTTCATTATAAACATCATGAATAGTATGAAAGTTGTGTAAGTTAGAAGTTCGCCTTTTCCCTACGACATCGCAAAGGGATTTGTCTTCTTTGTTGGTTCATTTGAACTTGGAAATGTGTCCTTTTCTTCTAACAAAAATTTGACACTTTGAAAATCATAACTTTAATTTTTAGGTTTTGGATGGTCCCAACGCCAGATCATGCATCATATGCGAAGACTTATAGCGGAGACTTGGAATTTTCAATGAGTAGAAAAACAAGACAAAAACCATACAGAGTTCAATTGATTTTTCCATGAAGGCCATAAACGGAAGAGTTTTAAAATATCACTGATGTATATGTCACTGACGTATATGTCAATTGTTGGGTACTTCAAATTTAAATTGAAGACGAGTAAATGTCACTGATGTATATCTTTTTGTCCCAGAATGTATATCTTTTTGTCGAATTTTATGCGAAGACAAGATAGTAAATGTCACTGATGTATATCTCTTAGACAACTTAAAATGTACTAGCTTACTTGAAAAGCTTAGGCTTAGTAGATTTCTATAGTAGAATTGTCATTTCTCATGATCAGTAGAAACTATAATTTTAGTGGTTAAATTAATCTTTTCACGACTTGATATCTAAATGAAGCAATTTTGTCACATGTATTTCAAAATTTTTAAGACTTGATATTTAAATGGAAGCAATTTTGTCACATGTATTTCAAAATTTTTAACTCATATATCAGATCGTTAAAAACTTAGTCCAATATTAAAAACTATACCGATATAGTAAAATCAACGGAATTGTTATAATAGCAACTCCCGTATACGTAAATATCTGATGTTTTCATTATGCTGTAAAAGACTTTCGCAGAAGACATATGGAACCAATGCCTTAGGATGGATGGCTTGTGAAGACTGAACTTTCTGTTTAATGTGACAGAAGAAGAAAAGTAAAATACTTTAATAATGCAATTTCTCAGAAGAAGACATATATAGCAAGCTACAAAAAATTTCTCAATGAAGAATTGAAAGAAAATGACATTGCCGCATAATTTATTTCTCTTGATAACTGATCAAATCAACTGGATGAGTGGCCACTTGATCTTATCAAAATAAACTGAAAATAGAGCTATAATTGCAAGACTTTGTGGACGACTTTCTCATTCTTCTTAGCATAGTTTTGTCTGATCACATAGAGGAGTACTAGCCCACGTCTTAATAGAAACGTATAGAATGAGGCATATACGATTAACCTTCCTTAAAAAATCATGAATAAAGTGTATATATGATCTTAAGATACAAAGAGTCCTTCTACAGTAAGCAACGGAACCAGGAAATTTTTTCTTGGACAATATAAAAAATTAGGGGTTTGTTTTTTTCTTGAATAAGGAAAATTATATATTCTAATTATTGAGCATGAACGAAAAAATGAAAATTTTCTTATAAACTATGAATAACTAAACTCTACTGAAATTTTAGTTGTAAAAATTGGAATATCAAAATTTAAGCGGGGCGCAGTTGTAATTTTCCTTATAAAATGAAGGCACATCTAAAATTAATTTACAAGAATTTTAAAATTAAAAATCAATTTCTTAAAATTTGAGTGGGATGCTTGTTCCCACTCACTTAAATGTGACTTTGCCGCTTTTTACATTTAACGTATATAATCAGTAATGCACATTTTTATTACAATAATTTGATCAAAATCGTATCAACATGAAATATACAAAACTCAACGGGTTTATATACAATTCTGGTAGTTCAAAATTAATAAAGCGTTTATTATCGGTAGGCATATTAGAAATTGCCATAAAGTTAAAGGGCTACAATACCAAAAGTTTTATACTTGGCTGAAAAGGTCATGGGGCGTATTGTTTACTTAGCTCCCATGGTAGTCTAATATTCATGGCTGTACAAACATATTTGCCTTTATAGATTGAAGAAATTTGTTGAAGAGTTTTAATTTTTTTTCCTTTTCTCTAACGTCCCTAATCCTAACAATACTAAAAGAGTTGGTGTGGGTTAGTGGGTTGTCCAAAACGGCATCTAAATATTGTCGTTTCTTTACTCCATGTTTAATTGACGTCAACCAGCACTTGCAAAACCTCTTTGTGCTCTTTTTTATTTGAATTTTTGTATCCAGTTTACTCTAAACTTAATTTACTGCTCTTCTTCCTTTTTTATTTTTTTTATTTTTTTACGGAAACGTTTAAATTATAAACCCCTTATTCAAAATAAACTTGCGATGAAACTTGCGAAGGAGATAGTAAAATTGCAAAGAAACTTGCGATTGTAGGACTGTGGTGCATCCAATGGTATCCGCAAGGTCGCCCTACTATGAAAGTTGCATATGGATGTTTTTTTTAGTTGCATATAGATTTTAATAAAAAGGGATGGACACTATATTACCTTAAACAACTTAAAATGTACTTGCTTACTTGAAAAGCTTAGGCATAGTAGATTGGTAGAACTGTCATTTCCCATGATCAGTAGAAAATATAACTTTAGTTGTTAAATTAACCTTTTAATGACTTGATATCTAAATGGGAGCAGTTTTGTCATAGGCATTTCAAAATTTTCAACTCATATATCATATATCGTTAAAAACTTAGTCCAACATCAAAATTTGTAATTCCTACCGATATAGTGAATCAATGGAATTGCTACCATAGAAACTCCTGTGTACGTAAATATCTAGTGCTTTTCATTATGCTGTAAAAGACTTTAGCAGATGACATGGAACCAATACTTTAGGATGGCTTGTGAAGATTGAACTTTCCGTATAATGTGACAGAAGAAGAAAAGTAAAATACTTTACCAATGCAATTTCTCAGAAGAAGACATAGCAAGCTACCAAAATTTTTCAACAAAGAATTGAAAGAAAATGACATTGCCGCACAATTTATTTCTCTCGATGACTGATCAAATCAACTAGATGAGTAGGCCACTTGATCTTATCAGAATAAATTGATAACAGAGCTATAATTGCAAGATTTTGTTGACCCCGAAAGTATCCAATATCTTTTTTGCAAAATTTCTGAGATCTTTCCATTGATGCAATAATTGCAAGACTTTTTTGATGTTAAAGAGGGGTGCAACATCTATTCTGCAGAATTTCTGAGACATTTTCATGGATACAATTGCAAGACTTTGTTGACGATAGATGTTAGAAAAGTATCTTTTTCGCATAGTTTCTGAGACGTTTCTGTGGATACATAATTGCTAGACTTCGTGGACGACTTTGTCATTCTTCTTAGCATCGTTTTGTCTGATTGCATAGAGGAGTATTAGCCCACCTCATAATAGAAACGTATAGAATGAGGCATATACGGTTAACCTTCCTTGAAAAATGATGAATACAGTGTAGATATGAGCTTCACATACAAAAGAGTCCTTCTACAGTAATCGGCAAACCAGGAATTTTTTTATTGGACAATATAAAAAAAATTAGGGATATTTATTTCTTAAATAAGGACGAATTAAATATTCTAATTATTGTGCGTGGACGGAATGAATTTTTTCTTATAAAGTTGCATAACTAAACTAAATTGTACTGGAATTTTTAGTAGTAAAAATTGATGCATCAAAATTAGAGCAGGGCATAGTTGTAATTTTTCTTATAAAATGAAGGCACGACTAAAATTTTACAAAATTTTAAAATTAAAAATCAAAATTTCAAAATTTGAGTGGGACACTTGTACCCCTACTTAAATGTGGCTCTGCCACTTTCTAAATTTAAAGTATATAATCATTATTGTATATTTTTAAAATAATAGATTTGATCAAAATCATATCGAAATAAAAATATATAAAACTCAAGAGGTTTTGATACAATTATGTCAATTCAAAATTAAAAAAGCCTTTAGTATTGATAGGTAGGTATATTCATCAAGCATTTAAGTATGCGCAGGCAAAGAGGATGAGCTTTTTATCTGGCTACTAGAGAGATGCTAATGTCATTTGTACTATCATTTTGTTCTCACTTCTCACATCTTCTCATTTGTCACATGTTATCTCATATCCTAATTCTGTTTCTAAAATAATATATTACTACTTATCATTATTTTCTCTTTTTATTTTAACTGTACAACAAACCTTTATCCACTTTAAATGTGTGTTTTTTTTTTTTTTTGGGTACCGGGGGGGGGGAAAAAAAAAAGAACAGGCAAAATAGAAGACCAAAAGAAGAGAAATGTTCGACATACGGTTTTTTAGTTAGAAAACGACTGTATTTATATACCATATATAAAATAACGTGTGTATATGTGTGTCCAAGAACCAAGGCCACCTCTAGTAATTTTGGGCCTTAAGCAAAACTTCTCGAACGGGCCTTTTTAAAAATAAATTTTTAAAAATTAACTGAGTAAGTAAATTTTATGTAAAAATTCATTTAAATCTAAACAACTTTAACAAATTAAAAACAGTTGAAGGGTGCTTACTGCTCTCGAAACTTATAACACTTGAAATGTTTTGTAAGTAATTCTAAAAGTAGTTCTTTCCAGCCCCAAAAAAAAAAAAAAAAAGATTTGCTATCTAAAGTTCAAATTAAAGCCTAAAATATATGTTGGAAAAAAGTGATCATAGGATCTCTCATCATTTTCGAAGGCTATAGTACATTTTAATACAGAATATGGTATGTCACTTACTATATTAGATTACTATATTTCAACTTACAAGTATCCATTCTACTTCTTGATTTTCCAAAATCTTTATCTATTTAGTTTTTTTCCCCTTTAATTTACATATAACATCAATATATATGATACATATAAAGACGAGATTAATTTAGGGCCTTTATTTAGGTTGGGGTCTTAGGCATTTGCCTAAGTACCCTAAGGGTTGAGCCAAGAACAATTCTTTATTATCAAAGGGATTATAATGTTATATGTGTATAATAAATTCACTATTTAATTCCTTATGAAGTTCATAAATTAACAATATGAATTTTCCCGAGGTTACGTACTAACTTTTAAATATTATGTCGTATCATTAAAGTAATACATGGAACATTTTCCAATCAGAACAGTAGAATACTAAAACAAATTAAAAGGTGTAAAAAATTGAAATATTTTCTTAAAAAAAAATTAATATGGATATCGTTTTATTCGTCTTGAAATTCTATACAATTAAAAATAAATAAATCTTATTTAGACTTGTATTATAGAGTTATGGACTTTTGAAGTTTGAGTTTTTAAGTTATAATTAAAATTGATGAATAATGAAACTAGTTAACTTTTTAGAAAAGACAAAAACTAAATTGGGATTTTTTTTTTTTATTTTGAATGGTGAACCAAGCATGTTCAACTGTAGCAATTTAACTTTTCTATTATTTGACGAAAGAGAGGTAAGTTGCATATAGAATTTTTTTTTTTAATTTGCACATAGATTTTAATAAAAAGGGATGGACTATATAAAACCTTAAACAACTTAAAATGAAATGTACTACTAGCTTACTTGAAAAGCTTAGGCTTCGTAGATTTCTATGGTAGAATTGTCATTTCTCATGATCAGTAGAAACCATAAATTTAGTCATTAAATTAACCTTTTAACAACTTGATATCTAAATGGGAGCAATTTTGTCACATGTATTTCAAATTTTTTAACTCATATATCAGATCGTTAAAAACTTAGTCTAATATTAAAAATTATAATTCCTACCGATATTGAAATCAACAATTGCTACTATAGAAACTTACGTATACCTTAGTATCTAACGCTTTTCATTATGTTGTAAAAAACTTTGGCAGAGGACATGGAGCCAACACTTTAGGATGGCTTGTGAAGACTGAACTTTCTGTTTAATGTGACAGAAGAAGAAAAATAAAATACTTTAATAATGTAATTTCTCAGAAGAAGACATATATAGCAAGCTACAAAAATTTCTCAATGAAGAATTGAAAGAAAATGACATTGCCGCACAATTTATTTCTCTTGATAACTGATCAAATCAACTGGATGAGTGGTCACTTGATCGTATCGAAATAAATTGAAAATAGAGCTATAATTGCAAGACTTTGTTGACCCCAAAAGCGGGGGGTGCAATATCTTTTTCGCAGAATTTATGAGACCTTTCCATTTATGCAATAATTGCATAACTTTTTTGACGTTAAAGAGGGGTACCATATTTGTTCTGCAGAATTTATGAGATAATTTTCATGGATACAATAATCGGAAGACTCTGTTGACGATAGATGAGGAAAAAAAAGTGCAATATATTTTTCGCATAGTTTCGGAGACATTTCCGTGGATACATAATTGCTAGACTTTGTGGACGACTTTCTCATTCTTCTTAGCATAGTTTTGTTTGATCACATAGAGGAGTACTAGTCCACGTCTTAATAGAAACGTATAGAATGAGGCATATACGATTAACCTTCCTTGAAAAAATCATGAATAAAGTGTATATATGATCTTAAGATACAAAAGAGTCCTTCTACAGTAAGCAACGGAACCAGGAAAAATTAGGGTTATTATTTTTTCTTAAATAAGGAAAAATTACATATTCTAATTATTGAGCATGAACACAATGAAAATTTTCTTATAAACTGTGAATAACTAAACTCTACTGAAATTTTAATTCTAAAAATTAGAATATCAAAATTAAAACGGGGTGCAATTGTAATTTTCCTTATAAAATAGAGGCACGCTTGTCTAAAATTAATTTACAAGAATTTTAAAATTAAAAATCAATTTCTCAAAATTTGAGTAGGATGCTTGTCCCCACTCACTTAAATGTGGCTCCGCCGGTTCTTACATTTAATTTATATAATCAATAATGCATAGTTTTAAAACATTAGGTTTGATTAAAACCATATCAAATGTTAAAGTGTGACTTTGGATAGTAGTTCATCGTCTTTTTTGAATTTTTTTTCCTGTCAAAGTACTGATTGCCTTCTACTTTCTTATTATAATTGTATTTTATCACTTAGGTAATTTTTAATTTGAATTTTTGTATCCAGTTACTCTAAACTTAATTTACTGCTCTTCTTCCATTTTTTTTAAAGGAAACGTTTAAAGTATAAACCCTTATTCAAAATAGTGTAATGAATCAAATTAATTAATCTTTATTTCCCCTTTTTTATAACTTTATTCCAAACAGTGTACTTAATATTTCTTAAAAAAAAAAAAAACATACACCGATCCTTTTTTTAACTTAAAAGTATAATTTCTCTTTTCGTGATTCTTCATTGCCCTTCCAGGTGATACTATAAGATGACCATGAGTCTTGAAGAAAAATGAACTATTAGATTCATATAACTAATATGCATGATTTTTAATGACCATGAGAATACAAACTTAACTTTGAATATCCCAAGAAAAATGAAGAAGATGACCATGAGTTTTGATGATGGAATGAACCGGCCCTTAGATTGAGAAAACAAACTTAACTTTGAATTTATAAATTTCTACTTATGTAGACATTACATTGTAAACCTTGATATATTGTACTATCATTATTAATCAAGTTATCATTTTATTTATCTTGCTTTGCTTCCGAAACAAATATTGTCCTAATATAACATAAATGGCCTATTATTTTTAAACTATTAGATTAGAAAATTTTTTAAGAAATAAAAAAATATTTAATTAAAACTACTCTTTCTAACTTTAGAACAGTAAATATATATTAAATTGAAGATATTCGAAAGTTATTCACAATATATAATAATTATAAAATCTACGATATTAATTGTTATAATATATGCACAAACTACTTTCATATTAAAAGACTTATACGGTAGACTTTGCATCAGTAGGGGGAAAAAACTCAAAGGAAAAGGATTAAAAAAAAAAAAAGTGATGACTAACATGAAGGCCTGCTTCGAGGGATTTATAAATGACACTTGTTTGAAAACCGTTTTAACAAAATGAAAGAAATTTTTAACACTTGACTAACATGACACAAAAGAATTCTAATTAAAAGTCAATATGACACAAAAAAAAAACTTTTTAAACCTAGATCATAACTGTTATGACCGGGTAATCAAAACGGGAATGACGTTTACTGGAAAATGGCAAAAAATATTAGATTTTTAAAATTTTTTTTTTAGACATAGATCATAACTGTTATGACTGAGTGGTCATAGCAGGAATGACCTTTACTCAAAAATAACTAAAAATGTTAGATTTTGTTAAATTTTTTTTTTTGGTTAAATGGAAGTGTTAAAAATTTTTTTTTCCGACGGTGAGAGTTTCTCTCTCTAAATGGAAGTTTCTCTCTCTAAAATAGTGAAAATAGTTTGAAATCAAGTTAAGATATTATATGAAGATTTGGGTTTTAAAATGGGTGGGGGCTAGGCGGGAAAGTGAAAAAAAAAAAAAAAAGATTTAGGCTTGTCTGAGGATATTTTTGACTTTTTACATCCATCTTAATTGATGGTGATGACGTGACAGTGCTAGGAATGAAAGGAAACAAAAGTGATGTTAATTTTAATAATGCTTTTTTCACAAATGTTAAAAATGAAATTAATTTGATGATCATGAGAAAACAAACTTGACTTTGAATATCCCAAGAAAAACGAAGAAGATGTCCATAAGTTTTGATGATAGAATGAACCCTTAGATTGAGAAAACAAACTTAACTTTGAATTTATAAATTTCTACTTATGTAAACATTACATTGTACTGTATTATCATTATGTAAACCTTGGTATATTGTACTATCATTATTAATCAAGTTATCATTTTATTTATCTTGCTTTGATTCTGAAACAAATATTGTCCTAATATAACATAAATGGCCTATTTTTTTTTAAAACTATTAGATTAGAAATTTTTTTAAGAAATACAAAAATATTTACTTAAAACTACTCTTTCTAACTTTAGAACAGTAAATATATATATTAAATTAAAAACATTCGAAAGTTATTAACAATATAAAATAATTATAAAATCAACGATATTAATTGTTATAATATATGCACAAACTAGTTTTATATTAAAAGACTCAATGTTAGACTTTGCATCAGTAGGGGAAAAAAAACCAAAGGAAAAGGAAAAAATAAAAAATAAAAAAGTGATGACCAACATGAAGGCCTGCTTCGAGGGATTTAGGCCCAGGCCTTGATTGCAGTGGCCCACTTATTGGCCAGCTTAAATAAGGGGAAAGCACCACACTTTTTTTTATTTTTTTTTATTTTCCTTTCTTTTTGCTTAAACACCTAAATGACACTTGTTTGAAAACCGTTTTAACAAAATGACTGAAATTTTTAACACTTGACTAATATGACACAAAAGAATTATAGTTAAAGGTCAATATGACACAATATGACACAAAATAATTCTGCTTCAGACACAGTTTAAACTAATGAGCCATCTTTTTGTTTTACAACATTTTCTTTAAAAAAAAATTAAGAGTAAGACGAGTGATTTAATTACTTATTTTTATCATATATTAATAATTCTATATCGCACTACATGTGCGCAATACGAGTTATTATTCGGAAGTATACTTCAAGTTCATATAGATTGTTCGAGGATCAAAATTTTGGCGGTGTCTAGATAAAAACATTTATGAGTTATGTATATAGGTTGTTTTTGTCTAAATTAACAAGTTTAAAAAAGAAAAAAAAAAAAAAAATTTTCGTCAATGGTGCATGGCATGACTCTTCACATCAATCAAATCAGAGCTCACCATATTCTCGGCCTCACGACTCCGTCAATCTTCGTCAATGGTGCTTGGGAGGAGAGAGAGAAGAGAAAGGAGGGAGAGAGGGAAAACGGAAAGGGTAAAATAAAAACTTATTAATAAGTTGTAAAGTGAAATATGCTATTTATTAACAATGATGATAAATTCTGCTATATATTAACATTATGATTCTGTTTAAAAGAAAAACAAAACAGAACAAACAGAAACACTTACGCTCGAGGTAGCCCAAAATCGTGAAGAAGAGGCCTGCAACATCCAGAATAGCAATACAATGTCATGATTTGAAATTCAGTAGCTTGGTATTTTGAGAAGCACTGAATTAAGAGAAAGAATTGCTTTGAGTTCTGCTTAATTAGTAATTATATTTGGGAATATCCATATCGTCCACTCTGCAATTCGGAAATATGCAGTAATTGATACATGAACGCTGTTTGAATCTTCCCCGTCGACATAGCAAGAACTTTGGTGCCTTGTAGCGAAAACAAATTGTGGATGTCATTTGATGTCAGCTTCTTGTTAGAATGTCCTGAGACTCGTTTGCTCTATCCAGCAAGACCCGTCCAATTAATCGGATTCAAAGGCATCATCGAAGACGTAATAATAAAAGTAGTACTGCTTTGAACTGAATCGGAGTGGCGACGTTTAGGTGGAAAAAGTATGGTTGAATACGCACGGAGAAGCGTGTATATAAGAAGGATTCAGCACTGGACTTTCACAGGTGAAGAATATAACAGTTTCATGAATTGAGTTCAATCAACTGTCCAAATGGTACAAGCTATTGCTGGGGATGGAGAAGAAATCATCTTTCTGAATGTCGGGATCCACAAGCCGGATTGCGTAGTTATTGTAATTGATTGCCTGTACGTGGTATCTTTGGTATTATGGGCCGTATGAGTTCACATGTACGGAATCAACAGGCAAATATTTAACTGTAAAGTTGTTCTCGCAAGAAAGGTCATATTATGTCACCGCAGCTCAACGGGTCACTTGTGAGTCGGAAAGGAGAGGTTATGTTGCGGATAGTCCCACATGAAGAAGAGCAGAGATCGTGACTATTGGCCTTTGCGTAGCTAGTGCCACGGAACTGCATACCGATCACCATTACTAGAAAAGCTGCATGGATCAGTAATCGGCCAGCCAACAATAAGGCTCTTCCACTTTCCATTTTTAATTAATGGGGAGAGAACGAGCGTTTTTCTCACAATTTTTCTTTTTGGTGGAATCTCACAACTCTGTATTTCAAAGGAGAAGCTGATGGTATCTGCTAGTTCAGATTCCCTTTCCGACTAAAAAGCAGCCAGCCATCGCACTGTGGATACCTCGGCTTCGATTATCCCGTAGTAGTATTACCCAAATTGTTCTTGAGCTGCCCAATATTCGAATGTAGTTTTTTGTGACAGATATATTCTATAACCGTCAGTACATTAGCATATATAACCCACAAAAATGTGGCCTTCAGAAGCAAAACTTGAAATTCCTCAATCTTTCAATCTCACCTTTCAAGTTTGCATTTGTTGGGGGCTCTACGCTATTCAATTGCTCTTTTAATTCCACGTATGAATCATATACTACCTAAGTGGTCCGATCCTTCTTGCCTCAGTTACAAATGGCACAAACGCGTATTTTACAAACATAACATGTGTAAATGCTACATTCAGTAATTTTGTTCAAGGAAAACTAACATCTATATTTGTATGTTCATTTACAGGTGGCCACAAATTAAAACAGTCGGTGATTGCGATTAAGTTGACTATAGTTTTAACCTTTCAGTTATTCAAGAGATGAGTTGTTAATGTTGTTATTGACTCTTGGAATTAGAGAGACATTGCCTGGTTCTAATATCGACTTTGATTTTTTTGATTCGTGCATGTGCAATTGTAGGTTCTTTAGTTCTTGTACTGTTAGCCATGGTGATTTTTCATGTCGATACATCAGAAGAAAACGAAAGAGAGAATCGATGACTGAGAATTAAAACATTTTTAGAGGATTACAAAGTGCTCAAGGCATCAAGGTACGCCAATTCTGACATTAAGAAGATAACAAATCAGTTCAAGGAGAAATTAGGCGAAGGAGCCTATGGAACAGTGTTCAAAGGAAAGCTTTCCAATGAAGCCACGTTGCTGCGAAGATCCCTAAACAATTTCAAGGGAAACAGAGAGGAGTTCGTCAACGAAGTAGGAACAATGGGTCAAATTCACCATGTCAACATGGTTCGCTTGGTTGGTTATTGTGCGGAAGGATTTAGAAGAGCTCTCATTTATGAGTTCTTGCCAAATGACTCATTTGATAAGTATATCTTGTCAACGGCCGGACCGTTTGCTTCATTGGAAAATGATGCAGGATATTGCTCTTGGCATAGCCATGGGAATTGAGTATCTCCATCGATCTAGGCTGCGATCAACAGATCTTGCACTTTGATATCAAGCCCATAACATTTTGCTTGAACACAACTTCAAACCAAAAATTTCTGATTTTGGTCGTGTTAAGTTATGTTCAAGGATCAAAGTATAGTGTCAATGGCCACGGCTAGGGGACTATCAGTTACATTGCACGGAAGTATCTCCAAAACTTTGGAAATGTGTCCTATAAGTCCAACGTCTACTGTTTTGGAATGTTGTTGCTTGAAATGGTGGGTGGAAGAAAGAACACAAACACGATTGGGGATAATATAAGTGAATTACTACCCAGAATGGATTTACAATCTTTTAGAGGAAGGAAAAGAACTCCGAATACAAATCGAAGAAGAAGGCGACAATAAAACTGCGAAGAAACTTGCGATTGTAGGCCTCTGGTGCATCCAATGGTATCCGCAAGGTCGCCCTACTATGAAAGTTGTAGTACAAATGTTGCAAGATGGAGGGGAAGAATTAACCATGCCACCAAATCCTTTCACATCAATATAGGTCCATCAAAAGCTCATAACAAGATGAATGAAAGACATATGGCCCTTGATTTTGGAAGTGATTGATGAATAATTACAACGGTACTCCTTTGTAATGTAAATGTTTGACCTCAATAAAGGGAATTTAGTTTGTAATTTTTATATAAATTCTCATATATATATATATATTCATTTTAATAAATTGAGCAGGGGATTGGTGTAGTTTTTTATATAAATTCTCATTTTTTTTTTTTAATAAATTGTAACTCCTCGGGTGAACTCCAGAAAATCTGCTTAGAACCCTTTATGAAGACATATAGAAATCAAGAAATTAAGGCTCCGTTTGAGGTCACCAGTATTAGAAACATAATTTCCTAACATCATAGTGAAACTCTTAAACATCGTAGTGGACATAGTTATTAAATTAAAAGTGAACCACCGATATAAATTGCTTTATTTTTATTTATTTTGTGCACTTTTTAATCGTTTATACATGAAATATACTAGATTTCACGGCATATAGTTCATTAGACATTTGGTAATTAGACCCTCTATCAGGAGCATATTCAACCTAGCTACAAGAAATGACTCCACCAGTCAACCTAAGAGGAAAACGTTCAGATTAATATTTTTTAGAAAAGAAAAATCTTTTTTATTAGAGCTTCTCAGTGGGGATTCTTATTTTATAATATTGTTAAGGATTGCTTTTTGAAAGTTGGATTAATTTTCAATAGTACGATCAATGAGTATTCATTTTAAAAATTTACAACACTTGATACAAAACTACTTTAGTCATAAATTGAACTATTAAAAATTTAATCAAATAAGTAAAACAACGGTTCATAATACCAAATAAGAGGTTATACCATAAGACTTTCTAAAGTAAAAACTTGAATTTTTTTTTTTTTTCACCAAGTTTTCGTTTGTGTCATCACATGTCATAGGCGCAATAATGAAATGAAGTCTTCGAATAACGCTGCTTTCAAAAAAAAAAAAAAAGTCTTCCACTGACGTCCTTAAAAAGTAAAATGTTAATATTGTTGGATGCTGCATTGATATATTGCAACTGTATAATAAATATAAGATAAAATTATATAATTAAATTAAAATTATAATTAATTTTTAAAAAGTCAATCAACTCAAAATTAAAAATTTCAACTCAAATCGTTTCAACAAACTGAATCTAAAAAAAAAAAAACAAGAATTATTAACTAGAATAAAAAAATTACAACTGCTCTAGTCATCTTTTATTCATTTATATATTTTTAAAGTCCTTTACTAATTTCCTTTCAAAGAATTACAGAAAATGAAGTCTTCCACTAATTTCCTGGATAAAAAAGTATACAAAAAAAAAAAATTTATTTCATGATTTGAATTTGTCAAAATCGTTGTAGGCATGCTTCTAGCTAAATTCTGAATACGAGTCAAATACCTCTAAATTGAACACAATATTTGACATAGAATTCCTGTTGGTTATTTACTTATTTTTTTATCGTAGGAGTTAATAAAATAAATATTATATATAGTTGGTAGTGGTAGAACATACGTCAATGTCATACAATCCAATTTGCACGCAAGCAAAAAAAAAAAAAAAAAAAGGGCAAACAAAAAAAATAACACCGGAAACAGAAACTATCCAATATCCATGATCCACAACAGAAAAAGAAAATTGAATACATAACGAAATCATGATCTGAATTATTTAAGAGATCTGTCATAATTTTCCCCTGATAAAGTTTAGGGAGATAAATGTCAAAATTTTAAAGTGCAAACGAAATTTTGTCAAAACACAAAAAGTTTAGGAGGTTCAGTGCTAAAACTCTTTAAAATAGAATTTCATAGATTATTGATTGATTTTTTATATGTAATCGATTAATCTTAAAGAGGTGACAATTTCGGTCATGACAAAATAACAAACTCGAAACCCGCACACAAATGAATGAAATGTTTTGAAGGAGCATCGTGTCTTTATTATATTTGTTGATTTCTTTCTCTTCCAAAAAATGTTTTGTCACCTCATGGCAGATTTGTCTTTCAAGATTGTAAAAAATCAAGTGTTTATATGCTCTGACATCAATGGTTGGCAATTGATACTGGATGGATGGAGCTGCTGTAGAAACATGACCTAGTGAAGCTGAGGTGACCCAGAAGAAATTGGCGGATGACTTGGTTTATCTGATGGAATCATTCTCACAGTATGGGAAGTCCCACGGTTTTCGGCTGCCACATTAAAACTTGTTTGGACTGGTTGAGTGTAGGGAGAAGATTGTGCAGCAAATTTTCTGGATTCTTCCATCTAGCAAACATGATTAATGTCAAGAATTATTATAAAGGTATATTTAATCCTATAATAAAGTGTTCTGATACTACAGAACGTGAGCCATAAACGTCAAGATATCATTCTTGATTGCAAAATTCAACTGGCCAACTAACTGGTGGTTTTAGCACTAAAATAACTGCTTATGAAACTGCTAATAAAGGTCCTAAAGGATAAAAATCCAAACTCAAACTACACTTTTCTCTGCATAAGCCAGGCTGTAAGACGAAATACACGATACCAAACCAAATAGTAGCTGTAAGCACATGATATTGAAGATTTTTCGTTGTTGTAGGCATAATCTAAAGGCAATCCCACAGCTAACTCCACCGTAAGGTGTAGAGTTCAATCCCTTCACCCCCACTCCCATATTTTTAAAAGAAAAAAATTGAAGATTTTTCACATAGTTGGCTTCCTATCTCCTAGTTGTAGATCAACAAGAAGCTAGTACATAGCTAGTTCAAGGAAGCCAAAAATTCAAGTCTATTCGTTTTCCACCTTCAACAACCAGCCTTATTTTGGTTGAATTGTACAAGCAATTTATCAGACCTTTTTTACACTAAGAAAAAAACTTCATTCATTCAACTGAAGAAATCCAAATACATTCGGTTCATCACATCAGGGGTGACCTACTCAATATCAAAGTTGCCAGACATGGAAGAAAGTCTGACCCAATCAACAAAAATTTCAAATGGTTCGTAGCTTTTTTTCTATCCTCATTAAACACAATCAGGGACGAAGCCAAGCCCTCCCTAAACTTTTTCATTTTTTTCTTTTCAGCCCACATATTTATGAACAAAATTTACATACATCCCCCTTTAACTCCCCCTCAACTTTTTCTGTTTATTTCTTCTCAGCCTATGTATTTTTTCTTATCAGTAATTAATGTCTTAGATTGTGATACTTGATAATTAAATCTTCATCATAATTAGCCCCCTCGTAGTAATAATTCCTGGCTTCGTCACTGAACGGGAATCCTCTCTCTATTCGCATTTCTTAGCAATTAAAAAATGAAACTTTACAAATCTCAGTTGCATACCATCATCATATCTTACAATCACTCCATGCGAAAGCTAAGCCAATTATGCAACAATCTAGAACCTTTTGTTAACTCTAAAGCCTAGGAAAAAAGTGAAAATTTCCAAGTATCTTAAACAAAACTCAAAACAAATCACAAAAGCAACGAAATTGACGCCATACCTTCCTCTTCGCCTGCGAAAACCTCTCCACAATCGTCAACCTAGGGCCTCTAAACCCTAATTTCTGATCCCCAGCCTTGGCATTAAGCCCCAAATCCTCAATCACAGTCCCGATCGCATCCAGGCCGACGATATCCTTCAGGGCCATCGCACAATTCGACCAATTTCTCCCTCGCCTCCGCCATGAGCTCGACCTCCGCCTCCGTCGGCTTCTTCCAGCCCCGAATCTTCGCCATCGCCGACAGAACCAAGCCCTCCACCGCTCCCATTCCCAATTCTCGGCTTCTTTGTCGGCCGAGCCTCCGAATCCCCGTTCTCCGCCGGCCTCTTCTCCGACATCTCGTCGTCCGCCGCGGAATCCATGAGAATGAAGCTCTAGAACGACGCCGTGTTGGGATCAAAGACCAGCAAGAGAGCGAGAGAGAGGGGAAGGAAAATACGAAAATTTGGAAGTGAGAAATTGAAGTATGGTTTTGGCGGGTAATTGGGAGAGAGAAGAGAAGGATTTAGAGAGAGAGAGAGAGAGAGAGAGGGTAAGGTGGGTGAGCAGAGAGACTTTTAGAGAGAGAAAGAGGAGAGAGAAAGTGCGTGTTGTGGTGTGGGTGCTAATTTGCGAGAGAAACCGGTTCGGTTCAGTGAAACCCGGTTCATCGTATAAGGAAAGTTCGGAGTTAGACCAATCTGTCGAAATAAGTGATGGGCAACCATTTGGGCCTAATTGGTGATATCAGCCAAAAGTGTAGTGGCCCAAGTTGAGCCCAACAAATAAAGCATGGGCCGACCTCGTGGCCCGCTCTTTTTTTTGAGACAGAGAAAGTAAACAAAGAAAGAATAACAATTTTAAGAAAATAATTAAATAAACAACATATTTTTAAATTATTAGAGTAAATAACAGATTTATCAAATTTATGTATATTTATCAGATAAATAATTTATTTATATTAATACGTTTTTTACTTAGTAAATGTTTTTTTCAAGAAATTTACCTAAGTAAATTTTTAATTTACTTGGTAAAATTTTAATTTATTTTAAATATTTTAAAATATTGCTATTTACTTTACTTTAGATATTTTCATAAAATGGTATCTACTAAAATTTTATGAGAGCAACATTAAAAGAAAAAAACCTTAAATTCTCTTGAGAAGTTAAATAGAAGGCTTTTAATATTTGAAAAATAATTGAAGAAAAAAAAAGCAGTAGGGTTCAAATCAAAACAATGTTACCAATTTCCAACTCATGTGCCATTAAGACGACTCATTTGCAAGTCAAATATACATTTTCTCTAAGAATATCAAAGCATATGGTTATCAATCGGAAGTGCTGATACACATTTTTAACCTAAAGGTACAAATTGTCAATGAAAATAAAAAAGATAAAGTTATACATATGCAAACTCATAAAGTGATTTTTAATTAACCATACTCGAATCAACAATTAGATCTGTGTCTTTAATATCATTTCCATTAGATCTCTATTATCCTTACTTATTATTTAGGATACTTGTGCCGATCAAGATTGAAAATTTTCGCAGTGACAAGATAAAAGGTTATATAATTATGGATATTATACCAAAACCAATATAGAAGTTGTTTTGTCTAAAATCTTAAGTTTGAAAAAGAAAAAAAAATAGTTTTCTTCTTTGGAAACATGTGAAAAAATTTCAAAAGTCTTCCTTAAAATTATATTTAAACGATAAAGATAGATTAAAGAAAGATCAATTGATATAAGTATATATATGCAACTCACAAAGTGATTCTTGTAATTCAACAAACTTGAATCGATAATAATATCTATCTCCTAATATATATCGAGATCAAACTAATTTCAGAGAGTTCCTCGTCAGATAGTGCCGATGAGCATGTTTCCTTGGATGTTTGCCCAGCATCTGTACCGTAGTTCTCTTGTGGATAAAAAGAAGGCTTTGGAGGCATTTGCAGGCATTCAACTTTGCCTTCGAGCAATTCTATGACTTTGCTCATTGAAGGGCGGTCGCAAGGCTTTAGTTGTATGCACCACAATGCTACTATGATCATCTTTTTTATCGTTTCCTTTTCGTCTTCTGTTAGATCTTCCATTTCTACATCATGTCTTTTGTCAAACTGATCATATATCCACGAAGGAAAGTAAATTTGACTTGAATTCTCAACATTTGTACTTACGTTTTTCCTTTTGCTTGCCATTTCCATCAATAACATTCCGAAACTATAGACATCCGCTTTGTAAGAAACTCCGCCAATGTTTTTGTAAAATAATTCTGGAGCTATGTATCCGATGGTTCCTCTTGCTGCAGTTAAAGATACGATACTATTATCCAATGGACATAGTCTTGCTAGTCCAAAATCAGAACCTTCAGAATAAAATTCTCATCCAAAGAATGTTGTGAGGCTTAATATCAAAATGTAGGATTTGCATGTCACATCCTCGATGAAGATACTCAATTCCTCGAGCCACACCTAGTGCGATCTCAAATATTTTGTCAAGACCTAAGGAGCGATTCCTTTTTTCTCTAGAAAAAATGTACTTATCTAGAGATCTATGAGGCATGAAGTCATATAAAAGAGCACGCTTTGAGCCCTCGACACAAAACCGATTAATCGCACGACATTGACATGGTGAATCCTTCCAATGGTAGCAACTTCATTGATGAAATCTTGCCCGTTAGCTTTGGATTTACTGAGAATTTTGATTGCCGCAAAGCGACCGCTAGAAAGCTTTCCCTTGTACACAGAACCAAAGCCTCCTTCACCCAATTTTCCTTGAAGCCTTTAGTCATCTTCTTAATTTCCCGATAAGAGTATCGTATGGGCATGAGGTTGTTTTGACCTTGAGGAATTCTTCAATGCCGTCATACATCGATAAATGCCGTCTTCGCCATTTGTAAATGATTAAGCAACCCATGAATGAAACTCCAACTACTGTTCTTATGCTAGCGGTCCAGCTGCGTAAAATCATTAGAAAGAGATAAGCGACTATGGTGAACGAAAAGGGGAAAAAAATTTTATGGTGTTACTACTAACATTGATATTCCCTCTTCATTAACTC
>CM046374.1:26992806-27031089 GCA_025413025.1 Ficus hispida | reverse complement strand
AACTGCAATAAACAAAAGAAATTACCAACTTATTAGATATGACAACCCTAGAAACATAATGTGATCACTCAGGTTAGTGTAGGGATTCGATTTATATATTATTTGACCCCATTAACGATCACAATAAAAACATAGATTAATTTCAAATATAGTGCTGAAAAATAATGATTGTCTTTTTTGCCTTTTAAATTTTAATAAATGGACAACAAAACTCGTCAAATCTTATCATAAGTTGTATTTTAGTATTTCAATGTCAATTTTTTTTTTTAACGAATTTAATAACATATTGACGTAGTGAGTCTAACAAACTAGAACAAACAAATCTTTACTAAAATTGAAGGTTGATATCCTCGAATCAAGCCTTCAAGATAGGATAATTGGAAGAAATCCTCCATGGAAATGCAGAGCAAAAGCTCAAGGCCAAAATACAATAATCAAGTCTCCCTTCACAAGAGTCCCCAAAACAATACTAATACCCACTAGGTTTGCTAAAATGACCCAAGAAAAAGAAAAGACCAACGACAACAAAATTGAAAGTACTAAAATTGTAACTTTTGATGAGTTTTTTCAGAAGATTTTGTTCGATTTAAATTATAGTGAGAAAATAGACAACACCTATCCTTCAAAGGTGAAATTTAAAATAAAATCAAAGAAAAACAAAACACTTGTGCTAGCACCCTAAAAATAAAGAAAAAAAAAAAAACGAAAAATGAAAGAAACACTTACGCTCGAGGTAGCCCAAAAATTGTAGAAGAGCCTGCAATATCCAAATTGAAATATAACGTCATAAGCTTAAATTCAGCATCTTGGTATTTTGAGAAGTACTCAATTAAGAGAAAGAATTTGGTTTGCGTTTTGCTTAATTAATAATTGTATTTTGGAATATCCTTACTTACCACACCGATATATATTGACTACTCTGTAATCCGGAAAAATGCAGGAATTGATACAACGAGCCCTGTTTGAATGTTCCTCGTCGACATAGCAAATATCAAACCTCCTCGTAGCGAAAATTTGCACCCACGAAAGCTCAAAGCCATAAACAAGCAAATTGTGGATGTCGTTTGATGTCGGCTTGTTAAAATGTTCTTTTGTTATGAGACTCATTTTTCTATCCAGCAAGACTCGTCCAAAAAAAGGGAACCTAATTGGTAATAATAAGAGTAGTACTGCTTTGAACTGGATAGGAACGACGGCGATGAAGTCTCGGAGGAAAAAGTACGGTTGAATACGCACGGAGAAGCGTCTATGTAAGAAGAATTCAGCACTCGACTTTCACAGGTGAAGAATATTACAGTTTCTGAAATTTGGCGAACGTCAAATGACCATGGCTGCTTCCCCAACAGTATATAAGTTTCATATATTGGCGATCCGATGTCCAAATCGTACAAGGTATTGCTGGGGATGGAGCAGAAATCATCTTTCTGAATGTTGGGATCCACGAGCCGGATCGTGTAGTTATTGTAATCGATTGCCTGTACGTAGTATCTTTGATATTCTTCCGGGTCGGATGATTACTAAGCATGGAACCAACAGGCAAATATAGAACTGTAAGGTTGTTCTCACAATGAAGCTCGCACCTAGAGTCGCCACAATTAGACGGGTCAGTTGCGAGTCGGAAAGGAGAGGTTATGTTGCGGATACTCCCACATGAAGAAGAGCAGAGATGGTGACTTTTGGCCTTTGCGAAGCTAGTGCCACGGAACTGCATACCGATCACCATTACCAGAAAAGCTGCCTGCATCATCAAGGCTCTTCCCCTTTCCATTTTTAATTAATGGGAGAGAGATCGGAGCGTTTTCCTCACAACTTTTTGTTTTTTTTTTTTTGGGTGGTATCCTCACAACTCTGTATTTCACAGGAAAAGCTGAGGGTATCTGCCAAGTCTTTTCACTTGGAAAATGTCAACAGAGCGAGTGCAGCTAAAGTATCAATTTTGTCCATTTTATTAGACAAATGTCTAAAATATCTAATATGTTTGTAAAACCAGTCACAAAATACTCTTAGCTACGCGCTTTCATTTCAAAAGAAAAAAAAAAAAAAAACTAAAACTAAAACTACCATTCCAATCCATATAAAAACCATTTAAATCATTAAATGACTACACAACTAGTTTTTTTTTTTTTTGGTGTTCTTATTTTTGTCTTTTAGTTTTTGACAAAAAAAAAATGATTAAATATATGTTATGCTATATTTTTTTAATAAAAACAAAATATAAAATATAAAAAAGTAAATAACATTTTTTTAACTGTTGTAGATTTTCTGAATGTAAACCCACTTAAAATCGGACTGGTGAAGCCCGTGGGTGATGGGTCCCCCCTCCACTGTACAAGTTTTAGTATTTAAAATAATTTATTAGAGAGTGAATGCTTTAAAAAAAAAAAAAAAAAACTCATTCAAATTATTAAGGGTGTTGGTGCTTTCAAAAATTTTGAAATGGTAGGTGGAAGAAAGAACACAAATACGATTGGGGATAATACAAGTGAAATTGACTACCCATAATGGATTTACAATCTTTTAGAGGAAGGAAAAGATCTCCGAATACAAATCGAAGAAGAGGGCGACAATAAAATTGTGAAGAAACTTGCGATTGTGGGACGTGTATCCAATGGTATCCGCAAGGTCACCCTACCATGAAAGTTGTAGTACAAATGTTGCAAGATGGAGGGGAAGAATTAACCATGCCTCCAAATCCTTTTGCATCAATGTAGGTCCATCAAAAGCTCATAACAAGATGAATGCAAGACATATGGCCCTTGATTTAGAAGTGATTGATGAATAATTACAACGGTACTCCTTCGTAATGTAAATGTTTGACCTCAATACAGGAAACTTAGTTTGTAATTTTTATATAAATTCTCATATATATATATATTTTTAGTCATAAATCAGATTATTAAAAATTTAATCAAATAGGTAAAATAACGATTCATAGTGTCAAACAAGAGGTTGTACCATAAATTTATTTTTTAAGTACAAAATTGATTTTTTTTTTTCACCAAGTTTTCGTTTGTGTGGTCATCGCATGTCATGGTCTTCCTCTTCCACCATGTCCTTGACCACTTGTTTAACACAATAATGTGGGCGCAATAATGAAATGAAGTCTTCGAATAACACTGCTTTTAAAAAAAAAATTTCAAAAAACGCTGATTTAGAAGTGATTGATGAATAATTACAACGGTACTCCTTTGTAATGTAAATGTTTGACCTCAATACAGGAAACTTAGTTTGTAATTTTTATATAAATTATCATATATATATATATTTAGTCATAAATCAGACTATTAAAAATTTAATCAAATAGGTAAAACAACGATTTATAGTGTCAAATAAGAGGTTGTACCATAAATTTATTTTTTAAGTACAAAATTGATTTTTTTTTTCACCAAGTTTTCGTTTGTGTGGTCATCGCATGTCATGGTCTTCCTCTTCCACCAAGTCCTTGACCACTTGTTTAACACAATAATGTGGGCGCAATAATGAAATGAAGTCTTCGAATAACGTTGCTTTAAAAAAAAAAAAATTTTTGAAAAACGCTGATTTAGAAGTGATTGATGAATAATTACAACGGTACTCCTTTGTAATGTAAATGTTTGACCTCAATACAGGAAACTTAGTTTGTAATTTTTTATATAAATTATCATATATATATATTTAGTCATAAATCAGACTATTAAAAATTTAATCAAATAGGTAAAACAACGATTCATAGTGTCAAATAAGAGGTTGTACCATAAATTTATTTTTAAGTACAAAATTGATTTTTTTTTTCACCAAGTTTTCGTTTGTGTGGTCATCGCATGTCATGGTCTTCCTCTTCCACCAAGTCCTTGACCACTTGTTTAACACAATAATGTGGGCGCAAATGAAGTCTTCAATAACGCTGCTTTAAAAAAAAAAAAAAGTCTTCCACTGACGTCCTTAAAAAGTAATATATTATTATTGTTGGATGCTGCATTGATATATTGCAACTGTACAATAAATATAAGATAAAGTTGTATCATTAAAAAAAAAAAAAAACAAGAATTATTAACTAAGAATAAAAAAAAAATTACAACTGCTCTAATCATTTTTTATTGATTTTTAAAGTCCTTTACTAATTTCTTTTCAAAGAATTACAGAAAATGAAGTCTTCCACTAATTTCCTTGATTAAAAAGTATACAAAAATAATTATTTAATGATTTGAATTAATCAAAGTCGTTGTAGGCATGCTTCTAGCTAAATTCTGGAATACGAGTGAAATACCTCTAAATTTAGCACAATATTTGACATAGAATTCCTGTTGGTATTTTTTATTTATTTTTATTGTAGGGGTTAATAAAATAAATATTATATATAGTTGGTAGTAGTAAAGCATATATCAATGTCATACAATCCAATTTGCAAGCAACAGAACTGAAAAAAATATATACATATCACACTGGAATCAGAGAAACCATCCAATTTCCATGATCCACAACAGAAAAAGAAAATCGAATACATAACGGAATCAGGATCTCAATTAGTTAAGAGATCTGTTATAATTTTCTCGTGATAAAGTTTAGGAGATAAGTGTCAAAATTTTAAAGTTCAAACGAAATTTTGTCAAAGCACAAAAAGTTTAGGAGGTTTAGTACTAAAACTCTTTAAAATAGAATTTCATAGATTATTGATTAATTTTTATAAGTGATTGATTAATCTTAAAGAGGTGACAATTTCGGTCATGATATAATAACAGACTCGAAACCGTAAACAAATGAATGAAATGTTTTGGAGGAGCATTATGTCTTTATTATATTTGTTGATTTCTTTCTCTTCCAAAAAATGTTTTGATACCTCATAGCAGAGCGAGTTCAGCTAAAATATCCTTTTTGTCCCTCTTATTATACAAATGTCTAAAATATCTAATGTATTCGTAGAACCAGTCACAAAATACCCCTTACTACGCGCTTGCATTTAAAAAAAAAAAAAAACCATTCCAATCCATATAAAATACCATTTAAAGCATTAAATGACTAAACAAATAGTTTTTTTTTTTTTGTGTTTTTATTTTTGTCTTTTAGTTTTTGACCAAAAAAAAGTGTAGATTTATGTAGTAAATATATGTTATGGTATATTTTTTGAATGAAAGCAAAATATAAAATATAAAAAGGTAACTAACATTTTTTTTTAACTGCTGTTTTGTGAATGTAAACCCGCTTAAAATCGGAATTGGTGAAGCCCATGGGTGATGGTTCCATCCTCCAGCCGTACGAGTTTTGGTTTTTAAAATAATTTATCAGACAATGAATGCTTGAAAAACAAACTCATATAAATTATTAAGGGTGGTGTTGGTATTTTCAAAAATTTTGAGTTGTCAAATTTTGAGAGTCTTAATTAAGAGGCTGACTAGAGAAGCAGTACCATTATCCGGAATTCGAGAGATGAATGTTTCCATAGTAAAGGTGATGATGATCATCTCATATTTTTGCTTATTTTTCGTGACAATTCTTGCAGATAACAAAGTGGCTGGCGAAATTGAATGCGGAGAGGCAAGGTGTGGGACAACGGGCCGCCGATCAGATTCCCTTTCCGACTAAAAGGCAGCCACCCACCGCACTGTGGATACCCCGGCTTCGACTTATCCTGTACTAGTACTAACCACACTGTTCTTGAGCTGCCCACTATTCAAATGAATTTCTTTATAACAGATATATACTATGAATATAAGTATATTATATCATATAGCCCAGATAAATGTGGCCTTCAGAAACAGAACTTGAAATTCCTCAATCTTTCAATCTCACCTTTCCAGTTTGAATCTTCTGGAGGCTCTACGCTATTCAATTGCTCTTTAAATTCTACGTATGACTCATCCTCCACAAGCGGTCCGATCCCTTGCCTCAGTTACTATGGATATTATGTTTTCGTCACTCCCTCCGACGGGGTTCTCTACACCTTGCGGGAGCTTGTTTCTTGTAAGAAGATCTTCGAAAGTTCATTCATTCCGCCAGAAATATTCCAATGGAATCAAACTTTTTCGTTATCATGGTCGAAACCAAATTGTTCATACTGTGAAGAAAAAGGCAAGGGATGTAGATTAAAGAAAAATGGGACTGCAGATGAGACCGAATGCTTTGAGATGTCCAAATCACATAAGGGTAACAATTTCTCTATGTGTTTCTTTTTTACTTACATACGTTACAAAATTTCTGTAGATATATGGAAAACAACATGTGTAGATTCTACATTCAGTAATTATATTGAAGGAAAACTCACTTTATATTTTCATGATCATTTACAGGTGGCCACAAATTAAAACAGTTGGTGATTACGGGTTAGTTATGACTACCGTTTTAACGTTTTAGTTATTTTAAGAGATCAGTTGTTAAGGTTCTTGACCTTTTGAATTGGAGACACATTTTCTGGTTATAATCGATTTTGATTTTCTCGGCATGTGCAGGTGCAGTTGTTGGATCTTTTGTTCTTATATTGTTGGCCATAGTGATTTTTCATGTCTATACTTCAGACAAAAAGGAAAGAGAGAATCAACTGAGAATTAAAACGTTCTTGGAGGATTACAAAGCACTCAAGGCATCAAGGTACGCCTACGCTGACATTAAGAAGATAACAAATCAGTTCAAGGAGAAATTAGGCGAAGGAGCCTATGGAACGGTGTTCAAAGGAAAGCTTTCCAGTGATGTCCTAGTTGCCGTGAAGATCCTAAACAATTTCAAGGGAAATGGAGAGGAGTTCATCAACGAAGTACGAACGATGGGTCAAATTCACCATGTCAATGTGGTTCGCTTGGTTGGTTATTGTGCTGAAGGATTTACAAGAGCTCTCATTTACGGGTTCTTGCCAAATGATTCACTCGATAAGTATATCATGTCAACGGCCGGTGGTGCAAACCGTTCGCTTAGTTGGGAAATAATGCAGGATATTGCTCTCGGCATAGCCAAGGGAATTGAGTATCTCCATCAAGGCTGCGAACAACGGATCTTGCATTTCGATATCAAGCCCCATAATATTTTGCTAGACCACAACTTCAAACCAAAAATTTCTGATTTCGGTCTTGCTAAGTTGTGTGCAAAGGATCAAAGTATAGTGTCAATGGCCACAGCTAGGGGGACTATTGGTTACATTGCACCAGAAGTATTCTCCAAAAACTTCGGAAATGTGTCCTACAAGTCCGACGTTTACAGTTTTGGAATGTTGTTGCTTGAAATGGTAGGTGGAAGAAAGAACACAAACAAGATAGAGGAGAACATGAGTGAAATTTACTACCCAGAATGGATCTACAATCTTTTAGAGGAAGGAAGAGATCTCCGAATACAAATTGAAGACGAGGGAGATAGTAAAATTGCAAAGAAACTTGCGATTGTAGGACTCTGGTGCATCCAATGGTATCCGCAAGGTCGCCCTACCATGAAAGTCGTGGTTCAAATGTTGCAAGATGGTGGGGAAGAATTAACCATGCCTCCAAATCCTTTTGCGTCAATTGGTCCGTCAAAAGCACAGACCAAGACGCATGCTAGATATATGAATCTAGAGTTAGATGTGATTGATGAATAAACGAAATATCTTTGCATATTTGTTGTAGTACTTTTTTGTAACTAAAAGTTCAATTCTCCGTGCAGGGAAGTTAGTTTGTATTTTTTTTTTTATCTGTTAAGTTTCGAAAGTAATAATTTGGATTGTTCCTCTTGTGCGTATTGAGCAATGACATGCATGAAACAAATTTATTACAAAAGTCATTATTAGTATGGAAGTTGTCTATGTTTCAAGTTCAAATAGCTTCAATTACAGAAGAGCTGGAAATATGTTGAAACCCTTGGATATTGTATTGGCTTCTAAACAAAAAATACTACCCAGTAACAAGGCACAAAAAACACACCAAATATTTTGTGTACCCCTGTGATTTTTTGTTGCCACAAATGAAAATGCAAATTTTTGCTTTGGGACACAAATATTTAGTGTGAATATTCACAAATCAAGCCACTAATTAATTTATTTAATGGTAAAACGCAGTTTCTAACTGAACTGAAAAATGACAGTATGGTAAAAATTCCCCTTTCCTCCTTTTTAAAATTTTTTTTTTAATTTTAGTGAGACCTGTTTTTTAAATCTGCTTTACTTCTACAACGGGTTTTCAAGTTCATTTTATCTATGATTAGCGAATATGAAAAAATCAAAATACTGTTGGATCTCTTATTTCACATAATTGACAAGAACTATTTTTTTTTAATTGTTCGATTAATTTTTTGTAGCATGATCTATTTGAAAAATCTACAGAGTGCAACATAGAACTACAGTGATAGATTAGACTCAAATTCAGTCCAATTGCTAATAGCAATTCTTGCCTGTGGTACAAAATAGAAAGTCCTATCATAAAAATTCAAAAAAAAAAGTTATAGTTCATGAAAACCTACCTTAATATTTATTTTGAGCTAGTTATTATGTTTTTTTTTTAATAAATATTGAAGAAGGAATTAGTAGTTATATCAAAACATCTTGACTAGGTCGGTACCCCTATTGCACCCTCATTATCTACATATCTCACGGGGTATTTTTCTTTATGTTTTTCCTTCAGTGTTAGCTTTTTAGCTCGTTTTGCGCGTTTCCATAACTCAAACGATGCAGTCTTGCTTGAAGATGGTTAGCAAAATTCACCGAAGACTTACAGCGAAGTTTAGTTTACCAGTAGTACCGTAGACACATAACTACTTTAGTTATAGATTAGACTGTTCAGATGTAGTCGAATAGCTAAAATAGTAATTCTTACCTTCGTACAAAATAGAAAGTCTTTAGTTCATGAAAACCTACCTTAATATTTATTTTGAGCGAGTTATTATGGTTTTTTTTAAATAAATATTGAAGAAGGAATTAATTAATAGCTATATCAAAACATCTTGACTAGGTCGGTACCCCTGTTGCACCCTCATTATCCACACACCTCACGGGTATTTTCTTTATGTTTTCCCTTCAGTGTTAGCTTTTTAGCTCGTTTTGCGCGTTTCCATTACTCAAACGATGCAGTCTTGCTTGAAGATGGTTAGCAAATTTTACAGAAGACTTACAGCGATGACTAGGACCTTTGAATGAATATGTGAATGAAGCAGAAATAACAAGACGAAAACGGTACAGTTCACGTGGTACTCACAAATTTCACAAGGTACTCACAAATCAGACCATGGAATAATTTATAATCCAATGGGTAGAAAGCAGTTTTTAATTGTAGTAATAAAAAATAAATAATAAAAAAAGAAAAATATACCAGATTTGGAACAAAGTTATTTCTATGCCTAAGAAAGTCTTCGGAGTACCTAGGCTAGGTCTTTAACACGGTAGAAATTCCCCTTCCCTCCTTAAATAAATTAAAAAAAAAAAAAAAAAAAAAAGTTAACGAGACCTGTTTTGTTGGTGTCATCAAGTTGTGAGTTTTGGCCCTATTCCATTATAGTGTTCCCTAATGATGTTCAGTTGTTATTTATTTTGCTTTCGCCTTTAGGGTATGATTGGTATGAACGATAGAAAATAAAAGAAAAGATTAGTAGATCACTTTGCTCATATTTATCTTTTTGTCAAGTAGCTTGGTGGGGTTATCTTTAGGGTATGATTGGTATGAAGGATAGAAAATGAAAAGAAACGAATAGTAGATCACTTTGGTGAGGACAATAAAATAGGAGGGAGACATATAACTACGAATCATTATTTTCTCTTTTATTATAACTCCGACACTTTATAATTCAATAGTCATCATCTAATAGCATTTTGTTTTTATATTATTCATCACATATTGCCGTCAAAGTGGAATCGAGAGACATGGACAACAGACCTTTCTCTACTTTATTTATTTATTTTTTCGGTACCAGGAAAAAAAAAAGGCAAAATTGAAGATCAAAAGAAGGGAAATGTTCAATACACGGTTTTTCAGTTAGAAAATGACTATATTTATATACTATACATAAAATAACGTGTATATATATATATGCGTGTGTGTGTCGAGGAACAATTCTTTATCAAATGGATTATAATATTATAAATATATATATTAAATTCAATACTTAATTCCTTATGAAGTTCACAAATTAACTCCCTGAATTTTCTGGACATTACACTAACTTTTAATTATATGTCGTATCGTTAAAGTAGTACACAGAACTTAATTTCTAATCAGAATAGTAGAATACTAAAACAAATAGGACGATTTCCCGAAAATTCACGAAAATCTGACATGTTAAAAGACATGTTTGAATCTAACTTAAAATTTTATTTTTTTAAGGGAGATTTTTTACTTAAAAAAAAAAAAAAAGAACAACATATCACTTTTTGGAGGAAGTGTGTGCATCTTAAATCTCAGTCAGTAGATGATAAAGAGAAAAAAAAAAAAAAACGAATTGAGTCGTTAAAAAAAAAAAAATTGCTACCATTAATAAAAACTGAAAAAGATTTCGCATGCTTTTGGTTGATAGGCTTAATAAGTTGAAAAATTCAATTTGAGTTAAGTTACAGTTGAGTTGTCAGTTTGGTGTGCATTAGACTGATTGGAAATAAAAAGTATAAAAACTTGAAATGTTTTCTGAAAAAAAAAAATCAATATGGATCTTATTTTATTCATTTTAAAATTCTATGCAATTAATCTTATTTGGACTTGTATGTATAGAGTTATGGACTTTTAAAGTTTGAGTTTTTGAGTTATAATTGGAGTTGGTGAATTGTAAAATAACTAATTGACTTTTTAGAAAAAAGATAAAAACTAAATTAAGTTTTTTAATTTTGAATGGTGAACCAAACAGGTTCAACGGTAGCAATTTAACTTTTCCATTATTTGACGAAATATAGGTAAGTTGCATATAGTTTTTTTTTTAAATTGTTTTTTTAAGTTGCATAGAGATTTCAATAAAAAGGGATGGACTATATATAACCTTAAACAACTTAAATGTACTAGCTTACTTGAAAAGCTTTAGGCTTAATTAGTAGATTTCTATGGTAGAATTGTAATTTCTCATGATCAATAGAAAGTATAATTTTAATCGTTGGATTAACCTTTTAGCGATTTGATATCTAAATGGGACTAATTTTGTCATATGCATTTCAAATTTTTTAACTCATATATCATATCGTTAAAAACTTAGTCCAACATTAAAAACTGGAATTTCTATTGATATAGTAAAATCAACGGAATAGCTACCATAGAAATTCCTGTATGCATAAATATCCGACGCTTTTTATTATGTTGTAAAAGACTTTGGCGAAGACATGTGACCAACGCTTTAGGATGGTTAGTGAAGACTGAACTTTCCATAAAATGTGACCGAAGAAGAAAAGTAAAATACTTTAGCAATGCAATTTCTCAGAAGAAGACATAAATTGAAAATATAGCTATAATTGCAAGACTTTGTTGACCCCAAAAGCGGGGCGACGGGCGGTGGGGGCGGTGGTTTGTGAAATATTTTTTGCAGAATTTTTGAGACCTTTCCATTGATGCAATAATTGCATAACTTTTTTGACGTTAAAGAGGGGTGCAATATCTATTCTTTAGAATTTCTGAGACATTTTCATGGATCCAATAACAAAACTTTGTTGACGATAGACGTTAAAAAATATCTTTTTCGTATAGTTTCTGAGACATATTCATGGATACAATAGCACAACTTTGTTGACTATTATTTTTGTAGTGTTAAAATTGCAAAGAAACTTGCAATTGTCGGACTCTGGTGCATCCAATGGTATCCGCAAGGTCGCCCTACCATGAAAGTTGCGGTTCAAATGTTGCAAGACGAAAGGGAAGAATTAACAATGCCTCCAAATCCTTTCACGTCAATAGGTCCATCGAAAGGACATACCAAGAAGCATGCATGGAAAATGAACCTAGAACTAGAAGTGATTGATGAATGAGTACAATATCTTTACAAATTTGTTGAAGCACTCATTTGTAACTAAAATTCGACCCTCAATGCAGGGAAGTTAGTTTGTATTTTTCTTAATTTTAGTTTTTTACTTTTTAGTTTCTGAAGTAAAAATTTGAATGTACCCTATGCATAATGAGCAATGACATACATCATGAAAGAATTTTATTATAAACATCAAGAATGGTATGAAAGTTGTGTAAGTTTAAGATCTTTCTAAAAATTAAAAAAGAAAGAGGGAAATTAGCATTAAGGTTAATATGTGTTGAAACCCTTTGATGCATTGGCTTCTAGGGAATTAAGTAGTGGAGTTAAAATATTTTTATACATACAATATTATAATCCCGCTGATAAAGTTGGACACATTATACACACACAAACACACGTTATTTTATATGTATTATATAAATATGATCATTTTCTAATTAAAAAACCGTAGATCGAACATTTCCCTTCTTTCGGTCTTCTTTTTTTGCCTGTTCCCTTATTATTATTATTATTATTATTTTGTTTTCTGGTACAAAAAACATTTAAAGTCGATAAAGGTTTGTTGTCCTTGTGTCTCGATTCTACTTTAATGGTATAAATATGTGATAAATAATATAAAAAGAAGACTCTAAAAGATTATCTCTTTACCGATGAATATTGAATTATAAAGTGGAGTAATGATAAAAAGAGAAAATAATGATACGTAGTTATATATTATTTTAGAGCTATATAACTAATTAATCGGGCTTATAATTTCAAAATTAATTAATCGGGCAGGGCTCTACTCGGTCTGATTTTCCCTTTACGCCTGTAAGGGCCGGGTCAAACCGCCTGAGCTTACAGGACTACTTGCATCATCACGACATAAAAAAATGACGTTAGACCAATATGAACAAAATTAAATTAAAGTAATAATAAGTTTATGTCATGTTGATCAAATTAAGAGGATTTATATCATATTTATCTATAGTTAAAAAAAATAGTTATTTAGATAATTTTCTCTAAAATTAAATTGAAGGCAGAACCATAATAGCAAGATTTTTTGACATCAAAAACGGGGTGGAGTATCTTTTTGACAAAATTTCTGAGAGCAATTGCAAGACTTTGTTGAAGAGGAGTGCAATAACTTTTCTGAAGAATTTCCGAGACATTTCCATAGACAAAAATTGCAAGATTTTGTTGACGATAGATGTCAAAAGTGTGGTGTAATGTCTTTTCTGTGGAGTTTCTTAGACCTTTTCTTGGACAGACTTTGTTGGTGACTTTCTTAGTCGTCTTATTATATTTGTTTTTCTTTAGTGGATATTTCTTTGATTGCTAGACTTTGCTTGGTGTCTTTCTTAGTCATCTTATTATAATTGTTTTTTCTTTAGTGGGTATTTCTTTGATTGCTAGACTTTGTTGGTGACTTTCTTATTCGTCTTCTTATGATAAGATATAATATTTAAAAGTTAGTGTAATGCCCGGAAAATTCAAAGAGCTGATTCGTAAAGTTTAAGGAATTAAGTAGTGAGTTTAAAATATATTTATACATACAATATTATAATCCCTCTGATAAAGTTGGACACATCATAAATATACACACGTTATTTTATATGTATTATATAAATATGATCATTTTCTAACTAAAAAACCGTAGATCGAACATTTCCCTTCTTTCGGTCTTCTTTTTTGCCTGTTCCCCTTTTTGTTTTGTTTTGTTTTGTTTTGTTTTCTGGTACAAAAAACATTTAAAGTAGATAAAGGTTTGTTGTCCATGTCTCTCGATTCTACTTTAAAGGCATAAATAAGTGATAAATAATAGAAAAACAAAACTCTAAAAGATTCTCTCTTTGTCGATTAATATTGAATTATAAAGTGGAGTAATAATAAAAAGAGAAAATAATGATACGTAGTTATATATTATTTTAGAGAAAGAATTCGGATATGAGATAATGTGACAAGCATGTGAGAAGTGAGAGAGAGAGAGAGAGAAATGACCAAACATAGGACTAATTAATCCTCTCTGCCTGCATCTACTTAGAGAACAAAATAATAAAAGAGTCGTGATAAAAGGGTTAGAAGTGTGTTTGGTAAGGTGAATAAAGGGGAGGAGGAAGGATTTCGACATTCATAATTCTTTGGTAAGAGAGAAAAGAGGAAGTAAATGTTTAGGAAAAGGAATCCAAATCCTCTAAATTGTCTAAATTTTGATCTCTCCTGAATTAGAAAGCTTGTTGGAGGGATTGCATATCAAACATTACAAGAAAGAGGATCTCTCACCTTTTTTTTTTTTTTTTTTTCCCATTTTCCTTACCTAAGTGTTGGACCATTCTCTCCTTATTTTCTATCATTCATACCAATCATACGCTAAGGGCAAAAGAAAAATAAATTATAACCGGACATCGTCAGGGTACTAAATAATGGAATAGAGCCAAAACTCACAACTTAATGATACCAACGAAACGGTTATCTTTAAAAATTTTATTTAAAAAAAGAAGGGAAGAGGAATTTCTACGGTAGAAACTATCCTTTTCATTATAAGTAAAACTTACTTTTTAACTATTAGATTAATTATTTATTGGTTTTGGTTTGTGAATATTAAAGTTAACTTGCAACATGCGACATAGAGTGTTGAAAAATGAATGCAACCAGTACAATACTAACTTCTACCAATAGTGAAAAACAGAAATTTTTACCGCAGAAATTCCTTAACTAGGAAAAAAGAAAAAAAAAAAAAAAAGGGAAAAAAAAAAAACTTTAGTAACAAATAGAGTACCCAACCTAGCTACTCGATCGACAAGAAGATAAACATCAGTGACAATATTTACCTTCAGTATATAGCTGGCTCCATGGAAACTCAATTGAAATGTAGCGTTTTTATGTTGTTTTTCTGCTTCAATCACATATTCATTGAATAAGTCAAGTCTTCGCTGTAAGTATTCTTTGGAATTTGCTAACCATGCTAAGCCATAACTGCTAAGTCTTCCACATAAAAGTGTTAAAAAAAAAAGTTTTCGATAAGCTAATCGAATTATATAACTCAATTTCTAATCTAAGGACAGAAGATTTCCTTTTTCGATTCCTACGATGATATAACCACAATGCTACAATGATCATCTTCTTTACCATTTTTGATTCCTCCTCGGTGGTATCTTCTACTTCTGTTTCTTTTTCTTTTCTGTATTGATCATATATCCATAACGGAAAGTAAATCTGGCTTGAGTTCTCAGCATGTGGGTTCAAATTTCTTTTCTTATTTGCCATTTTCATCAACAACATTCCAAAACTATAGACATCAGTTCTATTCGAGACTCCTCCAAGATTCCTGTAAAACGATTATGGGACTATGTATCTAATGGTTCCTCTTGCTACAGTTAAAGACATTACACTTGTATCCAGTGAATTGAATCTTACCAGACCAAAATCAGTAATCTTTGGAATGAAATTCTCATCCCAAAGAATATTGTGAGGCTTGATTTAAAAATGCAAATTCTCATGTCACATCCTCAATGAAGATAATCAAGTTCACGAGCGATTCCACGCGATATCTTTACATATTTGAATACAATATCTTTACATATTTGTTGAAGTACTCTTTTGTAACTAAAAATTCGACCCTCAATGCAGGGAAGTTGGTTTCTATTTTTATTTATTTTAGTTTTTTACTGATTAGTTTCTGAAGTAAAAATTTGGATGTACTCTATGCGTAATGATCAATGACATACATCACGAAAGAATTTCATTATAAACAACATGAATGGTATGAAAGTTGTATATGATCTTTCTAAAAATTAAAAAAGAAAGAGAGAAATTAACATTAAGGTTAATATTTATTCAAACTCTTTGATGCATTGGCTTCTAAAGAAAATTCTACCCAGCAAGGCACAAAAATCAAAACAACTATTTTGTACCTGTCCTTTAACTTTTTATTCCTACAAATGCAATGCTTTTTTTTTTTTTTTTTTTTTTTTGTGGAATAAGAAACCTTGAATGTAGGTAATTGGATGAAATTCAACATGAAATTTCTAATTTCCCTATTAACTCCACTATGCGCCACTTGAACGACATAAGTTTGAAAAACAATGCATGTGGTCCTGTAAATATGGGCCGGATTAAGCGGGCTAACCTGTTGCCAGCATTTTATTCCAGAGGACGGGCCCTACAAAAGCAGGGCTTGGGCTCGGGGCCGGGCTGGTGGAAGTATAACGTCCTTAAAATTAAAAATTAAAATGAAGGCACAACTAAAATTTTACAAAAATTTTAAAATTAAAAATCAAATTTTCAAAATTTGAGTGGGACGCCTGTACCCCTACTTACTTATGTGGCTCAACCACTTTCTACATATAAGATATATAATCAGTGTTGTACATTTTTAAAATATTAGATTTGATCAAAATCATATAAAAATAAAAATATATAAAACTCGACAGGTTTTGATACAATTCTGACAGTTCAAAATTAAAAAAGCATTTAGTAATGATAGGTAGGGATGTTCATCAAGCATTTAAGTATGCGCAGGCAAAGAGGATGAGCTTTTTATCTGGCTACTAGAGAAATGCTAATGTCATTTGTACTATCATTTTGTTAGAAAACGACTATATTTATACACCATATATAAAATAACGTGTATATATGTGTGTCCAAGAACCAAGGCCAGCTCTAGTAATTTTGGGCCTTAAGCAAAACTTCACGAACGGGCCTTTTTAAATATAAATTTTTAAAAATTAACTAAGTAAATTTTATGTAAAAATTCATTTAAATCTAAACAACTTTAAAAAATTAAAAACTGTTGAAGGGTGCTTACTGCTCTCGAAACTTATAACACTTGAAATGTTTTGTAAGTAATGCTAAAATGTAGTTCTTTCCAGCCCAAAAAAAAAAAAAAAAAGAAAAGATTTGCTATCTAAAGTTCAAATAAATCCTAAAATGTATCTTGGAAAAAAGTGATCATAGGATCTCTCATCATTTTCGAAGGCTATAGTACATTTTAATACAGAATATGGTATGTCACTTACTATATTAGATCACTATATTTCAACTTACAAGTATCCATTCTACTTCTTGATTTTCCAAAATCTTTATCTATTTAGTTTTTTTTTCCCCTTTAATTTACATATAACATCAATATATGATACATTAAAGATGAGATTAATTTAGAGCCTTTATTTAGGTTGGGGTCTTAGGCATTTGCCTAGTACCCTAAGGGTTGAGCCGGCTATGCCAAGAACAATTCTTTATTATCAAAGGGATTATAATGTTATGTGTGTATATTAAATTCACTATTTAATTCCTTATGAAGTTCATAAATTAACTATGTGAATTTTCCTGACGTTACACTAACTTTTAAATATTATGTCGTATTATTAAAGTATTACATGGAACATTTTCCAAAACAGTAGAATACTAAAACAAATTAAAAGGTGTAAAAACTTGAAATGTTTTCTTAAAAAAAAATTAATATAGATATTGTTTTATTCGTTTTGAAATTCTATATAATTAAAAAATAAATAAATCTTATTTAGACTTGTATTATAGAGTTATGGACTTTTAAAATTTAAAATTTAAAATTATAATTAAAATTGATGAATAATCAAACTAGTTAACTTTTTAGAAAAGACAAAAACTAAATTGGGTTTTTTTTTTTTTTTTTTTAATTTTGAATGGTGAACCAAACATGTTCAACTGTAGCAATTGAACTTTTCTATTATTTGACGAAAGAGAGGTAAGTTGCATATAGATTTTTTTTTTTTATTTGCACATAGATTTTAATAAAAAGGGATGGACTATATAAAACCTAAAACAACTTAAAATGAAATGTACTACTAGCTTACTTGAAAAGCTTAGGCTTCATAGATTTCTACGGTAGAATTGTCATTTCTCATCATCAGTAGAAATCATAAATTTAGTCGTTAAATTAACTTTTTAACAACTTGATATCTAAATTGGAGCAATTTTATCACATGTATTTCAAATTTTTTAACTCATATATCAGATCGTTAAAAATTTAGTCCAACATTAAAAATTATAATTCCTTCCGATAGTGAAATCAACAGTTGCTACCATAGAAACTTAGGTATACCTTAGTATCTAACTATTTTCATTATGTTGTAAAAGACTTTGGCAGAGGACATGGAACTAACACTTTAGGATGGCTTGTAAAGACTGAACTTTCCGTTTAATGTGACAGAAGAAGAAAAGTAAAATACTTTAATAATGCAATTTCTCAGAAGAAGACATAGCAAGCTACAAAAATTTCTCAATGAAGAATTGAAAGAAAATGACATTGCCGCACAATTTATTTCTCTTGATAACTGATCAAATCAACTGGATGAGTGGCCACTTGATCTTATCAAAATAAATTAAAAATAGAGCTATAATTGCAAGACTTTGTTGACCCCAAAAGCGGGGGGTGCAATATCTTTTTCGCAGAATTTATGAGACCTTTCCATTGATGCAATAATTGCATAACTTTTTTGACGTTAAAGAGGGGTACTATATCTGTTCTGCAGAATTTCCGAGACGTTTTTCATGGATACAATAATAAGAAGACTTTGTAGACGATAGATGCTAAAAAAAGTGCAATATATTTTTTGCATACTTTCTGAGACTTTTCCATAGATACATAATTGCTAGACTTTGTGGACGACTTTCTCATTCTTCTTAGCAGAGTTTTGTCTGATCACATAGAGGAGTACTAGCCCACATCTTATAAGAAACGTATAGAATGAGGCATATACGATTAACCTTCCTTGAAAAATCATGAATAAAGCGTATATGATCTTAAGATACAAAAGAGTCCTTCAACAGTAAGCGACGGAACCAGAAATTTTTTTATTGGATAACATGAAAAATTAGGGTTATTTTATTTTTCTTAAATAAGGAAAAATTACATATTCTAATTATTGAGCCTGAACACAATGAAAATTTTCTTATAAACTGTGAATAACTAAACTTTACTGAAATTTTAGTTAGTGAAATTAAAATATCAAAATTTGGGTGGAGTACAGTTGTAATTTTCCTTATAAAATGGAGGCACACTTATAATTAATTTACAAGAATTTTAAAATTAAAAATCAATTTCTGAAAATTTGAGTGGGATGCTTGTTCCCACTCACTTAATTGTGGCTCTGTCGCTTTTTACATTTAACGTATATGATCAGTAATGCACATTTTTATTCCAATAATTTGATCAAAATCGTATCGACATGAAATATACAAAACTCATCGGGTTTATATACAATTCTGGTAGTTCAAAATTAATAAAGCGTTTATTATTGGTAGGCATATTAGAAATTGCCATAAAGTTAAAAGGGCTACAATACCAAAAGTGTTATACTTGGCTGAAAAGGTCATGGAGCGTGTTGTTTACTTAGCTCCCATGGTAGTCTTATAGTCATGGCTGCAAATACATATTTGCTTTTATAGATTGAAGAAATTTGTTGAAGAGTTTTTCAATTTTTTTTCTTTTCTCTGACGTCCCGAATCTTAACAATACTAAAAGAGTTGGTGTGGGTTAGTGGATCTTCCAAAACGGTATCTAAATAGTGTTGTTTTTTACTCCCTATTTAATTGATGTCAAACAACACTTTGCAAAATCTCTTTGTGCTCTTCCAAAACGGTATCTAAAGAGTTGGTGTGGGTTAGTGGGCTGTCCAAATCGGAATCTAGATGTGATCGTTTTTTTTACTGGGCCTTATAAAAGGCTCCTCTAAACACCACTTAGAAAATTATTATTATTATTATTATTATTATTTCATTCTTCCAAATGGTGAATTTCATATTTCTCAAAAAAAAAAAAAAAAAAATGGAAAGAGTATAAATGGTTGCAACATTTCACTAAAATGCTTTGTGATAATGAATCATGAATTATTATTATTATTGCAATTTCTTACTAAAATTGGTCTCTTTTACATGAAAAGTTATAATCATTCATAATTTATTCATCTTTCGATTATAACTGTTCAAGAAAACTCTAGAAAATATTAACAACAATTATAAGTGTATTCGTGTATTGTTTAGTTCTTAAACATTCAAAATAACTACGGGAGAATCAAATTTAGGCTTCTGAATATCTAATATTTGTAAGAAAATTAGACTTTTACGCACAATCTCTCTCGTAAGTAATCGATACGCACTAATATCTCTCTATATATCCTACTAAAAATAAACGAAAATTTTTACATTTGAAATGTTACATTAAGATCGTCCAAAACAAATGTCTAGGATTATCTTTTTTGCCTCTTTTGAATTGATGTTTCCACAATATTGATAGTCTTTTTCTATTAATTAAAGAGTGACATTTTTTTTTAATCAGAATGTTAAAGAGTAACTTTGGATAGTAGTTCATCGTCTTTTTTGAATTTTTTTTCCTGTCAAAGTACTGATTGCCTTCTACTTTCTTATTATAATTGTATTTTATCACTTAGGTAATTTTTAATTTGAATTTTTGTATCCAGTTACTCTAAACTTAATTTACTGCTCTTCTTCCATTTTTTTTTTAAGGAAACGTTTAAATTATAAACCCTTATTCAAAATAGTGTAATGAATCTAATTAATTAATCTTAATTTCCCCTTTTTATAACTTTATTCCAAACAGTGTACTTAATATTTCTTAAAAAAAAAAAAAAAAAAAACATACACCGATCCTTTTTTTAACTTAAAAGTATAATTTCTCTTTTCGTGATTCTTCATTGCCCTTCCAGGTGATACTATAAGATGGCCATGAGTCTTGAAGAAAAATGAACCATTAGATTCATATAACTAAATATGCATGATTTTTAATGACCATGAGAAAACAAACTTAACTTTGAATATCCCAAGAAAAATGAAGAAGATGACCATGAGTTTTGATGATGGAATGAACCCTTAGATTGAGAAAACAAACTTAACTTTGAATTTATAAATTTCTACTTATGTCGACATTACATTGTAAACCTTGATATATTGTACTATCATTATCAATCAAGTTATCATTTTATTTATCTTGCTTTGCTTCCGAAACAAATATTGTCCTAATATAACATAAATGGCCTATTTTTTAAAAAAACTATTAGATTAGAAAATTTTTTAAGAAATACAAAAATATTTAATTAAAACTACTCTTTCTAACTTTAGAACAGTAAATATATATCTTAAATGAAAGACATTCGAAAGTTATTAACAATATATAATAATTCTAAAATCGACGATATTAATTGTTATAATATATGCACAAACTAGTTTTATATTAAAAGACTCAATGTTAGACTTTGCATCAGTAGGGGAAAAAAAACCAAAGGAAAAGGCCAAAAAAAAAAAAAACAGTGATGACTAACATGAAGGCCTGCTTCGAGGGATTTAGGCCCAGGCCTTGATTGCAGTGGCCCACTTATTGGCCAGCTTAAATAAGGGGAAAGCACCACGCTTTTTTTTTTTATTTTTTTTATTTTTTTATTTTTATTTTCCTATCTTTTTTGCTTAAACACCTAAATGACACTTGTTTGAAAACCGTTTTAACAAAATGACAGAAATTTTTAACATTTGAGCAATAGGATACAAAAGAATTATGGTTAAAGGTCAATATGACACAATATGACACAAAAGAATTCTGCTTCAGGCACAGTTTAGATTAATTAGCCATCGTTTTATTTTACAACATTTTCTTTAAAAAAAATTAAGAGTAGGACGAGTGATTTAATTACTTGTTTTTATTGTATTAATAATTATATATCGCACTACATGTGCGCAATACGAGTTATTATTCGGAAGTATACTTCAAGTTCATATACATTGATTTAAATCTATGTAATCCTTGTAAATCTTGAATTGTAAATCCAAGCTTAATAATTAGAGATTCGCGTAAATCCTAGCAAATCCGTGCTAAAAACAATCCTAGAGCCAGGCCTATGGTCTGCCGTCGCCGGAGAAAAAGCCTCGTAATGCCGGAGAAGCGTTTTCGTCTTATGAAGTTCCAATCTCGCGCAACAGAGCACAGAGCTCCAACAGGGAGACAACTGCACACATGTCGAATTAGCAATGTGCTTCCACTGGCGCGACATCTCTTCCACATCTCATCAAAATCACGAGCTCGCCATATTCTCGGCCTCACGACTCCATCAATCTTCGTCAATGGTGCTTGGGAGGAGAGAGGGAGAAGAGAAAGGAGGGAGAGAGGAAAAACAGTAAGGGTAAAATAAAAACTAATTAATAAGTTGTAAAGTGAAATATGCTATTTATTAACAATGATGATAAATTCTGCTATATATTAACATTATGATTCTTTTTAAAAGAAAAACAAAACAGAAGAAACAGAAATACTTAGGCTCGAGGTAGCCCAACATTGTGAAGAAGAGGCCTGCAACATCCAGAATAGCAATACAATGTCATGATTTGAAATTCAGTAGCTTGGTATATTGAAAAGCACTGAATTAAGAGAAAGAATTGCTTTGAGTTCTGCTTATTTAGTAATTATATTTGGGAATATCCTTACCACACCGATCCATATCGTCCACTCTGCAATCCGGAAATATGCAGTAATTGATACATGAACGCTGTTTGAATCTTCCCCGTCGACATAGCAAGAACTTTGGTGCCTTGTAGCGAAAACAAATTGTGAATGTCATTTGATGTCAGCTTCTTGTGAGAATGTCCTGAGACTCGTTTGCTCTATCCAGCAAGACTCGTCCAATGAAGATAATCAAGTCCACGAGCGATTCCACGCGATATCTTTACATATTTGAATACAATATCTTTACATATTTGTTGAAGTACTCTTTTGTAACTAAAAATTCGACCCTCAAAGCAGGGAAGTTGGTTTCTATTTTTCTTTATTTTAGTTTTTTACTGATTAGTTTCTGAAGTAAAAATTTGGATGTACTCTACGCGAAATGATCAATGACATACATCACGAAAGAATTTCATTATAAACAACATGAATGGTATGAAAGTTGTTTATGATCTTTCTAAAAATTAAAAAAGAAAGAGAGAAATTAACATTAAGGTTAATATTTATTGAAGCTCTCTGATGCATTGGCTTCTAAAGAAAAATTCTACCCAGCAAGGCACAAAAATCAAAACAACTATTTTGTACCTGCCCTTTAACATTTTATTCCTACAAATGAAATGCTATTTTTTTTTTTTTTTTGTGGAATAAGAAACCTTGAATGTAGGTAATTGGATCAAATTCAACAGGAAATTTCTAATTTCTCTATTAACTCCACTATGCGCCACTTGAACGACATAAGTTTAAAAAACAATGTATGTGGTCCTGTAAATATGGACCGGACTAAGCGAGCTAACCTGTTGCAAGTATTTTATGTCAGAGGACGGGCCCTGCAAAAGCAGAGCCTGGGCTCGGCCCCGGGCTGGTGGAAGTATAACGTCCTTAAAATTAAAAATTAAAATGAAGGCTTTACAAAAATTTTAAAATTAAAAATCAAATTTTCAAAATTTAAGTGGGATGCATGTACCCCTACTTACTTAAATGTGGCTCAGCCACTTTCTACATATAGGGTATATAATCAGTCTTGTATATTTTTAAAATATTAGATTTGATCAAAATCATATCAAAATAAAAATATATAAAACTCGACAGGTTTTGATATAATTCTTACAATTCAAAATTAAAAAAGCATTTAGTATTGATAGGTAGGGATATTCATCAAGCATTTAAGTATGCGCAGGCAAAGAGGATGATCTTTTTATCTGGCTACTAGAGAAATGCTAATGTCATTTGTACTATCATTTTGTTCTCACTTCTCACATCTTCTCATTTGTCACATGTTATCTCATATCCTAATTCTTTTTCTAAAATAATATATTACTACTTATCATTATTTTCTCTTTTTATTATAACTCTGACACTTTATAATTCAATATTCATCATCTACTGGCATTTTGTTTTTATATTATTAATCACACATTACCGTCAAAGTCGAATCGAGAGACATGTACAACAAACCTTTATCCACTTTAAATGTGTTTTTTTTTTTTTTTGGGGTACCGGGGGGGGGGGGGGGGGAAAAAGAACAGGCAAAATAGAAGACCAAAAGAAGAGAAATGTTTGACATACGGTTTTTTAGTTAGAAAACGACTATATTTATATACCATATATAAAATAACGTGTATATATGTGTGTCCAAGAACCAAGCCCAGCTCAAGTAATTTTGGGCCTTAAGAAAAACTTCTCGAACGGGCCTTTTTAAAAATAAATTTTTAAAAATTAACTGAGTAAGTAAATTTTATGCAAAAATTCATTTAAATCTAAACAACTTTAAAAAATTAAAAACTGTTGAAGGGTGCTTACTGCTCTCGAAACTTATAACACTTGAAATGTTTTACAAGTAATGCTAAAAAGTAATTCTTTTTCCAGCCCCAAAAAAAAAAAGATTTGCTATCTAAAATTCAAATTAAAGCCTAAAATGTATGTTGGAAAAAAGTGATTATAGGATCTCTCATCATTTTCGAATGCTATAGTACATTTTAATACAGAATATGGTATGTCACTTACTATATTAGATTACTATATTTCAACTTGCAAGTATCCATTCTACTTCTTGATTTTCCAAAATCTTTATCTATTTAGTTTTTTCCCCCTTTAATTTACATATAACATCAATATATGATACATATAAAGATGAGATTAATTTAGGGCCTTTATTTAGGTTGGGGTCTTAGGCATTTGCCTAAGTACCCTAAGGGTTGAGCCGGCTATGCCAAGAACAATTCTTTATTATCAAAGGGATTATAATGTTATATGTGTATATTAAATTCACTATTTAATTCCTTATGAAGTTCATAAATTAACAATATGAATTTTTCGGAGGTTACGTACTAACTTTTAAATATTATGTCGTATCATTAAAGTATTACATGGAACATTTTCCAATCAGAACTGTAGAATAATAAAACAAATTAAAAGGTGTAAAAAATTGAAATATTTTCTTAAAAAAAAAATAATATGGATATCGTTTTATTCATCTTGAAATTCTATACAATTAAAAATAAATAAATCTTATTTAGACTTGTATTATAGAGTTATGGACTTTTAAAGTTTGAATTTTTAAGTTATAATTAAAATTGATGAATAATGAAACTAGTTAATTTTTTAGAAAAGACAAAAATTAAATTGCATTTTTTTTTTAATTTTGAATGGTGAACCAAACATGTTCAACTGTAGCAATTTAACTTTTCTATTATTTGACGAAAGAGAGGTAAGTTGCATATAGATTTTTTTTTTTTAATTTGCACATAGATTTTAATAAAAAGGGATGGACTATATAAAACCTTAAACAACTTAAAATGAAATGTACTACTAGCTTACTTGAAAAGCTTAGGCTTCGTAGATTTCTATTGTAGAATTGTCATTTCTCATATTAATATAAACCATAAATTTAGTCGTTAAATTAATATTTTAATGACTTGATATCTAAATGGGAGCAATTTTGTCACATGTATTTTAAATTTTTGAACTCATATATCAGATCGTTAAAAACTTAGTCCAATATTAAAAATTATAATTCCTACCGATAGTGAAATCAACAGTTGCTACCATAGAAACTTACGTATACCTTAGTATCTAACGCTTTTCATTATGTTGTAAAAGACTTTGGCAGAGGACATGGAGCCAACACTTTAGGATGACTTGTGAAGACTGAACTTTCTGTTTAATGTGACAGAAGAAGAAAAGTAAAATACTTTAATAATGCAATTTCTCAGAAGAAGACATAGCAAGCTACAAAAATTTCTCAACGAAGAATTGAAAGAAAATGACATTGCCGCACAATTTATTTCTCTTGATAACTGATCAAATCAACTGGATGAGTGGCCACTTAATCTTATCAAAATAAATTGAAAATAGAGCTATAATTGCAAGACTTTGTTGACCCCAAAAGCGGGGGGTGCAATATCTTTTTCGCAGAATTTATGAGACCTTTCCATTGATGCAATAATTGCATAACTTTTTTGACGTTAAAAAGGGGTACCATATTTGTTCTGCAGAATTTATGAGACAATTTTTATGGATACAATAATCGGAAGACTGTTGATGATAGATGAGGGGAAAAAAAAAGTGCAATACATTTTTCGCATAGTTTCGCAGACATTTCCGTGAATACATAATTGCTAGACTTTGTGAATAACTTTCTCATTCTTCTTAGCATAGTTTTGTCTGATCACATGGAGGAGTACTAGCCCACGTCCTAATAGAAACGTATAGAATGAGGCATATACGATTAACCTTCCTTGAAAAAATCATGAATAAAGTGTATATATGATCTTAAGATACAAAAGAGTCCTTCGACAGTAAGCAACGGAACCAGGAAAAATTAGGGTTATTTTTTTTTTCTTAAATAAGGAAAAATTACATATTCTAATTATTGAGCCTGAACACAACGAAAATTTTCTTATAAACTGTGAATAACTAAACTCTACTGAAATTTTAGTTGTAAAAATTGGAATATCAAAATTTAAGCGGGGCGCAATTGTAATTTTCCTTATAAAATGGAGGCACGTCTAAAATTAATTTACAAGAATTTTAAAATTAAAAATCAAATTCTCAAAATGTGAGTGGGATGCTTGTCCCCACTCATTTAAATGTGGCTCCGCCGCTTTTTACATTTAATTTATATAATCAATAATGCATATTTTTAAAACATTAGATTTGATTAAAACCATATCAAAATAATATATATAAAACTCAATGGGTTTTTATATAATTCTGACAGTTCAAAATCAATAAAGTGTTTGTTATTGGTTGGCATTTCAGAAATTGCCATAAAGTTAAAAGGGCTACAATACCAAAAGTATTATACTTGGCTGAAAAGGTCATGGAGCGTATTGTTTACCTAGCTCCCATGGTCGTCCTATAGTCATGGCTGCAAATACATATTTGCCTTTATAGATTGAAGAAATTTGTTGAAGAGTTTTTCATTTTTTTTCCCTTTTCTCTGTCGTCCCGAATCTTAACAATACTAAAAGAGTTGGTGTGGGTTAGTGGGTCGTCCAAAACGGTATCTAAATATTGTTGTTTTTTACTCCCTGTTTAATTGATGTCAAACAACACTAGCAAAATCTCTGTGTGCTCTTTCAAAAAGTTAGTGTGGGTTAGTGGGTTGTCCAAAACGGCATCTAGATGTGATCGTATTTTTTACTCCCTCCTTATGAGAGTTGTCTGCTTTCATTGCTATCCTATAATGGGCCTTAAAAAAGGCTCCTCTAAACACCACTTGGAAAATTATAATAATAATAATTATTTTCATTCTTCCAAATGGTGAATTTCATATTTTTCAAAAAAAAAAAAGTATAAATGATTGCAACATTTCACTAAAATGCTTTGTGATAATAAATCATGAATTATTATTATTATTGCAATTTCTTACTAAAATTGGTCTCTTTTACATAAAAGGTTATAATCATTTATAATTTATTGAACTTTCGGTTGCAACTATTCAAGAAAACTCTAGAAAATATTAACAACAATTATAAGTGTGTTCGTGTATTGTTCAGTTCTTAAACATTCAAAACAACTATGGGAGAATCAAATTTAGGCTTCTGAATATCTAACATTTGTAAGAAAATTAGTCTTTGCCACACAATCTTTCGCAAGTAATCGATACGCACTAATATCTCTCTATATATCCTACTAAAAATAAACGAAAATTTTTACATTTGAAATGTTCCATTAAGATCGTCCAAAACAAATGTCTAGGATTATCTTTTTTGCTCTTTTGAATTGGTGTTTCCACAATATTGATAGTTTTTTTCTATTAAAGAGTGACTTTTTTTTTTAATCAGAATGTTAAAGAGTGACTTTGGATTGTAGTTCATCGTCTTTTTTGAATTTTTTTTCTTGTCAAAGTACTGATTGCCTTCTACTTTCTTATTATAATTGTATTTTATTACTTAGGTAATTTTTAATTTGAATTTTTGTATCCAGTTACTCTAAACTTAATTTACTGCTCTTCTTCCATTTTTTTTTTTTTTTTGAGGAAACGTTTAAATTATAATCCCTTATTCAAAATAGTGTAATGAATCAAATTAATTAATCTTTATTTCCCCTTTTTTATAACTTTATTCCAAACAGTGTACTTAATATTTCTTAAAAAAAAAAAAAACATACACCGATCCTTTTTTTAACTTAAAAGTACAATTTCTCTTTTCGTGATTCTTCATTTGCCCTTCCAGGTGATACTATAAGATGACCATGAGTTTTGAAGAAAAATGAACCATTAGATTCATATAACTAAATATGCATGATTTTTGATGACCATGAGAAAACAAACTTAACTTTGAATATCTCAAGAAAAATGAAGAAGATGACCATGGGTTTTGATGATGGAATGAACCCTTAGATTGAGAAAACAAACTTAACTTTGAATTTATAAATTTCTACTTATGTAGACATTACATTGTAAACCTTGATATATTGTACTATCATTATTAATCAAGTTATCATTTTATTTATCTTGCTTTGTTTCCGAAACAAATATTGCCCTAATATAACATAAATGGCCTTATTATTTTTTTTAAACTATTAGATTAAAATTTTTTTTAAGAAATACAAAAATATTTAATTAAAACTACTCTTTCTAACTTTAGAACAGTAAATATATATATTAAATGAAAGACATTCGAAAGTTATTCACAACATATAATAATTAGAAAATATACGATATTAATTGTTATAATGTATGCACAAACTAGTTTTATATTTAAAGACTCGATGGTAGACTTTGCATCAGTGGGGAAAAAAAAAAAAAAAAAACAAAGGAAAAAAAAAAGTGATGACCAAAATGAAGGCCCGCTTCGCGGGATTTAGGCCCAGGCCTTGATTGCAGTGGCCCACTTATTGGCCAGCTTAATTAAATAAGGGGAAAGCACTACACTTTTTTTTTTCTTTTTATTTTTTTTTCCTTTCTTTTTGCTCAAACACCTAAAAAACGCTTGTTTGAAAACCGTTTTAACAAAATGACAGAAATTTTTGACACTTGACTTATATGATACAAAAGAATTCTGATTAAAGGTCAACCTAATATATTTTATAAATTCAAAGATTAACATAACATATTTTATCCAAATTATCCCTATTACTTAGAAATCTACTATAATATCATATACATTAAATTAGATTTCCGGCTATGCCCACTGGCACCGATTGTAGGAATATTTGGATACTCTACTAGAATATTTTTAGTTTTTTTTTACATAGATGACCGAATGTCTCTGACTCTAGCTAGCAGCCGTCATTGATCACCGGAATATTCTTGTAAAGTATACTGCATGCTTTATTAAAATATTTTCAGTTTTTAACATAAATGACTAGATGTCTCTGACTCCATCTGCAAACGTCGGTTATCAAAATATTCTAATATAGTATATTGAATACTCTATTAAAAAGTTTAATTTGGATATTTTATTGGACAACGATTTTACAAAACTATCAATCAAATATGTAGAAATAATCAGAGTAATGAAAAAATTAGCAGGGTTCAAGTCAATACACCATTTATCAATTTCTGACTCATTTGCCACTAAATAATGACTCATAATTTACAAGTCAAAAGTCAAATTTTCGGCAAAAAATTAACACAGCGATCAATTAGGAATGTTTGCTACACATTTTTAACTTCAAAGTACAAATTATAAAATTGTCAAATTGTTAATCGTAGTAGTATATTTGATACCATATACCAATTAGGTTTTCAGCGCTTCAGGCACAGTTTAGACTAATGAGCTAGCGTTTTGTTTTACAACATTTTCTTTAAAAAAATTAAGAGTAGGATGAGTGATTTAATTACTTGTTTTTATCATACTAATAATTCTATATCGCACTACATGTGCGCAATACGAGTTATTATTCGGAAGTATACTTCAAGTTCATATACATTGTGCGAGGATCAAAATTTTGGTCGTGACTAGATAAAAACATTAATGAGTTATGAATATAGGTTGTTTTTGTTTAAAGTCCCAAGTTTAAAAAAGAAAAAAAAAATTTCTTCAATGGGAACGAGTGAAAAAAAAAATATTTTTTAATTATTAAGATAGATTAAAAAAAAAAAAACTCATAGTAACCAATAAGTGTATCTTATGCAAACTCATAAAGTGATTTTTTTTAATTAATAAAATTTGAATCCATAGTCTTATGTACGTGTCTATGCATTTGAGATCAAACTAATTTATGAGAGTTCCTCATCATATTGTGCCGATGAAAATGTTTCCTTTGCTGTGTCTCTAGCATCTGTTCCATAGTTTTCTTGTGGACAAAAAGAAAGCTTCGGAGGCATTTGCAGGCATTCAACTTTACCTTCAAGCATTTGAGCTTAGGTTTTTCCTTCTACTTGCCATTTCCATCAATAAGATGAGACTCCTCCGATGTTTTTGTAAAATATTTTTGGGATAATATATCTAATAGTTCCTCTTGCTGCAGTTAAAGATACAATACTATTATCTAATGGACATAGTCTTGCCAGTCCGAAATTAGAAACTTTCAGAATGAAAATATTATCATCCAAAAGAATGTTGTGAGGCTTAATATCAAAATGCAGAATTTACATATCACATCCTTGATGAAGATACTCAATTCCTTGAGCCACTTCTAGTGCGATCTCAAATACTTTGTCAAGACTTAAGGAGCAATTACTTTTCTCTCCAGAAAAAATGTACTTATCTAGAGATCCAAGAGGCATGAAGTCATATACAAGAGCACACTTTGAACCCACGACATTAACATCGTGAATCCTTCAAATGGTAGCAATTTCATTGATGAAATCTTGGCCGTTAGCTTTGGATTTACTGAGAATTTTGATTGCTGCAAAGCGACCGCTAGAAAGCTTTCCCTTATACACGGAACCAAAGCCTCCTTCACCCAATTTGCACGTGAAACAGAGAGAGAATGGTATTCAAAATACTAGAAGCGCGTCTACAAAATTACCCATAAATTAAAACATTAAACGGAAAAACATTAGAGTATATCACATTATCTTCATCCCCAAAAAAAAGTTCGGGAGTTCTACTTGATTGACTATAAGGAACTTGCAGCTCCCACCCGCTGACTACCACCATCTGTTTTTTTTTTCCTCCCTAATTTTGATTTTTTCATCAAGAAATCAAACAAAGGACCTTATTTTATACAATTTGTAAGTTCAAGAGAATAAAGATAAGTTTGGGGATAAATTTAAAATTTACCCTAAGTATATATTTTATAGTTTGTGTGTTCGGGACAACAATTAATTTTTTTCTGGTTACATTAATATATGTTACCTTTCCCAGACATTTTGTATTTTTTTTTTTTTTGGTTTCCACTTGTTATTTATTTTCCCAGTGTGAAAAATATTATGCAAATTAAGTGTTTTCGAATAAAAAAGCCTTACCAATGTATTTGTATGCTCCAAGGTAGTACAAGCAAACTGCAAGGAAACAAAGGAAATCACAAAAAAGGTTTTAAAGATTTTGTGAAAATAGCATAAGAGAACATCTTAGGATAGGACCCTGGAATACATATAATGTGACTAGGTGGGTGTGATTTGTTTCATATATTCTCTTATTTATTTTATTATTATTATTTTTTCATGTCTCACAAATAATGTTACGAGATGCATTTAACTAACATGATTTTTTAATTAATAAGTAATGATATTGTGTACTTAAAAACACATTTTTAATTAATGTGTCCTGATATTATTATTGAAGAAACATAAAAAGAACAAGAATAAGGAAATATAGGAGTAAAATCCGAGGGTTCAGATATTGAGGAGTAGAATTAACCTGAATAAACTATCATAGTAAAAGCAAGGGTTAATTTTAAATTTGACCCCTTATTAACAATCATAATAAAAGCACAGGATAATTTCAAATTTTACCCTCAAGATAAAGGATTGCTTGCTAATTTCCCCCTTAAATTTTAATAAAACTCCCTTAATTTATCATAAGTTGTAATTTTGATATTGAAGCGTAAAAAAAAAACAAAAAAACAAAAAAAAAATCAACGATTTAAATTATATATGATCGTTAGTTATTAAAACTGCCCTTTTCTAACAAGTCACGTGATCCTTTCATAATTAAAACCATTAAAAAAATTTGAAGTACGTCTCAAGAATAAAAGTACAAAAATTGCAACTTATAATTAATTTTAGAGGATTTTGTTCCATTTTAAATTGTAGTAAAAAAATAAGACAAATAAGAATACATCCATTCTTTGAAGATCTAATTTAAAAATAGAGAGAAAGAGAGAAATAACATAATTATAGAGGATGATTAAAAAATATATTATAATTTTTTAGGATTGGAAAATTACAGCACAATTTGATTTTAGATTTCAAAAACCCCCAAAATGCCCTCATATCCTATCTCAAATGTAACGACCCGCCTAAGTAGACTGTTACATTGCTACTTAATTTAAGTATTTACTTATTAAAACTTCAAATACGTAGGCTTGGGTACCTGAAAATTCACAATATATATATATATATATATATATATATATATATATAACTTATCATGAAAACTTTCGTCTTACATCTTAATAAAATATTTTTTTTGTTTCACATGTAATCATAAACTTTATATAATATAATTTAAAAATGTTATAATAACAATAACAACAACAACAACAATAATAATAATAATAATAATAATTTTTAGAATAGCTTTTGCAAAATAAATTACGTAGTGGTATCCATACTGCATTCGCTTGCTCATCATCTTCAACCACAGATTGTCCACCATGCATTAAGCTGTAAGTTGCTTACCTACAGTATAAATATAACTATTGAGCTTTCGCTCAGCAAGTGCAAACATAGATCTCGCATTGCTTGAAAACATGAATGACATGTGTGGAGGCATGATCCAATTATAGAATTCAAGATGTGGTCCAATTATATTCAATTATAGATGTCTTATTTTCTATTATAACTTATTATCTTGCTTACCTGTGGGTGCCCTTATGTGTATGTACCGGGTACATGCATTCCACATAAAGTTAGGGTTTATAAGATCCCTAACAATTCTGGAAATTAATTTGAAACTTTAAACCAGAATATAACATAATGACATGATCACTCTCTCGTGTAAGGTTGATATGACACCTTAACTTATCTTGAATTAGTCGTAGCCTTTAACTTAATTGAATTTGAGTATGCCTAAATCATACTCTAAGTTAAAGTCTTATTCAAATAGTAGGTCTAAGATTTATGTTCCTTGATTCTGAACTTATTAGTCATGATACAATAGCATGACATAATAATTCATGACATAAATTTAAAAATCATGATATAAATATAAAGTGTGGCATTTACATAGCATATTAGCAAAAGTGTGGCAAGTATGTAAATATGACATACTTGTAAATTATGACATAAATATAGGTCTGGCATATACGTGATTGTGGCATGTCATAACATATCATGATACATGAAAATCATGTAATTCATATCATACATGTCATCATTCTACAAACATAAGCAAATCATTCTTAACATGACATGTGCCTAATTTTTAGTTTGAAAATAATATTATTTTTATATTGTAGGCGAGGTTTGTATTTATATTGCTCATAACAAAAACACCTCATTCAAGGCCACAATCTAAAAACCCCTTCCTGAAATTTATCCAAATCGAGTATTATTTTTTATACTTTTTAGATAAGGTTAATCTTAAATTCCTTAATCTTAAATTCCTTTTCAAGAAGAATTTAAGATTTAATCTATATAAACTATGGTTATGAGATCATGGTTGTAACGACCCGACTTTTCGAATCGTTAACTAATTTACTTATTCTTATTTAATTTAATCTTAATACTTATTTATATTTGGTTCTAAAAAAAATACAAAATTTTTTTAAAATCATATTCGTACTACAAAAGTTAGAATTACTAAAATTTTTAACTGAGGAAATTGAAAACATTTAGCTAATAATTATCCTATTCAAATTCGTATTTAGAATAATATTTGAAAAAGCTATAACTTCATATAAATTAAAAGGAAATAGTCTAAAGTCTTTTTCTCGTAAAATACTCATACTGGTTTAGTAGTACCAAAATATTGGAACATAGTTATAAATATAGTCGATACAAAATAATTTAATAAATCTAAATGTGAAAATTCAATTCGTGGTGGTATTCCACTCCCGTCCTTCATCGCCTCCGTACAGATTTGCCAGTCCATAAAACATATAAGTAACGGACTGCTTACCTGCGTTACCTACAACATGAACACATAATGATGAGCTTTCACTCAGCAAGTACAAACAATATCTCACAAATCATTTTCATAAAATCATATTATCACATGCAACATCATGAATGTTCAAAAATACATGTGAACTATGTGTGTTCAATTATACTTTATTATTTACATATCTTATCTACTTAAGGGCCCCTATGTCGTACCCATATATATGCAACTAATGGGGAGTTAGGGGAGCGACCCTCCAACAACCTCCAATGTCATATCTTATAACTTTCGTTCTTATCATATCATCTCATTAATTGAAGGTTGGTACGACATTTAATCATATCTTTTATTTGCCTCATTCTTATCAATTGTGACAGTATGTAGATTTACATGTCACTATGTATCTATCATTATGGCATAAATATCTGTGAGGCATGTCGATCATGTCAATGTAAGAAAAATTATGTACATCAAATACTTAATCAAAGCAATATGTATAACTCATATACTCATCACATCATCAAGTCCAGTCATAGCAAACGTAGAGCATCAACAAAGAAAAATATTTTGTTCTATGCTGTAGGTGAGGTTTGTACTTATCGAAAATCACGTAACTGTGTATCCGTGTTGATTGTTTCTAGCTTTACCCTCAAGTCGATGCGGTGTCCTAATTTTAATTTGACATTCGACAGTTAGAGTAAGGTTTTTGAATAATTTCGATTATGGACATATGTTCTCTTACTTAATAATTAATTTTAATTTAATTATTAATTTGTCTCTAAGTTTTTTTAATAACATCCTTAATTATTAATCACATGATTATCATAAATTAATTTCTTAATTAATGAGTAATTAATTTTAAATATAAAATTAATTAATTATTAATCAATTGGTGAGTTAATTATTTAACACTTAATTTCTTATCCATTATTTTACTTAATTCATTTTTATTCATAATCTGGTCCATTAGATGACCATGGATCACCATGGTCTTCCAACATCATATTAGATCATCTTTGTGGGCTATGGGTTTATTGAGTTTATTATAACCTATTTACTTGTAATTGGGTCGTATTATTGTTTTAAACCTATTAAGGCCTATTACACTTGTCTTTATCAAGTTTTGGTCAACAATTGCATGACATCTCAACAAGTCCAGTGACAGGTTCATTTCTCGTCCCCGAGCCATCGAATATTAATTTATCAATTTATCCATATTTTGATTATTCAAGCACTTTTAAGCTTAAACTTGTTAAATTTTTTTATCTTAGCTTTTAGTAATATCTCTTGTAGTTTTATAGGTCCAGTAAACCTCTACCTATGGTCCAAAACGTTCTCCCCATCAAATTACCATTTTGCCCCTTAGTTCGATAAAATTACAATTTTGCCATTAGGCATACTCTTTTGAATCTAGACTTATTGAATGGCTTTAATTTAAAAGTTTGTCTTGGCCTTAGAATAACGTTTACAGTGCCCTTAAGCTCTTAAATGGCTTTCGTAACTTATTACATTTCTAAACACAATTAAATAAAAGTATAACATTTAAGCCCCTATATACCATTTAAGGTCGTACATTTGACTTTAACATAAACCATATTATTTCTTGTATTTATTTAGCTTAATATAATGTTTTAAGGATGACAACGATGCTGTCTAATTATAGTATAAGCAGATTTTATAATTTAACCCAATATTGATTTATTTTTACATTTTAGTCCTTATTTAGCCCCAAGTAGTTCCCAATACCCTTTGGTTCACGTTTTCTATACTTAATATCCTTTATCCTTATAAAGTGCTCTTACAGGATCATGACTCATTTTTAACAAGTTTTTATTATTTATGTTTTTGACCAAAAACTTTTCTATATTTATGCAAAATGGCGTTTTCGTTATTTCTTATCCATTTATCACCAAAATTTGACACAAGGTCTATTTTAAGTCTCTAGTCAATACTGCAAAGTTTCGGATTTAAATAAAGTCTTTAGGCTAGTGAAAAAACCCCTGGAGGGCAAAATCAACATTTTTAACATTTATTATTTCTGATCAAACTTGAGCTCTTCTTATTGCCTATATCAAGAGTAATATTCTGTCCTTCTATAAGATCATGAAAATCCCATTCAAAATACCATTTTCCAATTTGTTAACATTTATGCTAAAAATATTATTTTTTATACTTTATGGTTATTAATTCTTATTCTAGCTTATTTGTGATGTCAAAATATTTTCCTCATCATTCATGCTTCCATTAACCAGAGGAAATAACATATCAATATGCCATAATCTCTTATTCTCATACATTAATTCTCATTCATGTCATATAACCATAAAACATAAATACACTTTTTATCATATTCCATACACAAATCATATTTTCTAGCCACCTTAAATATGGCCAACACATATATCATCTCACTAGGTAGCAAAACCACATTTTAACTATTTACCATGCCAAGATTTTCCTATTTGTAAGAAAACATTTTGAAAAGAAAGTTATTAAGAACTTGGTAAACCAATAGTTTATAAATCATTTACCTCTAAGAAAATAGTGGGTTCTTAGCTTCTCTTAAAGCCTTTGAACCACTCTTGGATCCTTGAGGTAGGGAGCTAGAATAAAGATAAAACATCACTTTAAAAACGTTTTTAAAACATCATTTCCTTTCTAGAAAATAAGTGGAAAAAGTATAGGTTTTACTGTGAAAAACACTTGGAATTGCTCTTCCTCCTTGTAACAAAAAATGATCTTGGGAGTGGGTGGAAGGAGATGAAGTATATTTTTGGCTTTCCTTAGCTAAAAATTTCGTCCACAATGAAGAGAGGAAGAGAGGAAACTTTTCTTTGCTTGTATAGTTTTTATGAAAGAGAAAAAAGTGGTTTTTAGTTTACCTAAAACCATTTTATAACCAAGCCTTATTGTGGGTTAACAACATTGAAATTTTTATATTTAAAACTCTCCAAAAACATGCTCAGCTGAAGAAGACAAGTTGGGAGGTTGTTTTGATGGTTTTCATGCATTTCTAAGTGGTTTTAGTGAGTAGTCATTCAAGTAGTCCACATCTTATATTATAATCAATTTTCTTTCTGTCTTATCATATTTGTTTTGCTTGCTTAGGAGTTGGATTTTGAATTCTCAAAAAACCCCCCTCTTGTTCACCTATTTTCTGAAGAAAAGAGAAAAAAATATATATATAATTTTTTTTTCTATACATGATTATTTACGGCAGAAAGGCGCTGCTCTTAGCCTTTTATTTTTTTTTTTTCCCCTTGCAGTGGGCTTAGGCCCACTGCCTTGCCCAAGTGGGGTAATTACCCAATGGGTGGGGGGTGCACGAGTACTCCTCTTATGTCCTTTTTTTTTTTTTACTTTCTTTCTTGATTAAGATGATAGTAGAATTATTAATTTAGTTTAATATATAAATCTTAGCATGTCATAAAATCAACTTATTTAATTTATAAAATTATGATTATTTATTCATTATATATAATGAATTTTTTACACAATATTTCACAAAATCTCAAAAGAAAAAAGAGAGTAACATTATATAAATAGTTTCTCCTTTAAATAAAGAAACTCTACATTGTTAAATCATTGATATCATCACATTGATGATACATATCATTCATGATCTTGAAATTTTGTATTCATCAAAATAATTCATTAGAAGTGTATTTATGAAAGAAATCCAAATAATAGTTCTTAAATAGAGTTTATGAATTTCTAGGGCATCATAGGAGCCTTGTGTGTACATAATTATATTTTAAAGAAAAAAGAAATGAATATCCCAAAAAAAAAAAAAAAGGGACTTGCAGTGGTGAAGTGAAGACGCCTCATTTCTTGTGGAAATGAATTAACTTGAAACTTGAGCTAGGAACTCATGTAAATTTAGTCTGGTATGTAAAGCTTTTGAAATTAAAGTCTACGCTATGAAGCTTATTGAAATTTAAATCTGGCATGCGAAGCTTCAAGAAATCAGTCTGCCGTGAAATTCATCTGAATTTGAGTCTAGCGTGCAAGTTGACATGCACCAACGAAGTGTTAAGATTTGAGATATGGTCAAAGAATTCTTTTTTTTTTACCCCAAGGATAAGGTTGAGAGCATAATTCAAGACTCTTCTATTTCTTTTTTTATTATTTGCAGATCTGTCAAAATTTTCGTTTCACGGTCCCTCATCTATTTCTGGGAGTTAGTTTCATGGAAGTTGCGACGTATTCCCCTTTTCATAATTGTTTTTTGTCTTATTGTGTGATGTTCACTTAAAATTCAAAGTCTTCGCTATAATCGTATTGAAATTGTCATCT
>CM046374.1:26955393-26992706 GCA_025413025.1 Ficus hispida | reverse complement strand
TTTAAAAAAAGAAAAAAATAATGGAACATTTTTTTTTTTTTGGTGCAGTTGGAAATGGAAGATGGTGATGAAATAGATGTGTTTCTGCACCAACTTGGAGGAGGTGTTGGGGTATTTAGAATATATTTTGATATTTTAATCTAGTTGGAGGCTAGTTAATTATGTAGTCGGTTATCTAAACCAAAGTCATTTGGCCTTTTTCCTTGTAGATGGTTGATGCAGTGAATAATGAGATTGTGATTGTAAGTGGATAATTAGTAACTACTTTACTTGCTAATCTGCTTTGTTATAACATTAATGATGATTTGTGTCCTGCTGTGATGTTAAATATTTATGAGGCTTTTTAGTACTGAATTGGTATATGGGTTCTTGTACTTTGTTAGGGTCGAGGTTGGGTTCCAGGATTGGAGTTGACGTTAGGTTTTGGGATGCTTATTAAATTGAATTCGTTGTGATTTTGGAAAAGTTGGTTTGAATATAACAAATATGTGAAATTATATTTGGATATATTTTTTTTGAAAATATATGTCATGTTATTTAAGCTTTAGAAAGTAAAAAGGAAAATGGAAAAACTGGGTTTCTAGCGGTATTTCATTTTTCTTAAACAAAAACCATTCTCACTACATCTATATATATATATATATAATATATTTTTTTTTTTTTTTGCTTCCGTTTTTTATTTTATTTGCTTAATAAATATGATTCGGAGGAATGCATTTCAAGTGTCTGCAATCTTGGAGCTGGAGCTTCGACAACTCTAAATCCAAGAAAGGATCTCTCCCTCATTGGACAGATTTTATTGGAGGATAATTAATTATTTATGTAGTTAGGTTATCTTAAACCAAAGTCAATTGTGGTCTTTTTTCCTGGTCCGAGGTTGATGGAATTAGAGAATGTGATTGTAAGTGGATAATTATTAGTACGCTAGTTTTTACTTGCTAATCTACTTTGTTATTTTATGACGATTAGTATGCCTGCTGTAATGTTAAATATTTTTTAGGCTTTTTGGCACTAATAATTTTTTTATATGCAAATCCTCATAGCAAAATATTTTGGGCAAATTTCATGAGTTTTAATCCTTGGATCAGTATATGGATTCCTGTACTTGGCTAGGGGTCAAGGTTGGGTTCTAGGACTGGAGTTGAGGTCAGGTTTTCGGATGTTTCTTTAAATTGTATTTCGTTATGTTTTTTAATTGATTAGTTTGAATATATATATATATAATATAAAAGAAGCATGTGAAATTGAAATTGAATTTGGGTATGTTTTTAACGATAAATATTACGATATTTAAGTTATAAAAATAGAAATGGAAAACAACTTTATGACATATTTAATTTTCTAAATAAAAACCATTCTCACAAATTTTTTTTACGTTTTTATGTTATTTGCTTAATAAATATGATTTGGAAAATGGCGTTCTAGTGTCTGCAATTTTGGTGATTCGAACTCTAAATCCAAGTCTCAAGATTACTGAGTCATGGTCACTAATCCTAAGATATAATCCACGTATTGTTTATTGTGGTTTTCCCTATGCTATAAGTAATAGTTAAAGAAAATGCTAAGAACACCAACTCTAATACCAATTTTTAAATATTAACTCATATGGCATATTAATTATAATATTTTTATAAGTGAGTATTTAAAATATTATCGTATTAATTAATTACATTTACCGATGAAAATATAACATACGAATTGATACTTAAAATGCTAAGATTAGAGTTTATATCACTAGCATTACTCTAGTTTAAAACCTATCAGTTTAACTTGCAGCAGTCCCATATTGAAAGGAGTTGAGTTTTTCTCTCTTCAAAAACCTCTACAAAAAGGGAGGTATATAGTTTAGGTGCTCTTTTAAAGTTGAAATGAACTTTTTTAAGGTGAGTATAGTTTAGGTGCTCTTTTATAGTTAAATTGAACTTTTCAAGGTGAAAATCCTTTAGGATTAGGTAGACTGGTTTATAGTTGCATACTTAAATTTGCAAAATCTCTCTCATAGTAGATCTAGTTCATATCTATAGAAGAATTTTAGAAACCCATCTAACCCACTTAATTACAAACTTTATTAGAATAAAAGAAAAAAGATTGGAAAACTATCCTCTAAATTAACATAAAAGAAGTTAATATTCATAGAAGAAAAGGAGTAAATTCAAATTTTCGAACCAAAAGAACATCTGGATATAAGAAATTGAGAATAAAAACTTTCACAACCATTGTTTTTGAATTCCGACCTCACATATTTAAATTTAAAGCAAAAATAACATTATATATTTTATCAAAATTACAGAAATAGCTACATGACCAAAATATTTACATTTATACTCCGCTCTTAAAAGAATAATAAAGGGTCAAATGACTTAATAAGTTTGCAATTATATATTTATATTTTTGAACTTGAATCACCTTGTTATGCTCACCTCTTTCTATGTTGTTTTTGTCCTTTAATGTTCGCAAATTATTTAGAGTTAACTTTTTTTTACATTGGTACACCTTAAATTTATCGTAGAGTTATAATATATATTCTGAATTTTTAATTTTGACAATTTACACCCTATTGACAATAGTATTAATCTTTTGAAAAAATGGATATGTGATTTATATATGGGTTGTAATTCATGACATAAATAATCATTTTTATATTTGATAATTAACAATCTATGTACAAGTGAAGTATCAGTTTTATTAAAAAATCAATATTATTTACCAATGGGATGTAAATTGCTATATATTTGTAAGTTTAGGGTGTAAATTATCAAAATTAAAATTTTAAGATGTAAATTATAATTTTATAATAAGTTTAAGTACACCAATATAAAAAGGCCTTTAGAGTTTTTGTACATAGAATCATTTTTTCTCCATCAAGTGCTTTTTCTATTTTTTTTTTAAATTTTCTTTTACCTCTTGATGAATAGGAAATAATCTCTCCACCCTTTTAAAAAAGGTTAAATCCTCCATATAAATAAATGGAAGAGAATGAAATTAAAAAAAAAAAAAAAAGTGTAACTGCCTTTCTTTGTACTCTTGGCACTACAAGAATCCTAGTGTTTAGTGACAACACTTGCCATCTCTAGAAGTTATGCATTAGCGACGATAACGGTTTTTCCTATATAAAAATAAAATAAAATAAAATAAAAAAGAAGATCTTTTAGGGGAAAACTTCATTTATAAAGAGCTTTAAGGATCAAATCTTCGTTTATAAAGAGCTTATTTGGAAATCAAGTTTAAAATTGATTTTTCAAGCTCAAGTTTTGTCTTTTTCCTCAAAAGTTTTTGTCTTTTTCCCAAAAAGTCAACAAAATTTACTATTTCAACTTTAAAAACTTAACTCAAACTCATTCACCAAATGGACTCTAACAAAATAACTTGAGATAAAAAAGGTCAAAAGCACTAGTCAAGAAGTGTATTACAAAAAACCCCTTTTTCCTTGAAAAAAAAAAAAAAAAAAAAACTCTCTTTTCCATTGCATTATAAAAATTACTCAAAATTGAGAGGAAGACAACATACACAAACATTTTATCCTAAAGTATAATATGCAAATTATTTAGTGTTTCTGACTACAGTCATTTTTTTCTCACTCAAGTGAGTTTTTTTTTTTTTTTTTAATTATTACACTAAATGAGTGTGTTATTACGGGGAAATGGAATTCCAAACATTTCTAAGACGAATGAACTTCCAGCAAAAATCATTCAATAATGAATCGTCTTTCGAGATACTCGCATTATTTTTCCAGCCCCCTCAAAAAAAAAAAAAAAAAAAGGGAATCACGCCAATAAATGGTGAAAAATATTTTTTTTTTTTCTAGAAAAACTAAAACGAGAGGAATATTGAAAGATTTGACTAGAGAAAATTTAAGAAAATTGTCTAATACCAATGTCATCACATCATCATTAATCCCTATAGTTTATTAACAATTAACAAGATTAAATTGGAAATAAAAATCTCTCCCCCCCTCTTATAAATCCTCTATACATAGAAGAGAAGAGAAGGAAATTAAGTAAAATAAATAAATAAAACTTAAATCGTCTCTTTGTACTCTTGTAATTTTCTTCGCCAAAAAAGAAAAATATGTCTAGGGTGGACAAGAAGCCCGACGTTAATCAGTCAAATCACATCGTCCTCAAAGTCAAAGGCCAGGTCCTAATTTTTCTCTATCTTCCCGTTTTTATTTTTATTTTTTTATTTTTATCAGAATTATTACTGTAGGCTTCTCTTTGTTTTTAATTATAAATAAAACTGTTATTTTAATTGTTAGATTAATATTTTAATCAATATTCATATATATGGCCGAGAAAAATAATTATATGTTGCTTAACTCACAAACAGAACAGTTAATATACAGTAGAAAGTCCCATTTTTTGTGATATATAAATGGTGCCTATATATATTAATATATTTTGTCTGTATATATATATATATATATACACACACACACACAATTTACAATGTTATATAATGTGTAGGATGAGGTTACAGTGTTCTTCAAAATCAAGAAAAATGCGAAGCTGGGGTTGCTAATGGAAGGATACTGTGGTAAAATGCGTCTGAAGCTGGAATCTCTTGTCTTTCTGCATGATGGCACTACTCATATTAAGGCCCACAACACTCCTGAAGAGGTCTTTATATCTTTCTTTCTTTCTTTTTTTTTTTTGTTTAATTTAATTTTTGGGTTATTTTATTTATTTTTTAGTTAATTAAATAATTTAGACATTGATATTTTAATATTAATTTATTTTAATTAGCTTGTGATTTTATATCTGTTAATTTGATGCAGTTGAAGATGGAAGATGGCGATGAAATTGATGTGTTTCTGCACCAAATTGGAGGAGTTGTTTTTTAGAATGAAATTTTTATTCTAGTTGGAGGCTAATTTAGTTATGGAGTTCGGTTTTTTTTTTTTTTTTTCTTTTTTTTTCTTTCTATTTTCTAGTTGATGTTGGAGTAAATTATAAATTGTGATTGTAAGTGGATAGTTATATATATAATACGCAGTTTTCTTGCTAATATGTTTTTTTTTTGACGATTAGTATCCTGCTGTAATGCTAAAATATGTGTAGGGCTTTTTGTTACTTATGTTTGTTTTATATGCAATCCTCGGAGCCAAATATTCTAGGTTAATTTCCTTTTCGATTTATGAGAAATATACGTTGTCTTACTTTATTCAATAGAATTTAAATCGTCACATAATTGACATATCATGAGTTTATCAAACTTTGTATTTATTTTTTTGTTGACTAAAACATTAAAAAAGACATATTAAAACACACGAGACTTAATAATAAGTATGTGAAAGATTAATTTCACTATTGATCTATCTGTGAATCGATTCTCATATCTTGATCAACTAGACAATCCCTCAATTCTAGACAATCCCTTAGTCTAAAGGAGTGCATTCGAAAGGAAAGTACGAACGTGGTAAAATGCACTCAAATTCATATACAAAATCCTAACCGGAATATGTCGAGAAATTCAATATCTATATATATATATATATATATATATATATATTCAGGAATTCGATAATAAATGGAAGGCATTTTTATGCAACATGAACAACCCGAAAAAAAAAGAGGAGGCATGTAATCGCATTGGGATGACCAAAGAAATTTATCAATTATGCAAAGTATTTAATGGAATAATTAATAAATTATCAATTATTATAATATCTATTATTTTCTTAATTTTCTTATTTAATCTAACTAACAATTTAATGATATATTAAAACGATGAATGTATTCAAGCATCAACATAAATCCAATGTACATATTCCTAATTAATTTTTTTTAATGAATATGTAATCAAATTAAACCTACAGTAGTTAAGATTCATTGTATTTACTTATCGCCTATTAATTTAAACTATTGTTAGTGGGACATATAAAAACCTTTAAGGATTTTATTATCTTTTGCATTATCATATAAGTTTATGGAATTTATCAATTTATTCCATTGGCCTAAGTTAGGAAAGGCAAAAACTATTATTTTCTCTAGATTTATGAAAATTTTTACTAAGTAAATAATTATAATTCCTCTCGTAAACTTACAAAATTTTCTTTTTCATTTTCGTTTTTGTTTTGGAGTAAAGACAGCATCAAACGCTATTTCAAAATCGTTTTTAAAAGGATCTCAACAAATGTATAAAAACATTCCAAAATATATAGGTATCCTCCAAAACAGAAAATATATTCCCACAAGAGAGAGAGATATATATATATATATATATATAATATATTCCCACAAGAGAGAGAGAGAGATATATATATATATATATATATATAATGGGGTTCCGTTCATATGTGATATATGTAGACCTTGTTTTGGGTATTATTCATATTAGACCTTAATATATTCCCATCCTCCCAGGCTCCTACTCCAAGGCAAACGATTCATATCCTCCTGTCCCAGTTTCCAAGCTTAAAAAAAAAAAAAAAAAAAAAAAAAAATTCCAAACCCTTCAGTTCACACTTCACAGCCAGAAAATTAACGAGAAAAGAAAGAAAAAGATCAACTATTATATATATATATATATGTATATGTATATATATGTATATGTATATATATGTATATGTATTTATATAGAGATAGAATAATTCTCAATACGAATTTTACGTAGCAACTGACTTGTTTGCAGGTGGAAATGAAAGAAGGGTAAGAACTGAAAGCAATGGAGCAATTTCTTGGAGGTGAAGTTAATTAGATATTCTAATCGTTTTTTTTTTTAATTTTATTTTATTTAAAATTTGTTGGACGCTTGTTTTTGTTACGCATTGTTCTTGTAAATAATTTATCTTCCTTTTTAAATCACGATTTATAATTATTACGGAATTCGAGGTCCGTATGTCCGATGAGTTCATGGAAGCTATAGAAGAAATTAAACACGCTTAAGGAAAACCTGGAGAGATTATCGTGCAAAGTCTTGTAGACGTATAATGTGTTCCACTCTCGTTTTTCTACGGAGTCAATTTATTATTTCAATAAAGACGTACATTAAAAGATAAAAGGATTTAAATAAACATACATAGATATATTAGATTTCTAATGGGGATAAAATTAGATAAGTATAACGTTTTAAAAACAAAATTGAAGAAAATAAAAGTTTCCATCATTAACCAAACTAGGAATATATATATATATATATATATATATATTTTTTTTTTTTCCATTAGAAGCCAACTATTGGAAAATAGATTTAATAAGATTTTTTTTATGTTAATTAATGGGGGCTGTAAATACATGAATTGAGCCAACTATTACATATATATGTTTGGTAAGAAAACATGAATTGAGCGAGATGTTCTTGTTGAACATCTCACTGGCAGGGGCAGAGGGAGATGGTCTTGCTGAACTTTTGAAATATTAAAAAAAATTCTTATTAAATTTCACGATTTTATAAAATCATAAATTCCTAGCACACAAAAATGTCTTATAAAGACTCGTCTCGATGTCGGCTTTCTCGTGATGATAGTTGTGTGTGGAGCGGTGTATTCGTTGGAGTGGATCTAACCTGTCTTGGATGTATGTTATCCTTCTGGGGTGGGTCTACTCAGATCTGGCTTCCGTTCAACCACCGATGACTTGCTACAAGTGGATCTTTCTTTTGTTTTGTTGTAATAAGGATGCTGATGTTTCTACTCCTTTGGTGTGTTTTTTTTTTATTTACTCTGGTATTTTTTGCTTCAGTAATAATGGTAGTGATGTCTTCCACTTATGTCTCCTATCCATTTGTGATTGGATGGCTTGGTATGAGTATCCCCATTACATGAGGATTGATCTCAGTTGATTGGGCTAGTCCATCAACTATTTTGGTGTTGTTTAACGAACAATAGTTAAGCTTGAAATTTATGTGCCGAGCGGGTCTTCTCCCATTTTAGTCTCGGTACTTATATTCGGGTTTTTGATTTGGGGTTGAATTCCTTTGTATTAATTAGGGTTATTTGTGTATTATGTATTTTGTTTCTATTAAAATGAAATTCCATTTTCAAAAAAAAAAAATGTTCTCATTAGTAAAATATCATTTAAATGTTTTTAGGATGATTAAAATAACAATTAACTGGTATGTAAAACAATAAATCCAACACTTATAATAAACAAAATGTTACATTGCGATTTTTGTTTTCTTGTTAGAGGAACATTATGATCATCCGAGAATAATAAAGTTACAACACTAACGAGTGGGTCAATGTTACATTGAGATAACTAAATTAGGGCTATTTGAGTTGTGTATCTTTTGATTTGTTTTGTTTTTTGTTTTTTGTTTTTTGTTTTTTTTTTCACCATACACCTTTTAACATTTCAAGCTACTTTAAATTCTCTTTTGATATTTGTATACGAAAGTATTCAAGTTCTTGAACCAAGCTGAGGGTTCAAGGTCAGGATTCTGGGACTACGGTCAAGGTTGGCTTACAAGACAGCGAGGATCTAGGGCTGCGGCTGAGATCAAGGTAGAATTTCGAGCACAAAATCAAGTTTTAGGATTGGGTCTGGAATCCGGGGCCAAGAGATCGATCTACAGATTCCCATATTTGACTAGGGGTTGAGGTTGGGTTTTAGGATTGGAATAGAGGTCGTGTTTTGGAGCCTTTCTGTAATTGAATTTGATTGTAGCTTTAAAGAAATTGATTTGAGTACAAGAAACATGTGAAAAGAGTGCGTGTGTGTATTTTTTAAAATACGTTTTGTATTACATCAATGTTAGAAAATAAAAATAGAAATGAACAAACAACTTTCTAGTGTATTTTGTTTTCTTAACCTCCTTGATGGATCGGATCCAAGCCAACGCCACCGAGGAGATTCCCGAGGCCACAAAGGAGTCGACATCTCACGAAATCGAAGAGAACTCGATTCGACACCTTATGATGGGGTTTCGTGCATTCCTCTTTCTATTTTTGTCCCCTCTTTTAGTGCTATTCAAAACTCGAAAAGAACTTGAAATATCAGTTGCTTAAGCATAATCCGAGCGCGGTTGATCTCGATTGGTCCTTCATGGACACTCCCGAGGGATCAAGAGATTAGTCCTTATAATAGGATCTCATAGCATTGCAACTTGTTTTTCCTCTTTTTTTTTTTTTTTTGTTAAAAAGATTTGTAATTTTCTAAGTGCATGAAGTATGATCTACTATTGAACATATGTCAACTCAATTTCCTTTTTTTTTTTTTTTTTTTTTTTTTTTTTTTTTCTGAATCATCATTCATTCGTTATTTTTCAATTAAAAAAAAAAATCCTTGTACTAAGAAAATGATGAAACAAGAAACCTTTCATGGGCTAAAAAATTTGAAAAATTTTAAAAAAGAAGGAAGAAGAAGAAAGCAGATTGGTTGAGGCTAGTCGTGAGTGGCAAACGTAAGATAGCTCTTATGATCATTTGAACTTTTTTAAATTGTTATAATGTGTAACTTTCATAAAATTAAAGTTGTGATTTTATATGACTTGCATTAGGATAAATGGATTTGGGTTTTATTTATTTATTTTTTTTTGGAGGATAATGAATTTGAAAATTAATTTAGTGAAGTATTAAAGTTTCTATTCTCAGATAAGGTGCATGTGAGCTCCCATCACCATTTTATTGAAGAGAGAAAAGTTAACAAATAAGATACAAAATTAAAAATTATTTAGAAAATTTAGAGAATTAATATATATTGAAACTTGAGTTGGACAAATTGCCAAAAGTCAAAATATTTGGGAAGCAAAAAAAAAAAAAAAAAAATTAAAAAATTAAAACTTCAGTGGAGTTGAACATCAAAATTAATAGAGGATAAGCCCTATTTGTAGACTCCACGTAACATATACTGACGTTTCTAACCTTATTAAAAAATATATATATATATATAATAAAAATAAAAAATCCCTTGATATAGAGGTACAACAAAGACTCCATTTTCCCAATATGGGATACACACACAATTTGGGGGTGACGTATCTGAAAAGAGTGTAATAAAGGAGCTCCTATTTGTCTCATTAAATAGGTCTTTATATATCTCTAATAATCCTGTCTTAAATGGAAAAAAAAAAAAAATTAATCTAAAATCATAGGATTCCATAATTCTAAAAAAGAAAATGACCAAATACCCTGGTTGAAGTTTTAGTATTTTTATTAGAATCAATATTAATTGTCACCAAGATACCCTTCCATACACAGAAGTTATATATGTCCTTTAATCCAACACATTTTGATGAGTTCCCTAATATATAAAATATATGTGACCAAGTTAATTGTGTATACAAACCCAATGCAAGTGTAATCAAATATTACATGATATGAATCTAAGAATTCCCATCACTAAATTCCTTGCACACAAAAAGGTCTTATAAAGACTCTTGATTAGCACAAACCAATCAAGTTATGACATATACTCAAGCCCATGTGTTCTTGACCACACCGAATCATTGCCAATCACGTGCCAAGCATAGGTATATAAATGTATATATATATATATATATATAGAGAGAGAGAGAGAGAGAGAGAGAGAGAGAGAGAGAGAGAGGCCAATGAATCACAAGAAGAAGCAAGGTATAGCCTTGGAATTAGAAGTCACCATGTTTCTTCACCTATGGCTAATTCCTCTTCTCTCCTTCTTTGCCATCACTTCCTCAAGCCACTCTCTCCACTTCGACTATGGCCAAGCCCTCTCCAAGAGCCTTCTCTACTTCGAGTCCCAACGCTCCGGACACTTGCCCCACAACCAACGAGCCACTTGGCGCCACCATTCCGCCCTCAACGACGGCCTCGAACAAGGGGTTAGTACACTATTGGTTTCATCATTATCAAAATGTCACGTTACACGCTATTCTCTGATCTTATACCTCTAAAGAAGATTTTTCGCGTCATACATAATTCATCTTAAAATTCAGGGTGAAACGAAACATTTCGATAAAATAATGAAACATATTGGGATTTTTGTGATAATTCCTTATTTATTAACAAAATTTAAAAAAAAAATTTGGTTTTTTTTTTTTTTTTTTTTTTTTTTTTTGGGTTATTAGGTGGACTTGGTGGGAGGGTACTATGATGCTGGTGATAATGTGAAATTTGGTCTCCCAATGGCCTTTACCATAACAATGCTCTCTTGGGGTGTAATTGAATATGGAAAACAAATAGAAGAAGCCGGCGAGTACACTCACGCGCTGGAAGCCATCAAGTGGGGGACGGATTACTTCGTCAAATCTCATACTCACCCCAATGTCTTATGGGCCGAGGTAATAATATTTTTTTGACTAAATATGTTTTGATGCCGTGATTGGCGCGTGTCGTACTCGCGACGGCCCGTCTAGTAGTTCATGACCTCTTTCATGTTGAACTTTTTGATCAACAATTTTGGTTATAACATGTCAAGAAATTATGTCGTCTCTTTTTCAGGTGGGTGATGGCTACACCGATCACTATTGCTGGCAGCGGCCGGAGGACATGACGACGTCGCGGAAGGCTTACAAGGTGGATGAGAGCAGACCCGGATCAGATGTCGCCGGAGAAACCGCCGCGGCAATGGCGGCGGCCTCCATTGTTTTTAGGGGAACAAATCCACATTACTCCCACCTACTACTACACCATGCACAACAGGTAAGTTTAGTTAATGAGGCTATTGACACTTGGTGGAAAATTTATTTGTTTATCTATAATTTTATTTGTTTTATTTTTTTCTTTTATTTATTTATTTATTATTAATATATTTTTTTCTTTTTTTTGTAGGTGTTTGAGTTTGGGGACAAATACAGAGGAAAATATGATGAGAGTATAAAAGAGGTGAAAGGGTACTACACTTCTGTAAGTGGTTATATGGATGAGTTATTATGGGCAGCTTTGTGGCTATACAAAGCCACAAATGAAGAGAATTATTTGGAGTATGTTTTGGAGAATGCCTATGCTTTTGGAGGTGTAACTTGGGCCATGGAAGAGTTTAGTTGGGATGTTAAGTATGTTGGTGTTCAAATCATTGCTTCAATGGTATACTCTCTCTCTCTCTCTCTCTCTCTCTCTCTCATGACCATTTCTTCTTGTACACACAAATATGTATGGTAATTCTATAATAGGCTCTCTCTCTCAGGACCATCTCTTCTTGTACACATAAATATGCATGGTAATTCCATGAACAATTTTCTATAATCCACAAGATTATTAGATCAAAACTACCTGACAAGAATCTAATTATTTAATTTGATCTATACAGCAAGAAACCATGATTAAAAATCCTCCAATCTCTCTCTCTTCATGACTATTTCTCTCCTCGTATACATAAATATGCATGGTAAATCCAAATTTCCAATTAGGGTGACTCTCTCTCTCTCTCTTCATGACTAATTTCTCTCCTTGTATACATAAATATGCATGGTAAATCCAAATTTCCAATTAGGGTGAATTAGGATATGAGAGGGGATTTTGGTTTAATTTCGCATGGGTGACAAACTCCATGATTAAGTACAGGCACGAACCATCACTCAACTTTTTGAATTTTATATTTAAAATTAAACTTCAAAAAAAAATTTATTTGTTTCTCCTTATTCTATAAGCAAAATTCAACTTGGGGGGTTTTTTTTTTTTTTTTAATTTCAATTTATGCGCCTAAATTACAAGAAAAAATCTACTCATATCCCAATTTAGTTATCGAATTTTTTTTTCCTTTTATATCCCTATTGAAAAAAATTACAGGTTTCGTCACTACCCCACGTGTAAATGATGCCCACCTTTTTTCACATCCGATTTACGTGAGTCAAGATATATATCTAGGAGTGTTCTGTAATCTAAGGGGGTGTTTGGTGCTTGAGTTTGAGTTAAGATTTTTAAGTTTTAATAGTAATTTTTGTTGATTTTTTCAGGAAAGATAAAAAACTTTTTCAGAAAAAAACAAAAATTAAGTTGAAAAATTTAAGTTTGAATTGGTGAACCAAATTAACCCTAAGATTTAAAAGAGAATTTTCACCTATGTTCATTACTTAAATATTTTAATTCCTTAATTCCCATGTACGTTTCTTTTTTTTTTTTTTTTTTTCCAATTCTTTTTTGGCAGTTGTTGAATGAAGAAAGGCACAAGATCAAGCAGAAGCGCATGTTCGAAGAGTACCGTTCAAAAGCTGACCACTACATTTGCGCTTGCCTCAACAAAAACAACATGACAAACGTGCGACGCACCCCAGGAGGCTTACTGTACACCCGCCAATGGAACAACATGCAATACGTCTCCAGCGCAGCTTTTCTTCTCACAATTTTCTCTGATCACCTGATGGCTACCAATCAGACGGCCCTGCATTGCTCAAAAGGGCAGGTGGGCCCACAAGAAATCTTCTCCTTCGCCAAATCACAGATCGACTACATCTTGGGCTCCAATCCAACGGCTGTCAGCTACTTAGTGGGCTATGGTCAAAGCTACCCTAAAAAGGTCCACCATAGAGGAGCATCTATTGAATCATACAAGAGGGAAAAGGGATTTATCGGGTGCATGCAGGGATATGATAATTGGTATTGTCGCCATGATGATAATCCAAATGTGCTAGTTGGGGCCCTTGTTGGTGGGCCCGACAGTGATGATCAATTTAGAGATGAGAGGTGGAATTTCATGCAGACGGAAGCATGTACTTACAATACAGCCCCATTGGTTGGGGTTTTTGCTAAATTAATTGGATTAGAAGTTAATCAAGATTCTCTTGATCAAACTTTGATCTCTTCTTCCTAGGGGCTTTTTGTTTCATGTTTAGTTCTTGTGGTGATAAATTGTTATACAATACATATAGTGAAAGAGAAATATAATTACAAAAGCCAAATAAAAAGAAAGTCCAATTTTTATATATTTCTTTGCTAATAATAATAATAATAATAATTATTATTATTATTAAATTGAGGTTTTTTATTATATGATAATTATAGATGTTTTGTAATTATGATATCATAATACTATAATAAATGTCACTATATATTTTTTTTATCAACAATAATCTGAAAGTTGTAACTTTATAAGATTTATTTATAATCCATTATATTTCTTTTTTTTTTCTTTTCTTTTTTCTTTTCTTTTCTTTTCTTTTCTTCGAAGTGATTGATTTTTCGAAGTGATTGATTTATCTAATGAGAATACATGTGCGTACTGCTTTGTGTTAATATTAAGGGAAAACAAAAAAAACAAAAAAAAAAAACAAAAATGTACTCTGCTAATAAGGAATTGACAAACATAACCTAGACTTTGCAGTTGACTTTGACTAATCAGAATTAGGAATCTCTACACCTACCAATAGAAAACTTTGCCTCTTGTGGGACACTTGGGTCTTGGTCTATGTGAATCAAAGTACAACAAAGAAAAGCACGGACCAATAAAAATGAGAGAAATATGTTTCACGAATATTTCGTGGTTCTTTTTTTTCTTCATTAATTACATGACCAAACTCCAAACTCCAATCTAGAGTTTGTTTCCAAATCTTCCCTTCCTTAAATCGCGGTTTACACCATACTAAAATCCAAACCTTATGTACGAGTAAAATCAATGTTCTCGGCCGATGTCAACCGTCACAAGCTTGCCACATTTGAATTCTAAATGAGAAAAATAACCAATCAATAATTATAGATATCAGGCCATATCCAACTTCAAACACATGCAATCACAGTGGTGTTAGAAATATTAACTATAATTCTGAATTTTGAATTCGAGTTCACTTGATTGAGTTGATTCACATACCATATAGATTGATATTTAAAAGTTACGATTAGAGTTAGTGTCTAACATTTTCATGTAAATTAGGATAATACCTCCGTTTGAGTTCAATATGTGCCCTGCTTCTCCTGGTTGTTGGTTGTTGGTTGTAGGTTTGAGCTTCTTACTTCTCGAGAGTAACACGTCACGCAAAATTACATTCGTTTTAAATAAGGTTGAATGCCGATCAATTTTGATTTGTTTTTACCAGCTATTTACCGAAACAAAATGTTTGGTTTTTAAAAAACTTAAAACTTTTAAGGTTTATTTTAAAAATAAGAGACAGACAACAAAACATTTGCATTGCATTGTCAGTAAAATTGAGAACTTTAGTCCCACATGGAATAGAAGTGTCGAACTACACCTTTGAAACGTCAATAAATACTCGCCTGGCAAATGGACTTTCATTAAATTTAATATTTTAAATATTATTAGTACTTTTATTAAAATAATTTAAGTAAAAAGAGAATTACGAAATATACAAGAAAGAAACAAAGAATTAAATCGTATACATATTTCCATACGTGCTAAGCACGTGTTATACTAGTATATACATATATGGACATATTTCACTTTTTCCTTATGAACTTTAAGCATTGTCAAAAAAATACCATGAACTTTAATTTGTAATATTTTTTCTCCTCTAACTTTGAAACATTTTTAGATTTCTCTTCTCAGTTGATGCACGTGACACTTATTGACAGCATGTGTTGGGGAATGTTAAGTATAAAATTACAAAGTTGTCCTCCTTAGGGAAAAAAAATAAATAAATATTTAGGATTGATTATCATTTTTTCCCATACTATTCTCTCATGTTTAACTTTATAATTTCACATTTAATAAGAGACCCTCACCTCATCACCAGCAACCCCCTCCCCCTCCCGCCCTAGGTCCCCCCTCCCCCGCTTTTTATGACTTTTAAGGGCCTTAATGAAAACTATAAAATTTGAAATTTATTTCCTCATGTCCTTTGTTACAGGATACCAGGATCACTAGTTGCACATAAAATCTCACCATCGATACTAATGCACACGACGAGTGAATTATCTAGAGACCAAACGAAATGGCAAATAATGTGGAGAGATAAACATGTAAATCCTTGTTATAATATTTTGGTTGGATGACCAGAAAATCATGAGGGGGGCAAGTTAACAATCCAAAACAAACAAAGGGTTAGTTTGGGGTTAAAGTTTAAATTCAAATTTTTCAACTCAATTTTTGTCTTTTTCTGAAAATTTTTTTTGTCTTTTCTAAAAAAGTTAACAAAAAATTTCTATTGAAACTTAAAAATTTTAGCTCAAACTCAAACACCAAACACCCCCAAAATATCCATAATTAACGCATTCGGCAAAAAGAAACTCGAGTACTAAGTTAAATATTATTGTGGGGAATAAGACTACCTTCAGATGATGTGGCATAAACTTGATATCGAAGGGTACGTGCAGCCATGCATCAGGAGGGATAGAGTAAAAAAATTCTCTGGCTTGCTGGTATAAACGTCTGCATATTGGTGTATACGATACGCAAAAGCAGATTCTTGACCCGTGTCTGCGAGGAAGGTGGCTCCAAAAGACTTGTGGAACATTTCCTTCATCCTTGGACGTGCCTTCCCCCGCTCCTCCAATGACAATTTAGGGTTAGTTTGGTTCACTCATCCAAACTCAAATTTTTCAACTCAATTTTTATCTTTTTCTGAAAATTTTTTTTGTCTTTTCTGAAAAAGTCAACAAAAATTACTATTGAAATTTAAAAATCTTAACTCAAACTCAAACATCAAACACCCCCTTATACTACTTTATTTGAAACAGTACGAGCGACGGTTGCATGATGCAATCGACCAAGAAGTTCTTGTACCATGTGAAATTTTGCCTGCATCCAGAGAGAATTACAGAAGCATGAAATGAAGAAATATATGTGCCTGGCTCGAATATTCACTGTGTTTTATTTAAAATATCATTAATGCATCCTAACAATCAATCAATCACTTGTTACTTTTTTTTTTTTTCCTTTTCTTTTTTAGATTTATAATTAAATAACTTTTTTTTATAAGTTTTTTAATAAATGGTCGAAATTTTTAAAAATTAATTAAAAGATCAGTTTTTCTAAAATGATTAATCAATTTTTGTTAAATGATTAATCAGCGATAGATAATTACTGATCGATCATTAATCAATCATTAATTTTCGTAGTCAATCACTGATTGATTAGTCAATCATTATTTGACTAAACTGAAAAATGACAAACGATCATTTTCCTAAATAAAAAAAAATTGAACCATCTATTAGATTATATAATTAAAAAAAGCCACACAACCTTTTTTTTTTTAATAATTCAATCCCTTAATACTATTTAAAAATAAAAAACGACTATTTCATTAACTTTACAAGCTTCAATAATTTATTAATTACTTTTTTATATTGGCACACCCTAAACTTATTATAGAGTTATAATTTATATAATGAATTTTTAATTTTAATAATTTATACCCTGAATTTATAAATATGTACCAATTTGTACCCTATTGACAATAATATCAATCTTTAAAAGGATATTGATATGTGATTTGTGCATGAGTTATTAATTCTTGACATAAATAATCATTTTTAATCTTCTTAATTAACAATCTATATACAAGTAAGATACTAATTTTTATTAAAAAAATCATCATTATTTATCAATAGAGTGTAAATTACTAAAATTAAAAATTTTTGATGTAAATTATAACTTTGTTATAAGTTCAAGGTGTACCAATGTAAAAATAAATAAATAAATAAATAAATAAAAGCCTTTATTAAAAATTTGTTAAAAGAAGATCATTTTCCCACGTATCCGAGGAGGAAAGCACAAAACGCAGAAGTTCCTTTCGAAGTAACCGTCGTTTTTGCTTAGGGGTTAGGGTTTCTCTGAAACTCAAATTTTTTTTTGCCCAAACCAGTCTCTCCCACCTCACTCTGCGACGTCCATGGAGTCCAAGTACGGAGACGCCTCCGAAATTCGCCGCGAAATCGAAGCTCTGTAGGCGAAGAGAAACTACATAGGCACCAGAATTTGAGCTCTCGAGGCTCAGCGCCAAGAGATTAGCCTTCAGAACGGAAACGACGCTGTTTCGAATGGCTCTTCTTGTCCTCCAATTTCGGGTCTTGAGTCTGGTTTTGGGCACGATTTGACTCCCGAGATAATTTACCGAGACAGTCGCCACCTCTTGCTTCCTTCTTTTGGTGTCCAAGGTTCTTGCTCTGTTCTTTCAATATATATATATATATATATATATATATATATATAGTTTATGTTTTTGAATTGAATTTGGAATGAAGTTACGAGAAAATTTTTTTTAAGTGAAATTTTTGTGTCTCTGAACTGGGTATTTTTGAATTTACATATATATGTGAGTGGTGCTCTATTGATTGAAGAAATGTACCTTTCCTTTAATGTCTTCTGTAACTTTGATGTTTTAGAAATCAACTGATTTTGTCACTATTTCTTTGATATTCCTTGAGACCTTAAGGAGAATGTTTGTAGTTCTGTGTTTGGGAGCTGAGAAAAAAAAAAAAAAAAAAAAAAGGAATTGGGTTTAATTGTTCGAGTGTTTTTGTTTCCTGACAGATTTTTGACCTTGAAAATTTATAGGACGTATCTAAATCTAGAACACTTGACAATTGTGAAGTTAGATTTCGGTGTCCTGTTCAACTTCTTTTCTTGCCAGAAAAATGGATTTTGGATTGGTGAAATCGAAATACCTTTAGTGGTTTTCTGAACTAACCTTTTTGTTGTTGTTGTTTTTAATTGAAATATAGGGTCTTGAAAGCGCTTGAGAGAAACAAGTTAATCTGATCAAGTCGCTCGTATATGGCAATGGCTGCCTCTTCTTCTCTGTTTACATACTCATTCAAAGAGGGAATGTGCTCTCCAGAAACAAAGACATCCAACGAGAATCTCATATGTAATTATGCAAGCCTTACGCGCAAACAATTGGGTTGTTCGGGAACAATGAATCTCAGACATCCAAGATTTTTTCATAGCGAGAACTCACCAAAAGTGGAACTTAGAGAAAGAGAGTCGAATAGGAATGGAGTTCTCTGCCTGGCATTGAAAACTAAAAATCCACCTTCTTTTACAGTGGGGAAGAAGTTTCAACTTGACGACGTAATTGAAGCTCAGCAGTTCGATAGAGACATTCTTAATGCGATTTTTGAAGTTGCGAGAGACATGGAGAAGATCGAAAAGAATTCATCAGGAAGCCAAATTCTCAAGGGTTATCTAATGGCTACCCTCTTTTATGAACCCTCTACTAGGACAAGGCTTTCCTTCGAATCTGCCATGAAACGGCTAGGCGGGGAAGTTTTAACGACTGAAAATGCTCGAGAATTTTCCTCTGCAGCTAAAGGAGAAACACTTGAAGGTAATCATATTCATTTAATTTACCAGGTCCATAGTCGTGGTTTACCAATATTTGCATGTGACTTTGATATCTATTTGCAGATACTGTAAGAACTGTTGAGGGCTACTCGGACATAATTGTTATGCGGCATTTTGAGAGCGGTGCTGCTAAAAGAGCTGCAGCCACTGCTGGTATTCCTATCATCAATGCGGGAGATGGTCCTGGCCAACATCCAACTCAAGTATGGATAAACTTTTTCCCCGTTGCATTTTAGTTGCGAACTTGATACAGCTAGAGAAGCAAGACAGATCATTTTTGCCAGCCCATTCCAGGCATCAGGTCAGGTCATTAATTAAGGATGGATCAGCTCATCCTTGCCGAACATGACCCTGTCTCTGCCGGCTTCTGATGCTGGTTATGGCGCATTCAGCCTAGGTTTGCAGGCTGCAGGGGCCTATTTCCAAAATTGAAAAATTGTAAGCTTAAACGTGCTACAGGACTACAACCTAGCCTAGCCCAGCCCAGCCTATAGTTTTTAGTTCATGCTGAGTGGGCCTAAGCCGCTCATTGGAGACCCATAGTTGCATCTCTACAACAATTAGCAGCTAGTATTTCATAAATATAACATTTCATATAGCCACAGAGCTACTTCTAGATGAAAGCTTTCTAATTTTCTCTATCTTTTGTCACTGATTCTGGGATTTTTGTCGATAGGCTCTTTTGGATGTTTATACCATCGAAAGAGAGATAGGAAAACTGGACGGCATCAAAGTCGGGCTTGTAGGAGATCTTGCTAATGGCAGGACAGTGCGCTCACTTGCTTACTTACTTGCCAAGTATAAAGACATGAAGATCTATTTTGTCTCTCCTGATGTAGTGAAAATGAAGGTAATGTTGGGAGTATAGACCATGTTTCATTCTGTTTTGAAAACTAAAATAAGCGATTGAAAACTAAAATAAGCAAAGTCGGTGTATGAGCTTATATTTTTTATGTTTTCTTTTTCAGGATGACATAAAAGATTATTTGACATCCATGGGAGTTGAATGGGAAGAAAGTGCTGATTTAATGGATGTGGCTAATAAGTGTGATGTTGTCTACCAAACTCGCATCCAACGCGAGCGGTTTGGAGAAAGAACCGATCTTTATGAAGAAGCTCGAGGCAAGTACATTGTGGACAGTCGCGTGTTGGAGGTGATGCCAAAGCATGCTGTGGTCATGCACCCTCTACCAAGGCTTGATGAAGTAAGAATGCCATGGTTTTGAGTGATATCAACTTGCTTGTTACAAAAACCTAACACCGCTTGAATACCGTTTTAAAACCAATTTTTTTCCGAAAGTATTTGGCGAGTTACTTTACGAGTAGTTGCCTGCCAACTTAAGCCTGTGTCCAATGATTTAACATGTTTCTACTGCAGATAACTGTGGACGTTGATGCTGATCCAAGAGCAGCCTATTTTAGACAAGCGAAGAACGGCCTCTATATCAGAATGGCTCTTTTGAAGCTCTTACTTCTTGGGTGGTGATGTCTCTACCTTGAAGATTTGATATTTAAGCAGGATTTTGGAGATCCGGTTGTTTGAACTCGTTCTGATTGCATAAACCGCGAGAATTTGTGGTTTAGAAGGATGCTTAATTATCAATAAATTTGAGGGTTTTTTACCATTTTATAGTCTCACCATGAACAAGATGGAATATGATGACATGAAAATGTTCAAAGGCTACTCTGGTTTGGTGTGAATCTGTTAGGAACCCGCAAATCTAGACATCTCATAGAATCCGAAAAGGAAAGATAATAATGGAAAATATAAAGATAACGGAGGAGTTTCGAGGACAAAATACACAACTCCACACGCTAACAAACCATTAACAATCCACCAACCACATACTTACCATATCTAATATCAACGGTTCCTAATAGAATCTCTCTCCCTCCCACTCTACAAAAAGGAAACTTGTGTTTTTTTTTTTTTTTTTTTCAATGTTTAGCAAGTGCCTGAGTAATCACATCTGCGCAAAAATGAGTAATAATTGTATACCAAAACCCACTTCTAATTCCATCTGTGCTTATACATGCAAATATGAAACTGTTAAAAAAAAAAAAAGTGACAACCAATTGTACCCCCGAAGTGCAAAATATTGATTAGTGTCATACCAAACACACCCTGCTAATACATAGGCAAGCTGGGGTCCACATCTCGAGCCCACCCCTCGAGCCCGCCAACGATATCCTTGGCCGAAGTGAAACCAATCTTGTGGAGAAACTGAACAGCCCTTTGAGAATCATTACCCCTTCTACATAACACGTACAATTGAGCACCTGAACCGGAATTTGTTTTTCCTTCCTTCTCTAAAGCTGAAGAGATTTCATGTACTCTAGCCTCTAAGCTTGGAAGTGGAATGTTCAAGGACCTTGGAAGAGAGACAATCCTGAAATGGTGTTCGGGGCGCACGTCGACCAATACATGTGCTTCCCCGTTAACGATTCTCTCCTTGTACTCCTTGCCACTTATTCTGGAATCTGCCTGGAGTAGGTTTAGTTTCAATGGTGACTGCAAAAGTTGATGACCCGCATTTTTATTATGGATTCATCAGATGCTTAAGTTATAGCGAAAATTTATGGTGAAAAGGGGCAGAAGTTTTGAAGCAGAATACCAGAGACAGAGGAGTCTGAGTGAATTTTTCATAATCAAATTCCTGAAACTGTTCCTTGGAGAATGGTGCATTTTCACCGCACGCTTCACATTGCGATGACCTCCCACGAATCTTGACCTGAAAAATTGGAGAAAAATGTCAGACATGAATGCAACAGATCCAATTTCTAAGTCTGTTGGTATCTAAGTGTCTTACGATGAACCAAATTTAGCACGACACTTTGTTAAAACATTTATCACACCAATCTATGAAACTCGATATTTCCTCTTTTACCATCTCTATAAAGCATTCACCGTGACATTGTTCCATCGAAGAAACAAACAAATAAATAAAGAACATACAATTCTGATACGCGCCGACAACGCATCAAATAGAAGCATCCTTCCAGAGAGAGGTTCACCAACTGCACTCGCAATCTTAATAGCCTCTAGAGCTTGAAGACAGCCAATTACACCAGGAACTGAAATAAACCAAGAATGTGAAAATCCATTTAAGAGAGAGAGAGAGAGAGAGAGAGAGAGAGCATAAAAACCAATAACTTTACACACAAATTCATCAAAAAAAAAAAAAGGTGGTGGCGTGCGAGAGTTGGATTCAAATAACAAATGCTTGATGTTCAAAATCCTAATATCAAACGTTTATTTTGTTGATTACTTGTGCACAAGCAATCAAGTATGGAATTATCTTGCTATCACTTTCCTACCGTTGATTAGAGGGATCACCTTATATGCCTACTTTAACTCTTTTCAAAACACGAGCAACATCCAAGATATGATTACACTTCATAGGAAAGATATCTATTGAATCTGCAAAATACTGTCAAGACTTCTCATAAACATACAAGTGACTCACCAACCCCGAGTACACCACTGTCAGAACATCTTTGGCATGCTGTTGAAGGTGGCGGAGTCGGAAATAAGCATCTGTAGCATGGACCACCATTGTAATTGTAAACTGTAAGCTGCAAAATATATACAAGAGTTAATATTTATAATTTTTGAATTTAAAAAAAAAACTGTAATTATAATTAAAGCACGGTCCTTGTTTAGTTGAAAACATTAACAGAATATGAGGTTTTGTGCGATCTATACCTGACCTTCCAATCCCACAGCGGCACCAGACACAAGAGGCTGCAGGCACATAAATTTTACCAATTAATATTCAAAGAAAAATAATTTGGAATAGCATATACTATAATTTAGTTACTAGAGCAACTACAATTAATTGATCTTCACAAATTTTACAAACTTAGATCGAGCTTCTGCATATTTGACTCTTGATTTCTTTTTCTATTGTGGTGGGGGCAAGGTGATTCCACAGTACAACACAAAAAGAGTACATCAACTAAGGGTTTAGAAGATCACCAAAAAAGGAGGGAAATTTACCTTCCCCAATACCACACAGCAATCACTAATCATGTATCGACTAGGAGCATTATCAGTTGCATCTACTACTATATCATATCTGGTAAACGTCATCAGTCATGGAAATCACGACTTTCAATTGTTTCAATCCCGCCAAAATTAACAATAATGAGAGTAGTAGCAATCCAAATCTACAATATAAAAGGATACTGGCTCATAATTTCCAAAGCATTTGATGCGCGTAAAGCTTCTTTGTGTTCGACAATTTTAATAGTGGAGTTGATCCTGGATAGAACAACTTGTTAGAAGCACTAAAACCAACGCATCAAAGAAACTCTAGGAAAGAAGATTTTTAGAAAACATCAAGGTGTTTACTCAAATGTGTCATAAACAAATATTGAACATAGAAAGACATACGAGCGACAAGCAGCAGCAGCTGATTTTACTTTTGGCCGACCAATATATTCTTCGGTGTGAATAATCTAGACATAAAACACAAAGTACAAGTTAGGTTTTCTGCATTGAGTAACTTAAGTGGGAAAACGTAAATTATGATAAATCATGTCAAAAGCTAAAATGCAAGCTCCAGCACCAATGGTTTAGTGGCAGAAAGAAGTTAAAATAATTCTAAATTCTTCACTTATAAACTCTAAGGAAAAGTGAAGATGTCTCTATCTAGATGACCAACAAAACATTGCTAACTTGTACCTGCCTGTGCATATTATTAAGCTCAACCACGTCATTATCCACGATTCCCAAGCGTCCTGCAAACAAAATCCCAGAAAGAAATCACCACCATATAATCCAAAAAGGTTCACTTTTTTTTTTTTTTTTTTTTGATAAACTATCCAAAAAGGTTCACTTGAAACAATACAGAAGATGCATAAAGTCAGTGCTGCTAAATCTCCATAGAGAGAAATCTTACCAACACCGCAAGCCGCAAGATACAGCAATGCAGGGGAGCCCAACCCCCCGGCTCCAACCACTAAAACTGACGACTTTAAGAGATTTGACTGCCCTACAACAAAATTAAAAAAAATCCCTATATAAGTTTCTTGAGCTTAATTGGTGAACTGCAACAAAGTCAAGTGGACAAGAAAAACTAAAAATTACCCAACAAAATTAAAGATTACGCATTTCAAAACTAACCAAAAGAAAAACTTGTTCTTACAGTTTTCATGAGCAGAATTAATGAAATAAAGCAGCTTGAGAATTACCCAAAAAAAAAAACTCATAGAATAGCCAAGGTTTGAAATTTAATGCGTTATGTTTAATTCAATTCAAAATAAAAGAACCACCCCTTTTAGAAACTACAGTTTATGCATATATATATATAGGTGTGTGTGTGTACACACACACACACACAACACTAAAAGTACATACTTGAGAACTTATAAAAGAAGATATATTTTCTAGAGTTTTCATAGGCTGAATTGGTGAACTATGAAAAATTCAAAAATACCCAGTTCAGAAACACAAAAATTTCACTTTTTTTAAAAAAATTCGCGTAACTTCATTCCAAATTCAATTAAAAACAGAAGCTTTATATATATATATATATATATATATATATATTGAAAGACGATGAACAGAGCAAGAACCTTGGACACCAAAAGAAGGAAGCAAGAGGTGGCGACTATATCGGTAAATCATCTCGGGAGTCAAATCGTGCCCAAAACCAGACTCAAGACCCGAGATTGGAGGACAAGAAGAGCCATTCGAAACAGCGTCGTTTCCGTTCTGAAGGCTAATCTCTTGGAGCTGAGCCTCGAGAGCTGAAATTCTGGTGTCTATGTCGTTTCTCGTCGCCTTCAGAGCTTCGATTTCGCGGCGAATTTCAGAGGCGTCTCCGTATTTGGACTCCATGGACGTTGCAGAGTGAGGTGCGAGAGACTGGTTCGTGCGAAACAATTGGAGTTTCAGGGAAACAATAACCCCTAAGCAAAAACGACAGTGACTTGGAAAGGAACTTCTGCGTTTTGTGTCTTCCTCCTCGGATACGTGGGTAAATGATCTTTTTTCAACAAATTTTTAATAAAGGCTTTTTTTTTTTTTTTTTTTCCCCTCATTGAAACACTTTAAAATATTTATGATGCATTTTATGAAATTGTTTGAATCCATTAATTTTTTAAAAATTTTTTATAATTTTTATTAATTTTTTTTAAAAAAAATAAAGATTAAAATAAAAAAATTTTAATTTGAATTAAACTGTTTCATCAAACAAACCGCAAGAGCCAACTACGTATCAATAATAAAAAAAATGATTAGCTTGTGGTAGTGTGCACTTTTGGATTTTATGCAACTCACCTGTTCTAACCTTTCGATTCAATCGGACAATCCTAAAAACACTAATTACGGAGAGTGTTGCTAAAAGGAATTTTATCACAGTCTTATTAAAAAATCTATCTATTTATTTATTTTTCTTCTTTTTTCTTGGGAAAAGGCCTTTTGTGCCACGTCACAGTGATGTAGATTATGGACTATGGATTATGGATCTCTACATCACTGACGTGGATTATGGATTTCTTTTTTTATTCAGAATTTTAAATTAAAATTTCCAAAATAAAGTAATCAACTCTAAATAATTTTTTAATTATTTTATCTGATGATTCAAATGATTTTATATGATTGACTGACTGAGATTGGGTATGAATTTGTCGTTTTAATGAGTAGACAATACTTTAAAAATATGATGTAAGAAATAATAATGCAAATAGAAAATGTCAATTTTCAGCCTTGCATTTTGTTACTACTTTCGTTTTCGATCTACTAAATTGATCTAAATTATTATTTTTAATTTAATAGTTAAAATCTCAATGAAAATTATAATTAAAAAAAAAAAAGAGAGAAAATAACCCTTTTGTTTTGAACAATATCTGTTTTATGCCCTTTTTCTAATCTAAGAATTATGCCATATGAATCCAAAATATAGACTTTTAAGTTTGGTGTGCTTCGATCATAAGGTGCATTTTAATATTTTTAGAATAATTTTTGTCAAATTGAATGTATCTAATCTAAATTTAGAATTTGAATTATGTATTCAAATTAAATTAAATGTGTGTAATTTGATAATTTTGTGAAAGATAATATCTAAATAAAATAAAGGTATAAAAATAAATGTGTGATGATTTTTAAGTGAAAATTCAAATTTAACTATGAATTGAATTGTTGTGAATAGTGATATCTTTCACTATCAATTAAATAGACATTATAATTTGTGTATAAAAAATTTGAATGAAGATGATGATTCAAACAATAACTTGATTATTTAAAGCTTTCAGCGGTTCGAATGATTTGCAATATTAGATCCGATCAAAACTACAAAAACAAAACCAAATAAAGTATTTTTATATTGTAAAGTACATTTATAACCATACAAAACAAAACCCAAAATAAGGTATTTTTCTTCAACTCGACCTATAAAATTCTGCTAATTATTAATATCTCAATATTTATGCAGTGCATGCATGGCGTCATTGAAATGGCAAATCTACAAAGCACCACGTAGGTCTCCTACTAAAGCCCTCCTCAAGCCGACACGTGTACTGCACCTCCCTTTCCTTTGCCAATGCAATTCTGCATCATCTTCATTTGTCCCCTACTTCTTCACCTACATAAATACTACTCTAATTCTTCTGGGAAAAAAAAAAAAAAAAAAAAAAAAAAGAAGAAGAAGAAGAAGAAAGAAAACCACTAATTAAAACCAAATACTTGGTTTTTGTTCACTAAAATGGGTGGCTATATCTTCCTTCTCAAATCTAGAACCTTCTCAAGGATGTCCTTGATGATCAAGTCCTTAACCCCATGTCTTCACAATCCCATCAAGGTAATATTCACTTAATTTCACTTCTCGTTTATTCATTAAATTTGACAAGATATATGTCAAATTCGATCTGAGATTATATTACAAGATAGTTAATGTAATATAAGTGGAAGATTTTTTTTTAGTGACAAGAATTTTTTTTTTTTTTTTTTTTTCAATTTTTCATGAGATGCGAAGTAATATAAATGGTTACAATATGACAGTAAAGAAAAATTGTTGCTATGCAGTCCTTTTTTTTTAGTGCCAACATTATTTTTCACTTTTTATGAAACGATTATATACATACATACATACATATATATATATATATATATATATATATTACAAGACTAGAAGCAATCTTGCCCTTGAAAATTTGGACGCATATATAAATACTAATTTCCTCACAATAGAATAGTCTCATGAGCCAAGATAGGAATTGTGTAATACACCCACAGAGGTGAATGAGTTGACAACGGTGGGTGATTTTGCTAGTTTCTTCCTCTCGTTCACTCTCGTTATCTCTCCTTAAGTCTCGCTTTAGTTTCGATTGTTGAAGTATTGGTTTGATGATGAAAGGGTAGACCCCAGATAACCGACGGAGAGAAATTAATATAAAGAACTCGTCTCCCTACCATATTCAGGGAAATTGGTTCTTGTTTATGGGGTGAAAACCTGAAAATGATGGGGTCAATCCCAAATCCTTTTTATACAACCAAAAAAAAAAAGGAATTCTGAATGGAATTCTGAAAAATTGTACTACATAACGTTTGATAATTTTTAATCCTATTTTTGTTGACATTTAATATCATAATTAATTAAAAACTGATTTTTATGAATTTACATCTCATTATCTAGAGTTTGAATACGAGTTTATGAAGTGAATTTTTTAATTTATTAACGATGGGTAAACGCATTTATCTTGCGTCTGTAGATTCTAAAATATATGAAGGCACTATTTGAGTTTATATTCTTGCATACATATAAAGAAAGGAACGTATTAATATTTTATGGTGTATGTATACTTATGTGTATGTATATATATTTGTATATACCTATACATATATAGAAATACAGCCAAGGAAGCAAGGTGCATCTGCATGAAATGGAAGAGAGAGCACCATCCACGGCCGAGGAGTTCAAGAGGGTGGCAGAGCAGAAGCTGAAAGAGGCGGAGCAAGGAGTGGCCAGTCAGGTCTCCGACAAGGCATTTGACGGCGCTGAAGAGGCAGCTCTAGGAAAAGCTGACCTTGATAAGGTCAAGAAAAGATTAATTGAACATGAGCCCGGTGCTAATCATTGCCACGACCACGACCACGACCACGACCACGACCACGACCACGACCACGACCTGTGAAGATTTTTTTTCTTTTTTCTTTCTTCAGTAGGATAAAAAAAAATATTATGTCGTAGCGTCAGATCACATCATAATCTTCTTAAGAAAATTACAGTAATTTAAGAAATATTTGAGATCTGTACCCTACCTTAACTTGCTTGCTTACCTTTTTTTTTTTTTTTTTTTTTTTTTTTTTTTTTTTTTTTTTGTCCGCTTTGGTGTAATTATAATCCATAAGATAATGGACGTGTGATGTGAATGGTTACTCTTAGACGCAAAAGAAACTCGAGTCAGATTCAAGTCATATGTCGTAATAATATAAAAATAAAAGCAGATGTATAAGAATGCTATTTATCACCACGAAATAAAGAATAAAGTAACATTCGTGAAAAATAACCACAAAAATGCATGCATTTCAAGCAATTCGAAACTATCTGTGGTATAAGAATCCGTGAATCACTAGACGCATTACGTAAATATTACCATTGGATGTAACAATTACATAATCACTTTTTTTTTTTTTTTTTGTTAGAACAATAACCAATTGGCTATCTCAAAATAATAATAATAATAATAATAATAATAATAATAATTCGCTATTATAGCTCTAATATTAGACATCGGAAGGATGACATATGTATGTTCGTAATTAATGAGCTTCTCTTAGTTTTTTTTTTTTTTTTTCCCTTTCAAATAGTTATGAGCTCTTGGTGAGAACAAAAAGATGGAGAAACTAAAGAGAGAAATGCAAATTGTCGTCAGATAGTACGTATATTTCACGATTAAGTTGTTTTGATCTTCTTTTTTTTTTCCTAAAATAATTTTTTCACCTTTTATTTTTGTTAATTTGTTTTGGAATAAGAAATTCCAAGTGTATTTGTGTTTTTCGCTGAATAAATATATTTGTGTTATAGAGGGCCACATCCACTTAATGATAGCTAAAACCGCAATTGTAACATATTTTTCAGCTTTAAATTCCCATTTCTTAAAGTTTAAAGTTCGAGGTTCACATTGACCCACCAATAATTTTAAGGTGCACCACAAAAAAAAAAAGATATAATTATTAATGTACCTTTTAGAGCAAACCACAATTTAATTACGTGGTTCTTAAACTTAAATATATACTCCCAATTCTTCACCAAATATTAAATATGTAAGTCAATTCTTCGACGAATTCCAATCTAGATATGACTAAAAATTCGTAAAAACCGATAAGACTAATCTGTCTATTACTAATCTTCTTATTCATAAATGTATCATCATCATATATAAAAGAGTGAATGGAGTGAGAAACAGTGCATTCATCCTTATTCTTAGGTTATCGCGTAACAGTTTAATCATCACCATATCATGACTCAGTCATCATCATGTAGATTTTTGAAACCACAAAGGAGCAATGCTTTCGCCCTTGCTTCTAGGCTACCACGTGGCAATCCAATCATCACTACATGGTGACCTAGATATCACATGATGATTTTTTTTTTTTTTGGTGTTTTGATTTGTTTGTCAGTTTGTCTCTACGTGTGTTCTTCAACTAGTAGCATTTAATGACTTGGAATAGGATGAATGCATTACAAGCAGTGCTTTCGTCTTTTGCTCTTGAGTTGCTATCTGATGATCCAATCATTGTCACATGACGATCTAGTCATTACCATATTGCGATCTAGTCACTCATTGTCATGTGACGGTCTAATCATTACCATGTGGATCTCTTTTATTTTTATTTTTATTTTATTTTTACTTTATTTTATTTATCTACTTTACACTACTCAACTAGTATTAACAAGAATTCGATAATTAACTTATATTAAAACATAACAAAAACCTATTGAATAATATTTAATATAATATAAATGCGTACTGCAGTCCAATTATATATCGAAAAGGCAAACAAAAGTAATAACGCCGTAATTAGATTTTGAGAGTAAAATACTTCTCACACTTAATAAATGAGTATTAATTGGACGTTTCAGAACCAATAAGAGCAAAATCATTTGGAAATATTGAACATAGTATTACACAGAACTTCAATTTCTTATATCATCTAAAAAATAATAAGATATTAATATATATATATATATATACATATCCATTGCAATATAATCTATATCTATATATATACGTACATATCCATTGCAATTTTAATCTATGTCTATATATATATATATATATATGAGAGAGAGAGGTAATAATATGTTGCAAATCCTTTCAAGTTCGTCTATGTGAAAGTTAAAGAGAGGAAGAAGAATCGGGACTGATAAAGAATTGAGCATTTATCTTAAAAGATCAACATGTTAAGTAGAGTGACTCAATATTTTTATATGTCTGTTATTATTATTATATGTTTTCGATATGAGACTTAAATTTCTTTTTACCCTTAACACACTCCTGCAAACTGGTATTCTATTTGGAGTCATCAATATTGTATTTGATGGATTGAACCGTTTGTTTGAGGTTGTTGGACTCTGATACTATGTGAAAAATAATAAATAAATAAAGTGCGATTTGTTAACAATTTGGTCCACTTTGAGAATCGTTCAACTAGCTCGATTATATAACATTGAAATCCTGATGTCTTATTTAGGCTAAGAGCATGTAAAATATAGAAGAAGAAGATAAAGGATTAATGTGGTTTCATCCACGGATTAGGAATAAAGAGAATATTCACTAGTAAGAAGTACTATAAATAGGCTATCATATAAATACAAGTTTATAAGTACAAAAATAGGATAAGTTACCAAATATGTTAAATCTTTTATAACTAAGAACTTTCCTATTTCCTTGTATGTAAATTCAAACAAATAAATTTAAATCTCCTATATTACAATCATTCAGTCTAAAAATTAGAAACAACCATGAAGAATAATTTTAATCAATATTTGACGATCATATCAAATCTCAACACTCTCCCTCAAGTTGGTGCATACCAACTTGCCTTAAATGCTTTAAGAACAATTTTAGAATTCTCACATGCCAGACTCAAGTTCACATGAGTTTCACAACAAATTGATTTCCAAAAGCTTCACATACCAGGCTCAAATTCGCACGAGCTTCACAGTACAAGCTTCACATACAAGGCTCAAATCCACATGAGCTTCATAGCACATGCTTCAATTTGATTCAATGAGATCAGTACGATCAACTATCAATGAGATCAAGAGATCATTTTTTTTAAGTCAATTTTTTTTCTTGTTTTTAACTCTCCTTTTTTATTTCTTTTTCTTTTTTCATGTTTGTATGGCCAAAAACAAAACAAATACTATGAACATTTTTTTTCACTAGTTTTTTTCTTAATTTTTCTTCAATATATATTTATTTTTTTTCTCTCATTTCGGTTTTTTTTTTTTTTTTCAAATTTATGATAGCACGCACATGTGCACTAAGATACATAATACCTATTTAAAGGACTATAAGATCACCATTCATTTCAGATGACAACGACATTAATGGTGGTTAGCAGCGGATTTGACGATGGTTTAAAGAGTTGGCTCGTTAAATCTGCGATCTTCAGCAATGGATGTGATGATGGTTTCCTCCTACATGGTGGATATGGATTCACAAGACTGTTCAAAGGCTTCGGTTATGTTGGGGGAGACTGTATTTGGGTTTGGTGGTTTAGGAATTACGTGAAGAAAAAGAAGGAAAAAAAAAAGGGTGGAAAGGGGAGTGTTTTAGGTATTGAAGTTTATGATCTAAGGCTCTGATACTATCTTGACAGTAGTAAAAATGAGTGAAAATGAGTAAAAAATTTAAACATTGGGTGAAAATGAGTAAAAAGTTAAACTAAGTATGCTTCTTAAATTTGATAATCCTTCTCAGCTTCTTCTACAAACATTCAGGTAACTTTTTGTCTGAAAATTCTTATTTTTATTTTTATATATATGAATATTACATTCGGGGATCTTTTACGAGATTATCTCCTTAATTCAAAGTTTGATAGTGTATTTAATATAGATCAGTACTGATATTCTTGATATTCATATCATTTATTTTGTTTCCTCAACTAATACAATAATAGATAATTTATATGCAGTGCATTCTCTTTTTTTATATATTTTATTATTTATTTAGTTCTTAAATTTATTTTTTTTTAATTTTTATTTAGTTTTTTTTTTTTTTTTTTATGATTTGTTTTTAATGTAAATGATATAGAATCCCCAGCCCACTATTGGGGAACTAGATTTTGCGAGGGAAAAGGAAGAGAGGTTAAGTTACAGGGAAAATCATGTAATAATTAATAATTCTACGTGTGAGTTGAGATGCAAAAGAGAATATGGGAAAGATCTTGTCATCACTGCAAATTGTGTACATGAGAAGGACAGAGGACTTTTTGTTTGTGCTGTGTAATTATATGATTGCCAACACTATATTTACAATTGATGTTCATTGGCATAAATGTACTATTTTTTTTTCTTTTATTTTTTTCAAAAGAAACGGAGGAAAATGCCATCAAGAAAATTCTAAGACATTGCAATTAGATTGATATCGTCATTGACTGCAAATTTGTTTCGTATCGATCACTAAATTATTGAACTACTGCAGTGTTTATATGTGGATTAGGCTCCTTCTTCTCTTGAGAGCAATGTCATCAAGAAAATTCTAAGACGTCGCAATTAGATTGATACCATTGTTGACTGTGAATTTGTTTCATATCGATCACTAAATTATTGAGTTGTTATAGTGTTTATATATAGATTAGGCTTCTTCTTCTCTTGAGCTAACTTTTGATTATATTTTCTACCTAAGCCCATTTAATATGGCTCGAAAATAACTAATGTGAAACGAATGGGTTTGTTTAAACTTTGTCTTTTTTCTGCATGTCAAGTATAGTATATGGATTGATAATGTACTTCGAATTTATAAATTATCTTGTATAATTTTTTTTAAGGGGAGTATAATATCATGATATATATAACACTAAAATATATACTTGGGTATAATTTACTTAGACACATTAAATGTGCGTTGGACTAAGGCTCAAAACCACAACAAACTCAAAATAAAAATAAAAAATAAACGACAACAAACATAATAAACCATATGACAAAATAAAGCTATAAAACGACACTTAAGAACAAAGAGAAATGGGCCACAAAGAGAGTAGTCTTGTTGCTTCTCCTACATCAACGTGTTGTGTGTTTACTTTTTTTTTTTTTTTTTCTGGGTATGGAGATTTGAAAATTTTAGTCATTCTTAGCTAAATAATAAGTCATCTGCATGATTTAGCTCTACACGTAGTAAATTGATATTAGTTTCAAGTAATTTTATCAATGTTTATAAATCGCATTAATTGGAGTTTTTCTTCTACCATTATGTTTTATTATTGGATTTGAGTTTCCGACATCTCTATTAATCATGTCATATTCCTATTAAAGTCTGATTAATTATATCGTGTCAAATTTATAACTATTGATGGAAAAGGGAATTATGTTCGAGATTTTATCCATTATTGAATATAACGGAGAAGGAGGGTTTTTTTTTTTTTTTTTTTTTTTTTTTTTTTTAAAGAACGGTGAGAGTGGAGTTGAGACTTTGTGCCAAGACGTGCACTTGAGGACAAGAAGAGAATATTACACCCTAAAAGGAAATTTGCAATCCTCGTTGGATCTTGTTTTGTTTCGCTCGAAATTTTATATAATATTTTTAAAAGAAAAAAAAAAACAGTAGATGTCTTTAGGATTTTATAGAGCATTCCATTTGATTCAGCCTTGAAAAAGGACGGAAGACCGAACTCAACTTAAAAGGACTTAAAAGGCCATTGAAGAGACATAATTAAAGCTTCCACAAAGGATATAAATAATAAATAAAAGAGTCTTGATAGGTCATTTTTTAATCACTTTATCATCATCATCAACAGTAACATCATCATCAACAGTAACATCGAGGCATCTTAAAGTAAACATTAAACATTAGTTTAGAAGGTTCTAACATGTTCTAAAACGGTATTGCACTCTAAAATATTTTGGAAAGTTTGTAGTCAAATACTTTCTAGAAACTCTGAAATCCATGGATCTTTCTAGAAACTTTCGTATTATCCTAGAACTCTCTATACTAAACTTAAGATTGTATGGGAAGGTTTTGAAAGATTCTAGAAAGTAGTGACCCTTCCAACAAAATTTCAAGTGCATTTGTACTCAAAAAGTGTTGGGGACATTTTATCCATTAATTAACAGTTGTTAGCCATCGGACCATAATTTGAGTAGATTTTCAGATTTAAATTCCTTATTATCTATCAAAGTTTCAAAGTTTAGGGTTCAAATTGGTATATAATAAGGTGCGCTATTTTCGTCATGGTTATTTGCTTTTATGCTTTAGGGAAACACCAATTAATTACAAGGCTCTTGAAAGAAAAATATTTTAGCTCAAGTATAAAAAAATGAAAATATTTGAGTCCCAAAAATTATCAACCAGAGGTACTTCCAAATCATTGGATACTAAACATACGTTGGATTACAGGTTCAAATTTAAGTTTTTCATCTTAATTATTTTTGTCTTTTTTGAAAAGTCAACAAATGTTATAACTAATTTTTGAAAAGTTAATCAACTTTAACCTAAAAATTTTACCTTAGATCCGTGTTTCAAACGACCTCTAAATATTCCATAATTTGTCTTATAATAGGACAAGACTCAATTTGATACTATAATAATACAATTTGCCTCTATAACTCTACTGGATACTGGAAAGGCAAATATAGAGTCACAAGAAGTTAACTCTAACTAGACCACTTCAATATAAAATGTTCGTTTGAATATATAATAATTTATTTGTTTTCAAAATGTGTGAAAATAATATTATCTTACTTTTGTGCTGTAATTTTGTTTCTAATATTATTGTTACTTTTCGTCATTATTGTTAAGTTTAAAAACTGAAAAGGCAAATATAGAGTCACAAGTAATTAGCTCTAACTAGACCATCTCGAATATTATATGTTCATCTGAATATACAAACTATATTTTGTTTTCAAAAAGTAAAATAACATATTTTACTTTGTTCTTCAATATGTAATTTTATTTGTAATGTTATTTTATTTTTTGTCATTATTATTAAGTTGAAAACGTGTAAAAATGAACTTTTAGTTTTTAAGTTAAACAATTCTAAAACAAAAACTTATCTAAAAATTGAATGATAGAAATTAATAACGGTTTGACATTAGGTTGATATTTCATCTGATATTTCTAAGATGGTAGTTTAATATCTCAAAAGCTCAAATTTAATATTTACTAGACTATGGATATGCAATATTTTGTTCATGAGTTAATTACTTTGATACGTCTCCTTGAAAGTAAAACTTCTTTTTTGCTTTTTTTTTTGTCTTTTACCTTTTTCTAGGTATGTAATTGTGCTGCAATAATAAATAATTAAATAAATAAATAAATACATTCCATGGAGCTGAGTTACTTTATTAAGAACTTCTATAACAGACACAAAATCAACAATTCATTAACTCGACAAAAAGAAGCGAGTTTACTTTTAAAAAAAAAAAGAAAAAAAAATTGAAATTATTGATTGGAATGAACCAACTAAATACATGTTAAATTAAATTTCTATTAGCTAAACGTTAAAGTTCGAGATTCAAATAGGTACACCAAAAAATAGAGAAAAAAAAAAACTTCTCTTTTTTGTTATAAAAAATTAATGCTCTAATTAACTCAAATATGTACTCCCAATATTCCAAATGCCAAATACTTAAGTATGATATTTACTATAAAAATTCAAGTGCATTTGTACTCAAAAGTTTTGGGGAATTTTTATCCCTAATTAAGGGTTGTTAGCCATCGACCATAACTTCAATAAATTTCAAATTTAAATTCCCTATTATCAAATTTCAAAGTTCAGGGTTCAATTAATATACCCCAATAAATTTAAGGTGCACCTTTTTCGTTATGATTATATGCTTTTATGCTTTAGGGAAACCCACCAATTAATTACAAGGTTCTTGAAAGAAATTTTTAAAACTTAAGTATAAAAATTGCACGTGAATATATATATATATAATATATATATATTTTTTTTTTTTTTTTTAAGTCCCAAAAATTATCAACCAGAGGTACTCCCAAATCCTTGGATACTGAACTGTATCCCATAAATGTCTTATCACCTGGAACAAGACTCAATTGAAAACTAAAAATACAATTTGCCTCTATAGCTCTACTAGAAATTGGAAAGGCAAATATAGAGTCATAAATGATTAGCTCTTATTAAACCCTCTCAAATATTGTGTATATATACATATATATATATATATATATATATATCGTTTGAATGTATATTCTATATTGGTTATCAAAAGGTGTGAAAATAATTTTATCTTATTTTGTGCTACAATATTTAATTTTATTCGTAATGTTATTTTTATTTTGTCATCATTTAAAGTTCTAAAACTTATAAAAATAAACTTTTTATGTGTAAAATAATTTAAAAATAAAAAAGTGCCTAAAAACTGAATGTAATAATTACTAACGGGTTGATTTGTAGGTTGATATTCCATCTAATATTTTTTTATTTTTGAAGATGAAAGTTCAATTCTTACTAGTTTATACGTGTCGCAAATTTTTGTTCAGTCAATAATTGTTTAGAAGTTACAACTTAGCGATGTCATTTATAGGTCCATTTAGATTCATTTTCCTAAAAGTCTTGTGATCGATCTGCGTCATGTAATAATGTGAGTATTCTTATTTGTGTGAATATCCAAAAATAATAATCATTATGACGAGTACCACATCGACGAAGAGTGAAGATTTTTAGTAACTTATAAATATCCCAAGTTCTACTGTAATTAACAATTGTCTGAAACTTATAATTTACTAGGATCCATATATAAGTTCACTAAGATTTCTCCTGAAAGTCCTTATGATCGATCTGTCTAGTAAAATTATGTGTGTGCTCTTCCTTATATGAATACATAAAAAATATTAATTTCTGAATCAAAGTCCAAAGCAGAGGTTTTTTAAAACAAATGGAAAACATTTTGCCACTAATTGTATAGAAGAAGTTGACTCTAAGTTACAAGAATGAATTTCTGATGGAACAACCAAATAGACGGTTCCATTTTCATGGATTTCATAGACACTACCAATACTAACACTGACTCTCAAGACTTCTTCTTCCAC
>CM046374.1:26536023-26955293 GCA_025413025.1 Ficus hispida | reverse complement strand
CTACCGTATAAGTCTTTTAATATGAAAGTAGTTTGTGCATATATTATAACAATTAATATCGTAGATTTTATAATTATTATATATTGTGAATAACTTTCGAATATTTCAATTTAATATATATTTACTGTTCTAAAGTTAGAAAGAGTAGTTTTAATTAAATATTTTTTTATTTCTTAAAAAATTTTCTAATCTAATAGTTTAAAAATAATAGGCCATTTATGTTATATTAGGACAATATTTGTTTCGGAAGCAAAGCAAGATAAATAAAATGATAACTTGATTAATAATGATAGTACAATATATCAAGGTTTACAATGTAATGTCTACATAAGTAGAAATTATAAATTCAAAGTTAAGTTTGTTTTCTCAATCTAAGGGCCGGTTCATTCCATCATCAAAACTCATGGTCATCTTCTTCATTTTTCTTGGGATATTCAAAGTTAAGTTTGTATTCTCATGGTCATTAAAAATCATGCATATTAGTTATATGAATCTAATGGTTCATTTTTCTTCAAACTCATGTCATCTTATAGTATCACCTGGAAGGGCAATGAAGAATCACGAAAAGAGAAATTATACTTTTAAGTTAAAAAAAGGATCGGTGTATGTTTTTTTTTTTTTTTAAGAAATATTAAGTACACTGTTTGGAATAAAGTTATAAAAAAGGGGAAATAAAGATTAATTAATTTGATTCATTACACTATTTTGAATAAGGGTTTATACTTTAAACGTTTCCTTAAAAAAAAATGGAAGAAGAGCAGTAAATTAAGTTTAGAGCAACTGGATACAAAAATTCAAATTAAAAATTACCTAAGTGATAAAATACAATTATAATAAGAAAGTAGAAGCAATCAGTACTTTGACAGGAAAAAAAATTCAAAAAAGACGATGAACTACTATCCAAAGTCACACTTTAACATTTGATATGGTTTTAATCAAACCTAATGTTTTAAAATATGCATTATTGATTATATAAATTAAATGTAAGAACCGGCGGAGCACATTTAAGTGAGTGGGGACAAGCATCCTACTCAATTTTGAGAAATTGATTTTTAATTTTAAAATTCTTGTAAATTAATTTAGACAAGCGTGCCTCTATTTTATAAGGAAAATTACAATTGCACCCGTTTTAATTTTGATATTCTATTTTTAGAATTAAAATTTCAGTAGAGTTTAGTTATTCACAGTTTATAAGAAAATTTTCATTGTGTTCATGCTCAATAATTAGAATATGTAATTTTTCCTTATTTAAGAAAAAATAATAACCCTAATTTTTCCTGGTTCCGTTGCTTACTGTAGAAGGACTCTTTTGTATTTAAGATCATATATACACTTTATTCATGATTTTTTCAAGGAAGGTTAATCGTATATGCCTCATTCTATACGTTTCTATTAAGACGTGGATAGTACTCCTCTATGTGATCAAACAAAACTATGCTAAGAAGAATGAGAAAGTCGTCCACAAAGTCTAGCAATTATGTATCCACGGAAATGTCTCCGAAACTATGCGAAAAATATATTGCACTTTTTTTTTCCTCATCTATCGTCAACAGAGTCTTCCGATTATTGTATCCATGAAATTATCTCATAAATTCTGCAGAACAAATATGGTACCCCTCTTTAACGTCAAAAAAGTTATGCAATTATTGCATAAATGGAAAGGTCTCATAATTCTGCGAAAAGATATTGCACCCCCGCTTTTGGGGTCAACAAAGTCTTGCAATTATAGCTCTATTTTCAATTTATTTCGATACGATCAAGTGACCACTCATCCAGTTGATTTGATCAGTTATCAAGAGAAATAAATTGTGCGGCAATGTCATTTTCTTTCAATTCTTCATTGAGAAATTTTTGTAGCTTGCTATATATGTCTTCTTCTGAGAAATTACATTATTAAAGTATTTTATTTTTCTTCTTCTGTCACATTAAACAGAAAGTTCAGTCTTCACAAGCCATCCTAAAGTGTTGGCTCCATGTCCTCTGCCAAAGTTTTTTACAACATAATGAAAAGCGTTAGATACTAAGGTATACGTAAGTTTCTATAGTAGCAATTGTTGATTTCAATATCGGTAGGAATTATAATTTTTAATATTAGACTAAGTTTTTAACGATCTGATATATGAGTTAAAAAATTTGAAATACATGTGACAAAATTGCTCCCATTTAGATATCAAGTCGTTAAAAGGTTAATTTAATGACTAAATTTATGGTTTCTACTGATCATGAGAAATGACAATTCTACCATAGAAATCTACGAAGCCTAAGCTTTTCAAGTAAGCTAGTAGTACATTTCATTTTAAGTTGTTTAAGGTTTTATATAGTCCATCCCTTTTTATTAAATCTATGTGCAAATTAAAAAAAAAAATTCTATATGCAACTTACTCTCTTTCGTCAAATAATAGAAAAGTTAAATTGCTACAGTTGAACATGCTTGGTTCACCATTCAAATAAAAAAAAAAAATCCCAATTTAGTTTTTGTCTTTTCTAAAAAGTTAACTAGTTTCATTATTCATCAATTTTAATTATAATTAAAAACTCAAACTTCAAAAGTCCATAACTCTATAATACAAGTCTAATAAGATTTATTTATTTTTAATTGTATAGAATTTCAAGACGAATAAAACGATATCCATATTAATTTTTTTTTAAGAAAATATTTCAATTTTTTACACCTTTTAATTTGTTTTAGTATTCTACTGTTCTGATTGGAAAATGTTCCATGTATTACTTTAATGATACGACATAATATTTAAAAGTTAGTACGTAACCTCGGGAAAATTCATATTGTTAATTTATGAACTTCATAAGGAATTAAATAGTGAATTTATTATACACATATAACATTATAATCCCTTTGATAATAAAGAATTGTTCTTGGCTCAACCCTTAGGGTACTTAGGCAAATGCCTAAGACCCCAACCTAAATAAAGGCCTAAATTAATCTCGTCTTTATATGTATCATATATATTGATGTTATATGTAAATTAAAGGGGAAAAAACTAAATAGATAAAGATTTTGGAAAATCAAGAAGTAGAATGGATACTTGTAAGTTGAAATATAGTAATCTAATATAGTAAGTGACATACCATATTCTGTATTAAAATGTACTATAGCCTTCGAAAATGATGAGAGATCCTATGATCACTTTTTTCCAACATATATTTTAGGCTTTAATTTGAACTTTAGATAGCAAATCTTTTTTTTTTTTTTTTTGGGGCTGGAAAGAACTACTTTTTAGAATTACTTACAAAACATTTCAAGTGTTATAAGTTTCGAGAGCAGTAAGCACCCTTCAACTGTTTTTAATTTGTTAAAGTTGTTTAGATTTAAATGAATTTTTACATAAAATTTACTTACTCAGTTAATTTTTAAAAATTTATTTTTAAAAAGGCCCGTTCGAGAAGTTTTGCTTAAGGCCCAAAATTACTAGAGGTGGCCTTGGTTCTTGGACACACATATACACACGTTATTTTATATATGGTATATAAATACAGTCGTTTTCTAACTAAAAAACCGTATGTCGAACATTTCTCTTCTTTTGGTCTTCTATTTTGCCTGTTCTTTTTTTTTTCCCCCCCCCCGGTACCCAAAAAAAAAAAAAAACACACATTTAAAGTGGATAAAGGTTTGTTGTACAGTTAAAATAAAAGAGAAAATAATGATAAGTAGTAATATATTATTTTAGAAACAGAATTAGGATATGAGATAACATGTGACAAATGAGAAGATGTGAGAAGTGAGAACAAATGATAGTAAATGACATTAGCATCTCTCTAGTAGCCAGATAAAAAGCTCATCCTCTTTGCCTGCGCATACTTAAATGCTTGATGAATATACCTACCTATCAATACTAAAGGCTTTTTTAATTTTGAATTGACATAATTGTATCAAAACCTCTTGAGTTTTATATATTTTTATTTCGATATGATTTTGATCAAATCTATTATTTTAAAAATATACAATAATGATTATATACTTTAAATTTAGAAAGTGGCAGAGCCACATTTAAGTAGGGGTACAAGTGTCCCACTCAAATTTTTGAAATTTTGATTTTTAATTTTAAAATTTTGTAAAATTTTAGTCGTGCCTTCATTTTATAAGAAAAATTACAACTATGCCCTGCTCTAATTTTGATGCATCAATTTTTACTACTAAAAATTCCAGTACAATTTAGTTTAGTTATGCAACTTTATAAGAAAAAATTCATTCCGTCCACGCACAATAATTAGAATATTTAATTCGTCCTTATTTAAGAAATAAATATCCCTAATTTTTTTTATATTGTCCAATAAAAAAATTCCTGGTTTGCCGATTACTGTAGAAGGACTCTTTTGTATGTGAAGCTCATATCTACACTGTATTCATCATTTTTCAAGGAAGGTTAACCGTATATGCCTCATTCTATACGTTTCTATTATGAGGTGGGCTAATACTCCTCTATGCAATCAGACAAAACGATGCTAAGAAGAATGACAAAGTCGTCCACGAAGTCTAGCAATTATGTATCCACAGAAACGTCTCAGAAACTATGCGAAAAAGATACTTTTCTAACATCTATCGTCAACAAAGTCTTGCAATTGTATCCATGAAAATGTCTCAGAAATTCTGCAGAATAGATGTTGCACCCCTCTTTAACATCAAAAAAGTCTTGCAATTATTGCATCAATGGAAAGATCTCAGAAATTTTGCAAAAAAGATATTGGATACTTTCGGGGTCAACAAAATCTTGCAATTATAGCTCTGTTATCAATTTATTCTGATAAGATCAAGTGGCCTACTCATCTAGTTGATTTGATCAGTCATCGAGAGAAATAAATTGTGCGGCAATGTCATTTTCTTTCAATTCTTTGTTGAAAAATTTTGGTAGCTTGCTATGTCTTCTTCTGAGAAATTGCATTGGTAAAGTATTTTACTTTTCTTCTTCTGTCACATTATACGGAAAGTTCAATCTTCACAAGCCATCCTAAAGTATTGGTTCCATGTCATCTGCTAAAGTCTTTTACAGCATAATGAAAAGCACTAGATATTTACGTACACAGGAGTTTCTATGGTAGCAATTCCATTGATTCACTATATCGGTAGGAATTACAAATTTTGATGTTGGACTAAGTTTTTAACGATATATGATATATGAGTTGAAAATTTTGAAATGCCTATGACAAAACTGCTCCCATTTAGATATCAAGTCATTAAAAGGTTAATTTAACAACTAAAGTTATATTTTCTACTGATCATGGGAAATGACAGTTCTACCAATCTACTATGCCTAAGCTTTTCAAGTAAGCAAGTACATTTTAAGTTGTTTAAGGTAATATAGTGTCCATCCCTTTTTATTAAAATCTATATGCAACTAAAAAAAACATCCATATGCAACTTTCATAGTAGGGCGACCTTGCGGATACCATTGGATGCACCACAGTCCTACAATCGCAAGTTTCTTTGCAATTTTACTATCTCCTTCGCAAGTTTCATCGCAAGTTTATTTTGAATAAGGGTTTATAATTTAAACGTTTCCGTAAAAAAATAAAAAAATAAAAAAGGAAGAAGAGCAGTAAATTAAGTTTAGAGTAAACTGGATACAAAAATTCAAATAAAAAGAGCACAAAGAGGTTTTGCAAGTGCTGGTTGACGTCAATTAAACATGGAGTAAAGAAACGACAATATTTAGATGCCGTTTTGGACAACCCACTAACCCACACCAACTCTTTTAGTATTGTTAGGATTAGGGACGTTAGAGAAAAGGAAAAAAAATTAAAAACTCTTCAACAAATTTCTTCAATCTATAAAGGCAAATATGTTTGTACAGCCATGAATATTAGACTACCATGGGAGCTAAGTAAACAATACGCCCCATGACCTTTTCAGCCAAGTATAAAACTTTTGGTATTGTAGCCCTTTTAACTTTATGGCAATTTCTAATATGCCTACCGATAATAAACGCTTTATTAATTTTGAACTACCAGAATTGTATATAAACCCGTTGAGTTTTGTATATTTCATGTTGATACGATTTTGATCAAATTATTGTAATAAAAATGTGCATTACTGATTATATACGTTAAATGTAAAAAGCGGCAAAGTCACATTTAAGTGAGTGGGAACAAGCATCCCACTCAAATTTTAAGAAATTGATTTTTAATTTTAAAATTCTTGTAAATTAATTTTAGATGTGCCTTCATTTTATAAGGAAAATTACAACTGCGCCCCGCTTAAATTTTGATATTCCAATTTTTACAACTAAAATTTCAGTAGAGTTTAGTTATTCATAGTTTATAAGAAAATTTTCATTTTTTCGTTCATGCTCAATAATTAGAATATATAATTTTTCCTTATTCAAGAAAAAAACAAACCCCTAATTTTTTATATTGTCCAAGAAAAAATTTCCTGGTTCCGTTGCTTACTGTAGAAGGACTCTTTTGTATCTTAAGATCATATATACACTTTATTCATGATTTTTTAAGGAAGGTTAATCGTATATGCCTCATTCTATACGTTTCTATTAAGACGTGGGCTAGTACTCCTCTATGTGATCAGACAAAACTATGCTAAGAAGAATGAGAAAGTCGTCCACAAAGTCTTGCAATTATAGCTCTATTTTCAGTTTATTTTGATAAGATCAAGTGGCCACTCATCCAGTTGATTTGATCAGTTATCAAGAGAAATAAATTATGCGGCAATGTCATTTTCTTTCAATTCTTCATTGAGAAATTTTTGTAGCTTGCTATATATGTCTTCTTCTGAGAAATTGCATTATTAAAGTATTTTACTTTTCTTCTTCTGTCACATTAAACAGAAAGTTCAGTCTTCACAAGCCATCCATCCTAAGGCATTGGTTCCATATGTCTTCTGCGAAAGTCTTTTACAGCATAATGAAAACATCAGATATTTACGTATACGGGAGTTGCTATTATAACAATTCCGTTGATTTTACTATATCGGTATAGTTTTTAATATTGGACTAAGTTTTTAACGATCTGATATATGAGTTAAAAATTTTGAAATACATGTGACAAAATTGCTTCCATTTAAATATCAAGTCTTAAAAATTTTGAAATACATGTGACAAAATTGCTTCATTTAGATATCAAGTCGTGAAAAGATTAATTTAACCACTAAAATTATAGTTTCTACTGATCATGAGAAATGACAATTCTACTATAGAAATCTACTAAGCCTAAGCTTTTCAAGTAAGCTAGTACATTTTAAGTTGTCTAAGAGATATACATCAGTGACATTTACTATCTTGTCTTCGCATAAAATTCGACAAAAAGATATACATTCTGGGACAAAAAGATATACATCAGTGACATTTACTCGTCTTCAATTTAAATTTGAAGTACCCAACAATTGACATATACGTCAGTGACATATACATCAGTGATATTTTAAAACTCTTCCGTTTATGGCCTTCATGGAAAAATCAATTGAACTCTGTATGGTTTTTGTCTTGTTTTTCTACTCATTGAAAATTCCAAGTCTCCGCTATAAGTCTTCGCATATGATGCATGATCTGGCGTTGGGACCATCCCAAAACCTAAAAATTAAAGTTATGATTTTCAAAGTGTCAAATTTTTGTTAGAAGAAAAGGACACATTTCCAAGTTCAAATGAACCAACAAAGAAGACAAATCCCTTTGCGATGTCGTAGGGAAAAGGCGAACTTCTAACTTACACAACTTTCATACTATTCATGATGTTTATAATGAAATTCTTTCTGTCATGGTAATCTTGTGGCGAAAGTTAAACAAATTAAAAAAACAGGTCTCGCTATAAATTAAAAATTTTAAATTAAAAAAAAATAAGAGGGAAGGGGAATTTTTACCATAGAAACTGTCATTTTTTATTACAAATAGAAACTGCTTTTTAAACGTTAAATTAATTAATTAGTATAGTTTGATTTGTGAATCAAATGCAGTGCGCAACATAGAATGTTGATAAATTAATTCAATTGTTAAAATATTAACCAATCAATTGAGAAAAATAGAAATTTCAACGGTAGAAATTCCCTGTACCAAGAGAAAACAAAAACAAAAAAACTTTAGCAACAAAAAAGAGTACCCCACCTAGCTACTTGACAAAAAGATAAATATGACCAGTGGCATTTATTTTCCAAGTCTTCGCATGAAAACTCTTCAGAATATAGTGCGTCTTCACGGAAAACTCATCAGAACTGTACCGTTGTTGTCTTGTGTTTCTGCTTCAATGAAATTGATTTAGGAAATTTCCAGTGTACCCTTCTGAGACAATGGTGGTGATGGTTAGCTACACCGCGCTTTGATTTGGTCCGACGACGGTCCCGCAGTGGCACGCGGTGGAGTAAATTATACGGCAACCAATTTCCCTTTGAATTTCGTCCAATTGCTGGAGGTGTGTTTTTCGTGGGAACCCTTCTGACTATTTTGGGAGGGCCAGTGCTGGAAATATTATAGATTTTGTGTCCCAAAGCAAAAATTTGCATTTAATTTGTGGCAACAAAAAATCACAGGAGTAGACAAAATATTTGGTGTGTTTTTTGTCCCTTGTTTTGGGTAGTATTTTTTTTGTTTAGAAGCGAATACAATATCAAAGGGTTTCAACATATTTCTAGCTCTTCTATAATTGAAGCTATTTAACCTTAAAACATAGACAACTTCCATACTAATAATGACTTTTCTCATAAAATGTTTTCATGATGTATGTCATTGCTCATTACACATAAGGAACAATCCTAATTATTACTTTAGAAACTAAACAGTTAAAAAAAAAAATACAAACTAACTTCCCTGCACTGAGAATTGAACTTTTAGTTACAAAAATGTACTACAACAAATATGCAAAGATATTTTGTTTATTCATCAATCACATCTAACTCTAGATTCATATATCTAGCATGCGTCTTGGTCTGTGCTCTTGATGGACCAATTGACGCAAAAGGATTTGGAGGCATGGTTAATTCTTCCCCCCCATCTTGCAACATTTGAACCACAACTTTCATGGTAGGGCGACCTTGCGGATACCATTGGATGCACCAGAGTCCTACTATCGCAAGTTTCTTTGCAATTTTACTATCTCCCTCGTCTTCAATTTGTATTCGGAGATCTTTTCCTTCCTCTAAAAGATTGTATATCCACTCTGGGTAGTAAATTTCACTCGTGTTCTCCTCTATCTTGTTTGTGTTCTTTCTTCCACCTACCATTTCAAGCAACAACATTCCAAAACTGTAAACGTCAGACTTGTAGGACACATTTCCGAAGTTTTTGGAGAATACTTCTGGTGCAATGTAACCAATAGTCCCCCTAGCTGTGGCCATTGACACTATACTTTGATCCTTCGCACACAACTTAGCAAGACCGAAATCAGAAATTTTTGGTTTGAAGTTGTGGTCTAGCAAAATGTTATGAGGCTTGATATCAAAATGCAAGATCCGTTGTTCGCAGCCTTGGTGGAGATAATCAATTCCCTTGGCTATGCCGAGAGCAATATCCTGCATTATTTCCCAACTAAGGGAACGGTTTGCATCCCCGGCCGCTGACAAGATATACTTATCGAGTGAATCATTTGGCAAGAACTCGTAAATGAGAGCCCTTGTAAATCCTTCGGCGCAATAACCAACCAAGCGAACCACGTTGACATGGTGAATTTGACCCATCGTTCGTACTTCGTTGATGAACTCCTCTCCATTTCCCTTGAAATTGTTTAGGATCTTCACGGCAACGAGGACTTCATTGGAAAGCTTTCCTTTGAACACCGTTCCATAGGCTCCTTCGCCTAATTTCTCCTTGAACTGATTTGTTATCTTCTTAATGTCAGCGTAGGCGTACCTTGATGCCTTGAGCGCTTTGTAATCCTCCAAGAACGTTTTAATTCTCAGTCGATTCTCTCTTTCCTTTTTGTCTGAAGTATAGACATGAAAGATTGCTGTGGCCAACAATATAAGAACAAAAGATCCAACAACTGCACCTGCAAATACCATGAAAATCAAAATCGCTTATAACCTGACAAAGTGTCTCCAATTCAAAAAGTCAAGAACCTTAACAACTGATCTCTTAAAATAACTGAAACTTTAAAACGGTAGTCATAACTTACCCGCAATCACCAACTGTTTTAATTTGTGGCCACCTGTAAATTATCATGAAAAAATAAAGTTAGTACTTTTCCTTGAATATAATTACTGAATGTAGAATTTACACATGTTGTTTTCCATATATCTACAGAAATTTTGTAACGTATGTTCGTAAAAAAGAAATAGATAGAGAAATTGTTACCCTTATGTGATTTTGACGTCTCGAAGCATTCGGTCTCATCCGCAGTCCCATTTTTCTTTAATCTACATCCCTTGCCTTTTTCTTCGCAGTATGAACAACTTGGTTTCGACCATGATAACCAAAAAGTTTTATTCCATTGGAATATTTCTGGCGGAATGAATGAACTTTCGAAGATCTTCTTACAAGAAACAAGCTCCCGCAAGGTGTAGATAACCCAGTAGGAGCGAGTGACGAAAACATAATATCCATGGTAACTGAGGCAAGGGATCGGAGTGTAGTATGATTCATACGTACTAGAATTTAAAGAGCAATTGAATAGCGTAGAGCCTCCAAAAGAGTCAAAAATCTGGAATGGTGAGATTGAAAGATTGAGGAATTTCAAGTTCTGTTTCTGAAGGCCACATTTATCTGGGCTATGTAATTTAATATACTGATATTCATACAATATATCTGTTACAAAGAACTTCATTCGAATATTGGGCAGCTCAAGAACAGTTTGGCTAGTACTAGTACAGGATAAGTCGAAGCCGGGGTATCCACAGTGGGATGGCTGGCTGCTTTTTAGTCGGAAAGGGAATCTGATCGGCGGCCCGTTGTCCCCACACCTTGCCTCTCCGCATTCATTTTCGCCAGCTACTTTGTTATCTGCAAGAATTGTCATGAAAAATAAGCAAAAATATGAGATGATCATCATCACCTTTACTATGGAAACATTCATCTCTCGAATTCCGGATAATGGTACTGCTTCTCAAGTCAGCCTCTTAATTAATACTATCAAAATTTGACAAATCAAAATTTTTGAAAATACCAACACTACCCTTAATAATTTGTATGAGTTATTTTTTATGCCCTCATTTTCTGATAAATTATTTTAAAAACCAAAACTCGTACGGCTGGAGGAGGGACCCATCACCCATGGGCTTATTTGGATTGGAATGGTAGTTTTGGTTTTTTTTTTTCTTTTGAAATGTAAGCGCGTAGCTAGGGGAAGTTTGTGATTGGTTTTACAAACACATCAGATATTTTAGGCATTTGTATAATAAAATAGACAAAAATGATATTTTAGCTGAACGCGTTCTGTTGGTATTTTCTAAGTGAGAAGACTTAGCAGATACCCTCAGCTTTTCCTGTGATATACAGAGTTGTGAGGATTCCACCCAAAAAAAAACAAAAAATCAAAAACAAAAACAAAAACAAAAAGTTGTGAGGAAAACGCTCTGATCTCTCTCCCATTAATTAAAAATGGAAAGGGGAAGAGCCTTGATGATGCAGGCAGCTTTTCTGGTAATGGTGATCGGTATGCAGTTCCATGGCGCTAGCTACGCAAAGGCCAATAGTCGCGATCTCTGCTCTTCCTCATGTGGGAGTATCCGCAACATAACCTCTCCTTTCCGACTCCCAACTGACCCGTCTAATTGTGGCGACTCTAGGTACGAGCTTTCTTGCGAGAACAACGTTACAGTTCTATATTTGCCTGTTGGTTCCTCCTTTTCAGACTCATACGAATCGGAATATCAAAGATACTACGTACAGGCAATCAATTACAATAACTACACGATCCGGCTCATGGATCCCAACATTCAGGAAGATGATTTCTGCTCCATCCCCAACAATAGCTTGAACCATTTGGACATCCAATCGCGAATATATGAAACTGCTACATGGTTGCTGAACCAATGGTCAATTGACGTTCCCCAAATGTCTGAAACTGTAATATTCTTCACCTGTGAAAGTCGAGTGCTGAATTCTTCTTACATAGACGCTTCTCCGTGCGTATTCAACCGTACTTTTTCCTCCGAGACTTCACGGCCGTCGTTCCTATCCCGTTCAGAGCAGTACTACTCTTATTTTTACGTCGTCATCGATGATGACTCCTTTAGTCCCGAACAATTGGACGAGTCTTGCTGGATAGAACAAGTGAGTCTCATAACAAAAGAACATTTCAACAAGAAGTCGACATCAAGCGACTTCCACAATTTGCTTGTTTATGGCTTTGAGCTTTCGTGGCTGCCAAGTTTCGCTACAAGGAATTCTGATTCGTGCTATGTCGACGAGGAAGATTCAAACAGGGTTCGTTGTTTCAAGTACTGCTGGTTTCCGGATTACAGAGTATATAAGGATCGATGTGGTAAGTAAAGATATTCCAAAATACAATTATTAAGTAAGCAAAACGCAAACCAATTCTTTCTCTTAATTATGTACTTCTGAATTTAAGCTCATGACGTTATACTTCAATTTTGGATATTGCAGGCCTCTTCGACAAATTTTTGGCCTACCTCGAGCGTAAGTGTTTCTTTCTTTTTTCGTTTTTTTTTTTTATATTTTTTTTAGGGTGCTAGCACAAGTGTTTTTGTTTGTTCTGTTTTGTTTTTCTTTGATTTTCTTTTAAATTTCACCTTCCAAGAATAGGTGTTGTCTAATTTTCTCACTATAATTTAAAATCGAACAAAATCTTCTGAAAAAACTCATCAAAAGTTACAATTTTAGTAATTTCAATTTTGTTGTCGTTGATCTTTTCTTTTTCTTGGGTCATTTTAGCAAAACGTAGTGGGTATTAGTATTGTTTTGGGGACTCTTCTGAAGGGAGACTTTATTATTGTATTTTGGCCTTGAACTTTTGCTCTGCATTTCCATGGAGGATTTCTTCCAAATTATCCTATCTTGAAGGCTTGATTCGAGGAGATCAACCTTCAATTTTAGAAAAGATTTGTTCTTTCTGGTTTGTTAGACTCTCTACGTCAATATGTTATTAAATTCGTTGAAAAAAAATTTGACACGGAAATACCAAAATATAACTTATGATAAGATATGAGGAATTTTATGCCCATTTATTAAAATTTAAGAGGCAAAAAAAGACAATCAGTGCTAAATTTGAAATTAATCTATGTTTTTATAGTGATCATTTGCAGGGGTCAAATTAATATATAAATCGAAACCCTACACCCTAGTGATCACATTATGTTTTTTAGGGTTGTCCTATCCTAATAAATTGGTAATTTCTTTTGTTTATTGCAGTTTACTTGTACTACGAGGGAGCATACAAATACATTGGTAAGGCCTTTTTATTCGAAAACACTTAATTTGCATAATTTTTTTTTTTACATTGGTAAAATAAGAAACAAGTGGAAAAAAATAAAAAATAATAAAAAAATAATAAAAAAAACTTGCAAAATGTCTGGGAAAGGTTACATCTAATAATGTTAACCAGAATTATACTAATTATTGCCCCGAAAATACAAACTTATCTCTATTCTCTTCAACTTACAAATTGTATAAAATAAGGTCCTTTGTTTGATTTCTTGATAAAATTTATATATGATGTCATTATTTTAGGAATATTTAGATAAAATACTCCTAAAATAATGAAGGGATTTGGCACCTAACATGCTCCATCTTTTGTTTTGTTTTGTTTTGTTATTTTTTGGATTTCTGAATGTTAGTCTACAATATATTACTCTTGTTTTCCTTAGATTGTAGGAAGCTTTGTACAGTACTGGCGAATCTTATTCCGGAAAAAAAAAAAAAAAAGTTCAAAAAAACCTTTTACCCACTAATTTCTGATCACGTCCTATTCAAATCCTACCAAAGAAAAAAAAAAAGTCAGCGGGTGGGACGTACAAGTTCCATATAGTCAATCAAGTAGAATTAACGAACTTGGAAGGGAAAAAAAAAGAAAAAATAAATTCGGGGAAGAAGATAATGTTATACTCTTTTTTTTTTTTTCTCTTTAATGTTTTTATTTATGGGTAATGTTGTAGACGTGCCTCTATTATTTCAAAAAGGACCTTATTTGATATATTTTTACATTCATGGAAAATGGACAATATATATTAAAATTTGGAGGTATATTAGACCTAAAGCTAAGGAGAAAATTTAAATTTACGCTATTTGTTTCTATGGGGTTTAACTTATTTAAATAGGCTAAAAAATCTATTTTTCTACTCATTTTTCCACACACACACACACACACACGTACACACAGAGACGAGCACATTTTGAGTAGAAACATCTCCAAAAGAAAATTTGCTATTTGCATGTTTTGTTTTGCTATGAGTTAATGAAGAGGAATATCAATGTCTAGTAGTAACACCATAAAAAAAAATTTTCGTTCACCATAATTGCTTATCTCTTCTAATGATTTTACGCAGCTGGACTGTTAGCAACAAGAACAGTAGTTGGAGTTTCATTCGTGGTTGCCTTAATCATTTACAAATGGCGAAGACGGCATTTATCGATGTATGACGGCATTGAAGAATTCCTCCAAGGTCAAAACAACCTCATGCCCATACGATACTCTTATCGGGAAATTAAGAAGATGACTAAAGGCTTCAAGGACAAATTGGGTGAAGGAGGCTTTGGTTCTGTGTACAAGGGAAAGCTTTCTAGCGGTCACTTGCGCAATCAAAATTCTCAGTAAATCCAAAGCTAACGGGCAAGATTTCATCAATGAAGTTGCTACCATTGGAAGGATTCACCATGTCAATGTCGTGCGATTAATCGGTTTTTGTGTCGAGGGTTCAAAGCGTGCTCTTTTATATGACTTCATGCCTCTTGGATCTCTAGAAAAGTATATTTTTTCTGGAGAAAAAAGGGATCACTCGTTAAGTCTTGATAAAGTATTTGAGATCGCACTAGGAGTGGCTCGAGGAATTGATTATCTTCATCGAGGATGTGACATGCAAATCCTACATTTTGATATTAAGCCTCACAACATTCTTTTGGATGAGAATTTTATTCCGAAGGTTTCTGATTTTGGACTAGCAAGACTATGTCCATTGGATAATAGTATCATATCTTTAACAGCAGCAAGAGGAACCATCGGATACATAGCTCCAGAATTGTTTTACAAAAACATTGGAGGAGTTTCTTACAAAGCGGATGTCTATAGTTTCGGAATGTTATTGATGGAAATGGCGAGCAGAAGGAAAAACTTAAGTGCAAATGCTGAGAATTCAAGTCAAATTTACTTTCCTTCATGGATATATGATCATTTAGCAAAAACATGATGTAGAAATGGAAGATCTAACAGAAGACGAAAAGGAAACGATAAAAAAGATGATCATAGTAGCATTGTGGTGCATACAACTAAAGCCTTGCGACCGCCCTTCAATGAGCAAAGTCATAGAATTGCTCGAAGGCAAAGTTGAATGCCTGCAAATGCCTCCAAAGCCTTCTTTTTATCCACAAGAGAACTACAGTGCAGATGCTGGGCAAACATCCAAGGAAACATGCTCATCGGCACTATCTGACGAGGAACTCTCTGAAATTAGTTTGATCTCGAATGCATATTAGGAGATAGATATTATTATCGATTCAAGTTTGTTGAATTACAAGAATCACTTTGTGAGTTTGCATATGATATACTTATTATCAATTGATCTTTTCTTTAATCTATCTTTATCGTTTAAATATAATTTTAAGGAAGACTTTTGAATTTTTTCACATGTTTCAAAAGAAGAAAACTATTTTTTTTTCTTTTTCAAACTTAAGATTTTAGACAAAAACAACTTCTATATTGGGTTTTGGTATAATATCCATAATTATATAACCTTTTATCTTGTCACCGGAAAATTTTCAATCTTGATCGGCACAAGTATTCTGAAAAATAAGTAAGGATAATAGAGGATCTAATGGAAATGATATTAAAGACACAGATCTAATTGTTGATTCGAGTATGGTTAATTAAAAAATCACTTATGAGTTTGCATATGTATAACTTTATCTTTTTTATTTTCATTGACAATTTGTACCTTTAGGTTAAAAATGTGTATCAAACACTTCCGATTGATAACCATATGCTTTGATATTCTTAGAGAAAATGTATATTTGACTTGCAAATGAGTCGTCTTAATGACACGTGAGTTGGAAATTGGTAACATTGTTTTGATTTGAACCCTATTGTTTTTTTTTTAATTATTTTTCAAATATTAAAAACCTTCTATTTAACTTCTCATGAGAATTTAAGGTTTTTTCTTTTAATGTTGCTCTCATAAAATTGTAGTGATGCCATTTTATGAAAATATCTAAAGTAAATTAAATAGTAATTTTAAAATATTTAAAATAATTAAAATTTTACCAAGTAAATTAAAATTTTAATAGGTAAATTTCTTTAAAAAAATTTACTAAGTAAATAACGTATTAAGTAAATAAATATTTATCTGATAATATATTAAATAAATCATTTACTTGATAAATTTGTTATTTCTCTAATAATTTGAAAATATGTTGTTTATTTTAATTATTTTCTTAAAATTGTTATTCTTTCTTTGTTTACTTTCTTTCTCTCAAAAAAAAGAGCGGGCCACGAGGTGGGCCCATGCTTTATTTGTTGGTCTCAACTTGGGCCACTACACTTTTGGGCTGATATCACGAATCAGGCCCAATGGTTGGCCCATCACTTATTTCGACAGATTTGTCAAACTCCGAAACTTTCCTTATAAGATAAACCGGGTTCCATGAACCGAACCGGTTTCTCTCGCAAATTAACACCCACACCACACACCACACGCACTTTCTCTCTCCTCTTTCTCTCTCTAAAAATCTCTCTGCTCACCCACCTTACCCTCTCTCTCTCTCTCTCTCTCCTCTCTCTCTCTCTCTAAATCCCTCTCTTTCTCTCTCCCAATTACCCGCCAAAACCATACTTCAATTTCTCACTTCCAACTTTTCGTATTTTCGTTCCCCTCTCTCTCGCTCTCTTGCTGGTCTTTGATCCCAACGCGGCGTCGTTCTAGAGCTCCATTCTCATGGATTACGCGGCGGGCGACGAGATGTCGGAGAAGAGGCCGGCGGAGAACGGGGATTCGGAGGCTCGGCCGACAAAGAAGCCGAGAATTGGGAATGGGAGCGGTGGAGCGCTCAAGAGAGTGGCCGAGATCGTGCTGGTTCTGTCGGCGATGGCGAAGATTCGGGGCGGGAAGAAGCCGACGGAGGCGGAGGTCGAGCTAATGGCGGAGGCGAGGGAGAAATTGGTCGAATTGTGCGAAGGATTGGCGCCGAAGGATATCGTCGGCCAGGATGCGATCGGGACTGTGATTGAGGATTTGGGGCTTAATGCCAAGGCTAGGGATCAGAAATTAGGGTTTAGAGGCCCTAGGTTGACGATTGTGGAGAGGTTTTCGCAGGCGAAGAGGAAGGTATGGCGTCAATTTCGTTGCTTTTTGTGATTTGTTTTGAGTTTTGTTTGAGAGACTTGGAACTTTTCACTTTTTTTTCTAGGCTTTTAGAGTTAACAAAAGGTTCTAGATTGTTGCATAATTGGCTTAACTTTTCGCATGGAGTGATTGTAAGGTATGATGATGGTATGTGACTGGGGTTTGTAAAGTTTCTCTTTTTTTTTTTTTTTTTTTTTTTAAATTACTAAGAAATGCAAATAGAGAGAGGATTCCCGGACAAAGTCAGGAATTATTACGAGGGGGCTGATTATGATGAACATTCAATTATCAAGTGTCACAATCTAAGTCATTAATTACTGATGGGAAAATATCTCGATAAGATTATTTTTCGGTCTAATTGTTTATGTCAATGCTATATTTAGTACAAAAGTGTAATAATAGCGTATCTGATGATGCTCTAAGTGTGTATGGTGGAGGCTGTTTGTAAATTTGTACAAAAATACATAGGCTGAGAAGAAATAAACAGAAAAAGTTGAGGGGGGGGATAAAGGGGGATATATGTAAATTTTGTACATAAATATGTGAGCTGAAAAGAAAAAAATGAAAAAGTTTAGGGAGGGCTTGGCTTCGTCCCTGATTGTGTTGGATGAGGATAGAAAAAAACTATGAACCATTTGAAATTTTTGTTGATTGGGTCAGACTTACTTCCATGTCTGGCAACTTTGATATTGAGTAGGTCACCCCTGATGTGATGAACCAAATGTCTTTGGATTTCTTCAGTTTGAATGAATGAAGTTTTTTCTTAGTGTAAAAAAGGTCTTATAAATTGTTGTACAATTCAACCAAAATAAGGCTGGTTGGACCATAGTTCTAGCACAAGTGAAGGTGGAAAACAAATAGACTTGAATTTTTTTCTTCCTTGAACTAGCTATGTACTAGCTTCTTGTTGATCTACAACTAAGAGATAGGAAGCCAACTATGCGAAAAATCTTCAATTTTTTTCTTTTAAAAATATGGGAGTGGGAGTGGGAGTGAAGGGATTGAACTCTACACCTTACGGTGGAGTTAGCTGTGGGATTACCTTTAGATTATGCCTACAACAATGAAAAATGTTCAATATCATGTGCTTACAGCTACTATTTGGTTTGGGGCCTTGTATTTCATTTTACAGCTTGGCTTATGCAGAGAAAAGTGTAGTTTGAGTTTGGATTTTTATCTTTTAGGACTTTCATTTTGTTGCCAAATTGCTATAGCAGTTTCATAAGCAGTTATTTTGGTGCTAAAACCACCAGTTAGCTGCCGAGTTGAATTTTAAATCAAGAATGATATCTTGACGTTTATGGCTTACGTTCTGTAGTATCAGAACACTTTATTATAGGATTAAATATACCTTTATAATAATTCTTGACATGAATCATGTTTTCTAGATGGAAGAATCCAGGAAATTTGCTGCACAATCTTCTCCCTACACTCAGCCAGTCCAAACAAGTTTTAATGCAGCAGCCGAAAACCGTGGGACTTCCCATACTGTGAGAATGATTCCATCAGATAAACCAATTCATCCGCCAATTTCTTCTGGGGTCACCTCAGTTCCACTAGGTCATGTTTCTACAGCAGCTCCATCCATCCAGTATCAATTGCCAACCAATGACTTTCCTAACAGTAGTAATTTAGGAAGGGAGTCATCTTCCTCTATTTTGCCTCGAGTTGAAAGGGCCCAACCCCAAATCAAAGTAGAGGGAGGACCGAATGCCCCTTATGCATCACAAGGACAAGGTAGCGTCAATACAAATGCCTTGTTATTTCTCGTATAAAAGACAACTTGAATTGTACTTTGCATATCATCCCAGGATATATGTATATATATAATAATTGACATGGTATCTAACTTTAACAAATGCTTTAGTAGTTTAGTTATGAATTCTAACCTTATGTGTTATCTGCTTGCAGTGAGTGGGTCTGCAAATCATCAACTAGTGAATGCTCCAACATGGTCTGTACATACTCAAGCTCCTAAAAGTGGACCAGAACAAAGCAAGATGCCAAATAATACTCCAGTCAAGGTTGATGGAACTGCTCAAACAAGTGTATCTCGGGCAACTCCTGTTGCTTCTAGAGATCAAAACTTTAGGTCATTCCTTACTCAACCAGCTCCTGGAAATTTTGCTACCATGCATCAGCAATTGCAACCCGTAAACTATGCTCAACCTTCTTCACTTTCTAACAGTCACAATGAAATTGCAAAGATGGTTCAGAAGTTAATACAACCCAAGCTTCCTGATCATCCCACATGGATTCCTCCATCAAGGGACTACATGAATAAGGCTTTAACTTGCCAAATTTGCCATCTTACCATCAATGAGGTGGATAATGTGCTTATATGTGATGCTTGTGAGAAAGGATATCATACTAGGTGTGCACAGTCATCTAATCAAAGCGGAATGCCTAGAGGTGAGTGGCACTGTTCGAGGTGCTTGGCATTAAGCAATGGAAAACCTTTACCTCCTAAATATGGCCGTGTAATGAGAAGTGTTACACCAACAAAAATTCCTTCCAGTACAACTGGAGTTTCGTCACCTTCAGAAAAGAAAGTAGGAACCGAAGAACCAAAGGCCAATCAGCAGAAGATGACTCCAAATGGAAGCTCTGATTTACAGAGTCTTGCTCGTACTGGTGGTGCAGCTCTGGGGAGTGGTAATTTTAATTTGGCAGCGGAGTCCAAGAGTCTAGACTCCATAGAAACCCAAAAGAAAGTAGATGAGAAACCTGTTTTAGGAAGTTGTGTGAATATCTCAATGAAATCTGAAGCAGCATCTGGTTCTTCTGCAGTTGGTTCTTCACCTGTTGCTTTGAGTGAAAGCTGCTCCCAAGTTGTCAAGAATTCAGAACCATCAGAACCTATTAAATTTAATCTCCCACCTCTCAGTGAGACGGTGGATGTTAAGGCTGAACCTTCTCAACCCTCTCATGACTCACATGTTGTTGACCAATCGGGGCTTCCAAACTCTGGTAAAGTTGCATCCCAGGAATGTCAAGAGGATCTCTCAATAGCGAAAGATCCCGACAAATCTCATATAAATGAAAGTTCAGTCTGTGTTATAAATTATGATATTAAGCGAGAGGAGCAAGATGGTGCCCTGGAAAACATTGTTGAAAGTTCTGCAACCGGCAGTGGGGTTGGGGAGCATTCAGCAGATTCCATAGAAGGCATGCGTCCTGTTGAATGGGTTGGTCATACAATTGAGGTTGACGACAAGAGAACTTTTTACCAAAGTTGCCGTATTGATGGAGTAATATACAAACTGCAGGACCATGTCGTTTTTCGTTCTTCTAGTGGCAAAATGTTGCCTGCAAAACTTCAGGCAAGCAAACCTTGAACAACCAGGATTACTTGTGGAGTTTTTACCTATGAGATATGTAAACTTTGTTCTTTTGGGATACAAGCTTTTAAATGTTCTAATATGTTCTAATTTTCATTTACTGCAGTCCATGTATGAGGATGGCAAAACTAGATTAAGGTTGTTTCGTCTAAGCAGATACGATTTTCCCAGTGACTTGCCAGAGAATGTTGGTCGCCCTTGTACCACTGACAGCAATGAGGTAGAATATTTTCTTTATTTCTTTTTTGAATTACTACAATTTCCTAATATGTTCTGCCGATATTAGGGATTGGGGCTGGCATGTAGTTGAGAAGTGGTAGGGATCGACTGAGGTTTTGTGTGTTGATACTGACTTGCACACTATGTACACTCTCTTTTCTACGTCATGTTCCTTTATCTTCCATTAGAATTTGTGTCTTAATTTTGTTTATGGCCCCTCATGCCTTTCTTTTCTCGTGTTGCTTGATACCAAGTTCAATTATCCATATGGAAATTCAAATCAACTTTATCAATTGGGTGTAGGTTTTTGAAACTGATTGTTGTGTTACTGTAACTGCTGGATACGTTCAAGGCCCCTGTGAAGTTCTTCCTCCTATCAAATTTAAAGAAGAAACTGAAAGACGGAATTCATTAGGTCTTGAGCCTAGTCATGGACTTCGACCAGTTTTTCTTTGCAGGTACGTGTATCTTCATTCATGTCTGATACTATCTGCATTCTACCAACAGTTTGGAGTGAGGAAACAACTATGCTGAATGATCAAATTATAGTGCTCTAGATGTGAACATGCATTTCCTCTTACACTTTTCTTGTCAACCCAATCTGTTTGACATGAGAGAGTATCCCCCTGATCATGTTATTTGTTTCTTACCAACCCAAGTAGAAAATCTTTTGGTAGAGTTGGCTCTTTTTTATTAGAGAGCAATTTTGTTTTACAGATGGTTTTATGACAAGTTTAAAGGGTCATTTCAACCCTCTCGTAACTCGCACGTTGTAGACCAATCAGGACAGCCAAATTCTGCTGAAGTTGCATCCCAGGAATGTCAAGAGAATATTTCCGTGGTGAAACAGCCAGATAAATCTCATAAAAGTGAAAGTTCAGACTGTAGTTTGAAGTATATTCAGCAAGATGATATCGAAAGTTCGGCAACTGGGAGTGGGGTTGTGGAGTATCGGGAGATTCCATATACGGCATGCATCCTGTTGAATGGGTTGGTGATGCAATTGAGGCTGACGGCAGGAAAACTTTTTACCAAAGTTGTCGCATCGACGGAGTAATATACAAACTGCAGGATCATGTCATTTTTCGGTCTTCTAGTGGCAAATTGTTACCCGCAAAACTTCAGGCAAGCAGAAGCTAACTACTAGGATTAGCTGTTGAATTTTTATATGAGCTATAACTATTGTTTACTTAACAATCGTGTTAAATGTGCCATTGTTCTTTTAGTTGTTTGAGGTGGTTTTTGTTTAAACTTTTTTTTTTTTTTTTTTTTTGTTCATTTGCTCCAGTCCATGTACGAGGATAGCAAAACTAGGTTAAAGTGGTTTCTTCTCAGTAGATACTACTTCCCTGGTGAGTTACCCGAGAATGTTGGCCACCCTTGTATCACCGACAGCAATGAGGTAAAATACTCTCTTGTATGTTTCCTTTCTGCATACAATTTTCAAAAGGTGTTCTATTGATATTTGAGATTGGGGTCAGCATGTCCATAGAAAAGTTGCAGGGACCGACTGGATTTTCTTGGTGACAGTATACCGACTTTTTCACTTTACATTCTCTTATTCAAACGTTTTCTATCGATATTTGAGATTGGGGTTTGGCATATCAGTAGAAAAGTTGAAGGGATCGACTGGGTTTTCGTGTCGACAATATACTGACTAGCACGCTTTACATTCTCTTATGCACGACATGTTCCTCTTGCTTGCAAAGGAATTTTGGCTGTAGTTTAGTTATGGCATTGGCCCCGTGTCCCTTTGTTTTGTTGTGTTGCTTTATGTCATGTTGAAGTATCCATGTGGAAGGGCATATCAACTTGATGATTCTGTTGTAGGTTATCGAAACTGATCGTTGTGTTACTGTAATTGCTGGATATGTTCACGGCCCTTGCGAAGTTCTTCCTCCCACCAAATTTAAAGAAGAAACTGAGAGACGGAAACAGTCGGGTCTTGTTCCTGGTAACGGACTTGCGCCAGTTTTCCTATGCAAGTACGTGTATCTTCATTCACATGCTACAAACTTTGATGTCTGTTTCATACATTTTTGTTCGTATGGCTCTCTAGGCATGTAAATTCAATAGTTATGATATCCATGTTTTACCGAAAAAGAGGGGCAAAGAAAGGAAGGGCAAGACAACATGTGTTAATTCTGCTTTCTAACATGGTTTAGAGTGAGGAAAAAACTACATTTCATGAGCTAATCTAAGTACTCAAGATTTGAAATATTCATTTAGCTCTTTTCATATTTCTCGACTCTCGTCAACCTGATCCGTTCACCAAACACAAAATATTCTATAAGAATTAGCTATTTTTGATGATAACTTTTTTCTTTTTTTTTTTTTTCAACAGATGGTTTTATGACGAGTTTAAGAAGTCATTCCAGCCGGTTTCTGATTGATCCGGTTGTATATACATGCATACTCCACTCGATATTTTCTTCTCTCCCATTGGTGTACGCAGCTGTCTTTCAACTGGTAATGTTAGATCTTAGCCTCCTATGATTGAAACTCACAAATTGATATTAGAGTTGGTGTTTTTAACCGTCGTTAGCATTATTCTTATGTAGCCTGTGCCAGATTGGGCCTGCCCCGAGTACCAATGAGAGTTCCATTTTTTAGGTACTATGATTTCCAAGATATGTAGTTGCCTAGTTTCGTAGGTTCATAATATTCCCAACAGACCCTAATAGGCTGCCTTGAACTGTGATTTTAGTTATTATTTGTGGCATTGTAATATTATTTATGATCAACATTTCTTTTTATTGCAGCAAAAATGAAAAACTTTTTTTTTCTTAGTTGTCAAGAATTGTTCCATTAAATTTTTTTTTTTTTTTTTTTTTTGGCTTTTTTATGGGCAAAGAATCCGTTAAAAAAAATAGTAGAAAATGACATTTCACAGTCATTCAACTTTTAAGGCAAAATGATCATAGCTTCTATCAAAACTTAAAAGTATGGTAATGGTTGAAAAGAAAAATTAACAAGAAAACCGTAGATCCTGCTATGGTTTAAGAACCTAATAAGCCACTCCTAGCGACAGCTTTCCTTTACATTTAGGATTGCTCCCGTCTTTTCTCCCTAAGTTTTGGGTCTCTAAACTTTACAAACTCACTTTATTGTCTAAATTTTACTTTAATCATGCTTAATTTATTTTATCAGAATTTTATTAAAAATATATGGGAAAAAAATAGTAAGTTAAATGTGGTCATGTGATTTTTTTTATTTGTTTTAGTAAAATTCCGAATAGAATGGATTAAGGAAGACTATTTACCTTGTTTTCTCATTTGTTTTTAACTGAAATTATAATTATAAAATGGGTAAAGTATGGTTAAATTCAAATTTAGATGATAAAATACGAGTTTTTAAATTTCATATGACAAAATAGGAATGATCTCAAATTGATGAGTAATCAGAATAACCCTTACTTTTATCAGTAACTAAAGTACAAGGAAAAAAAAAAAGTGATTTAGGAGAATAAGGATACACAATTTTATTCCAATATTTCTGAATTCCAACATTGGCTCAAGATTGAGAAAGCGTAGTAAATGCAACAAAATTAAACATGCTTTCGTATTTGATAACTTGTTACCCTTCGTTCGACATGCAATACAATCGAAGTAACATCGACAAAGCTAATCAAAATGATGTTGCTTGGTTTTTAAAAAATAAAACTAATAAAAAAATAAAAGAAAATAAAGATTTTGCTTTGTTCTCGAGATCCAATCACTTCATCTCATTAGAAAATTTTGAAAAATCCTAAATTTCATGCAGACCTATTGCCATTCCCAATAACACCTTAACTTAAGTTGCTATAGCTACACAGCCTATACCCTCACATCCAATTTATGGTTTCTTCTGCTAGATCCATTGCCTCTTTTATGACCACAAAATTTGGAGAAAATAGAAGAAACCCATCATTATTGACACGTTACTCTCTCTTACCATTGCTTAAAGCAAGTAACTTCTCTCACAAGGATACAGACAAAGCAAAGTTAATGTGACACATATAGATAAATGCTAAAGACACCAATTTCAGTTTTAATTTTTTAGTACTAATTAACGTAATAATGATTTGCTATTTTTTTATTGATATATAGATACAATTTTTTAATTTTAAAAGCCTGTCAATAGTAGAATGATATTGACACTCACATACTATGAAGGTCATTACTCAAAAATTGATATTAGAGTTTCTCAATACAGATAAAACAAAACAAGTTAATGTGAGATATATATGTGTGTGTAGTAATCCTAGAGATATTAATTTCAATCACAAATTTTAAGGACTCATCACTAAAAAAAAATAAAGGACAATTCACATACTACTTAGTTAATTTATACTTAAAAATTAGAATTGAAGTTGGTGTTACATATATCTGTAGGTGTATATATATATAAGATGTCATACACGCCATATTTTCAATCCATATTGTTTTTTGACACTCATTCATAGAAAAACCGCGTATAGGGAGTCTAACTGACTAATAACCTTGTAAACCAATCAACCCTAACAATAAATATAAATATATATATATATATATATATATTCATAAACAAAATCACAAAAGAATCCATGTGAATTAATAAAGAATATAGATTAGGAGAGGCTAAATCTTTAGCTTCAACTTTCTCGTGACAAATCTTCACAATATTTTACTTGTTAGACTTAACCCTTCTGTCGTCTAAGATCCCAACCTATGTCTCATTTTGCCTAATAAATATTAGCACCAAAACTTTACTCATGTTGTTTTGTTTGAACAAATTTGGGAAGACTGTTCCTTAAATAAGTAACAAAACTAGGCTTTGGATAAGGCGTTCTATGTGGATAGATTTCTTGTTCTAATGGTCTAGAATGGTCTTTTTTAATTAGGCTAAGGGATCTTGTCTACAAGTAAAATACCTAGCCGTATGGTGTGCAAAGATCCCAATTATAAGCAATATCAACTGAATTTTTTGGTAGTTAAACGTACTTTTGTTTTGAGTGTAGAGTTTTGAATGAAGCTTGTAATCCTTGGTTTCACATGCAAACCCCTCAAAAAACTAATAATCCTTAACTTACATAGGATTCCTTTTTCCCTCCCTCTCTCTCTCTCTCTCTCTTGAATATATGGAGAGAAAGAGTAGAAATGTCCACTCAAATTTATTAAAAAGAAAGAAAATGAAAACAAAAATAGAGAAAATAAAAATTCAGTCTTAATAGCAAATCAAATCAAACAAAACATGAAAAAAAAAAAAAAAAAAAAAAAAACCATTCATAAAAGGTGAACGAATTCAAAGTAAAATTGGATTCATTTCTATATTTTGTAATTTCTTTTTTCAGATCAACGATTGTACCTCTTCACATCAATCTTCATAGTGTGATTATCAAGTTTTTCAGGAAGACCATCTAATTCGCCAGAAAGGATCAATTTAAACCCTCTAATTGTTTCTGCTAGACCAACATATTTTCCTGGGGAACCGGTAAATACTTCTGCTACAAAACTATACTAGTGACTTATCTAATTTTATTGTAGAAATTTTCAGGATCAATGATTGGACTATGCAAATGAGAAATACCTTTTCTTGGATAAAGGAAGAGATTATTCGATTCATTTCTGTATTGCTCATAATATATATAATAACTTAGAATAGAATAAACACTTAGAATAACGAAAGAAATTATATTTGTTGAGAAATGTAAAATCGTATGGATACGACCCTCATTGTGCATCTCGATCCATTCTCTTTCTTTGTCATTCTTGGTGTTCAAAATCTCTTTAACATCTCTTGCTCTATTTGAAGAGGATGTAGAATTACTTTGATGTTTGGTGTTACGTTATTTTCTTGATTTGACAGGTATGAATATTACTTCTCCTTTCTCAACTTGATCCACCCTAATCCCAACAAAGCCTTGTCACTATATTGGCTTCCTCCGTAGCTTGATTAAAATGGCAATAAAAATTAATGTGATTGAAATGGTACCTAATTGATTGAAAAAAGTTTTTGTCATTAATTCTTGAGTTCGTCCTTGTATTGGTGTTTAGGATTCCTTTTTCTTTTGGTACATGTATAATGTCATTAGGGCCTTTATACAACTCTATTCTTTTTTTTTTTTTTAAGTAAAATATAATTTGTCACGTAAAAAAAAATTAGGGTAAAACAATTGTTTCAGTTTTATTAAAACTCACAAAATTTTACATGTATATATACACTCTTAATGTTCATCATAAAATTTTCATGATTGTGTGTAACTGCTCTTGTTTTTATATACAACACGGGATCAAACTCGTTCCTTCCCAAATTCAACACCGAGTTAAACGAAATCTCTTATATGAGATTACTCTTTCAATGCTTAGCTTGTGGTATCGCTAATTATGGTTCAGTTATGTAATTATATCTATCTTCAACAGATTCTAGATGAGTTTTAAAAGGGATCAAAGACATAATGATATAGAAAACAAGTTGCATCTAATAATGCCACTTCTCTTTTCTCCATTCAAATCCAGAGGTTGTAATATACACCTTGCGTCCCATTACGACTAATGATTCAAAAGACTACAAAGCCAAATAATACATTTATTATATTTATTTATATATATATACTAGCTAGTTCATCTCTAACTAGCTGCTAGGATTGAAACAAACTAGCTAGTTCATAACCAAAGATTCAAGCAAAATCTAAAGGGGAGCCACGGTATTTGAAAAAAAAAAAAAAAAAAGTCAAAAAGTCAAAAAGTTCATGCATGCCCACAAGGATAAAAAGGAAAAATAAACTACCATCTCTTTTTTGACCATTCCACCCCATCTTATGATCTTTCTGTTACTTATTCAACTGTACTTTTTCACCCCCTCCTCCTTTGCAACAAAACACCATAGCCATAACAATACAATAAACTAATCGAACCCCATTAAAAATAAAAAGCTTGGCCCCACAAATCCAACGGTGATGATCCTTTCAAAAGTTGGCACAACTTTAGTATTATATTAATGAAAAGGAAGATGATCATATTGTATATAAGCTCTCAAATCACTTTTATATATACATATATGAAATATATGAAATGTCTCAACTTCAATAGTCGAACAGATCTAATAATTATAACATTTAATTTAGAAACTTGTAACAACTAATTAATTTACATATAATTTTTAGAATATTATAACATGATATTATCTAGAATTATTTGTACAAATGATAAGTATTAATGAAAAATATTATATTAAAATTAACTGATTGTTACAATATCATAAAAAATATATATCTATTAGTGTCATTTTAAAAGGATGACTGATCTAAGATAATGAGCACAGATATATATATATATATATATATTTATTGTCTTTGGAGGGCCTATCTTTTAGAGGTAAATCATATAAGTTGAAAATTAAATGAAGTAAACACCTACATAACTATAGGGTAGTTAGGACGTTAAAGATAAAGGTAATAATAAGATTATGTAATAAAGAAGAAAAAAATGGTGAGGCCTAGTTTCACGTGAACCGGCGACTATCACGGCGGTTTTAGAACTTTGAAAAACTTGAAAGAGTGAGACAGACAGAGAGAGAACCTGCAAAAGAAGAGAGAGAAAGAAAGTTATATATGCATATATATATATATATAATATTATATAGTTAGAGAGAGAGAAAGGAGAGAAAATTTGGAGAAACAAGATTCCGGGTCTTTTGTGTTTTAATTATTTTGGACCGACTTAAAAAGGTCGCAAGTGTTAGTGTTAAATTGTTTTAAATACTTTTAATTAATTCCCGGCCCTTTCCTTTCCTTTTCATCTTTTTTCATGGAGTGGTGAGTTATTTAATCATGAAAAGTTTAGTTTTCAGTCAACTTCCCGGAATTGGAAGAAGCAAATTTAAATTTCATAACCACGAAAAAAAAAAATTTTCTTAACATTTATTTCTTACTGTCTGAATTTTTTTTTAGTTTTGTGATTCAAACTTGAAATGATGATTCTTTCTGTTGTCTGGGCACAGAAGAAAATTTCAACCAATCGCTTTTAGGCTTTAGAAAAATTGAAAGTTCGTTAGATAATTATAAATATTATAGCAATAAGAATATTATACTTGTATAATATTTTTCTCTATTAATTTATTATTTTCCAATCTTTTAGTATTTTTCTTTGGTTATATTTAAATGTATACTATTCATTTAACGTATATTTGGTACATGAACCTATATATTAATGTTGTGTTCGAATGATACATAGAGAGAGAATTAGCTCAAAATCTTTGTTATGCATAATTTGGAGTTCAAGTGATGTTTTAGTTTTGGATGCTTATGAACACTTGAAAAGAACGATTTGTTTGAATCTTTCATAGGTTTTCTTGACCGGCCAATGCTAATCCACCAAAGATGACTAAGATTCAAGAGCCTAAAAAGCATTTAGTTAGTAGAAAAAAAAAAAGTGATTATAGAATGGGGTGCAAATTGAACCTTGATTTCTGGGGTGATGGTTTTTATTAATCACAAAATAATAAATCATGATTTGGCTTTTGATAGATTTCCTTAGAAAACCCCATTATTAATCTCATGACGTCCCCTAACTCGCCGACAATAAAACTACACTTTAAACTAAAAAAAATAATATTAACAAAAAAAAATAGAAAAATTAGTAATGATATTATAGGTTAAGTCCTTTTTTAATTTTTTTTGTTGGACCATTGTATTTGAATGCAGAAAATTAGGCATAATTGCCATTTGCTACGTGTTTATCAATTTGTCGTTGTCATTATACGTATTTGTTAAGGGGATAATTAGACAATAATTTACGTGTAAACTTTGTTTATTTTAAGCATATATAGCAGAAAAGCAGGAAACTTATATGATTTATTAAGTAGTGAAATTGGCCATGTCATCCAATTAAAAAACATTTTATGTTTCATTATTGCTTTGGCCAACAGTGTGAACCATATTATTATTATACATACATGAAATGCACTGTATCGCTTCCCCAATTGGAAGCTACTTATGTGCTACATGATGACTATTTCTTTCTTTTTCTGGCTTGGTGTGCTTCAAAAAAAATAAATAAAAATAGATTGTTGTGCTTCAAAATAAATAAATAAAAATTGTCTGGTTTGGCTCAATTTTTGCAAATAATCCTAGGCTGGTTGCGACTGGCATGGCATTTTGGCACTCCAATATTTATGCTTTCATATATATATCTCACGCAGGCCACTCCATTTATGATGACTACTTTACAACCAGCTTGTAATAAAAAGGTGATCAATTAATTATAGATTAAATGACTAATTATTAAGATTGTCTTTCAACCAACAAAGCTATTTATTAGAAAATAGTTTATTCGTTTTCTATATATACCATTTTTTTTTTTTTTTTGTAAACATTAGAAATTTTCTTTATGTTGTTGAGGACTTGAGATAAGATCGTACAATTTGCATAGTAGTACTTGCTTTACTTGCTAGCTGCTATTTCGTTAGAAACTACTTGAGAAAAAGGCCAAAAAAATGCTTTTGTTAGAGTTCATGAAAACGAAGTAGAGATCTACTTGATATACTCAATGAAGACTCAACAGAAAGATCTAGGATACTGTAGTATATACATTTTAATTAGCTTGGCGCTCATTATTCTAAAGACTTTATATCTCACCTTAACCCTCTAATATTTTGAAAATTGGAAAACAAAATACAAATAAACTATCTATCTGGTTAAATATCCTACAAGAAAAAGACTACGGAAAAAAAAAAAAGAAAAAAAAAAGGACACATGTATAACATTTAGGATTCAAAACTTAGATTTTCCTAAATTCTAATTAACACTAAAGATATTTATGTCGGCTCCTACTTCAATTTTTGATATTCATAAATAATCATTCTTTCATTTTTGGCGTTGTACATGTAAATAAACAATCTCCTTTTCTCCAACACCATTTATGATGCAATTAATAAAATTACATAATAATATAGGAAAAATTGGCGACAAAGTTCTTGATATGATCTAAGAGCAATGTTTTTCATGAAAAGAGACAAAAACAAAGAAGCCCGCCAACAATTTCCAACCATATATAGGTTGAATTATATATATATATACTGTATATATATGTCGCTTTTGATTTTACTTTTCTTCACTCTAATATCCTTTTTTTTTAATTCAAATTATCTACTTTATCACCCACTATGTTTTCAAATAATGTCAGCCCCTTGGAAATGTGAGAAGTTAGTCCTTTCGTGAGACATGCGAATGCATGTGATCATCATGAATAAAATGGTAAATATTTCACAGGTCATTATCATTCTTTTATGTGTGGCACTACAAAGCCATACATATACTGTATATTTACATACCATATATTAATCTATTGTTTGTTCCCTTAAACTGAAAAAATGGCTATTTTTCAGGGTTCGTCAAATTTTAGTAATTTACATTCCGAATTTTTAATTTTGATAATTTTATTTTTAAGTTTTATGGTTTGTTAAAACATGTCTCGTGTTACTAACTTTTCATTAAATTGATCAATTTAATGATTTGAATTTAGAATATTTGCATTAGGATTTAAATAGGATATAGACATATATATACTTTATTGGATACATGATTGGTTTTCCGTCCTTAATAAATTAGGTACACATGGGCTTCTCGTCATCAGTTTAATAGGAAGTTAAGTGAAATGAGACACAAAACAATGATTAGAAAGTTTGGAAAAAATAATTGTCAAAAATTAAAAATTTGAAATGTAAGTTATCAAAGATCAACTAAAAACAATACAATAGCAGCCCCAAAAAAAAAAACTAAAAAACCTAAAAACAATACAAAAAAAAGAGTTATATATATATATATGTATATGTATATAAATTCGTAAAGCAAGTGGCACTATAACATATCACATCGAAATTACAAAAGGACTAAATGGTTTAATAAGTTCAATGAATAAAAGCCTAAACATATTTCTTGTGAAACCTTTTGGAGTGATCATGCTGTACTATAGTGTCACAAAAGAATCTTTCTAATCGAACATAAACAAAATAATAAAAGAGAAAAAATGACGCAAATAAAAAGCAAATCATAATAATATTGTTTCACAAGTATATAGTATATGATTTTGTATCTTTGGAAAAGACGACAGATTAGATATATCAGGAAAAGGCTTCTCATGCGTCCAAAGAAAGAGAGAAGAGGAGACTTTTTTTTGTTGCGGTGCCACTAAAAAACATAAAAAGAAATAGTACCACCACATGGGCCAATTAGAGAGTTTTTTCATAAAGCACCCCCTATAGTCCCCCACCACTCTAAGATAAAATTTATAATTATTATTGTTGTCCTCGGCAATGTATACAATATAACTTCTTCTCACTCCATTGCTAAAAAAATAATAATTACAAAAAAAATTTTAAAAATTAAAAATTAGATAATATCTCTCTTGCTCTATCTATAAATATTCAACATTGGTTAGCCTCTCTTTCAAAGTACTGAAGTCACATATTTAGTATACATATACACACACACACACTCTCTCCATCTATCAATATTGAACATTGGTTAGCCTCTCTTTCAAACATATATATACATATATAGTATATATATACTCTCTTTCTCACACTAAAATGGCTCCCAAGGGAGATAATGTTGTTGTTTCTAATATGAAGCTTGAGAGGATGCTTAGCATGAAAGGTGGCAAAGGAGAAGCCAGCTATGCCAACAATTCCCAAGCACAGGTAATTGATTTCTATATATATTTACATCAATATTCTAGTTCTTTTAGTGTGTGTGTGTGTGTATGTAGTCGTTTTATGAGAGCTTTTTTACTTAATTATATATCTATCTATATATACATATATTTTCATTTCTTTGTAATTGTTGTAGTATTATAGCTTAATTAATCTCTTTGCAGGTATTGGCTTCTTTTAACAGTCTTTCTTTCCTTTTTCTTTTTGTATGAATCCTGCAAATTGATTTCAAAAATGTTATATACATATAAACTATCAACACTGATTTTACTAGAAAATAACTTTTTCATAGTGTAATTTTTGCTTACATACTTGCTGTGTTATAATAAATAAGTGTTGTTTGTGATTTTGTTTTTAATGAAGAGAGGAGATAACTATATCACGGTGTTCTACTCAAATTTTATTCAAAAAAAAAGGAAAACTTACTGAAAATCAAGGTGTTGTTTGTGATACTGTGTATGATATTTCATGATACTAAACTGTAACACCTTTTTTTTTTTTTTTTTTTGGTAATATATATGTGGTTTATATGGCTCTCAGTATTAAAGAAAAACAAAATTTTCTTAGGTCATTTCGAACTTAAGAGCTCATATTCATACCCCCCATCCCTACCCACTTAGCTAGCCCTAACTGGGTAAAGCTCTTAAGCAATCAAATAACCTCAAAATTTTCTTCATTATTTTGGATATATAATTTTCTATTATATCAATTCTTTACATAATAAATAAACATCTTATATTATTGTTGTTTCCCATGCAGGCCTTACATGCTAAATCCATGCTTCACCTCCTTGAAGAAACCCTAGATGGTGTTCAACTGAACTCCCCGGAGGTGCCATTTGTGGTTGTGGACCTCGGATGCTCTTGCGGCAACAACACAATCTACATCGTCGATGTGATCATCAAGCACATGATCAAGCGTTACGAGGCCTTGGGATACGAGCCGCCGGAGTTCTCAGCTTTCTTCTCCGACCTCCCTAGCAATGACTTCAACACCCTTTTCCAGATCCTCCCTCCTCTTGCCAACGATGGCGGCAGCATGGAGGAGTGCCTGGCCGCCGATAACCACCGCTCCTACTTCGCCGCTGGAGTCCCCGGCTCATTTTACCGGCGACTTTTCCCAGCCAATTCCATTGACGTTTTCTATTCGGCCTTTTCCTTGCATTGGCTGTCCCAGGTTTGGTTTTCATTGATGTCCTCTTTATTACGTCTCTATATATTGTATATAGTATATATTATATTTCTAATCAAGTTTGTTCCCAAGGAAAATATTTATAGCCTATATATATATATATATATATAGACCTTAGAAAACTGAAAATCTAAGATGTTGCAATATCTTAAACATAAGATTTCTTGCCGGCCAGACGATGGTCAAAAAGTTAATGCAACAAAAACTTATGGTCGTCAATATTGTAAGACAAAAGCAAGATATATACATATATATAAGACAAATATAATTTTATATAGGAGCTAAAATGTCTTCCCTATAGTGATTTGGAATTCACTCAACGTACGTTTTCATGATGTCAAAATTCATGTGCTATATTCTGTGCCTAATTAAATAGTCGGAGAATTTATTTCTTGTTGTACTATATTCATATTGGATACATATAGATCAGACAAATTTTATAGCAGGTTTTTGTTCTTTTGATACTAGAGAGAGAGAGAGAATTTTGTGTTTTACCCTAATCCTCATGATCTTGTCTAGAAGATATAAAACTTAATTTAGTGTTTTTAAATCGTTTTCACCATATTTCAAGCTTGTAAATTGGTTCAAAGTTTGGCATAGGTGAAATAAAGACGTATGTTAATTTGTTAATTTGAGTTAAAGTTACTTGACAGTAAATTTTGAGAGCGATTGACTTTGTCTACAATTGAGGTTTTAGCGGATGCCAACCTAGTTGAGATATGATATACATTAGTTTTCTATTTTTTTTTTTTTTTCAAATTTACCCTTATGTCCGGATATTAGAGAGAGAGGGTCTTCATGGTAATTTTAAGAGCATCAAAGCTATCTGATCATAAAGTTCATGAGAATATTATTATGGAGATATATGATATTATTGTAAACAAGCTAGCTAAGCTCATATTTTAGAAGCTCATTTTAATGACCTTTCTACTAACTAAGCCCCACCTTGACTTTTTGTTAAAGTTGCTAATATTAAAGTCATAAAGTGTAATTGGCTTTGTGATCATCCTATATTATACATTAAATTTGGTATATGTATACATATACATGCATATTTACATATAAATTACTAAAGTAAGTCTTTTCTGTCAACTTATCAAGTAGTTGTTGATTGTTACATTGTATTCAGGCTCAATCAATAAGAATATTTGATTAAAAAAAGAAAAGAAATAGATCAAAGAAAGATGCACCTCTTATTGGTCAAAGACATTGAATTGTCACACACACACACACACACAAAATTCTACAAAAATCACTTTCCAATTGACCTTAATATTTCTCTATTTATTTTATCTACATTTTACCATTTATAAATTTATAACATTGGTATGAAAAGATTCCATTCAAAAGTTCTGTCTAATTTTATAACATGTTCATATCACCGTTTTGATATTGTTTTCAAAATACTATTTAAAATTTTCTACGATGAAGTAATCAAAACATTCCGTAAAAATTTGAATTGACTGTTCAAATTGATTTTTCAAATCTATGATTCAAACGGACACAGGTGCCAGAATGTGTGGTAGACAAGAGATCGACAGCATATAACAGAGGGAGGGTGTTCATCCATGGAGCAAACGAGACCACAGCAAAAGCATACAAGAAACAGTTCCAAACGGACTTGGCTGGCTTCCTCAGATCAAGATCGAAGGAGATGAAGAGATGTGGGTCCATGTTCCTTGTCTGCTTGGGGAGGACCTCTGTGGACCCCACTGACCAAGGTGGAGCTGGTTTACTCTTTGGGACCCACTTTCAAGATGCTTGGGATGATCTTATCCAAGAGGTATTTATAATAATTATTATCTATATTTTACCACCCAAAATAACATTCTTTATTATTGTGTGCTTAGTGTGTCAAGTCAACATGCTTTACACCAAAATTTTTTTTGGCAGACCAAAAAGCAAACTTTGAAAAAAAAAAAAAAAAAAAAAAAAAAAAAAAAAAAAAAAGAAAAGAGGTATGATTAGGTGTTGTTGGTCTCACAAGACCTTATAATGAAATTCTACTGGTCATGATTAAACCTCATCAATGCTAGCCGTCGAATTATTCTCCAAAAATGAATCTAGCCCCTCCATTTTTTTCCCTTAACCGTGTCGGCAGAATAATGACTATTGGCAGCTGGTGGGTGGTCCATGTGCTCCTCATGACCCTGGGGAATTTTCATAGAATTATGTGATTAGAACACAACACAATCATGATATAGTGTAGCGAGACAAGGAGTACATTTTGATGCTTCTGATCATTTTTTGATCAAATGATGATCAGAAAAAACAAAAAAATAAAAAAATAAAAACATAAAAACATAAAAACATAAAACCCTTTTGATGTATTGTCGCTATACATTTATTTATAAAAGGACTACGCATACAGAGAGTTATTATCCTTTGCTGATCAATAAACGACTATGAATACGATTAGTTTTTAATAGTTTTTTCCTTAAAATTTAAGAGTTCAAAAAAAAAAAAAAAACCCAAGTCAGAAAAGGCTAACAAATACCCTTTTCATTTGGCCATTGAAAGAAGAAACAGAATTGAAATCTTCAGTTAATCCCTTCATAATATAATTTTTTTTTTAACTATAATTCTATACTTTGTTTGATGATTATAATGTGCCACAATAATCCATAGATAAATGTTCAACTCATAAGAACCATTAATTAATACGAAATCATGTGGTCATTAATAATCCTACTTATTTATATGTATAACAAACTTTAATCTTAAGTGAGCAAGAGGATTTTTTATGGTACCTATTATATATTACTTCACTTCTATGCATAACTCTGATTTGATATGATTCTAATTGGATCCCGATAGTTAAGAAAACATGTTCTCCGGTATGATTTTTTTTTTCCCTAACCGCATACTCTATCATAGCTCAATCCATTCAATCAAGTCCAATGAATTTGGTTGAATTGACAGCGTAACAGATTGTGAAGGCTAGGAATTGAACCTTAATCTGTCCAATCTGATCTATGAACACTTCTACTCTGTCGCAAAATTCTCTTATACGTTTTCACGTATATGCATATGTGGTCCAAAACTTACAAAAGAAGTTGTCATTGGTGTTATAATGATGATGATGATGATGATGATGATGATGATAATTCACAGGGCCTAATTAGTAGTGAGAAAAGGGACAACTTCAACATTCCAGTGTATGCACCAAGTCTACAAGACTTCAAGGAAGTGGTGGAGGCAGATGGGTCATTTGCCATAAACAAGCTTGAGGTCTTCAAAGGAGGAAGTCCTCTTGTGGTGAGCCAACCTGATGATGCTGCTGAAGTTGGTCGAGCCCTTGCCAATAGCTGCCGCAGTGTTGCCGGTGTCCTTGTCGACGCCCACATCGGCGACCACCTTAGTGAGGAGCTCTTCTCACGTGTGGAAACTAGAGCCACAACCCAAGCCAAGGAGCTTCTTGACCAGCTACAATTCTTTCACATAGTTGCCTCTCTTTCTTTTTCTTAGGAAAGAAAAGGCGACAAAAAAAAAAAAAAAAAAGGGAAATACTTTACGTTCTGACGGAGTCAAGTCAAGATGTGAAATATACAATAAACCCTTTTGGTGGATATCACACTAGTGGGGTCTATTGTGTATTTCACATCCTGATCCAACCCTAATCGGAATGGCTAGTAATACTCGATATAAAGGGCATTTAATAAATAGAGGGATATATATAGGTTTTTTTTTTTTTTAATTACCTTTTTCCTCTCTTTTGTTTGTTATTTGCATAGAAAAATGAGAAGAGTCCAACACACAAAAAGAGAGGAAGAACTTGTAAGGCTTTCTAAGGCTATCTTTTTTTTTTTCCCTTTCTTTTTCTTTGTTTTTTTTTTTTTTTTTTTACTTTTGTTTGTGTGGTCTATTGGGGGTGTTAATGTTTTTGCTGACTGTAGTTACTTTTTTTTTTTTTTTAATGTGCTTTTTGTGACTTTGTGTTTCCTTGATTGTAAACTAAGGTAAATAAAGTAAGCTACTTTTTCGTTTTGTTTCCTTTGTAGCTTATTATGAGGTCCATATATATGTGAAGTTACGTTGTATTAATGAAGGGTTTGCTTTTGTACCGTGCTAACGACTAGTGAAATTTTATTATTTTTTTTTTAATTTGATAACTTTGTTATTTGAAATGATTTTTACTTTGATATATAACTTTGTGAGTAAAAGCATTAGTTATTTCAGTTAAAGCTCATCAAATTATTTTATTATTCAGTTAAAGCTCAACAATTTTTTTATCTTTCTTTTCAAAAGTTTTAGACTATCTGTTCTCCTTTTTCCCTTTGTGGACTTGGTTAATTTATAACTTTATTAACAATTTTTATTTCAGTTATTTCAGTTAAAGATCAACCAAATTTTTAATTTGTTTCAGTTAAACCTCAACAATTTTTTTAACCTTTCTTTTCAAAAGTTTTAGACCATATGTTCCCCCCTTTTTCCTTTGTGGACTTTGGTTTTATAACTTTAGTGTGTTTCTACTTTCTTCTAACTTGCTAGCTAATATAATATTATTTTTACCCTCAAATAAGATATATATTTAAGTAGTAGGGAATAAAGTATCAATAGGTAGAGCAAATTGTTTGATCTTAATCAAGTTTTATTAAATTATCATAATTATTAATCTGATATGATTCTTACATGTGTGATGGTTAGTAAATCCTAGATAGAACAAAAAGAAGCATTTTTTTTCTTTTTTTGAAAAATACAAATAGAAAACAATTGGTACAAGAAAGATAATTCCAATGCTTAATCTAACATAAAATATCATTTATTAAGCTAAAGATCCTTTTTCCTTATTCCTCTAACCCCAAAACTACATAAGCACTTGAATAAATACATACACACACACACACACACATATATATATATATATATATATATTATTCCACAAAGAGAATCCACATATAATAAAATTCTCAAACATTCAACCAAAGATTCTCAATCTTGATCGTCAGATTCGACATCTGATGAATAGATTATGATTATATCAGCTTCTGATGGAAATCTAAAGCTCACCCTTTTCCTCACTTTCACACTTCGACTTCTACTCATTGAAGAAACAACTATATTTTCTCCACTATGAGTGACTTCTTCAACCATCAGAAGCCTCTCCAAAGAAACACTCTGATCACTAGCTTTATTAGCAGTGCGATTTTCGGGGAAAGGCGGACAAATTCTCTTGAAGAATTGTCTGAAAATGCCGTCGTCACTCTTGCCTGATGAATCGGCGAAGAGCAATTCCTCTAGGGTTCCCCTCTTCACCACCTCCAGCTGATGGTATTGATACTCATTTTGTTCCGTTTTCCACTTGCAATTCTTCTGTGTCCAATGGAATGAGCACGGCTTCATGAACCCGATAAGCGATCTTAGAACACCGATATCGGAATGATCAGAGTCTTGATCTTTTGGAGATCTTTCAGAACTTGAACATCCTAAACAAGGTAGACATAGTCTCATTTCTCCTATGGCATAACAAGTCCAAAACTTGAGAGCCAATTAATATGCAATGTGGTCAAACAACTACATTAAAAGCTATATATATATATACATATATCTACATTTTTATTATATATATGCATGTATATATAGAATACTCTTATTTTGACGGATTTTTCAATAGAAAAGAACCTCATAGGAGATAGAATTTAGAAGCATTGTAATTGACAATATCCACAACATGGTGACCAAAGTGGATTAGATATGCACTAATAATTGCAAATGACTAAACTATCCTTTTGTAGCTCATGTTTAGGGGCATTAAAAACGGGGGTAAAATGAGAACTTAGTAAAGATGTTGAAGTTATGTCATGTATGGGAACAAGTCTTTTAGGATTATCCATTTCTTTTGACAGGAAAAAAAATAAAATAATAAAATTAAAAAAGTTTATTCGATGAATTTCTTGCTAAGGACAATGCTAGGTAGGCAAGCTTAATAAAACAAAAGTTTTCGATTTAAATTAGATAGAACTTATTTCGAATGTCAAATGTGAAATGCAAGCTTAATGTTGTTTCTTAAGAATTTTTGTTTTATTGTGGTTTGCAGTGTGTCATTTTCCAAAATTTTTGTCCTTTTAATGTCTTGCGTCGCTTTTGGCCTTTGGGGAACTAACGTTTCCAAATGGACGTCGCTTGATTAGCTATTTTTATTCTATATTGTTGTCCTTTTATACTTCATTGTGTATTCTTCAAGGTAATGTCTTTTTTCATAGATATTTTTTTCAAATCATGTCCTTTTTGTTTAGAGTATTTAGTATTGTCGGCTTCTAAATTTTTTAGTTTTTGGTAATTTGACATCTAAACTTTTAGTTTTGATAATTTATCTCTGAATTTTTTAAATTATTACAATTTGTTTTCCATTTTTTTAACTTTCCAATAACTTGAATATTTGAATTTGGTAGATTTACATTAGGGTTTGGGGTAGATTTGAAAATTTTAGTTAGAGATGAGGTTTTTCGTCTTTACATAAAGCATACGTGAGTTTTGCGTCACTAATTTAAGGAGAAGTTAAGCCAAATAGGACAGAATACAACAACGGGCAACTTGTCCAAATCAAAAATTTTGAGGGCAAACAGCCAAAGAATTACAAGGTTGTGGGACAACCGTGCTAAATGCGCGTTTGTTTAATTGTTGTTTTTCTTGGATTTGCCATATTGTTGTAGTTTCATTTTTGGTGTCGTTTATGCTATGTTTTTTTTTTTTTTTTTCCTGAAGCGTTGTTGTTCAAATTGACAAGTTTTTTTGTAGTTTCATTTTTTATCTTTTTTCTAGCTAATTTCGCCTCTTTTTTTTTTTTTTTTTTTCAAAGTCGTCTTTATCCGGTTGATATTGCTTATAGTCATTGCCATTTTAGCAGATATTGTCGTTTCGCAGTTTTTTCAGCGCTTCAAGTTGATGTCGTTTGGTCTTTTTCCCGTTTTTAGTCTTTTGTCGTTTTGATGTGATCCTGATGCTGTCTTCATACTTTTGTTATTTTACTATTTCAGTCGTTTCCACCGAGCAACATTCTTTAAGCTAACGTCGCTATTTACAGTTATCATTTTGCAGTTGATGTAATTAGTTTTTAACTTAATGTCGTTTTTCCCGAGCCTTAAAAAAAAAAAAAAAAAAAAAAAAAAAAAAAAAAAAAAAAACCTTAATGTCGTTTTCATTATTTTTTCATTTTTTTATTTCGTGTCGTTTAGGCGTTGTCGTTCCTAATACTCCTTCCCTTAACTGTGCATTTGCATTTTTCTAGTTTTTAAACCACTGTCGTTTCGGTAGATTTGTAGCTCATGTAAATTTTTTCATATTTCTTTGTTCTCGCGCTCCCATATTTATGTCATGTTCCATTATTTTTTTTTCGCTTTTACTTTAATATATCCTTCTTCCTCTTAGCATTATCGTTTTAAGGTAATCGTTATCCACCTACATCGTTTTTGGTTGCTGAGAACTATCATTTGCGATAGTCGTTTCTATTTTTTGTATCCGAGTTTCTCACATTAAAGAAAAACGGAAACACTCTTGGATTTGAAACCTAGAAACTCCCACCCCTCCGTCTCCTCCCCTCTCAACCGCTGAGCTAGCCCCAACAAGGGCGAGATGTTAAAAAGAGCAGAATGATGGATAAAACGGGCCGTAATTCAATAAATTTTTCACTCACACTAGTCAGTACGCGCATCAAGGTTCAAGACAGGCAACAATGCGTGCATGTATCATTAGGCATATACAAACCAACCGTGCAAGCAGAGAGTAGAAATACCTCAAATCTCTCACTCAACAATAACGATCTCACTGACCGGCTCCGGCCGATGGATTCGTCAACAATTCAAGCGATTTCCTTAAGAAGTCCACTGCAACTGACACATCATCAAATGCCAATGCACCGACCGCGAATCTGGCTGCCTTTTGTGCCTCCGAAACTTTCTCAGGTGGTGGCTGGTAGTTGCTGTCGTACTCATATGCCTTTGAAGGAGGGGCAGGTTCTGAAACAGATCCGTTCCTGCTACTTGACTGGTATTGGGCAGTTGGTTGGTGGCTCGTTGTTGGCGGAGCTGACTGGGGAGCATAGGAAGCATCGGAGCCTTGGTAGTAAGACGGATAATGGGACGAGACTGCGGGAATACTGCTCTCTGAAAAACTTGGATAAGATTGGAAATGGGGATATGAGTAAGAGGTGCTTTCAGGAGGAAAATTATGAGGCAACTGCTGTTGGGGTTCTTGGGAAAAGGATTGCTGGTGGTATGGCTGACGATAATCGGAAGTTTCGGGTCTATGCGACGGAGGGGGAGGGAAATCGTGTGAAGGGTAACCGGCAGTAGGGTAAGTTTGAGGAGCTGGTGGAACGTTTGTGGAGTGGTGATGGTTGACTTCATCATGGAAGTGGTGCGGCGGAGGCTGACTATTATCGTGATACTGAAACGATGGCGGGATGTTTGGTGGATGTTGATCATTCACTTTATCATGAAACGTGGCTGGCGGTGGGACATTTACGGACTGCTGGTCATTAACTGAATCATAAAACCGTGATGGATCGGTATCTTGTCTCGGATTGATAGATGAAGAATCACTAGGCCCCAAATCCTGCAAAGACGTGTTTGAAGACTATCAGTTCTTACATATAACATTAGGGCTACAAAATTGGTGTAAAGCGTGCCTCAGAGAAAGTTAATTTTTCATTATGCATTCTTGTATATAGGTTTCAAATAGAGACACAAACTGCTTTACACTAGTTATAACTAACAAATCGTAAGAAAACCTTCATGATGCCCAAAACAAAAGTTGCCGTCAACACAACCACATCAACAGGTAGAGTTGGATCAGATAGTTAAAGGAAAGAAATATGCACAAGTGTGTGTCAGCACACTGAAAATTAAAAGTACTTTCGAATTTATTACGTACATATGCACCACCAGCTTTATTTGATGAAACTGACAGATCATCACCAGCTTTATTTGATGAAACTGACAGATCGTCTACGGACAGATCATCATCACCAGAAGGAGGACCTGGAGTGGGCTTTCTTCCTTCTTTTAATGCTTTCCTAATATCAGCGGCTTTCCAAGCTGCGTACTTCTGTTTCTGCTCAAGCTGTAAAACATTTATCATGAAAAAAATAAGCAATTAAAACCTCCAACTCGGTAGATCCATGTTCGTACTAAACTATAATTAAAGAATATGCATGACAAGAATCCACAAACTTAAGACCATATAAATCCTTGGCTAATGCAGAAATTACAGAGCTTCTCAATTATGTCGAGATCAGAAACTCACATCGGCTGAAGTACACCAAACTGGTTAATGATCTCAAAGAAAATGCTTGCAGCATAGAATGTTTTCGCAGTATTCCTGCGAAATGAAGAAAATAGACTTGAGATTAAAATATAATAAAAAAAACTTCCGAGACAACACAGAAAGAATCTGGATGTGGAATCCATGGCTTAAGACATACAAAGAGACTTAAGATTTTTTTTTTTCCTCTTCAAAAAGAACAAGAATACCAAAGCATTATTTTCATCTGTGTCCCTAAATTTTAGGGTTCCCACTTTGTCCCTTAACTTTAAAAACTCCACACTTTTCCCCCTAAACTCTGAATTATCCCCAACTTAACCCCCTTGCAATAGAATTTTAGTTAAAAACGGACAAAAAAAATTGAGTTAAGTGCAATCATGTAATTTTTTTCCATTTGTTTATAACAGAAATCCTAACATTTTTGGTTCAGTAAGACTAATATTCCTATTTTTATGTCTATTTTTAACCAAAATTCTAATAAAAGAGGTTAGGTGGGGGATAATTCAAAGCTCGGGGGCAAAGTGGGAGTTTTTAAAGTTCAGGTGGCAAAGTGGGAATGACCTTAAAGTTCATGGAGCATAGGTGAGAATAATCCAATAAAAAATATGCTTACTGAGATCATAACAGTAAATAAATGATCACTATAGCCATTCGAGGATGCACACAGACCACATGAGCATAAAAAGAAGGAAAATATATATATATATATGTGCATGAATAAAGCTTCAAAATTTTGCTTCTTTTGTGCCTTTTGTTGTTCTAAAATCTTAACAATGAACAAATCTTTTGTCATATGAAATACTAGTTCACTTTAATAGATGCACAACAAACACAAACGACAGTCAATTGGTCATGAGCTACTTTCATAAGTGCGAAGCACGGTAAGTAGTTTTAGAGTATGGGCATTGAAATAAAGAATAATTTAACATACAAGTCCGCTCGACCAGCATGATCTTGCTTGTCTGCTTTCGCAAAGACATTTAAGGCAAATCCCTCCAGATGTAAATTATCTTCAGGCCCCAACTTCAGAGACTTCTTATCCTGCAAAGCTCCATTTGAGGTAGAAATTAATAAAAGCGAGACTTAATAATCCCCAAATTCCACAGGAAAAAAGAATTCCTTGAACATAAACAATGTGTGGGCATTACAGGCAGCAAAAACATAACACAGTTTTGGCTGCAAAGCGGATCCCAATCATTATTTTCGCACAGCAAAATTAGGCAACCAGTGAACTGATTATCACACAGAGCCTTAGTACTAGTGCTTCTTAATACCAACTCGTGTGGAAATAAATTCCCATCTTTCCATTGACAGTAGTAATACAAATTTTTAATATTAATTAACATGATTTTTTTTTTTTAAATATCTCCAAATAAAACCCGTTTAGTACAACAACTCCCGTTGGGGTTTTGGAGTGTTTTTTCTCCAAAATTTCGTTTCCACAACTCAATTTCAAATCACATCTCTTTTTGTCGCACTTCCATTTTCAGGAAAACTCAAACTTTAAAAGGATATAGATGATTCTTGTATCTAAATGCTTATAACGACTAGAGGAGCAAAATAAGGCCCATATTACTTCTTTTTTTTTTTTTTCAAACACATTTCAGGCTTTTACATTATTTAAATATCACACCTCATTTTCAATTTACATTTCAACCAAACACACATTTCCAAATATTCACTCAAAAGATCGGGATCCCTAGCATTATTCTAGAAATTCAAAAACCAAAAATTTCATTTTCTTACCCAAATTTTCCGTAATAACAACAAAAGTTTCAAACTTTACAGTAAGCAAACAAATTAGAACCATGTCCAATCTTTAGACACCAAAAATGCAAACCGAAAATTTCATTAAATAGATTCTAAAAATTAAATCGAAAAAATAAAAATAAAAAAATCAAACGACCTTCTCAAGCTGGTTCATGAGGGAAATAAGCAAGGAATTGGTGGTCTTGGTACGCTCGTTCTGAGGAATCCTTAACCCTCTTTCCATTGCATATAACCGACCTATAAAAATCATTATCCGATAATTAAAGACCGGATTTAATGTAGACCAAAATCAAAGAATGAGAATAAGGGAGAGATCGGAGAATCTGCGAGTTGAAGTTTCAAAGGGTTAGAGTGAGAGAGAGAGAGAGAGAGAGTAATTACAGTAATAAGCGACGAGAGGCTCGTGCTTCTGCAACTCGTCGGCTCGTTGAAGGTACGGCAAGAGGAGCTTCGCCGGCTCGGTTTCGCTCGCCATCTATGGCGGTTCTCTGTGCGAAGAAGCTAGAGAGAGAAAGAGAGGAGAGAGAGAGAGAGTCGATTTTTCAAAGTTGATTAAGGGAAGGAAAAGTTTTGGAAGAAATTCAGTGTGTTTTTGGCAAGGCGAATCTGACGACGTCGTTTTCTTCGGAGCTAAGATTAATTTTGTTTCGTAGCGGTTGGGTCCTTTATTTTTGAGTATATTACTTTTTACGCCACCAAAGTTTCTTGTAATTATCGGAATGCCGCTAAAAGAATCTTTGGTGGTGTTTGGTATGTGATATAAAAATGACTTGAAATAAAGTCTCATGTTGCAATAAAACGTCTTGGAAATGGTTGTGAAATAATATTTGTTTTTGTACAAAATCATAAAATAATAAACGAAAACAAAAAAATTATTTTATTTTCTTATTTTTGTTTTTTTTTCTATTATTTATTTATATTTTTAGAAACATATTTAAATATAATTTTACTTTTTTTTATACTCAAACTGATCTCCCTAAAAATTTTATTAAACATAATTTAAAAAAATATTTCAACATCATTCTTAAAATATTCTCATTTTTTACATTTAAAATAAAATCATTTTAAAATACTCCCAAATGGGCCCTTTGCTTTTCCCCAATCTCCAGAAAATACAACTTCCTAGGAGATTATTCTTGGAATTAAGGAATAGATTATTATCAGGAAAAATGGTGGAGAAAGTGGATTAAGTAAGAATGATGTAAGAATTATTATCGCTTCTCCAATTTTCTTCTTTTTTTTTTTTTTTTTTTTTGTGAATAGGCCATTTCTCCAATTTTCTATTTGACTCTTCTTAATAGGTTTGTTTGTTAGTTTTTTTTTTTTAATTGAAAATGTCTATTACCTAACAAATGTACACTAACTATGGAAAGTACCCCTCTTTTACCTACTTTAATTAGTTTATTTTCAATATTTAAATTCTGAATTTACATCCATAAAATAAAAAAAATTATGACAATATCATATTTTAATGTTGATCATCATCGTACAAGATTCTTGTATATTAATCTCTAATTGGATAAAAATCAATAACGACAAATGAATCAATAAATAGCGATGACTGTGATAAGTAGCATTCTTTCTCAAAGTAATGGACATATAAATACCTCTTATGAGTTGGCCAAAATGTGTCAAATATTGAGTAACCATCCAATTTTTAGAGCCCGTTTGAGGATATTTTGGGACGGGATTTTGCCATTGAAACTTTTAAAGTTAAGATGAGTTTTAGAAACGTAGATTTAGGATAAAAACTTTTAGAAAAAAGTTATTTTAAATTTTGTGTTTAATGGAAAAATAATTTTTAAAAAAAAAGAGATATTTTAATATGCGTGTTTTGTTGGTTTTTATATTAAAAAAAATTGTGAAATAGTAAATTTTTGCAAAAGACTTTTGGAAACTCAAAATCCCCAAACGCCCATTTGCATACCAGATAGTAGTTTTACTGTTTTAAAAAGTGCCCTCAAACGATATTATTCACTGGGATTTGAACACATAACTCAATAAAAATAAAAAATAAAACAAAAACAAAAACAAAAACAAAAAATTGAAAACAACTCCCGCATCCATTAAATGTCGATCAAGTTAGCCTCAATTGGCAAGATAAGTTTAAAAGAGAATTTTTTTTAAACTTATCCATGTGCAATTTCACCATATAAACAACCATAAAAAAATAATTGGGAAAAACTCCAAATGCCAATCTAATATTTGTTCACAGCTAGAAATGGCTTTTTCCATATAGTAACTGTTGCAATATCATAGAATATTTCTATGTATATATATATATATATTAACAAAAACGTTGATATCAACATTTGCCATTTTTGCTCTATTTCCCAACCCACCAAAATATTGTTAACTGCTTAGTTCATACCTACTTCATACACCTTTTGTAAGTGAAAAACAGTATAACACAGAGAAGATAATAGGGCCTTGGATTTATCAATTCCAGCCCTGGCCTTAACACACTGACTTTTCATCTTAATTTTTGACAATATTTTGCTTTTCTATCACTTCCTTGGCAATATTTTCATGCTCAAACTTGGTATCCTCAAAAGCCTCCTTGAGTTTATCATGTTCTTCTTTGAGAACATCAATCTCCATATCCCCTTGTCCCAATTTCTCATCGAGCTCCTTCCGCAACCCCCGAGTCTATTCGATCCGATCCACGAGCACGACGACATTAGGTCATGAGACATGAGACATGAGGTCTAATGTGTCATGAGACATGAGGTCCGAAACCAAAGCCTTCCTTAGGGATTCAGCTTGTGAGGCGTGTCGTTGAAGCGACCTAAAAGAAAACTTGTTCTTCGATTTCGTGCTCGGGAAATGGCAAAGTCTTTGACATTAAGCCACTCTGATCTGCATACACAAAAACATTGTCACTTTCACTCTTGCCAAGAGACTCGCTCAAGGCTGCTCACTAGCCTCCGCATTTTCGCGTGTCGGTTTTTTTGGTGCGATTGTTGCTCGGGATCTTGGTTGGAGGCAGAGACCGAAACACCGGACCACCCTTCGTCAGGATCTCATCGATCAAACTTTCACCGCGTCGCAAACGCCACATAGATCAACGGTCTTGCTTCTACAAATCAAACCAACAAGCAAAAACCATTGTTTCGGTTCATAACCAAGTCATCAACCAAAAAGCAAAGCAAAATCAACCTCAACCTCAACCTCAACCATCACTATGATTCAAGTTTTGGTGAATCAAAATGTAGTACAAGGCCAAAATTACACACAAAAAACTAAATTATCAAATAATTAAGTACTGAAAACTCGGAAAATATTTTTCCAACGAACATCATAACTAAGAGGGATAACAACAAAAATGTCAAATGTATTTAATCGAAATGCAATAATCTGCGTTGTGTTTTTCGTATGTGGAGTTAATCAAATGTAATCAGATACTTGAAAATATTTTTTAAAATAATCAGATCGCCAAGAATGTTAGATTACAGTATTTGATTGTATAATATCATATTTAATAAAATTTATGGGAATGTTAAATCATTGTACTTGATTGTACAGACTGTACAGACGAATGTTATATATTATTAAGATACAATAAATAAAAAGATTCATCCAAAATCACCTCTAAACACAATTTCACCTTCGATCTTAACATTATTCTTAAAAAATTTTCATTCTCATTTTCATAACCAAAACAAAACCACTTCCATAACGCTCCCAAATGGGCCGTAAAAAGCTAATTTATCTTGTTGAATCCATCTGCAAATCATTGTTTAAACTAGAATTATATGAACACAAAAATTAGGTAATCACATCCATTAAAAAAATATTGGAAAAAATTACTAAAAAAATGTTCATCAAAATACGAAATTAAAATCTAAACATAAAATGCCCATTTTTTTTTTTAATAATGATGATGAGAACAACAACAACAATTTCCTCAAACAATTTCTTTTTAAATTGAATTAAACGTTATGAAACAGGACAAAACTCTACCAAAAAAAAAGTAAATTAAAAAAAAAAAAGAAAGATAATATAAAGATGAAAATCCTATTCTAGAACTGGAACACAGAAATTGTTTCTTGTTGGCTACTTAACAAAAAAAAAAGGAGGAGGACCTAAAAACCAGTTTGATCAGAAGCTAAAAATGTTAAAAGTTTTGCAAGAGAAATAGAGAGAGAGAGAGAGAAAGCTATTACACCGTTAATGGCGACCTAATTGGCTGAGAGACGCAGTTGAGTCTACCACAGGAGACAGGCAACAAGAGCTCTGTTACTTGTTAATGGGGGTCGTACTTATTTTTAACTACTAGACTCTACTAGTGAGTGCAAAATTTGCAATCCTAATTTATCAAAAAAAATTGTGCAATCCTAAATTTTTCATCATATACAAATTAAGCATTCTCATTTTCGTTCCTAAATTTTAAGATTATTCTCACTTAATCGCTCGAATTTTAAAAACTCATACTTTATCTTTTACTTTAAATTAGTCTAATTTAACCTCATTTGTTGGAAGTTTGATTAAAACATATGGAAAAAAAGATCACAGAGCTGCTTAATTCTCTTTTTTTTCCGTTTGTTTCTAATATAAATCCTAATATAAGGGGATTTTTTATAGTAAAAAAATTCAAGAAGGGGATGACCAACATTAGCATACATCATTAGACATTATCAAAGGGACTCTACGAGCACCTCAGCCCTATCAAATATACTAACAACAGGTTACGTGGAAGTATTGTCCCAATAACTCTAAATCAAGTACAAGACTGGTAGAAAATAAACTTTTATATTTAAGATCTCAAAAGAGTCACCCAACATTCGAACATTTTATTACAGACCCATGATGGTAATCCTTTACCATTAGATTACCATACTCGGTAGTCTGATTAGAATCCTTTTATATAGTTCAAAAAGCTTCTTACCAAGGAAAAAAGGTTGGAATCAAATTCCAACTTTGTAAAAAGACTAAAAAACCAAATCGGTAATTAATGTAATGAAAAATTAAATTTAAATTTATGTAATGGTAATTCTCGGCCTAACCTCACCATATCTTATCTTACTCAACCTCAAACAAAAAAAAAATTTTAATTAATTAAATTATCGGTTGAAAAAACCTTCATGACAATTCAAGGACAATATCATTTAAAATTAACAACAGTCAACAAAGGCCCCTAGACCAGGTGTGTCACATACATATCACTCATGCTTCAAATTTTAATACCAATTGTTTAGCCATAATATTTATTTTGAGAGCACTTTGGCAAATAGACAAGCTTTCTCATTTACCCCCATTCAACTTATTGTGCTTTCTTGCTTCTAAGTTGTGGGAGAATTTTCCACATTCCCGAATCCAATTTTCTCGATATCCGTTTGGATCATAAGTTGGATTTAAATGTTTTTAACCTTCTAAATTCAAATCAAATGAATAAATCCAAATGTATCTTTGAAAGACAGAAAAAATAAGCTGTACGTATTTTTTTATGGATCACACTCAGCTTCAAGTACTAGCAGGCTAAGAATAGATGACTTATAAAAAGACAATCAAGGGGTGAAAATAGGAAGTTCTAGTAAATTCAGTGGCCAGCGGCAAATTATTTCGAAAAGGGGACCAAAAAAAAAAAAGGTGGGTCGTAAAAAAAAAATAAAAGAAAAAAAAAAAGCCTTCAAATTTCAATTTTTAACATACACAGCTAACAGCTCACTCTCCAACTTTTCCCTCACAGTTTCACAAGGATATATCCCCTAACAGTAGTAACTAATAACAACACTCGTAATATAACAAAAGCTACAAACCTACAGATCTCTCTCTCTCTCTCTCTCTCTCTCTCTCTCTACCCTCTTATTGTGTCATGGAGATGACGGGCCCGGGTCAGTGCCGGAAACATGGGAGGCAGCATCCTCTTTCGACATCGAGACATAGTTTACAGGAGCACTAAGCCTGTTTTCCCTCTTTGCGTCCTTTGCAGCGGACCTGCTTCCGTTTTGGTTAAGCGATAGCCTTCTGTTTGGAGTTCCGTTGGCTCCTCCGTTCGTGCGGGGCCCCACCACCTTCTTCGTCCCAACTGGTCGAGCAGGGCTGGGTTTTGAGCCAAATATGGCTTCCTGTTCGGTGTGTTGTTGGTCTTGGTACTTCTTCTGATCCTGTACAAAGAACAACCCGTTCGGAACATGAGAAGACTAACGAGTTTAAAAAAAACCGCTTTTATACACAATCATGTTAAGATTAGTCAGTCTTGTTACGTGCATAGAAATAGAATAAATTCTTACCCTAGTCCTCCTTTTCTCTTCTTCTCGTTCCTGTCGAAGCATGGCATATTCGTCTAGCATAGCAAGGAGGGGAACACCATCATAAGTAAACGACACACCACGATCTTCCTCCCAAGCACGAGTTTTGGCAACCAAGGTGTCAACAAGAGCTGCATGACCGAAAAACCAACAAATTAGATAAGTTTGGACATAAACATGGCAGTTAAATCACGTCAAAGCTCAAAAAAATGTAACAAAGCTTTAGAGCCACTATCAAATAACTACAACATAGGATTAAAGGTTTCATAACTATCGCGTTCTATGACTCCATCCATACCTGGAATTTTGTTAACCAGGATCCGTGCCCTTTCCGCACGCTTGAGGTTTAAGTGAGCACCTCTACTTGCATTATACCTGTTGTCGTCCTGTTTAAGCAAGACAACTACATTAGCTTGTCTGACAGAAGAGATGTTTTCTATGTCTCCTCGTCTCTCTATGTTAAAATTCTTCATGTAATTGAATAGAAGAACAACAATTATGAAACAAATACAAGTTCATAGGATGTTCATGGAGTGCTCAATCCCCATAAAAAAAAATTTTAAATAAATAAATTGCACATGAAGATAAAAATGTGCAGGCATAAAGATGATAAGTACCCGACTGTAGTCTTCAAGCCAACTCTCTTCCTCGCAGGCCGACATCCATTTCTCAACTTTGTCCAATATTTCCTTTCGGCTGAGAGATTCCTCTTTTGCGTTCACTATCTGATTATCCAAGTCAGCTAATAATTCAGCAGGCTCCACATTTCCAGAATCAATCATTGCCATTATTTTCTCTCTCGCAGCTTCTGGATCGATTTCTATGTGGGCACGAGCAAATATTTCGTCAAGCTCCGTTTGCCTCTTAAAAGCAATTTCCCTCATCCTGCTAGCTTTGAGCTGATCGAGTCTCTCCACTTCCACCTCAGCCTTCCCAAAAAGAAATATCAAGGGATTAAAAAAAACAGCTACCGCCTATAATTAAATTTTCATATATGTGAACGAAGTAAGCTAGAAATACCTGCTCAATCAGATCCAGCGCCAGAGCGCCAGGTACAGTCACCTCATCGACTGATGCCGAAATGTTGCATGTAACATGGTCGAAAAGACTCCTTTCCTCTTCAGGAGTATCCATCAAATTCCATAGATCAATTAGTTGAGAAGCTAACTCTTGGAGCTGCAAATTAAGATAACAGGTCAAATTAACCAACGTCAGCGGTAAGATGCTTGGAGTCGAGCAAGGCAAGAAGTTACTCTTTTTTTATTAGAACACCAAATAGTAAAACTATAAAACGGACTACCTTACTCAGCCTCTGCTTCTTGTCCTCCTTCAGCGCCAAAACTGTCTTAGCCAGTCTAGACAGAGTATCATTGCTAATGCTCTTGGACTGCACACCAGTTGCGTCGTTTAAGCTAGGATGGACCTCGGTAACAGTACTGAAGAAGTCCATCCCAAGCACAGCACAAAGATCATGCACCGTGCTAACGAATTCAAGCACCTTGTGTAACCTATCACTCTGCCAAACCAAACGAGTAATTAACACAGATGAACTCACAGCAAGTAAAAGTAAGTAAGAAAGTGCTTCATCGGAAGATGAGATTAACCTTCTCTTTCTGAAGTTCTTGAAGCTGAGCATGATACTCATCTAACTTCTTCAGAGTCAGGTCCGACTCATCAAAAGCAAGCGTCCCCGTCTGCTCACTCAGATTCAAGTTCCCCGCAATTTCTCCACAAATCTTTTGAATCTGAGACTGAACATCAGAAATTTCCTTTACCCTCTCCTCTTTCTGCTTCCATAACTGCTCAAGGGCCGGTGCTATGGCCGCGAGCTGTTCCTTGATTGTTCCTGAAGTTTTCTCCGGCTGCAAAAGGAAACCAACAACACATCATCATCATCCATGTTTGCTCCGAGAGCACAAATCCACATTATTAATGAGAAACGCTAACACTAAAGCTAGAAATCGCTCACTATGCCGGCGGAACTTTTTTCTCCAAGAGCAGATAGAAGATTGGAAAGTTCGTGTTTGCCATCAGATAACGCTTGAAGAAGCTGTGCCCTCGACTTTGCAGCCTGCTCAACCTTCCTCTTGTACACATCCAAGCACTCTTGCTCTAACTGAAGGAGCATCTTGTCGCGTTCCTCATCGCTTTCTCCAACTTCGTCCCAAATTTCCTGCAGCACATCGTCACGAATTTTCAGCACACGACAAAAATACGAAGCGAACACACTAAACGATCAAATACAAAACGGAAGTTACCTGCAGTTTCTGCAGCAGAGAACCACAAGTGGTTTCTCCAAGAAGCGGGTTCTGAGAATCGGTCACTGCCATTGTTTCTGTCAAAACCACAATCAAAACTGCATCACAAGCAGCTTTCAAAAGCCATTCAATACTAATCACAAGAGATTAAAACTTCCAAAATGCACAAAAGTACAAGCTTGAATTTAGTTACCTTACTGACAAGGAAAAATCACAACTTGACCAGTCACGTAAAACATAAACACCTGTCAACATCAATCAGACGTAAAAACAAGAAAATGGTTGGTGAAAAAGCTGACCAAAAACAAAATTAACATCAAAGAAGACGAACTCTATTGGAAAAAGGAAAAATCGATTATCAACCACTCAAAAATGTAATAATTATAAACCAACCCCAAAATTATACGAAATATTTACACAAATCTCTCAGAAAAGTCCTCTAACTTGTTCAATAAGTGGAATTCATGCACGAAACTAAGCATATAACTGAAGTTTCAAACGCAGATCATACTGATCATAAAACATATAATAATTTCTCAAATAACCGAGCTTATTTTCTGTTTTTTTTTCACAAAAAAATTAAGTAGGAAAAAAATTGAAATCAAGATTCAAAATCTTGAACATTTCACCATTCAAAAAGTTATTTAAAAAATAAAAAACTCTCTTTCGCTGACATTTTCTGATCAACCAAACAGAAATTAGCTCATTTCCACAGAACCCTACAAACACTCATCCACCCACACTGCAGCATTTTCTCGGCTACCAACCAGACCAGTCCCACTTACATTCAACTCAAAACCCCAAATTCGGCACTAAATCCAACAAGATCTCGTGCTGAAGAACATCAACAACACTTCATCGAAACAAAATCGCACAAAATTCACTTCAAAATCCCCAGACCGCCTCGCCATTGACCCAATGTCCCGGATCAAAGCAAGCAAAAAAAGAAAAACTCGCAAAGCGAAGGAAAGAGAGAGAGAAAATGCCGGTGCTTTACTTACCCAGATCGTCTTCGTCGAGGGTTTTCGAGGCTTGTGGGGTTTCAGATCTAAGCAAGTTAAGAGCTTTGAGTGTTCACAGAGGAGAGAGAGAGAGAGAGGAGAGAGAGAAAGTAGTGAATGGAAGCTAAGCAAGAGTCACAGAAAGAAAGAAGACAGAGGAGAGAAGAGAGAAAGAAGAGAGAGGAGAGAGGAGAGAGAATGTAAGAGAGTGAGTGAGAGAGAGAAAGGGCTTACGAGGTGGGTCCTATTAAATACCAATGACAGAAATCAGACATGTCCGAAAGGAGTTGGGTAACTAACTGCCCTCTCTTTTCACTTTAATTACTAATATGACACTGTTGTTGAACGAGGCTTTGAAAGTCTCGTGGCGGTCTAATTACGCTTGAATTATAGGATGACAATTTTCCTCCCAAACTATTATAGGTGGGACACGTTGAAATGTGGTTGCCAACTTCCGCTCGGATAATTGATAGATGTTCGTTTTTTTATTTATTAAATATTTAAATTTGAATTATATATTATATTGATTAAATATATAGTAATTCATTTATAAATATTATATATTATGGAGAATATCTATATTTATAAGTTATTTAGATATTTTAATTTTATTTTATAAACTAATTTTAATTAATAAAAATAAAAAATAAAACAGATGTATTTTTGAAAATGAACTTGAGATAGTTTTATAAGTTATGTTTGGTTGTGTTTTATAGAGAGGTTGATTTGAATATAAGGAACAATTTGGATAATTGGTTAGAGTTGGACTTTTAAAGTTCTTTTCATTAAAAATGAGTTGTGATGTTTAAATAATTAAAAAATGTTAAACGTGCTAATTTCAAACAAAAAAACTTAAACAGTTGGATTTTGATGAGTAATATGGATTATATTTTGTTCTTCGTTGTAGCTGTAAGTGTTTAATGAAAAACAAAAAAAAAAAAAAATAAAATCATTTATTTTAATTTAAATAAAAAGTTTAAACTTTAAAATTTGGTTTCATAAAAATAGAAGAGAGAGAAATGAAATTGTATATACTACATTAAAATGATGTAAATATCATTTTAAGATTTTGTTTCGTTGTGTTTATTAATTTGGGTATAAAAAAAGATTAATAGTGTTTGGATTTGTGTGACTTTCACAAAATTCATTATCACCATTTTCGTTTTCGTTTTCGTTTTTATTTTTAAGCATTGTTAAATGGATGCCGTTTAGGAACCGTTTACGTTTTCACACTTTAAAAAATGCATAAAAACATTTTCCAAATACCTACAATACGAAATATATTTTAAGTCTAGGAAATTAAAAGGGACTAGAGAAAACGACTTTCTAGTATTTTGTAAACTGTGCTTTTTTTTTTTCCACTTGGTCAATAAAGGAGAACAAAATAGAGGGATTAGATTTTTAATCCATAACAAGATTACAAGCACTTCTTAAATTTTAGGCTTCAAAAAAGATTGGGTTTGTTTGTTGATAAGCTAAATTAACATTTTCAAATTTTTTTTTTTTTTTCCTAAAAAGTTTTGTCTTTTTCCAAAAATTTTTTTTTTTTTTTTTCTGAAAATCAACATAATTTACTATTTAAAATTAAAAATATTAACTCAAACTTACACACCAAACACCCCCTAATGGGATCCAATTCAACGGGGTTAGGATTTGAGATAAATAATGAGTCTAAAAACGTTGGGGATGTAAAGTATTAAATTTAGGGGTTTACTCTATAATATATAGTAGATAAATTTAATTAGTGGAGTGCACATATATTAAAAATAATAATAAATAAAATAAAAATAAAACTCAGTTTGTTCTTGGACTTGTAATACTCACAAAATTTTTTAAGGACTAGCATTTTCCTTCCTTAAATTTATGTTTCATTTTTTTTTTAATTCAGTTCATTTTGTTTACAAAAGTATTGCATCACACATCTTTTAATTTTAGCAATATGAAGTGCAATTTTAGCTAATTTCTTAAGAAAACAAAAATTTTTAAAAATTATTCTCGCTTTTTAATTAAAGTTGTTATTATTGGTGTGTTTGGCATATCTTTCAAAATCTAAAAAATTCATCTCATTTAAAATCTGCATTAATATATATTTTCAATCACCCATCATTTTAATTTTATTGATTTGCATAACATCAATCCCAACTCAATTTTTTTATTTTTTCTAAAAGTTTTGTCTTTTCCAAAAATTTTTGTCTTTTCTGAAATTTAAAAATTTAAAAAATTTACTATTTAACTTAAAATCTAATCAACTACTCACAACAATATTTTCCAACTCATTTTGTTTTTTTTTAATTTAATTAATATTTAAAAGTCTAATGACTTTAATTCAAATTAGTTTCAATCGGTAAATAAAAATAAGCAAATTATTTACATTTGATTCATTAATTAAAGATAAAATTTTAAGTTAAAATTAATTAATTTTTAAAAATTAATTATAAATTTTTTAATTTAATTAAAATTAAATTTAAATATCAAATAAATCTCCGAAGTTATATCTGAATTGGGAGACGTTTTGAAGGACAGATGGCGACGTAATTACGTTTGTCTCTCGCTGGTTTGACTAATTGAATTACGTTTGATCGATTATTGCAGCGGAGAATGGGCCCACAGTCCATTAAAAATTTTGTGGGCCGAGGTAAAAAAATGTGGCCCAAATGTGAAAAAGTCCCTGTGCTTTTACCCGTTGGTTTGTCTTGTTTATGTAACATTTATTTCTCCCAACTTTAGCAAAAGTGATACCGAATCTCTTCACAAGGAGAGTCAAGAGTTGGTAAAGGTTATTCCTTTTTGGAATGTAGTAAATAGCATAAAGAGTGCTTGGTAAATGCAATATGAAAAGTATTAATGAGGACTTACCGTAACTTTAAAGATTGAGAATTTCATGAAAAAACCATATTAAGCATACGTTTGGAATATAAGTTTGAGAGGTAATTTTTATGTTGGAGTTTGTTGACTTTTCAAAAACCAGTTAAAATTTTTATTGAGTTTTTAAAAACCAAAAAACAAAAACTGAAATGAAAACCTTATATTGACAAACCCAAAAGGGGTGTTTGATAACACAACTCAACTCCAACTAAACTGTATTTTTTTCATCTTAATTTTTATTTTTTTTTCTGAAAATTCAACAAAGTTTATAACTACTTTTTAAAAAGTCAACTCAACTCAAACTTAAAAATTTCAACTCAACTCAAACTAAACTCATTCACCAAACACCCTTTAAGTAGCTACTAACCATAAAACCAAATTATCAATCTAGTTGTGCTTTATAAACAAGGATTATTAAGGTAAAGTTAAGTTGATGTGTTTCGTCCTTCAATATAAGTAAGTATAATTAAATATGAACATTTCTTATTATGAAAGCTTGAAAAGATAAAACTACAGCTGGACGTCCATCCTCACACTTTCTATCAATTAAAAAAACCATAAAAATAAAATTTAGGATTTAATAAGCTAGCTAGCTAGAATAGGAGTGAATTGCCATTTTTGTAATTTAAGTGAAGAAGAAGGGCATTTTTTTAATTTGAGTGATGAAGAAGATTAAGGGATATGTGTGTGTAAAAAGCAAAAACAAGATTTTGGGGGCCAAATGTCGTGTTCATGGCTAATGTATAATCACGAATCAAACAGGTCTCTATCTAGTTGTCTTGCCTACTAATATATATTTATATTTTATATATATTATATATATATATATATATTTTCGTGTTAGCTCAACAAAGATTAGCTTTGGATCTTTTTCTCACACATAATTTTGGTATTACGTGAACAGCCATCATTAGGACATTATTTGGTCAACTTTGGAAAGTCATTATGAATACTTCACTAAATATTAATCTAATTCTAGCTTTACTTTTGGCCCATTTTCATGCCTTTCTTCCACATCACGATATTTCTCATTTTTGCAAAGTGAAAAGTAGTAAAATGTCCATAGAGATCACAAGCAATGTCTCCTAAGTAGTAAAAAATCTCTTTACAATATTCACTAAAAAAAAAAAATCCAAAAAATGATAGCCACATGTGGTGAGGCATGATCACAAAAGAAGCTTACTCAGAACATTTTATTTTTATCTGTTCAAAATTAGAGTCATATAATATATAAGAGTTTGTTTCTTGATATAGATCATGAGATGATGGACTCTAGTTTTTGTTTTTTTCTCTCAGCTTCACTATTTATAGAGTTTTGTATCTTAAACTTTAATATCCATAACTTTATATAGACAAGTTCAAATGAGATGATTTTTTTTTAAATTACATAGAATTTCGAGACGAATGAAACAAGTTTTATATTGAAATTTTTTTTCCAAACACATTTCAAGTTTTTATATTTTTTTAATTCCAACAATTCAAACACCTCAATAAACGTATAATTAATTCAAACCTAAATTTTACAATCCAAATCTTAGCACCAAACACATGGTTAGAGTCACAATCTCAATCATCCCACCTGTGATCCCAATTAAACTCCTTAAATAACATTGGACCAAAGAACGTGAAGACATCATCGACCCTCTTTTTTCATTGAAAAAAATTAAAAACGATAATGTGATGGTGAATTCTATGAACCTTGAGATGATAGTTATTGAAAACTCAAGCCCAAGAACCTTGGCGTCCTACATGTAATCCCAATAAATTCCTTGAATGACATTGGTTCAAATAACGTAAAGACATCACCAATCTTTTTTTTTTTTTTTTCATGATAATGTGTGTCATCAAACTAAAAATAATAATCAATAAGTACGTAAGTTAGGCCACTACAACAGATATCTTATCTTTTTTTCGTTTTTCAATTATCAGATTTGTATAAAAACTATTAATTTTATAAAATAAAAACATATAATGTTGATCCTATGTAATGCGCAGACTATCGTAAAAGATCATATTTTTTAAATACACGGTGTATATATATATATATATATCATCTAAGTTGTGTCAATGGTGACATATATAATTATTATCCAGTCGAATTGCTGGTCTTATTATTTATTTAGATCCAGAAAAAAAAAATTTTGTTGAAATTGTAAGGGACAAAGATATACGGTCCACATGAATGAATTTGTGTACCACAAAGAATGCGATGTATAGTTGCCTTGACTTTGAATACATGTGTTAAAAGAGAATGTCTATTTTTACTTCCATTTCAAAATTTGAACCAATTTTTGGGTTGCAAGGTTGGTATAGCACATGACACTGTCCAACTATTGACTACAGAAATATGAAAATGACCATTAAATCCACAATACAAATATTCATTACCAACTTGATATAACATTCATCAATCATAAATTATGTTTGTGGTAGTTTGATTGGATTTTAAGTTTAATAGTAACTTTTTTAATTTCAGAAAGACAAAAATTTTTAGAAAAGACAAAATTTTTGGAAAAGACAAAAAAAGTTGAATTGGAAGTTAAATGTTATGTCAACTCCCAATTTTAGAAAAAAGACAAAACTTTTGGAAAAATATATATGTTTATTCCGAGACAGACACGTTAATTATGACACAAAATCTTATATAATCTCACATGTCAATATCTAACTGATTGAAATTGTAACAAATGAACATCGGGTGATGGCTAGCATTTTTCAATTTACATGTTATACATGGAAACTTGCGGCAAATATATTGGTTGGACCACTAACAACTAAGCGATCACAATTTTCAAAATTAATTTACAAAAAGTTTATGAAAAAATGTCCGACTATGAACGACATAAAGAGTAAAATGACCATTGGATCAAAAATACAATTATTCATTTTCAATTTCATATATCTATCAATCAATCAATCATGAATTCACATGTTAGTTATGGGACCCATTAATTATAACACAAGAACTTAGCCAATCTCACATCTTAATGACTCAATATCTAATCCATAAAAATTCTAACAAATAACCATTAATTTACATGTTACATGTTGAAACATTATATATCAATCAATCAATCAAAAATTCACATATTAATTATAAGATTTACTGATTATGATATAATATCCCATATAATCTCACATGTTAAATATCTAACCGATTAAAATTTTAAGAAAACGACCTCTGAACGTTCAGTGATAGCCAGCATTTTTCAATTTACATAATACACCCTAGAAATATATGGCAAATTATCTTGGTTGGACCACTAATAGCTAAGGCATTCTCAAAATTTCAAAATTCACAAAAAAAAAAAAAAAATGAAAAAACATAATAGTCTAAAGCACTTTTGTTACCTTTTTAGGGCCTCAAAAAAGGAGAAGGGTGAGAAACAAAACAACATGCATTCAAATTATTTAATGGAGCTTATGATGAACAGAGCACAACTTAAAGTAGAAACACATTTATAAATACAAAAACCCAAAAGGGCTAAGTGTTTTTGGTTGATTAATTAAAAAATTGAGTTTCTTTCTCAACTTTTAATTTTAAAAATTTGGTTGATTAATCCAAAAGTGGGATTTGACTAATAATTTGACCTACAAGTATGTGGTGGCTAAACCAGGATGGGTCATGAAATGACACAAAAATCAATGTCTTGGGGGGGCCAAGTGGGGTTTGTGGGGTTTGCTTCATGTGGGCAAAGGCAGGGAATGTATGGGTCTTTTTGTTGGGTTTATTGAACCAGCCAAACGACCCTCACATGTTCTTTGGACTATTTTTTTAGAGTTTTTTTAATTCCCAAAATGAGATTTGGGTAATTATTTTTAGCTTGATTTTTAATTTTGCTTAAAGAGTTATTATTACTTTTCTTATGCCCTTTTTAGATGAGCAGTTATAATAGCTATTATTATACTCAAATGCAATAAGCATTAGTTGGGTCACTGCTCATTTTTGAAGTAAAATTATTTAAATATTTCATTATTTCACGATAATTCAACTCAAATTTAAATTCAAAATTTTTCATTTTTGAAATCCATACCATACTCGTTTTTCTATTATTATACTATTTAAATGTTATCTTTAACAAAAACAATCCAAACATATGTTTTGATTTGAATACATAATTTAAATTTTACATTTGCAAACATTCTCATTTTGGGTAAATATTTATATGTAACATATGATCCTAGCGGGTGGTTAGAAAATTCTTTTGGCCAGAAGATCTCAGTACTTGGAAGTCTTGTGTCTAGGAAAAAAAGAATCGGAAAAAGAAAAGAAAAGAAAAAGATTGGCAAACGGGGCTTAATTTATTGTGACACATTCTATGACATGTAAATAGAAGCCATTTATAACATTTTTTTTTTAATTTTTTTAATGAACAACTGTGTTTCATATCTAAACAAATACCATGTTTGACACTCGGTCCAAAAAATTGTTTTAAAGATATTTTCCGGTGTTTCCAAATTCCATATTTCATCAATAGGAAAGTGAAACTTTCGTGAGTTTTGTGTAAGACCCATACTAGTCAACAAACTAAATTAAAATAATTATATTATTTTCACATATTTGTGATGCAAATCATCTACTAAGCTAATCTAATTAACAAAGAGAACAAGAACATGCCCTACAAAAATAGTGTCCTATAAATATTGCCATGTCCTTTTTTTTAATCTTAAAAAGTTCTCCAAAATGAGTTAAACATACTCTGGTTGTACGTTGAAGCTAAAACCAAGAAAATGCAGGTTTTTTTTTTTTTTTTTTTGTTGGGTTTAGGACCCGTTTGAGGTATCAGTTCCAGATGGTATTTTACCATCTAGATTTCAAAATCTCAACTCTACATCAAACTTTCTCTATCTTTTATTTTCAAAAAACTCAAACTTTAAAAGTTCATAACTTTCTCATTTCAAATCGAAATGAGATTAATTTTAGGTCAAAATGTTCATACCAATTAGACGAATAAGACATGATCCATTTTGCATATTTTTTTCTTAACACATTTGAAATTTTTGTATTTTTTTTTCTATATCACAGAACTTTTTCAAAAGTTTTCCCCTGGAACTGAGGGCAGACTCTGGAAGAGGATCCTTATTGATTGAGACTCAAAAAAATTAGAATACTCTATTTGTATATCGGAGCTAAAATCAAGAAAAAATGTAGTTTTTTTTTTTCTTTCCATTCCTTCATCTGACTTATGTTCCTCATATAGCATTTAGACTTAATGACTCCTTTTATGGGTGTTGCAATGGCTCTATTTGTGATATTCTTATCTATTATTTTGGAGATTTTGATATGTTCCTCAAAAAATCCGATTTGTGCGGATTCTTCCCCCAGTTAAAAACTAAAAAATGGAGAATTTTGAAATCTACACCTTATGGTGCAATCAAGTATAAATCACTGTTAGATTATGCATGCAATACGAAAATACAGTTTTTCTGATCAATGTCTCGTTCAGGAAGATATAATACTCAAGATGTACATTGAAGCTAAAACCAAGAAAAATACAGTTTTTTTTTTCCTTTAACTTAAAAGTGGAGGAATTTAAATTTTAAATATTATGATATAATCAGATATAAAATTACTGATAAATTATATATGTAATTATGAAAATACAGTTTTATGATTAATGTCTCTTTCAGGAAGTAAGAATAGACAATTATAGTATCTGGTTGTTTGGAGGAAGTGCACTTGTGAGAGTTATCAAGAAATTTGGTGGTACATATACATTGTAGATCGGATATATAATCGGTGCATGGGTTTTTCAGGAAACGTGCAATTATTTTACCTTTTTTTTTTTTTTTTTTAATGCCGTGCAATTATGAATACTTGATGGATATTTGAGTTGGGGAGTCTTCCTTTATTGTTGTAGGTTCAAGCTTAAAGGCACAGACCGCAAATAATAAATGTCACCCATGTGTCATGGGACAGTTTTCCTACCTTATTTGCTGTCGTTTTGCTCTCCTTTTTCTTTTTCCCAAAAAAGAAAAAAAAAAAAAACATTTTACATGGCATGCCGACTCGAAAACGACATCCTCTCTATGCAGCCTTCCAGTTGACATCCTTTACGACTTGTCGTTTCCCCCAACATACTAAATGCCAATCTTTGTAGGACAATACAATATATCCTTACTCGGGTTAAGTGGTAAGACTATGAACCCGCCGTGTGTTAGTTTACCAATACATCCCAAATATTTAAAAGGAATATAGAGTGTAATTACATAGATTCAAACTCAAGAATCTATTCTCTAGTACTAAATTAAATGAATTTTGATAGAATTCATCTCAAAAGCTAGCTCAAACAAAGAGTGATCCCATTTCACGTATAAACAAGACAACAGTCCAATAACTTACACCCCCCTTGAGGGGCATATATTGATCTTTTTAATTTGTTCCAAGACTTGAGAATCACTTTTTATGATCTCATCATTCAATACAATTTTCTCAACAAGTAGGTTTAAGCCCTTAACAAACTTTATTAACTTTCCCAAAGTACCTAGTGACTATCTCACAAATGTTTCGTACAAAGAAAAAAAGCATGCAGTCCTTGTTGGGATTTTATTAATTCCTATCACGAGCTTACATATTAAATAACAATTATATTATAGGCTATCTAATTTTATAAGGCCAAATAAGTGATTTATTAATTGGACTCTAGAGATATCTATTGGATATGGACTTTAATGTGTAGAAACCCAATACTAATTAAATTAGGATTGCTGAGAACCTAATTTGAGTTAGTATATAAAGGTCATTATAAGGGTTGTGATCCCCAAGTCAAATCATAATACGTAATATTTGTTTTTCTCCTACTTCCCCATTAAGAGAGAGAATCCATAAAGCACTTTAGGAAACTAAAGAGATTTGACTGTAAAAGATTCCATCCTTCTTTAATTTGTCTTCATGGATTCAGGTACGCTTCCGAATAATTTTTCTTGATGAATTAACATGATCTCTTGGATTTGGTAATAGTTTTCATCAATTAAAGTTTTCCCCAATAGTCCTTTCCCATGAAAATTGTATCTCTCCTACTTTATTCTAAGATGTTGTACATATAAAAGCACAAAAATTTTACAACGTCAAAATTAGGAGATACAAAATTTTGAGCAGGGACTATTAAGGCTCTACACTACCAATTTTTCAAATTCTCTCTCTCTATATAAATATATATATATATATCACCTTGTTATGTACTGAATCTCTGCATTCTCTTTCAACCATTCAAGCACTTTTGCTCCTTCTAGAATCTCTTGGACCTGAATGATATACACTTTGTTAGTATACAATTTGAAAGAGCTGTTGAGTCTATGAAGCCTAATTATTATACTGACGCAAAGTTACCTGCGGGTTTTTGTTGTAGTTACTCTCACATTTTTATTTCTATTGCCCAAGTTTTATTTGGGGCTCCAGTTTTTGGCTATTAGAATTATAGAGATAAACACAGGGTCTGAGAGGTGTGAGGTGTGTGATTTCTCTCTCTTTACAAGAGCAATGTTCCCTCTTTTTTGGAAAGGATAAGAGACACTAACCTGTTCTCTTATGCGATCCTCGTCGTATTCTTGTTTTTGGCGCTTAAATTCGGCGATGGAATTCTCAACCTCTTTGACAAGGTCATCAGTTGAAAGCTGCAGAACAAAGGGATTGCGAATGTTTAATCAACAGGCAATACGGTAAGCAGATTGACTCGGGAAGGCAAATTTGGAGAGCGTCAAACGCTAATTTAGGAGACGGAAAATATATTACCTGCAAATTCTCGCGCTTAAATACGTCTCCAACAGCCAGATTTTGCTTTATCAATCTTGTAATATTGTCCTTCTGGTGTTCGAGGTACTCGTTCACGGCCTTTTGACTTGATAGAGAAGCCAATTGCTCGTCATTTAGCTTCATATTTGCCTGTAACAGCAAAACACGAGTATCACAGAAAAACATCTTCCATGCGATGAGAGGACAGAGAGAGACAGAGACAGAACAGAGATTGTTCGGGTTTGAGAACACTGACCTGTATCTCTAAAAGCTTTGCTCCATAGAGCTGTCTTCCTTGTTCCTCAAACAAGGACTGTGGATATCAACCTCCACCATCTGCATTATTACAGAAATGGATTATTACCAAAAATTCAAAGTGGCCACTTTGAAGAGTTTGAAATAATCAGGAAAAAAAATGATGTTAAAAGATATGCAGACTGTATTCATATATATACATATATATAGATACACTCCAGCCAGGACCAACTTAAAATTTCTCAGAGCAACACCTTGCAGAGCTGGTCAAGAATGGCGTTATCTGTCGCCTGATCCTTAGCAGTTTGCTCCACTTCCAGGCACCTTTGAAGTAATAATTCCTTGACCTGCGATTCCAACGGAAGCATATTTCATCCAAGACTTAAATCAAGTAGAAAATCGGAAAACAGAAATGGATTGAGATATCGATTAAGTGCGTGGTTACTTGTTCGAGGGTGGTGCATCCAGGAATAAGCTTATCGGCAAGGGCGTCATTCAACTCCGGTAAATCTCTGTAAAATAATTCTTTGCATTCAACCTATAGGAGAAGCAAAGCAGCCAAAGAGTAAATTGAAAAGCAACCATGGCAAAATATATATACACACAAATTCCAAAAAAATGCATTTGTTTTCCAAAAAAAGACAAGAACTTACGGTGAATTGAGCATGAACACCTCGCAGATTCTCTTGTCTCCAAGATTCAGGGAAAAAAAGGGGAAAGGACTTGGTTTCTCCTGCCTTAATTCCAATTATTTCGTCAAGGAAACCGGGAATTACTTTATCACCATCATCCGTATCAAAATGATAACCTGCAAGCGAAATCAGAGTTGAGGAACAATGTTCTGAAGATACAATCTCGCTTAAGACTAATTATATCCAGAACCTTAAGTTCACTTCACATACCTTTACTCTCTGCGGATGGAATTTTTTCGACATTTGATTCATCTTCATCGATTGATGTTGCAGATATGTCAAGGACCGCGACATCACCAACCTATAAGGGTTTCAACTTGTGTATGATCACAAAGGACACAATGTTTTTAACGGAAGCAATTTTAACTTTGTTTCTGCAGTGCTTAGCAGGGTACTTACTTTCGCTTTGATTTAATAAAGACATGAGTTTTTTATATCAACCATCGGTACACTAAGAAGAATCAAATACGAATTGGTAATATGACCTTGATTTACCTGTAGTCCTCTGTCAGTTACAATCCGTAATATACCTAGGGACTTGTGTCGGCGTCTTAGTTCTTGTTCGGAGGCTGTCTGAGCACTTATGTCATTGTCTATCTCAACAACAATATTCAAGTTCTTGTATCCATCCTCCGGAATCCACTTGACCTCAGGTGCCACATCAACAATGATATCGTATCTGGATCGAAAAATACACCAGTGATTATAGATAAACACCAACTTACCAGATGGAAACGCAAAATGTGAAGTATTACGAAAGACAGGAGCGGAAATAAGAAGTAATATGCAAATGAAAGTTAAAGGATGTTGTTTAAGACGAACTTGAGAGAATTGAGAGTAGCATAGGTCTGCTCCATGTCAGAAAATCTCGTCACAATGCGGATTGAATCTCGCAAAGCCCTATCTGTCACCTACAAAACAAGAGAAGTTTCAAGAGACAGATGATAACCATAAAAGAAGCTGAGAAAAAGTACAGATGCCATCGCTAATCCACTACTGAACGCAGAATCGGCCTTGATGAAAAGAAAAAGAAAAGTGCGTTTTTCTTTATCAAGCCTTAAACATATAGAATTCAAGAGTCTTAGTAGAATTCCAATCCCGCCGGGCAACTCAACTCGAAAGGGCTTTTCATTTTCCGAGATGCTCCAGCCCACTTTCTTAGATTTTAATGGTAATGAACTGGTGATTCTTGTAAGTGTCTTTTAGGGGGCTGTGAAAAGAAAATATGAAACAAAAGAGTAACCCAATGCCGATAAGTTCTCACCGAAGACATGGCATGAGGAAGGGTCCTCTTCAAAATAGACTCGACCGTAGCCTTCTGAACATGTTCCTTCCCAACGTAACTTATCAGAATACTTTCGGGAACTCTCTTCCCAGCACGAAATCCCGGGATCTGTAAACCACAAAACCAAAATGAAAACACAATTTAAGTAGTTGATATTATCAGCAACATCACTAGTCTGTCAATGGTGTCACAAGTTCACATTGTACAAAAGCTTTTATGCTCACTTTTGATTGCTTCATGAACTCGTTTAGAACTCTGTTGTAACAATCATCACAGACGGCAGGTGGAACTTCTACACTCAATTTAAGCTGCAGAGAAAGAAAAAACATATATTTATACATATACATATACATATATATATAAGTGTAAGATTTTTCCAGTGGTAACAAAAACAAGAAAAGGGCAATAACTGAACATTACAACACAGAAAGAAGAAGAAGAAGAAAAAAGAAGAGTTAAGCATAAATAGAGCAAAAGACCCAGCTTAGTAGTATAGAGAACCTCAAAAGTAATAACAAATGGAAATAAATAATAAATTTTAATATGAGATTTATTTTGTGAAAGAATGAATATGAGACCAGATATCATTGAATTAGGATAAATAAATTCTTCGTTGTTACATTTTTACAAAGCCATTATAAGGAAAATAAATTCTATCCGTCTCTACATACTATAAACATTTATATATCATATTAGATACTAAAATATATAATTTAATTTTCAATAATCGGAAAAACAACGAAGACCCAGTTCAAAACCAAGTAAAATTTACGAGGAAATACAAATTTTTTTTTTTTTTTTTTAAGGAACAAAATCAATAAACTCACTCTAGAATTGGGCTCTTCTGTCTCGGTAACCTCAATACTCGCCGGAAGCTTATCTTTCTTTTCTCCGGTAGCCACCGAAGACGACGACGACGACGACGAAGAAGAAGAAGAAGAAGAAGCTAAGGGCACAAAACGACGAGAATTCGGGGGAAAATGACAGTGAAGTGGGTGAAGGAAGTGCCTTTGACGAGGAAGAAACGACAGTTTTGGAGAACTGGAGGCTCCATTTTTGAAACGGAGAAATGGGTTTGATACGGAAATGGAGGAGTTTGTACGGACGAGCTTGAGGAGAGTGGTGGTGGTTCCGATACTGAGCTCCATTGAAATGGTGGGTGACACTTTTTTCTGTTGCAGAACAATCTTAACAGAAAGTGAAGAAGATAAAACTGACCATGTGGGCTTTAGGATCTTAGCAAAATCAAAGAAAATTTATAAATTATAGTGATACCCTTAAATTTTTTATATTTTCAATGATACCCTTAAAAATTTTTATATTTGCAATGATACCCTTAAAATTATAGTGATACCCTCGGTTCAGATATATTTGCAGTATTGCATGAGAAAAGTGAGGAAAATTACGAATAAATCCCTTCTTTTATGTCCCGCTTGGAGTAGTAGATAGTATTGTACTCAAATGCAATTGGAGTTTGATCTAATAATTCAATTAACTATTAGAGTGAATTTATTTAAATATTTACTATTTTATAATAAATAACTTAAATTTAAATTTAAATTTTACTTTTTAAAATCGTACTATATTTATTTTTTTTTTTGACCTTTACACTATTTAAATATTATTTTAACAAAAACTATTCAAGTACACATTTAACTTATAATTTGTTATCCAAATAGACATTCATTTTTCTTTTTGTGACAGGTTTGTTTATCAAATTGTGGTGGACAAAGTACTGAACTTGAAAAGTAAAGTTTCTAAATGAGAATAAGCCTTACTGATACTTTTTTAAGTATTTTACTCTTCAATTAGAAAGTAAGGTAGAAAATAATCTCATTTCCTATAAATTACTAAATTAAAAAAAAAGCTTATTTGATTCTTTTTATAGTATTCATTATTATTATTATTATTATTATTATTTTAAACTTACGGGAGGGGATTCGAACTCTGCACATTTTCGTAGAGTTAGATATGTATTGCCTTTAGATTATATCTGAACCACTGGTATTTATTTTTCAGTTGGAAAGTAAAATAGAAAACAATTTCATTCCTTTTATTTTACTTACTAAACTTAAGAAAAACTTTTACACAATTAAATAAATAGTATAATTATAATATGTGAACTTCTTAGAGATGTTCAAATAAATCGAACATGACTGTGTATTTATTCCCAGACACTTTCAGTTACTCTGTTCATTGATAATTGGTCATTTGTCAGGTCGGTTTGGTAAATGAGTTTGAGTTGAGTTTTTAAAGTTGAAATAGTAAATTTTGTTGACTTTTTGGGAAAAAGACAAAAACTTTTGGAAAAAAGACAAAAAATTTTTAGAAAAAAGACAAAACTTGAGCTTGGAAAACCAAGTTTGAACTTAGTTCCAAACAAGCTCGATGATTGCAATTTCAACAAAAGAGATATTTGTAACAATTCTTTAAAACACGAACATGACTGCAATTTCAACAAACATGGAGGGTGCTATTGTAAATACACAAAAAGGCATGTCTCCCACATGCTTTTTCTTAGTCAAGCCGACAGGGAACTGAACTGATTCTCCGCCACGTCGTCGTTTCTCACTTCCGCTCGTCCTTTTTCTCTCTCCTCCTCCGCTCCGCTATCTCTTTCTCTCTCTAAACCTCGTACTCACTCATATAACTCATATATATATATATATACACACACATATTTTATATATTTTTGCTCAACCACCGGCAAACCAAAAAACCGACTAATCGACCGAGAATTTAAAAAAAAAAAAAAAAAAACGAAAAATAGTCTTTCCAATCGGCGGCGAGAAAAATGGAGGGAGTTGGGTCTCGATTGGGGCGGGCGTCGTCGAGGTACGGCCCGGCGGCGGCGGTGTTCAACGGCCCGGTCAGGAAATGGAAGAAGAAGTGGGTCCACGTGTCCTCATCCTCCACCGTCAGTTACCACCACTCCCAATCCAACGGCCAGAACAGCGACACCCCCCGCCTCCTCCTCTGCCGCTGGACCCCTCTCCCTCCCACCTCCGCCGCCACTGCCGCGCCGGAAACGACTCCGCTCCGCCGCCTCGCCTCTGGATGAGCCGCCGCGGAGAAAGTTCCGTTACACTCCTGTTAGTAGATTTTCACCTCCATGCAATGGTTTATGCTAGGGTTTAATAATTTGGGGGCTTTTTTTTGGTCTAATTTTCATTTTTTGAACAAAAATCTAGTATTTTTGAATTATTAAGGTTTTTTTTTTTTTTTTTTTTGTTCATAAAAGATTGTTTTTTGGCTTTGAATTATGCAAATGCATGTGAATTTGGAAATGTTTCAAAAGAAAAATTTCTTTTTTCTTTTTCATAGAAGAAAACCAGTTAAATCTTATTTTTTGAATTAGATTTATTATGATTTTTTTTTTCTTTTTCTTTTTTGTACTCTGCTGCTAAATCTTAGAGTGCATGCTTAATTGAGAATCTCAGTCATGTGATTTTTTTTTTTTTTTTTGCAATTAAATAGTTTGCCCAAAAAAAAAAAAAAAAAAGAGGCACAATGTTTTAGGTTCATGCAAAGAGTTAAGAAAGGAGAAATTGTTTTTTTTTTTTTTTTTTTAATTTAGAGTGGGGATTCGAACTCTTCACTTACGGTGGAGTCGGGTAGAAATTGATTTTTTTTTTTTTTTTTTTTTTGTGTTTTTGTAAAACAAAATGTTTGATGTCGTTTCCTTTGAGATTTCAGATTGCTGTGCTAGAAGATCAGAAGAAGGTTGGTGAGAAAAAGGTTGAAGATGAAACCAAAACAAGTGAGACAGACCAAGCTCCAGCTACTGCTAGGCCACCAACCACGAGCGATGAGGTGCTCGGCAAGCCAGCCGTCTCTGATGATTTGAAGGAAGAAACTGAGGTAACATTTTTCAGCTCTTACTGATATTTGTACAATTATAGCCGTTGACTACACACGAGAGGCTTCCTTAGGCAGCATTGTAATTGTTACACCCGTTTCATAAAGTGTCGTCTGATTTAAATTGTACGGTCAATGACCCTTATGGTTGGATGCCCCCGCGGTAGAATTCCTTTCTATGATTGTCGAAAATGTAGATTTTGTTCTTCTGAATGTCTGAGATATCTCTTCCTAATGCTAAGACATGCTTGAATGGGGTTTCAGTGTTACAAACCTGCAGTTCAAAACTCCTTAAATCTTCTTCATTTTTTTTTTTTAAGTAGTCCGTAAATGTCGTTAGTCGAAAAGATTCAAGTTCTTCTAGCCGGACTCGAACTCAACATGTTCTAGTTTGGGACTCATTCCAGAGTGATGTCTCACTAATAAGCTGCACCTGAATAGGGAATAGGGAAGCATGCCGTAGAGTTCCGCAAAATTGTAGTGTAAAATTGAGGCTGGTGGTATTAAAATAAGTTTCCTATCAAAAACTCTTTTTCATAATAGTGTAATACCTCCTTTCAGAAGAATAAAATTGGTCCGCATTTCCGTATAACCGTTCATCTAGATGAAAAGGCTTAAATTTCAAATTGTGGGTGTTCAGTTCCTGTATTTATATAGCTTCTTGCAAGTCATACACTGTCCTATAATGTCGCATTGTTGAAGTCAATGTCTTCATCTCTGCAAGAGTCTGCTTGCCTCGCCGTAAGGTAAATAAATCGTCTACCACAGCTAAAATGCAATCATCCTAGAGTCTTGTCAAGCATCAACTTCTTTCATATTCATGATTTCTGATCATTCTTCACATTCCCCCGCTTATGATTAGACGAGTTCAAAATCTCTTGGTACAAAAAATTCGGTAGATAACTTGCAATCCTTGATGTCTCTAATGATTTGAAACTGTGTCATGACAATGGAATTTCGCCAAGCATGGTGTAAACGAGAGAGAGAGAGATGAAATATTGATAGTATATATATTTAATGACAATCTGATTGTTTGTGGAATAAATTTTGTTGGCAGGATTCGAACACGAGCAATCTGGATCTAGGGTTGGGATTGAAAAGCCCCAACAAGAACATCGATGCCATTGGCGATACGAAGGAGACTCAAATGAAGAAAGCAAGCTCAAGTGGGTTTTGGTCAACGGAGTTGGAGGCCTAAAGCATCTTCTTCGTACATCTAGAGTACGAGTACCTCCACTTCTCATCTTGTGATTAAGCTGTAGGTCTAGTTCTTTTTTTTTTTTTTTTTTTTTTTTTTTTTTTTTCTTCCTTAATTGGCTTGAGAGATGTAGGATCAGTTACCAGTTTCTGTGTATATCTTAGCGTTCGTAGGTGGTTTTAGTACATAAATGCATATCTGTACGTATGTGTTCACCTTTGAGGCTGTCCAAAACCTCTGTTTATGTAATCCCAGATAGAAAGTTGTGCAACTTCTTGGTTTCTCTTCCACTCTCAATGATGATTTCATGACAAACCCAAATTCCATATCACACAGCCGGTTATCGCTAGTTACCGGAATTTTTAGTACCACGATAGACTACTCCCAAGTATCACGGTAAAACAACACCGGCCACGGTCAACAGCGGTTATTACAGGGAAATATCAATCCGAAACTTGCCGATACAACATTTGCGTAAATCACTGCGATTTCTGGAATCGGATTAGATAATCACCATTCTGAAACCGTTTTCACTCCTACCAACTTAAAAGTTTGATCCGCTGCAAAACTGAAAGCAGTTTCGTTAGCACATTTAGGTTTCAAGAACCTGAACAAAGACTCATCCAAGGAGCCCCCACCGGTACTAGTCCAGGAGGTCATTACTAGCGAGTCTCCCACAACCAACCCAGCCGTTTTTTTTGCATGAGCCCTGTGGAGTCCAGTTACGAAGGACTTGACTGGAAGAGTGGAAAAATTACAAGACCAAAGGTTAGAGCTTTGGCCGTGCCAAAATCTGGACAAGTTTCATCAACTAGCAACCAACATTCAGAAGTAGCTTTGACCTCCAAGTTCTTTGATAAAGCGCATCCGCAAAAAGCTCAGAACTCTGTTTACAAGCCTTAAAAGTTATATTTGCAAAGGAAAACAAAAGAAATCCCGCCATGCCGCAAGTGATAAATAACAGGGGAAAATATTATTGGAGGGAATGGGGGAAAATCATTAAATTTTTTTATATTTTGTAATGGGGAATAGAATTTGCAGCTGATCTAACTAGAAAGTTTTATACTTGATACGTCTCAAAAATTTCTTGCTTAATGTCTGGAAGCCAAGCCACTCTCTTCAGGCTTTGAGAGCCTTCCTCAGCAGCTGTCTGTCACAATCATTCCTTGTCAGCTGCATCATTCTCTGCCTCTTGAATTACACCAACTTCGGCTGGCCGAATAACTCTGTCAAAAAGCATGTATCCCGGCTGCAATACAAAATTATGCAACATAGATGTCATCAAACTATTATGGCTAGAACACAAATATCCAATAATCCAAGCCATCCTAACAAGCATTTTGATAATGATTCTGGTGTCAAAACGGCCGAACCAACACGGTATCAACTGGACCAGGCTTATTGAATTTTGGGCGCAAAACACACCAAGGGCATCTGTATGTGAACGATAATGGACACTTTATTTTACCGCATCCAATGCTCATTTTCTTGTTTTTCTTGCAAGTTTGATTTATGGACACAAAAAGGGCAATTTATAAGGCATAAGCACGAAAAAGACACAACACTGGCACAATCCTGTGACACTGATGGGCTCAATTTGAGTGTCAAATCTTAAACGAAACCAAATAGGCCTGGATTGCTGATGCACTTAAACAAAAGCAACACTAAAATAGTAATACCTTCAGAACCACAGCTACAGTGCCGGGAGGCTTGGAAGCATCTGGCATTTGGAACACCGCATTATGTCTGTGTGGATTGAATGGCTCATTTGTAGGGTCATATTTTTCTACTCCATGCTTTTTAAATACCTGAAACCAAAAGCAATTAACACTCAGTGTACCCTTGACAAGAAAAGAAAGCACATTATTCACAGAACAAGCACATATTGATATAAAAGAGAAATCTTAAAATGAGATCATTTGCTTTCCTTTTCATCGTATGAGGTTATTTTAAGTACGACTAAAATAAAGTCTACAAATCACCTAACCTCATATCTGGGCTTAAAATGTAAAAGAAAAAGAAACTTTATATGGAATCAGAAACAACTTATACCTCTGAAAGCTGTTTCTCTGTCATTTCAACACCTTCTAGAAGTGTTTTAAGAAGCGGTGCAGCTCCAGATGAATCTGTAGATGTGTCAATCTTTGCAAAACTCTCTTTGACGACGGAAGAAGCTCTACCTAAGTTGTCTGCAACATCAAGCAGACTCTTTGCAAAACTCTGCAACATAATTTCAAGCAACCAATTAGCTTAAGAACTTGAAACAAGAAATTACATTGAACGAAACAAACAAAAACATAAGGAAGAAAAGATGTCATTAAAGAAACCTGAATAGCGAATTTCTTCGAATTCTCCGACTCGCGACGCGTCCTGTCCATGACATTCTCCATTTCCGCATAGCTTCTGAGAACCTTATCTTGCATCTTCTCAATCTCCTTGTGCTTCAACTTCAGAAGTTCTTCCTTCTCAGCCACAAGCTTCACCAGATCATCCACAGTCAGGTTCTCCTCCTCTGAATCTGAATCAGAAAACGCAGTTCGTTTAGTACCTCCTCGCCTTCTCTTAGCAGTTTGAGACATGGTAGACTGAGATTCAGACATAGAACCTGATTCTTTTGTCTGATCAGCTACTTCACTCTCAGTTTGTTCAGAGACTTTGGCATCTCCATTGGTTTTCGCAGACTCACCATTGTTCTCAGCATTCGTCCTGTTTTGCTTTTCGGAAGCCTCAGGAGATGCAGAAGAAGCAATCCCACATCTTTGAAAATAAGAACTCAATTTGAACAGGGACACCTGACTAGGAACCAACTAAAAAAACACATAAATCAGAAAATTTTAAATTTTTAGATTGCCATTTTCATTTCCAAGCCTCAACAAAGACAATACCCAATACAGACATTTAAAAAAATTAAAAATAAAAAACCTCTAAACTCTTAGACTCCGTTTGGTTCTACTTCTCCAATCTCATTTTTGGAGGTCTCTTTTCATTTTCATGAAATTCAAACTTTGAAAAAATCCAAAATTTTCCTATTTGAAGTCAAATGAGAAATTTTTTTTGCAAAAACACTCACCACAACAAGGAGAACGAAACAAAATCCATACTGCCCCATTAAAATCCAAACACATTTTAAGTTTTTACACTACTCAAATATCACAGTTCATTTTCAATTCGCATTTCAACCAAACACACATTTTCAATATTCAATCATTTACAATAAAAAAAAAATCCAAAAGTCCAACTCCAACCTATTACCAAACACCCCTTAACCTCAAACTAACTTAATAGACAAATGAGAAATTAATTAAAGTTTTAACATAAGAAAAACATGTTTGGTTATCAAGAAAATCAGAATTGAATATAAATCACACAGTGGTGGAAAATTCTACAGAGAACCTAAAACCCTAGCAAAACCCTGATCAGAAAAGGTTAGAAATTTGCAAGCTTTTTCATACCTTGCTGGGAGATTCATTGACGAGGGAGTGAAACTGATTGGAGATGATCGGAAATTGGTGAGTCTGCTGGGAAGAGAGGAGCAAGGAGCTCCTGGGGATGGTTCTGGAGACGCGAGCTAAAACCCTAGAAACGAACATCGCTGGATTAATTTGATATTGACGGAAAGAATTGGGAGGACTGATTGGATTTTTGGGGGTCAAGGAGGGTTTTAGAGAAAGAAAACGAGGGAAAGTGTGGGAAAATTAGAGAGAAAATGCCTGCTTGGGGAGGAAGAAAATCAGGAGAGGAAAAGGAAAGTCTGGAACTTGGGAGGTAATTGGGTTTTCGCTGTGATATTTTTTTTCTTAGTTGGCGAAAATGCCCTTTCTTGCCAAGGTTTTGAAGCCTCAGTTGTGGATGTGAAACGCTGTCGTATTTATGCTTGTGAATGGTTTTATGGCATGTGGCAGAGTAGGAAATCTGTAGGTTATGGAAGGGTATTGTCGTCCAACTAGTTTTAAAGGTTTAAGGTTTTTGGTGGTTCCAGAGCCTTGTGTCTGGCGCACACTGGAACTCTGGAACAAACATTAGCACACCGTTTGGGCAAAACTACAATAAAATTATACTTTAATCTTATATTATAAGTAATAATTATTATTTTACATCAAACAAAATTATTTTCAATAATAGATCAAACCGTTAAAATTGAGACGACAACACCTATCGATGTTCCTACTATCAAACTATCTTCTTTTATTTTCTAATAAAATCGAAGATTTCTACCTTTACTGAAATATGGTAAATTGTTGGATTAATTTTCAACATCTAAAACAATTTTATATTGCACGCTGTAAATTTTTAATAGAAACATTTGGCGATCAGACCGTATAAAAATTAATCAAGGACAAACTGAAGTCCAACGGCAGTGAAAGAAAGACTAGAACCCTGTTAGACTTCCTTGACATCACTTTATTGTACCCAAATTCACTGAAACAGTCTCTTCCATGGCTGGTTGAGCTCGGTTTTGGGATTTCACCTTCGCCTGCCCGATTGCAAGAACTTCTTCACCTCGCCGCTAGCTAGTCCCTTTGTTCCTCGTTCTCACATCGATAGCATAATAACCTAGCCGCACTCTTCTGATACATCGTGTAAAGTAGAGCGAATTCTGAATTACCCGCTCTCTTGACGTGCCTACTCCTCCTACTTCAATATCCCATTTGACTTGACATCAATCTTGTTTTCCTCGTGAATCGAACTGTATCAACACTCTCACTATAGATCTATCATAACCCAAAAAAAAAAAATTACAGAAATAGATAAAAGTCTGACAGTTTTACTGCATATGCGAAATACTTGAAAATTTTACTGAGATGAGAAACAATACAAAAGTCCCTTTGGATTATCATTTCAACAAAAGTTCTAGTGAGTTGTTATAATACTTCCCCACCAAGCAGATTAACAAGTAAACTGGGCATCTTGCAATCTTGCAGATCCAAAAACATAACTTTATTATGCTAACCGATTGAAAATATCCCAAGTCACAAGCCCAATAAAAATAAATAAAACATTCAAGAATCACAAGCATTTGATATCCAAAATCCTCCCATGAAAACGAGATGAAACCAAATATTCACATATGTGGCCTATGTTGTTGTTCATTGCCCTTCCGCAACAGCTGCTTCTTTCTCCGGAAAATAATCATGTCTGAAAGTACAAAAAAAAATATGATTAATACGAGAATATAAACAACATGACAATGATGCGGGTTTCAATTTTTATCCCGACCGACTTAGTGAATTGTCATTCTTTCATTGAAAGGTGTTCAAAAAGTTATCTAGTCGATTTAAAAAGTTGCATTTTATCAAAGTAAATATGAAAATGAAGCCGTGCGAGTATGAAAAAGTCGGGATCCCCATAACTACTTATAGCCACAGGGCGAGTATGAACCAAATACTAAGCTTACAGTAAATACTATTCTTTCCAATGCAGTTGAGATTTTAAAGATTTGAAATTTGAAGTGTGATGAGGCTTTTTTTCCTTATGGTATCAAGCTATTTTCTTCCGAACGAGTACATTTTAACCAAAATTTACTTTGGATTGAGAAAAGATCCTTCCAGTTCGTTGAAATAGATCTAGATGTGTTTCTGTTATCAAGTCAAATACTGAAATTAAAGAATACTGCATTCTGGCTTACTTTATTTTCCGAGATAGCTGATACAACCCTGTCCCGGCCATTGCGACATTGACACTGAATAGATTCCAGTTTTTCTGCACAGAACTTCAGAGAATCAGAATCTCCTGCAACTAAACTTGTCTTAAACAAAAAGTAAATCTAAGAGCTGTCATAAGCCAAAGCATGTAAATTGGAACTCTCGAAAGGCCAAAAAGTGTATTTTTTCGAAGAAAGGTACTTAAGTTTGATCTATGTAAGACAAGTCTCCAAGAAAAAAGATCAAATTTTCTTTATAAGTGACTCAGGAAGCTTTATATGGTTAGTTGGTAACAGAGGAAAAAAGGGTCAAATCATTGGATAACTAAAGTATGTTACATTCTTGACAAATTAATAAATCTTTTGTGCATCGAAACTAGCCCGTTGAAAGCAGAAAGTTTATCATACCGGCTTGATCACCATACTGTAGCGCGACCATACAAGTCCGGTAAACGTAACAGCTGCATAAAACATACCAGTTTACTAAAATGTAGAATCCATCTTGATAAAGGCAAGACTTTCTATCTGTCTAAGAGATGCTTCTCCATACCTAACTGTTGAGGATAAGAGATCTTCTCAGGAGGTTTTGAGAAGTCGGCAACGTTCGCTATGCTTATACCCCATTTGAAAGTCGGAGCCCAAAAATGAACTGCAAGTTTCATTCCGTTAGGCGTTTAAACTAATCGAAATGAACAAATCTAAAAGTTGAAAATCACACCACTAAATCATCCAACAAGAAGTACTAGGTACAAGAAAAGAAGACATGGGGTTATGATGGCTCATTCGTTTACTTCCGGAGATCATAACAAATAGACGGATTAAGCGTCCTAGTTCTTTACTAACAACAGTAATAACATAAACAAAAGTGAGAAAAACACACGAAATTTATAATGGTTCGCCCTTAATGTGAGAGCTGAGAGCTACATCCACTTAAAGCCGCAGAATTTCACCAAGAACATGACACCAACAGAATCACACGCCTTACGCCGGTCTGAATTTCTCTCAAACCTAATTCCCAAACCGGCTTCGCTCCAACATAGGTGTAATTAGCACAAACACGTTTTGAAACTCACCATACCCCTACTTAAATTTGCAATGCTAACTCCGGCGATAATTAGGCTCCACACACTCAACAATAAATACCACCCGTGAAATAAAAAATAAATAAAAAGAACTTTTTTTTTTTTTTTTAACATGTTCTGTCCAAAAATCTCACTGAAATTCCAGAGTCAAGTCTATCAGAAACTCACCATACCCCTACTTAAATTGCAATGCTAACTCCGGCGATAATTAGGCTCCACATACTCAACAATAAATACCACCCGTGAAATAAAAAATAAATAAAAAGAACTTTTTTTTTTTTTTTTAACATGTTCTATCCAAAAATCTCACTGAAATTCCAGAGTTGAGTCTATCAGAGCTAAACAAGAGTTCATCATATTCAGATCATTTCCTTAAACTCCACTTGGAGGTAATTAAAGAAGCTAATTTCGGTAATAGAAACAGATAATTGGACGATTAAAAAATACCCAGATTCAAATTTTCAATCTTTTAGTCCATAATATCAGGAAGATGGCATTTTTACAAGGAAAAATAAATTTGTCACACAAATTCTAATGTGAGAGAAAGTGAGAGAGAGCTAGGGAAAAAAAAAACAGAGAGAGAGAAAGGGCCAGGAAGAACAAACTGGTTTTAGGACCAGCCGGGTGGTTCCAGAAAGCTTGGAGCTTTGTAGCTGCCATGTGGTAGATCTCTGCTTTCTCTCTCTCTCTCTCTCTCTCTCCGAGTATTGCGTAACACATTAAAAAGCGTACACCCACGGTTGTTGGTTCGGCAACTGAGAATTTATTGAAATATTACAAATTTTTTTTAGCTAAAAGGTTGGTAAACTTTTTACAAGAGTGTAATTTGGTGATTTTCAGTAAAAATTAGTTGAAATAAATTATATATATATATGACATATATAAATTGAATCGTAATGTAAATAGCAAAACATAGGATAAATTTCACAATTTTCTTATAAACTTTAGATCTTATAATAATTTATTTCTTAAACTTTGAATCGTAACGTCTGTTTTTCTTAAATTTTGAAACGTTATGAATTTATTCATTATGTTAAATTTTAGTTGAAAATTACCATGTGTCACACAAATAAGCAAGTAGAAAAGGGTAGGTTTTAAAAATTCATCTGTTATTACCAAATATTAGCCCTTCCCTAGCTTATTCAAAAAAAAAAAAAAAAAAATCAGTTTTCATCTTCATCTCAACTTGCAACCAGCGGCCACCACATCCCCAAGAACAGCAGTTATATCCTATATTTAGATTTAGGAGTGTTTGATGAATGAGTTTAGTTTAAGATTTTTAAGTTTCAATAGTAATTTTTTAAAAAGATAAAAAAATTTTAAAAAAAAAATACAATTAAAAAAATACAATTTAATTTAAACTAAACTTGCAATCAAACGGTCTTTATTTTCCTGAGGCTTTTGCGTTGAACAGTTTTTCGATTAATGATCTATTACTATGGGATGGTTCTTTCTATGCTTTTTTCCATTTTCCTTGCTTGCCGAGAAATATACTGGAAAATGGAAGTTGTTGTGGATTTTGACTTTTCAAAGCCAAATTAATAAAAATAATAATGAGAAATTAAAATTAGATTTTACTTTCATTTTTTCTACTAAACATTATTCGGAGGGTAAAATTATCATTTCAAAACTTCCTTCATTCTACATCTGGAAAATTCCATCCAACATCTAACTCATAGGTAAATTTGTTAACGTTTCAAAGTTTAGGATAAACGGATATTACAATTTAAAATTCAAAGGGTAAATTATTATAATATCCAAAGTTTTGGGGATGGGAGTGGAAGTTATGAAATTTGTCCTAAAACATATGTGATTGAAGTGACTTTTTTTTTTTTTTTGGGTTAAAATTTTAGTGTTTGTTAGTATAAAGGAGCAAATTGTACTCTTTTAAAGAATTTAGAGGCTTTTTATCATGAAAAAATGAGGATCAAATCGTAATTTTTTAAAAAGATAAGAGATCAAATGACTAATTTACCTATAAATTTTTAGGTCATTTTGACCCCAAACCACAAGCTCCCTCTCATTTTTTATTACTGACTTTGATTTTGCACATTAAATTTTCTTTAGTTTGCGTTTAGTTTATTAGTTGAAAATGAAATTTTTAAGTTGGAGTTAGTTAACTTTTCAAAAATTAGTTATAAATTTTATTGACTTTTCATAAAAAGATAAAAATTGATATGAAAACACATAATTTAGTTGGAGTTAAACTTGAATACTAAACAAAACCTTAATTTTTTAATTGTTACACCAATAATCTCTCAATTATTATTTTATAAAATATATATATTCTAATTACATTAACTTTGTTTACAAGTAAAATCGTAATTTTTAATAGGAAAATCGTACCTCCATCACTTTCCTTAATAGAGAGATATTTTGAAAGTGTAATTTTCCTTATAAAAATATTTAATTACGATATTAACCTTAACTAAAGTTCATGTGATCTTTAACATGTTTAAACTTTCACTCAGTTTTTCACGAAATGCAGAAAAATTGAAGTACTATGATAGTATGATATGTAAAATTAAAAGTTAAAAATCAATATAAAACTGAGTTTATGATTTAGAGGTTATTTGTAAAACAATCCTTATTTTCTTTCGTTTTTCTAACTTTTTTTTTTTAAGACCCGTAGACCACTGGGTTACTGGACCGGGTTGGATGACCTTTTCACTCATTAGTGTCAGTCCCACCCGGGTCCCACTTCTTAATATGGGTCGGCTCAGTTCATGTCCGCAAAATTTTGGACATTTTTTTTTGTTTTACATGTAACAACCTAATAAAAGCATTACTGGTCATTATTACTTAATTAGAATAAAACTCATTCTAAAACTCAATTATATCTCAAATTACAGAATTACAGACATGCTACCAAATAAAAGACTTAATAAAATCTCTAATCTTATAATTGTGTAAAACAAAATGTATTTGCTAAGATAAGAAATATTTTCTATTTAAAAAAAATGAATCTTTTGTAATTTGTAAGGGAGATCACCATAGTCGAATCGAGCCAAGGAAGTTGTAGATAGTTGAATTAATTAAATTATATTTTTTGAATTTGGGAGTTGGATGATTCGAATTCTATACTTTAAGGTGATGGTATCAAGTGTGAAATTATCGCTAAGTTAAATCTATATAATCACAATTAATTTAATCATTAAACTCTTTTCACTTCAATCATGAAATAAAATATTTTAATTTTTGTCCATTAAGGAGGGCCTAGCATGGAGACATATGACAAATTTTTCCTCTTTTTTTTTTTTGTCAATAATTTTTTAAATATTTTTTTAGGAAAATTTTATTTTATTTTCTTTTTAATAATTGAAGTTTTAGCCCCTTAAAAAAAAAAAATTGGAGTTATAGTTTAAGTCAGGTTTTTGTTTTGGTTTTTCAAAATTTAAATATAGGATCCATTTATCAATGTTTTGAAGTTCAGAGGGAGTGGGGAACAATATTAGTTTTCCAACTCATGGGGTAAAATAACAAATAACCTAAGTTTAGGAATATAAAACTTATTTGGTAAATGAGTTGAGTTTGAGTTGAGTTAAAATTTTTAAGTTTGAATATTAATTTTTGTTAGACTTTTTCAGAAAAGACAAAATACTTTTTCAGAAAAGACAAAAAACATGATAAAAAAAGTACAGTTTAGTTTAAATTGAATGGTGATGTCAAACAAGTCCTTAAAAATAAATTCACATCGGTGTCTCAATAATCCCCAAACCAAAAAGTTATCTTATGCATATGATAGATATGGTCCGTTGGGTTATACCTAGAGGTCCTTAAAATTGTTTCTCTAAAATCACAACTATATAAAAAAAAAAAAACAGGGACTATAGAATGTAAAACCATGAAAATTTATCAGGTCTATTGATAGGCTGACCAAATTGCAAATCCGTCCTTGACAAAGCGTCCAAGTTTTATCGATCATGTTTTAGTACTGGGATAACGCACATGTTAGATATATTTGAAAGAATTAATCTAAATAAGAATAAATTAAATTAATAAGTTAAAAAATACAGTTAAAAAAGTGAAGTATCTGAAAATAATATAAAAAAAGCATGAAAAAATATCAAAAAGATAAAATGACTAAAAAAATTGACCAATACGTAGTGCCCATCTGATAAGAAAGTTGTGTTCTTGTCGTTTAGTGACGATCCTAATGTAGAATAGAAAATAGTTTTTTGCACTTTTTTTTTTTTTTTTTTTTGGAGAATATACATAGAGAAAATCAAAAGTTGGTGGTGGTGGTGGGGGCGGTGGAGATGATTCAAAGGGGAAAAGGAGACAGAGAGAGAAAGATGAGTAGAGAAAAACTGAGAACAGTCTAAGTTTTTTTTTTCTTCTTGCTGTTGTAAATAAGCAATTCATTGAAGGACAAACACTCGCACTCAAACACAAACCATAATTGCGAAAAATATCACCGAACATCAGTAATATTTAATATCATATTAATAGAGAGAAACACGAGGTATTCTTTTGTGTCTTTATTTCTTTAAATCTGTTACAATAAACTATCCCCTAATATAGATGCTATAATTTACTATCACCACTCTCAATTATGCTATTTCCCTCTCTTTCTAAAAAAAAAAAAATATATATATATATATATATATAGAAGCCCACACGGACAGCCCACTACACTAAGCCCATTGTTTAGTGTATAGCTTATCTAGAAACATCATTACCCCCATCGCCTCTGAATTTTTTTTAATTATTATTATATTATTATTATTTATTTATTTATTTTTTGACAAGTCACCGTGACTTAAGTGACCTTTTACACTCTCCTCACTCACCCACAAGACAGAAATTGGGAAAATCTCAACTCCTTATATTATAGCTTCATCTCTCCCTCTCCTCTAAAATATCCAAATCTTATCTTGTTCTCATTTGCCAAAACTCAATTTGAAAGTGTCTGCAAAAGAGAGGATTTTTGTGCGCAAACCAAAAACCCAAAACCCAAAAAAACCAAAATCAACAATTTTTCGTTGTATTAATCAAGTTTGAGCTCTCAATTTTCTCTGTCAATCTTTCATAGCTTTGAGCTGAGGTAATTAGTTTTCTTTCTATTTTCTAGTGCAATACTTGAAAAAGGCTATTTAACGTTTGTTGGTGTATTTCTGGGTTGAAAAATAGTTTGCAGAGGCTTTTAAATAGCTTGAAATGATTGCGCATATATACTTCTGTGTATGTATGTATAAATATAGTTTGTCAAATGAAATGCCCTTCTGTATATATGTTTGCTTAGTAGGTAGTAGAAATATGTTATTCTTGTAGTTGAATTATTAAATTTCTTTTACTTGCTGCTCTGAAGTTTTTAGCTTTTGGATTATATTATAAAGTTGTATGTTGTCTTTTGAATTTGTAAATTCTTTTTCAGAATTTCTATAACTTAGTATTATATTTTATACCAACTAGATGAGATAAAAAGCATTTTAAATTTTTTATCATACTTATATTGTATGAATGAATGATACGGTTTTCAAAATTTTAAACAAGTTATTAATGAGAAATATGTTGATTTTATGATTTTTGTCTCTACTTTGTTACTGTTTATTTTAGCTAAGAAAGAGGTAGAAGAAGTTAGATGACACCTTTATTTTGACTAAAACTAGCTTATAGGAAATATAGTTACTTTAGTTAAAATTAGGGTGTTACAGAACCACCTTTTTATTATTATTTATTTTTTTTGGAAGGCCTGCATAATTTTCTTAATTAGAAAACTGAAAAAGAGGGGAAGAAAAAAAAAAAAAAAAGGAGCATAGAATTAATTTTATTTTGTAAAAATAATGCTGAATGCTTTGCTGCTAGGCTTGGGGTGCAGGCTCTCACTCACACTAATCATCAAAGATTTAAAAGAGTTAAAAGCAAAATCAAAAGGAAGAGAAGAAAAAGCAGCAATATATATATATATATATATATATATTTATATATATACATCAAACAAAAAGGAGAAGCAAAGAACAAAAACAATGGCGTCTGCAACGTCGATGCGAGTTGTGCATCCCCATCTTCACACTCCTAGCGTCCGTGTTTTCCAGGTGCCTTCACTAATTCACTTACTCACTATCTCAAAAATCAAATACAAAATGTCAAAATAAATATTGAATTGGCTTTGGACAACTCTGGTAAAAAAAAATAGTTTTCTGTTGTTTTTGGGTTATAATTTTGCAGAGAAATGCTGTGCCAGTGCCAGTGCAAGTGTCCTCCTTATGCTTATATCGCCTTGCAAATGCTTCAACATTACCACATTCCTCTGCTCTCCGCCTTTCTTCGACTTCGCCTTTGCTTAGGCGTCGATGTCGCTGCACCCCCACCGCCTCTATGGCTAAGCTGCTTGTACAACAAGAGCTACAAGCCACAGTCACCACCAAGTGCTTCTTCGATGTTGAAATTCGAGGCGAACGTGTTGGCCGTATTGTGTTCTGTTTGTTTGGAGATGTCGTCCCCAAAACTGCCGAAAACTTTCGCTCTTTGTGCACTGGTCTTCCTTCCCAACTCCTCCTTACCCTCTCTATTTCTTTCCCTCAGTTACCCTTTCCTTTTCCCTTTCTTTTGATCTTCTTAAAATTAGTATTCAAAATTTTGCAGGAGAGAAAGGATATGGTTACAAAGGGTGCTCTTTCCACCGCATCATCAAGCATTTCATGATCCAAGGAGGAGACTTCACCCATGGAAATGTAAGTTCTATTCTTTTTCTTTTTCTTTTTCTAATCGATCCATCCATATGTCTCTAGTTGTACTGTTTGTATGTGATTTTGTTGGAGTGATAGTCCTAACACCAATCTCCATCAATCCCCATCGATCGCGGGTCACGGAAGATCCCTCTACCTTATCGATGGGGATTGGTGTTAGGACTATCGCTCCAACGGATTTTTTAAGTCAATTTATTTGATTTGCTATCTCTTCTTGTAGGGCACTGGTGGCGTAAGCATTTACGGTTCTAGCTTCGATGACGAGAATTTCGATTGTACTTCCTTACCCTCCTCTCCCAATTGCTCTTCATATTAGCAATGCCTCTCCCTCATCACTCCATCTCTTTTACTTTAGCCTCCGTTTGGTAAGTTAGTTGGAGATGAAATTTTTAAATTGGAGTTGGTTGATTTTTTAAAAACTAGTTTAAATTTTATTGACTTTTCAGAAAAAGATAAAAATTAAGATAAAAAAATATAGTTTAGTTAAGTTAAACTTAAATACTAAACGGAGGCTTAGTATTTTAGTTGTTTAAAAGTAAATTAGAAATTTAGCAAATATATGTGGATGATTTCGCAGTGAAGCATATCGGTCCAGGAGTATTGAGCATGGCAAATGCCGGTCCTGATACCAATGGCAGCCAGTTTTTCATCTGCACTGTCAAGGTTATTATTCCTTTTTCTTTTCTTTCTAATTGTCTTAGATTCTAGGGTAAATCACTCATTTACTCACTAAACTTTTAATCTTGTGCAACTTTGGTCCTGAACTTTTTTTCATAGCTGGAATGCCACTAAATTCTTAAAATGTTGCTGCAATAGTCATTTACGTTATTTTTTAGACGGAATCCGTTAGTTAGCATTACTTTTTAACCAAATTACTAATAGAGTTCATTTAAAAATTAACAAAAATGACTATTGTAGCAACACTTTAATAGTTTTAGGGGCATTCGTTGTTCTTTTTTTTGTAGTTGGAATGACTATAAAACTATTAAAAACGTTGCTACGGTAGTCATTTTTTGTTATTTTTTTTTTTATGGAATTTATAGTTAGTATCACTTTTTAACCAAATTACTAACATATTTCTTTCAAAAATTAACAGAAAGGATTATTGTAGCAATATTTTAAAAGTTTATGGGCATTACAGCTGGGAAAAAAAGTTCAGGAACCAAAGTTGTACAAAATTCTGGGACCAACCTAATAATTTATCCTAGATTCTATACCAACCCACCAACAAAAACAAAACAAAAACAGTACAAAACAGTTTCTAATGTCGTAAATTTGTGTTTCGTCTTAAGACTCCATGGTTGGACAATCGCCATGTCGTGTTTGGACATGTTGTTGACGGAATGGACGTGGTCCGCAGACTGGAATGCCAGGAAACGAGTAGGTTAGATATCCCTCGTTTCCCTTGCAGAATCGTTAATTGTGGAGAGCTGCCTTTGGATGCCTGACTTGACTTGTCTCTCTGCTCGCTCGACATGCACTTATCCATGCCAAGCAATTACAACCTTGGACTGCACTACATATATATATATATGTATATATATATATATATATATATATATACTCTGCTTTATCGAATCGCTGCCATTTGCGTTTTTTTAAGCCAATTATTGTTGTTATTACTGCATTTTTCGTAAGGATTTATTAGAAGAAATGTATCACTAGATTGGGACCAAGACACACTATAATGATACTAGTTGTACACGCGTACTTCGTTCGCTTGAATTTAGTTTGTGAGGAAAATCCCAAGGCACACTATAATGATAATGATATTTAATTAAAAATTTAAGGTTAACAAATTGCTTAATCTACTATAACAAGTTGTACAAAATGTGATATCATCAAATGGAATTAAAGTTTGTATTTGTTTTTATAATTTTGTCTCTAACCATTGAAAACCCTTCCAACCCTTCCATATATATTGGTTTTTAAGTTTTTTTTATTTAAAAAGTATATAAATATAAAATTTCTAAATGAAATGAGTAAATCAAAAGGATTTTTTAAAAAGTTAATAGCAAAAGATGTTAAAAAAAAAAAGTGTAAAAAATAAAAATTAAACAAGCAAAAATTTTTCAGTTCAAAAGATAAAGAATAACAGTAAAAGATGATTGTATTAAAAGGTAAAAAGCATCAAACGATTTTATCTAGAAAAAGGAAAATTTTTTTTAGAAGATCACAAAAAGATAAAATAGAAAGATCAAAGTTTTGAATAGTAAAAAACTTGAGCTTTATAGAATAATAATAGATTTTTCTAACCGGACTTCCTATTATAGAAGGGTGTTAAATTGTCTTTTAGGTTACGTCTCAATTACTCCTTTAAATCAGGTGTAAAAAAAAATAGTAAAAAATAAAAATTAAACAAGCAAAAACTTTTCAATTCAAAAGATGAAGAATAACAATAAAAAATGATTGTATTAAAGGGTAAAAAGCATCAAACGATTTCATCTAGAAAAAGGAAATTTTTTTTTTAAAAGATCACAAAAAGATAAAATAGAAAGACTAAAGTTTTGAATAGTAAAAAACTTGAGCTTTATAGAATAATAATAGATTTTTCTAACCGGACTTCCTATTATAGAAGGGTGTTAAATTGTCTTTTAGGTTACGTCTCAATTACTCCTTTAAATCAGGTGTAAAAAAAAGGTAAAAAATAAAAATTAAACAAGTAAAATCTTTTCAGTTCAATAGATAAAGAATAATAGTAAAAAATGATTGTATTAAAGGGTAAAAAGCATCAAACGATTTCATCTAGAAAAATGATTTTTTTTTTTTAAAGATCACAAAAAGATAAAATAGAAAGACCAAAGTTTTGAATAGTAAAAAACTTGAGCTTTATAGAATAATAATAGATTTTTCTAACCGGACTTCCTATTATAGAAAGGTGTCAAATTGTCCTTTAGGTTACGTTTCAATTACTCCTTTAAATCAGGCATAAAAAAAATAGTAAAAAATAAAAATTAAACAAGCAAAAACTTTTCAATTCAAAAGATGAAGAATAACAATAAAAAATGATTGTATTAAAGGGTAAAAAGCATCAAACGATTTCATCTAGAAAAAGGAAATTTTTTTTTTTAAAAGATCACAAAAAGATAAAATAGAAAGACTAAAGTTTTGAATAGTAAAAAACTTGAGCTTTATAGAATAATAATAGATTTTTCTAACCGGACTTCCTATTATAGAAGGGTGTCAAATTGTCCTTTAGGTTACATCTCAATTATTCCTTTAAATCAGGCATAAAAAAAAGGTAAAAAAATAAAAATTAAACAAGCAAAAACTTTTCAGTTCAAAAGATAAAGAATAACAGTAAAAAATGATTGTATTAAAGGGTAAAAAGCATCACATGATTTCATCTAGAAAAAGGAATTTTTTTTTTTAAAAGATCACAAAAAGATAAAATAGAATGACCAAAGTTTTGAATAGTAAAAAACTTGAGCTTTATAGAATAATAATAGATTTTTTTAATCGAACTTCCTATTATATTAGGGTGTCAAATTGTCCTTTAAGTTACGTCTCAATTCTTCCTTTAAACCAGGCGTTAAAAAAAAAGGTAAAAAATAAAAATTAAATAAGCAAAAACTTTTCAAAAGATAAAGAATAACAATAAAAAATGATTGTATTAAAGGGTAAAAAATATCAACGATTTCATCTAGAAAAAGGAAATTTTTTTTTTAAAGATCACAAAAAGATAAAATAGAAAGACCAAAGTTTTGAATAGTAAAAAACTTGAGCTTTATAGAATAATAATAGATTTTTTTAACCGGACTTCCTATTATAGAAGGGTGTCAAATTGTCCTTTAGGTTAGGTCTCAATTACTCCTTTAAATCAGGCGTAAAAAAAAGGGTAAAAAATAAAAATTAAACAAGCAAAAACTTTTCAATTCAAAAGATAAAGAATAACAATAAAAAATGATTGTATTAAAGAGTAAAAAGCATCAAACGATTTCATCTAGAAAAAGGAAATTTTTTTTTTAAAAGATCACAAAAAGATAAAATAGAAAGACTAAAGTTTTGAATAGTAAAAAACTTGAGCTTTATAGAATAATAATAGATTTTTCTAACCAGACTTCCTATTATAGAAGGGTGTCAAATTGTCCTTTAGGTTACGTCTCAATTACTCCTTTAAATCAGGCGTAAAAAAAAAAAGGAAAAAAATAAAAATTAAACAAGCAAAAACTTTTCAGTTCAAAAGATAAAGAATAACAGTAAAAAATGATTGTATTAAAGGGTAAAAAACATCACATGATTTCATCTAGAAAAAGGAAATTTTTTTTTAAAAGATCACAAAAAGATAAAATAGAAAGACCAAAGTTTTGAATAGTAAAAAACTTGAGTTTTATAGAATAATAATAGATTTTTCTAACCGGACTTCCTATTATAGAAGGGTGTCAAATTGTCCTTTAGGTTACGTCTCAATTACTCCTTTAAATCAGGCGTAAAAAAAAAGGTAAAAAATAAAAATTAAACAAGTAAAAACTTTTCAGTTCAAAAGATAAAAAATAACAATAAAAAATGATTGTATTAAAGGGTAAAAAGCATCAAACGATTTCATCTAGAAAAAGGAAATTTTTTTTTTAAAAGATCACAAAAAGATAAAATAGAAAGACCAAAGTTTTGAATAGTAAAAAACTTGAGTTTTATAGAATAATAATAGATTTTTCTAACTGGACTTCCTATTATAGAAGGGTGTCAAATTATCCTTTAGGTTACGTCTCAATTACTCCTTTAAATCAGGCGTAAAAAAAAAGGTAAAAAATAAAAATTAAACAAGCAAAAACTTTTCAGTTCAAAAGATAAAGAATAACAGTAAAAAATGATTGTATTAAAGGGTAAAAAGCATCAAACGATTTCATCTAGAAAAAGAAATTTTTTTTTAAAAAAGATCACAAAAAGATAAAATAGAAAGACCAAAGTTTTGAATAGTAAAAAACTTGAGCTTTATAGAATAATAATAGATTTTTCTAACCAGGCTTCCTATTATAGAAGGGCATCAAATTGTCCTTTAGGTTACGTCTCAATTACTCCTTTAAATCAGGCGTAAAAAAAAAGGTAAAAAATAAAAATTAAACAAGCAAAAACTTTTCAGTTCAAAAGATAAAGAATAATAGTAAAAAATGATTGTATTAAAGGGTAAAAAGCATCAAACGATTTCATCTAGAAAAAGGAAATTTTTTTTTAAAAAGATCACAAAAAGATAAAATAGAAATACCAAAGTTTTGAATAGTAAAAAACTTGAGCTTTATAGAATAATAATGGATTTTTCTAACCGGACTTTCTATTATAGAAGGGTGTCAAATTGTACTTTAGGTTACATCTCAATTACTCCTTTAAATTAAGCATAAAAAAAGGTAAAATTTAAAAATTAAACAAGCAAAAACTTTTCAGTTCAAAAGATAAAGAATAACAGTAAAAAATAATTATATTAAAGGGTAAAAAGCATCAAACGATTTCATCTAGAAAAAGGAATTTTTTTTTTTAAAAGATCACAAAAAGATAAAATAGAAAGCAAAGTTTTGAATAGTAAAAAACTTGAGCTTTATAGAATAATAATAGATTTTTCTAACCGGACTTCCTATTATAGAAAGGTGTCAAATTATCGTTTAGGTTACGTCTCAATTACTCCTTTAAATCAAGCTGTTCAACTCTAATCAGGGTGTCCATGTTGAGTTACCGGATTTATGCTGTAAATTGAGTGTGCCAGATAAAAGACACATCCGATATACAATCATATTAAAAATTAGAAATATTATTATATATTTGAAAGAAGGAAAAAACATTTCATAGTAATTAGCATGGATGGACTTCAGGTGCAACTATGCAAGAGGCAGCCAATTATATTGTCCATCATACTATCATATGAACTTACGAAAGACAACTTAGGAAAGATAATAAACCATGTATTTTATCAATCTTCTCAATCTAATTATAAAACTAGAATTTATTGTTTATAATATTAGGTTTAGTATTCATAATTGTACAAGAGTGTTTCTCAGTTTCTTGATGGTCAATGTATTGCCTTGTGGACTTTTGCCGGAGAAAATCTTTAAAAAAGAATAAGAATTTCCAAAAAAAAAATATATTTTTAAAATATATTTTTAAAAAAATTCCAAATACTTAAGCCTATTATTGGACAACTTTGTCCATTTTTTACCCAAAATTTGTCAAGTCACCTAAGTTTGAACTCGAAACTTATGGACATTAGAGAGATTATTTTCTATAAAGAAGTTGGCCTTTTTCTTTTGTTTTATTTTCAAATGGAAAATTACGTTGACATTTTGTTGTTAATATTAGTACAGTCTTTTCCTTACCTTCTCTTCTCATTTTCAAACCTGCTCAAATAATTCACATATGAACTTCTAGTGGAATTAAACTATATTTGCAACTCCAATTTTGGCTTTAGAATTCAAATCTTCGTTTTCCCCTCCCACTCTACTGATCATCACTCTTACTTATAACTCAGAAAAAGTGTATTTATCAAGGTGATAGGCATGTTAATTAGCGCATTGATAGATAATGAATTAGTCGTCCCTAACTTATTTCTTAGATTTGTCTCGTTTTTCTTAAAATTCTACCATTTTAAACTGATACATAAAGAAGAACGTAAAATAAAAATCTTATAATTTTTGAGAAAGGGAATAATCTTAATGCCCTTCTAATAAATGGACATTTCTCTAATTTCTCCATAGCATTTTCATTAGATGATGACCCAAAATTGATAAGAAGAACAATCTAGAATTGTCACATGCTTGATCCTTCATTCGTTTGCTGTTGATACAATGAAATTTGATAGATTTGATAAATTTAATGACAAAATTTTTTTTTTTTTATATAACTTGCGTTGAGAGCTTCATAAACATTCAATATTGAGATGATAAAAAAATAAGAGTAGAATAAGATATCGAAGAATTCCGAAAGGTGGGAGTTTTTAGTTTTTGCACTCTTGTGTCTTTTGCAAAAGCTATAACTCATTCGTTTGTGGTTTCTGCTTTGAATTTTTCATGAGATTGTAACTTCTTAATTAGAGCTTGCCCAATTTGACCTTTTAAGAAAATCCAGTGAATCCCCTAAAAAAAATAAGATTAAAATTTGAAATGAAATTTATGTATTGAGAAACTTCGTGACAGAGTCCAAAACCTCTCGAGCAGAAAGTATTTGGTTATCCACAATCAATATCTTTGCTAATGTTTTTATACTTTTATGATGTAACCGACTATTCATATATTTGCTTTTTTGAATAAATCAAAAGATAAACCTCCGTTGGTAAGTTAGTTGGAGATGAAAATTTTCAGTTATAATTGGTTGACTTTTTATAGATTAGTTATAAATTTTTTGACTTTTTAGAAAAACACAAGAATTGAGATGAAAAATTACAGTTTAATTGGAGTTAAACTTGAATACCAAACGGAGGCTAAACTATGGTAAATTACAGTTAGTAACAAACTTTATGTTGAAAGTTCAAAAACACTTTGTTTGTAATTTTTGTCAAGTATTCTGATGACATTTGCACAATGTTTTTATGAGCTTAAATGTTCAATGACTAAGAGATATGCAGAAGTCTCCTTCGTGTTGTGCTTTTGAACTTCCTACGTTTATATTTTGCAATTTGAGTTCTTATGAAATATGGGGGAAAACACATTCAAACTGCCGTAGTTTGGTTCAAGAAATATATATTTTTTGCTTTGCAGAAAATATAAATTTCTTGCACTTTCACCCCATGAGCTCCATGTTTAGCATTACATGAAATAAAAGAAAAATGCTAAGGACATAAACTTTAATATCAATTTTTGAACACCAACCTGTAACATATAAGTTGTCGTTTTTTTATTAATAAGTGTTTAAAATATTGCCACATCAATTATTTACATCTACCAATAAAAATATGACACGTGAATTGGTACATAAAAATTAGGCTTAGAATTTGTGTCCCTAATATTACTCAAAATAAAATAGTTGTTTGATTAACCTTAAAGCCAATTATCACTACAGAAAGAAGAGAAAAAGACGCCAAACATTGGTCATTACTTGTTCATTACTGTATCCCACATTAGCTACGAAGTAAAAATGCAGAGGAGAGCTAAAGCTATAAAAAACAACTTAAGAAATAACAAAAAGCATTCGTTTTTCGGGCTTTTGACTAAGATCATGTATAGTGCTCTTCTTATCAGTTTAAAATTCAATTTGTGCATTAAGTAAAATACTAATCATTATATGAATTCATATTAAGACAATATTGCGGTTCACTTTTATAAATGACATGGAACATAAAAATGTTCTGTTGGAGCTTGAGTATAAAAATTTCTTGAACTGCCTGTTAAAATAAAATATGAAAAATATTCTGTTGGAGCTTGAGTATAAGAATTTCTTGAATTTAATGGCATTCACGATGAAAAAGAAGCCTTGTACAATCAAAATGTTTTGTCTGTGTAAATAAAATATGTTTGGGTAATTCTCCAAAAGAAAAAAAAAAAAGAAAAAGAAGCCTTGTACAATCAAAATGTGCCTATATAAATAAAATATGTTTGGGTAATTATCCAAAAGAAAAAAGAAAAGAAAATGAAAAAGAAGTCTTGTACTATCAAAATGTTCCGCCTGTGTAAATAAAGTATGTTTGGGTAATTATCCAAAAGAAAAAAGAAAAGAAATATGATTAGTTGTAAAATTTTACGTTGACAATTGACTAATAGCTTATCTCTTCAAAAAAAAAAAAAAAAAAAGTTTGCAAATGAAAACGAGTTTTCTCCATGTTAAAATTTTCGTCTTTGTTTGGAAGGCCAGTCCAAATTAAACTTCTACAACTATTTTTTGTCTTTTCCAAAAATTTTTTTTGAAAAATCAAATAACTCAAACCTAAAAAATTTAGTTCCAACCGTTTTTTTTTTTTTTTGGTTCCATTTTGATAAACGAATGTTGTAATAAATTATGTTTGCTGATGTTTATCTTGAAAAAAAAAAAAAAAGAAAGAAAAATATTTTTTTTAAACACAGAAATCAGTCGTTTAAATGGAATATCATTCTTTGTTTATAGTTTTAGCCCCATAAAAGAAATCATATATCTTTATGCTAATCCATATTCTTAAGGATTCAAGTTTAAAAAAAAAAATACACATTCAGTAATAAGTGATTACTCAAGAAATACAGATGTCTAAGAACCTCTTTAGTCTTTCCTCCCCTTTAATTTTTTTTAAAAATTTTTTGGAATATCAATTTTAAATGAAAAATAATAAGTATTGGTAATCTTTACTACTGAGTTTTTTTCTAGAATTGTTGTGTCAGTAAAATTATTATGTGATCTTGTGTCACCTTCTTTTCTTTCCCCTTGTTAATTCTCTCAATTACTCATGAAAGGCATATTCACTAAAGTTTAATTTTCCACAAAACACTGAATTAAAAAAAAATTTCTTTTCCACCAAGTAAAAATTATATATATCAACTTTTTCCAGCGTCATTATTTAATTTTCCACTAAATACTGATAAAAAAAAATCTTTTCCACCAAGTAAAAATTATATATACCAACTTTTTCCAGCGTCATTATCAATATTATGGTAATCACGTCTATCTATAGTAGTGATTCTCGCTTATTGTTTGTATATTATTAAATAAAAAGAATAAAAAAAAAGCAATATTTAATTAGGAAAACTTGAAATAGGACATGGCGAACATAAAAGACCAATCCAAATAGGACATACACTTTTATAAATCGACTGTAAACTAATAAATTATTAAAAGAAGAAAAACAACACAAACTTCCGCAAATAGTTCTTTTAACACATCGTTCATCAAAACTTGAAAAGTAACACGTACAACAGATAACCTGCAAGGCATGAGAAGAAACTCATCAAATTAAAATATATATGTTGACTCTCGTGTTCGGTAGTTCCTTTTTGTCTGACTTGTATGGCATATCACTGGCAATGCCTTACAAGAGAGTTTTCCTATATATATATATACATATATATATTTATATATAAGAATTTTCAATGATTATATATATATATATGAGTTTTTAATGATTATTCTTTTTTTTTTACCCGTCTATGATTATGATTATTATTATAGATATAATTATAAAAAAAAGTGTATGTCATAATTATATATAATGATGTGTCATTTGATATGACTTGTTATAACAGGTTAAGTAATCTGCTAACCTTATTAAATAAATATTTCTTTTTATAATGAGCAAGTAATTTATGGAATCATGGTAAGGTTGTATTATGTTTTCTTTTTCTTTTTCCATTTTTTTTTCTTGCACCTTCTTGATTTCTTACTCATTCTGTTTCTATAATATGTAATTGCTCTGAACACGCATGTCTTCCTTGCATTTTTTTTTCTTTTTGTTTTTCCCGGAGCCAATTGATTTCTTTCATTTCCTTTTCTTTTGTGTTTATCCCAACTGCTTCATTTTTTTTCTTTTTTTTTTTTTTTTAAACCAAGGTAAAAGTATGTATTTGTAGTCATTAGTCGGCAGTGACCAGTAGTCACCGTCAAATTTAATTTGTTCTGCTTATTCTTTTTTTTTTTTTTTTTTTTTTCCTTTTCCTTCAATCTTGACGAGCAAAAACAATTTCTGTGATTTTGAATATCTTTTTTTATATAACATAATTTTTATGAGTGGAACTAACACGGAATATTTTTTATTAAATAGATTCTGTGTAAAGATTAGTAACAAATTGAAAGTAAGGAGAAGTGATGGTTGAGGAGATAGTGAGGTTTGGTTGAGAAGTTCAATGGCTATGGAAATCTAATTAGAGTTTATTTATTTATTTATTTATTTATTTTTGGAATCGTGGTTCTACTTATATAAAGGTTAATGAAAATAAAAGGAGTAAATTAATAAAGCAAAAATATGAAATGAAATGCTATATATATATATAGTACTTTTAAAAATCCTTGAAAAGAAAAAGAATGCTCAATAAAAATTGAGAATAAGTGGAGTGGGGTAGAAATGAGATTTAAGAATAAAAGAAATGGAATCCTTAATACAAATGAAATAATGAATGAGATTAAAAAATCATAAAACCAATCTTTAATTTAGATTCCATTTTAAAAAAAAAAAAGAAAAAAAAAGTACTTAAAAAAGTCAAATATGCAGATTAATAATAAGTTATCCATAAAAAAATCACATTTAATAGTCTTTAAATTCAATACTAATTAATTATAATAAATTTTTTGATCAACTTTTCAATTTATTATAGCCGTCCAATCTATATTATATGTTGAAAGCAACAATAACTATAATAAATATTACAATAACAACGTAAACAATGTAAGACGCCAAACGCCGGCCATTACTTCTTCATTGTTCAAGCTTTTGGAGGAGATCTGTAAACTCAATTTTTCAATCAATCTTTTTAAGAGAAACATCTATATATATATATATATACATATATATATATATATTCTGTTGTGCGGCATTGAAATTCGTCGGATAGGAACGGCGACGAAATGATGGACGTTCGATGAAAAATGAACGACGCTGGCTTGATGATGATGTTGAGGGGCAGCCTAAAAAAAAAACTCAGTTGACCTTGACTTGTGTTCATGAGTTCAGATCTTTTCCTCCTTCAATTGAATCTCTCTCACCTGCCATTTTTTAGATTAAAAAAAATAATACTAAAATTAAAAAAACAATCACAAAAAATTTAAAATTATTTTTCTTCTTCTTCAAAATTTTCTACATTACTCTGCAGCTTCTTCAGATTCACAATGTCTCTCATCATTAAAAAGAAAAAAAAAAAAAAAAATCATCACTGTGTCGGTGGAGAGGCGTGAAAGTGAGAGATTATAAAACTTCCTTACACTTTTCACACTTTCAACCTTCCCCTCTTTAAAACGTGTCTCAAGTTAGTACCGAGCCCTTAAACACCTTCCCTTTTTTTTCCCAACTAAATTAAAGGACCGATTGGAGAGCTAGTTTCAGATAGTAAAACACCGTATGAATTTAAAATCCCAACTTTAAATCAAATTTTCTCTCTTTTTTATTTTTAAAAAATTCAAACTTTAAGTATGCGTTTGGTATTAAGGTTTGGATTGTTGAGTTTGGGTTTTCATTGATTGTGTGTCTATTGATGCGTTTGAATTATTGGAATTAAAAAGTACAAAAACTTGAAATGTGTTCGGAAAAAAAATATCAATATTGGGCTTGTTTTATTCATCTTAAAATTATATGCAATTAAAAAAAAATATCTTATTTGAATTTTTCTATACAAAGTTATGGACTTTTAAAATTTGAATTATAAAATATGAATAGTGAAGCTGATGAAAAAGGACACAAATTAAATTGTAATTCTAAGGTTTGGATTGTGTATCCAAATACATATTAAAAGTCCATAACTTTCTCATTTTGAATCGAAATGAGATGATTTTTATGTCAAAATGCTTGTAATAACGAGACGAACAAGACAAGATATATTTTGTATATTTTTTTCTAAAAATATTTCAAATTTTTGTACTATTTTCTTTATCATAGAATGTTTTCAAAATTTTTCTTTCCAAACATACATTTATAACCCAACTTTCAAACCACCATCTCCTAATATCCCCGCAAACATGCCCTAAATATTGTGTATTACCATGCTTTCTTCTGCATTCCTGGTCCCCATTTTGCCATCTCACTACAAAACCTACAAGTCACATACTAGGTGCCGCACGTACATCATCGCCGGAGAGAAGAGCGCTTGTAAATTTATATGTATTTAAATGAAGGGAGCAACATTTCATGGTTTTTAACTTTGGATTGTCCTCATGTGAAATTGTGTTCATGGTCTTTAACAATATGCAGAATTGTTAGGCTAAGTTTTTAGTTCTTTGTCCCACATCGGCTAGGAAGTGAAAAAAAGTGAGGAGAGCTAAAGCTATAAAAAACGACTTAAGAACCATAAAAAAGCATACCTTTCTCGGCCTTTTGGCTAAGATCAAGTGTAGTATCTGTTCTTATCAGTTTAATATCTGATACGTGGACCAATGGTCCACATGATATTAAATTAATTTTTGTAGGGGGAGAGCCCACCACAATAGCTTGCTATTGGGGCTCTCAAGCGTCGCCTATGTGTTGCACTATTGCATGGGCCTGGCGCACCCCACCAAGTCTAGTTCAAAGTTTGGCACATTTATACGACAACATATGAGCAAAAGAATTTCTCTAATTAATTTCATGTCTTTGCCATGAAAAAGGAGCATTCTACACTTGTAGTCAAAGTTTACAATTATGCAAATTAGATGTTTATTTATTTCTATTTAACTAGTTATCATTATAGATAGACAAATAAATAAAAAGAAAAAAAAAACAAAGTAAAAAGAAAAAAAAAAAAAAAGTACTGGCAATTGCACACCCGTCAAGTAACAGCCCCACAATAATGATGAAAACAGCGAAGCAATTCCATAGCAATGCTTCTCTCTTTTAAAAATAGATGATTTATTGTATATTTATATATATACGTAGCGTCATTAAAAGTCTGTCTTCACCTATTAAAATAATGTTGCTCTTATTTTATAAAGCATTCTTTAAAAAAAAAAAAAAAAAAAAAAAAAAAAAAAAAAAAAAATGTAAAATATACCTAAAAAAGAGTCATTATAAATATATGTTTCATATCTTTTTCTAAAAAAAAAAAAAAAAAAAAAAAAAAAAAATTAAAAATTCATCTTTATATTTTAGCCTAAAAAAGAGATCATATAACTTTATGCAATCCAATTCTTAAAAATTATTTGCTAGATTAATTTTAATAAATTTTGTATTCACAAATTTAAAAAAAAAAAAAATTAATTAAAAATTTAAATTTAATATACCAACTACTCAGTATAAATGATTATAAGGTAAAAGAACCAATTTACTACCCTTTGATCTTTTTTTTTTTTTTTTTTTTTTTTCCTTTTTGTATTATTTAAAAAAATTATAAGTGCCGGTAATCTTTACCACTTATTTTTTTTGTTTGATCATTTGTTATGTCAGTAAAATTTAATGTGTGACCACGACGTCATAATCTTTTTTTTTTTTTTTTTTTTTTTTTCGTGTTTTTGTTTTTTGTTTTGTTTTTGTTTTTTTGTTTTTTGTTTTTGTTTTTTTTGCTTTCCCTTTTTCCTCTCTTATGTACTCATGAAAGGCATATCACTAAGGTTTATTTTTCCATCAAATAAAAAAAAAAAATCTAAAATACCTACTTTTTCCTACTTCATTATTATTTCAATTCTCACATATCATGGACCATCTCTATCACCCTAAATTTGGATTAGACATCCACCGCCAATTTTAGTTTCCATCATCAATACACACACAAACACGCACACACACACACATAAATGCTTATGCCATTTGTGGCTAATTTTACATGAAAAAAATGGATTGTTTGGCATTAATTTTCTTCTTCTTCATTTTTTTTACTTATTTGTACAGACATCCCCGAACTTTTTAAATTTGATAATTTAGTTTCTAAATATTTTTTTCCTAACAATCGACCCCCTAAATTTATAATTTTGACTATTCAATCCTTTGTGTCAAATTTATAAAAATTTGAACGATTTTTAATACATAACTTGTACATTATTATCCAAAAAGAGCATTGTTGAATATTTTTGCTTAACTTCAATACAATTTCTTTAAAACTTTAAACCTTAATTCAACTATACTCAAACTTAACCTAAACTTTAAAAAAATTTGTATTGATACTAAGCAAAAATTATCAACATTTTCTCTTTTGAGCTTTAATGTGTAACTAGTATGCAAAAAATTATCTTAATTTTAATGAATTTAAGTAAAAGAACTAAATTATCAAAAAATAGAAGTTTAAGTGATTGATTACTAGGAAAAAAAAAGATTAAAGCATTAAATTATCAAATTCTAAATGTTCAAGGGGCACTCATGTAAATAAGTTTTTTTTTTTTTAAATGCTTTTTAGACTATGGAGAGAGCAAAGCAAGTTGTTAGAGAGTGACCAAGTGTAGTCACATTCAAAACGTGACTCCATAAGATAACGTACCTAGCCAAAACTTTGCTTCCTTTGAAATTAGTGTTACACAACTAATTTCTAGCCGTTTTAATTAAATATCAAATTGATATCAGAACAGATTTTTGTTGATTTAATGTCGGAGAATGTCCTTTTTCACGCTTTTACAAATGCTTCTTTTTCTTCCTTGGTATAATATTGACTTTGGAGTTTGAAGTTTGGAGTTGAGAACTTTTATTTAAAAAAGTTGATTTGGTTTCGTCTTATTGAATAGTAAAGCATTATTTTGGGGGACTAAGTTTCATAGCACGCGAATAGCCAGGCGCCAAAGTTGTTCTTGCATAATTGTAAATAAATGAGACATTGCAAATATGAGAAATATATATATACATAATAATATACATATATATATATTCTTGAGTTTATATTCCCATTGGCCATTTTTTAGAAGAAAAGTGCATAGGAGAAAAGGGGACCATAGAAGTAGATGTGTTGTTCAAGACTTTCAAGGAAAAAAAAAAAAGTTCCCTATTTCTGCTAATAAGCTATTGACAATTAGTACTAGAGAAACCCAAGTTCAGATTTATCTCAATAAGGTTTGAATTCGAATAAATTCCACCATAATGATTAGAGATATAGACCGTAATAGATTTATATTTAAATGTGAATACATTACTGACTTGAGATTATCTGGATATATTACTGTTTATCTATATAAGTTTATAATCTTTTTTAGAGTGCGAGTTTAGTTAGAGACAAATACCAAATCTCTTGTTTGCAGGAGGGAAGTGACATTATGAGGAGAGATGGAGGGATGTTCTCTCCCTCCAAGCCTGCATATTCTGTCCGGCAAATCCATCTAATTCAACTTTAAAAAGACCACTTTACCCTTGATAGTTAATATAATCATCAAATCTTTCAACTTTTCCTCGCTCTTACCCAACAACTAGAAGGAATTTTATAATTCTTCAGATCCTTCATATTCTCATCCTTCCAACCAGACAGTACCTTCGAAGACAAAAAAAAAAAAAAAAAAAATATATATATATATATATATATATATATATATATAGAAGAAGAAGAAGAGAATAGGGACCATAGAACTAGATGGGTCATTGAAGAAAAAGGATATAGATGAGTCCGTTCTAACCATTTAACGCAAAGAATTAAGCAACTCTTTCCCCATTCTAAACTGACCTATATAGAGAAGGACAAGTTTCTAGGCTATTATTGTTTTAGAGAAATTAATTCAATTCCCAACCAACTTCATCAACCTTCCCATTTAATAATATCTAATCCTTCTTGCCATCTCCACCAACAGCCTAACCACTTTTATTTATACTTTAAGCCAACTGAATCAGAGCCAACCCAAAAAGACATTAAACAAACAAAAAAAAAAAAACAACATAAAAAAACACTCACACAAGAGTTATGGAAGAGAAGGCCATAATTAACTGGCTCTTCTTGACAAATTTTCTTGTACTCCAAATCCTTATTAAGGTCGTGGTCTGTGCAAATGTTCCAGCCATTATTGTGTTTGGAGATTCTTCTGTGGACTCAGGCAACAACAACCAGATTTCTACTATCTTGAAGAGTAACTTTGAACCTTATGGCCGGGATTTCTACGGCGGTAACCCCACCGGCCGGTTTTCGAACGGTAGGATCCCGACCGACTTCATCTCCGAGGCCTTCGGCCTCAAACCAACTATTCCTGCCTACTTGGATCCGACTTACACCATAAACGATTTTGCCACTGGGGTCTGCTTTGCCTCTGCTGGAACTGGCTATGACAATGCCACTTCTGATGTGCTAGTAAGTCCCTATCTCATGCCTTCTTAAATTTTTTAGTAACTTTGGCCTTGTTTGGTATAGGATTTTTTTTTTTTTTTTTTTTTTTTGTGCATTTCATTTTCTTCAAGTGAAAAATATTCATGGAGATTGTCTTAAAGCAACATTCTTCTCGTAATGTGTATCTCACCTTCCGTTATAAAATAGAAGAATTCTATGATAGGATATGAAAAAATATCATACTGATAAGACATAACTCTCATTTGATGATACTCTTTTTTAAATCTATTTTTCAAACTTTTTTTGTACGATTTTATTTTTTCATAAAAATTTGAATTTATTATTTTCAAACGGACTAATAGTTTTTAACTATCAAATCACCTTAAAAATCATAACAGGTTAGAAAATGTGTAGCAATAAAATGAAAGTTTATAAATTTATGACGGCTCAAAACTGTATCTATCAATAAAGTATTTATTTGTGCATTATCGTAGAATTCTCTCATGAAACAAACTAATAAAACCTCTACCAAACACGGCCTCATATGACCATAACTATACTCAACGCAAACAATTTAATTGGGTTTTTTTTTTTCCTTTTTTTTTTTTTTTTTTTTTTCAGTCAGTGATACCATTTTGGATGGAATTGGAGTACTACAAGCAGTACCAAAATGAATTAAGAGAATATCTTGGAATTGAGCAAGCTAATTGGGTCATAAGTGAAGCACTTTACCTCCTTAGTATAGGAACCAATGATTTTCTAGAGAATTATTACATAAATCCATTTGGAAGATCATCCAAATTTTCCATAGAGGAATACCAAAATTTTCTGGTGGGAATTGCTAGGGATTTCATCACAGAGCTTTACTATCTTGGAGCCAGAAAGATATCTCTAGGCGGTCTTCCTCCGATGGGATGTCTCCCATTGGAGAGAACGACGAACATCTTTTGGGGGAGTCAGTGTATCGACGAGTATAACAATGTGGCCCTGCAATTCAATTGGAAGTTGCAGGCTCTGGTTGCAAATCTCAACATGACACTTGTTGGATTGCGCCTCGTCTACTCGGACCCGTATGAGATTCTCTACGAAATGATCCAAAATCCCTTCGCTTTTGGTAAGTTTAATTTCTCTCTTTTCTATGGTTGTTCTAACATATTTTATAAATAGTAAGTGTTCTTATTAATATCCTTATTTTTGTTGGAAAAATTAGGTGGGTGACTGTTTTAAGCTACCCATTGAAATTAGGTAAATGACTGTTTTTTTTTTTTTTTTTTTTTTTTTTTTTTTTTTTTTTCTAAAACCGGGTTTTGTGATGGTTTGATAATAGACCATAGATCCATCACTGATGGACCTATGGTATACTATTTATAGATCAGTAAAAATCACTGATTGACCATCAATTTTATCTATAATGGAGTATCTAGTAGTTCAATACTGATAAACCATTTGAAAAACGACATTTCTTTTAAATTAAGAAAATTTGAGACATTTATTAAAAAAATATATCATTTTTCTAAACACCCTTATCAATGTTGAATAGATGATTAATGATATTACCGCTGATGCTTCTTTAGAGGTTACTATTGTAGTTTTAGATTTTGATTATAATTGAAAGATCGGTCTATTATCACCGTAACATCTTTAATTAATTAATTAATTTTGTTTTTTATTTTTCAGGATTTGATGATGCAAATATAGCATGTTGTGGGACAGGATTGTTTGAGATGGGATATTTGTGTGACAAGATGAACCCATTTACCTGTTCAGATGCAAACAAATATGTGTTTTGGGATTCTTTTCACCCCACAGAAAAAACCAATGGTATTGTAGCCGATCATGCGGTGAAAAATTCCCTATCTCAGTTTTTTTACTGGTGACTACTGTTAATTAAGCTATTAGTTTAGTCAATGCAGTTATTTTCATTGTACCAGTAATTGTTACTTTGTGATTCTTAATATTTATGCTTACACACATATAGAAATTTCAACATTTTTTTTTTTTGGACTATGATTTCTTTAAATACTTTATGTATCCCCAAGCCATTTAAACATTACGACCGTCCATACTATTTGAAATTTATTAACAAACATCATGAGAAAAAATGGCCTCAGGTAGGGGTGGCAATACAGGTCGTGACACGACGACATGACTCGAAAACGACACGAATTTCACGGGTTCGGGTTGGGAAAAATAAGAACGGGTCATGTTCGGGTTGTGAAAAATTGACACGAAAAAAATTTATGTCGTGTTCGGGTTGAACCCGTTTTTTCGTATCGATTTCGTGTTCACTTTTCGTGTCAATTTTGGGTCAATTTCGGGTCAAATTTCGGGTCAATTTCGTGTTGCGGGTCAATTTCGGGTCAAGTTCGTATCGTGGGTCAAGTTTGTGTCATGTCGTGTCAATCCATTACGAGTTCGTGTCGCGGTTTCGTATCACGGGTCGTGTTCGGGTTAGAAAAAAAAAATTCGACACGACGCAAACACGACACGAACACGACACGAGACACGAATTGACACCCCTAACCTCAAGTGTCAAAGTCATGGGGGCGATTGGAGAGCACGATAACTAGTCAATTATTGACTATTCGTACTCACCATCGATGTTGAGATTTCGAATTTGAATCCACTTATCATCAAATTAAATAAAAAATAAAAAGAAAAAATCCATGAACAATGATAAAAAATAAAAAAAAAAACAGAATAATCCACATTTATGCAAAAGAAATGAATAAAGTAATATTATTAAGCAAATAAACAATGCTACTCCTTTCAAATACAATAACAAACTTAATTGGTCGGATTTTTTTATCTACCAAAAACAAATGAAGTCTAAGTCCTTCACACACATACTTTTTAAAAACAAACTATTATAAAAAAAAAAAAGGTGTCAACTCCACATCCCTTGATAATATTAAAAGGAAGTTTAGTGACTTTTGATCTAATAGTTTATCTGTCACATATCAAGACCCAAATTAATATATGGCCTGTGTGTGTGTGTGTATATATATATATATATATATTTAAGACCCACAAGCCAACATTTTCTTGTATTCCTCCCAAGATTGGTGTCGTTCAAGTTTCAATCTCTTATAGAAATCTTCGATGAACTCTTGGGCCTTCACCACATTATTCAAATTACCATTTTCACCCTCTTCACCTCTAAAGGCCTCCCCTAAAACCAGCTCTTCTTCCGGGGCATTTTGGTAATTATGACCCTCCTCCTGGTCATCACCTAAAGGCTGGCTGCTTATTTTTGACAAATGGCGGTGATCGGGGCGGTGGCACGGAGGGGAATGGTGCTGCTCCTGGTGACCGTAACGGATACCTGCCTATAAAGAGCACAGGGGCAAACGACGTCGTTTGCATAGGCACGTTTTGGGAATCCCGAGGCTAAAGAGTCTTGATCGGACGGCGTGCGTGAAGTGCTTCCAAACCTTCTTAGGGTGTGGAAGATTATTGTCCCTGGAGGTGAAGAAGCTCATGAAAATGAAAATAAAAAAATAAAAAAATAAAAAAAGGAAAAAAAAATCTAAAAAATGAGGTTTTTCTTCTCTAAAGGATTATGAGACAAAGAAAGCAAAGGTTTTTGGAATTGTTTTAGTGGATATTATTTTTCCTCTATTGGATTGGCCAAATTTATACATGTTAGCTAAAGGCTAAAACTTTGGCTACGTCCAAATCTCACAAAAAGGGAAAGGAGATCACATATTTTTAACTATGATTGATTATGGGAAAATCTTCTTAATTTAGAGAATTTTATTGATGATCAGAATATATTATAATCAAGGACGGAGCTATTTAGTCTGGCAGTTTAATTTGTCTACGTTGAAAACCTTATGATTTGTTAATTTTGCTCCTATTAAGATTCAATATTCTCATATATGCAAATATATCCGTTGAACTTCAAATTTTTTTTTTTCCTTATTTTGACACAAACTTTATTTTTTTAATTCTAAAGCCTCATTGGTCGATACAAGAGCTGAAAAGGATAAAGTTATAAAGAAAATGGATATAATTTACACTTTCCGACTACATTTGTTAATAGTAAATTTTATTTTTTAAAATCATATTTTATTATAAGGAGAGGCTGTGGTAGAGCCTCTCCCAGAAACTCTATCGGTAGAGCTCTTTTTTTAACCGTTTGATTTTAATCGAACGGTTGATATATCATTGTTATCATAGACCTTAGCTCATATAAACTTTCCCACACTAAGTCTTCTCCGCCGCCGGTGACCTTTCCGCCGCCAGCGACCCACCTCGACGCCGGTGACTCACCTCCGATTGGGCGATCGCGATTGGGTAATTGCGAAATCGCGATTTCGCGATCGCGCGGTGAGGGGCGAGGGGCGGGGGGTGGGGGGAGGCTGGGGGAGGCTGGGGGGCTCACCGGGCTAGGGGCCGACGGGGGGGGGGGGGGGGGGACTGGGGGCAGCCGGGGTGGGAAAGAGAGAGAGAGGGGAAGAGAGAGAAGAGAAGAGAGAGAAAGGGGAAGAGAGAGAAATTGGATTACCGGCAGCCGGAAAAAGTGCCGGAAGTGGGTCGCCGGCGTCAGGTTGAGCCGCCAGCATCGGTCACCGGCGGTGGAGAAGACTTGGGGTGGGAAAGTTTATATGGGGTAAGGTCTGATAACAATGGTATACCTATAATATATTAGCCGTTCGATTAAAATCTAACGGTTAAAAAAAGAACTCTACCGATAGGGTTTCTAGGAGAGGCACTACCACAGCCTCTCCCTTTATTACGTTACTTTTTCTTTAAAAAAATTAATATGCACCACTTTAGGTGAAAGACTGGTCTTGTCACTGAAGATAATATAGATATAAATATGTATATTTCTATATTTTGGAGAAATCACTGATTATAAGGTTGATACGTTATCAATTGTCTTGTTTTCCAAGAAATATGCTCCTAATCACTAGCTAGTTAATATATTGAAATCTTGTAGAATAAACATGTGTGCTTTTGAGCCAAAAAAAAAAAAAAACACGTGTGGCTTGATCCACTTATCTTATGTGTAAAACGTTTTTTTTTTTTTTTTTTTTTTTGGTTTAGAATTTATGTATTAAACACTTGGCAAATTTAGATTTTATATCCTCTAAAATTAAGGCTGGAAGTGGAAAGTATCGGCCTTTAAGGTATTCATAGAGAAGTTGTCCACACTTGTAATATACAAAATAAAAACTGGAAAGTAATTTTGTTTGCTGTAAAGGACAATATTGCTATGGTGTAATAAAGAAAAAGAAGCTTTTATATTTTCCATTTTCTTTCTTTTTTTTTAGCAACAAAAATGGTTTCAGTGATTTTGATTCCTTGATGATAGTTAGAGATGGCAATGGGACACTGCCGAGTGGGATGAGTATGCTTTCCCAACCCAATTCCCATCCTCTTTTTTTAAGGCAGATGTAGGGGTAGAGAATCTCTACTGAAATTGCTATACTTGTATTATATTTATTTACTCATTTCATTTAGAATTAAAAAAAAATACAAAACAAATTTCATTAACGTTTTTTATAAATTTTAGTAGCATAAAATTTTGTCATTTTCTTCAATTTTAGTAGCATAAAACAAATTTCATTAACAAATTTCATTAGGGCCCGTTTGGGTGCCGTCTCCAATTCCATCTCCTTTTTTTTTTTTGTCATTTTCTTCAATTCAAAACTATTTTTTACTATGCACATTTTCAATTGTCTACAGTAAACTTAAATTTAAAAGTTCGTAACTTTTTCATTTCAGATCAAAATGAGATGATTCTCATCTCAAAATACTCAAAACGACAAGATGAATAAAATAAAATCTATTTTGCATATATTTTTTTAAATACATTTCAAAGTTTTGCACTATTTTCTATATCATAGCACGCGTTTGCTACCTAACCTCTAAAACTTTATCTCCAACCCAACCTCGAAAACCTCCGTCTCCAAATGTCCTCCAAACAGGCCTTTAAAAACAAATTCAAATTTCAAGAATCTTCTAACTAAATTCATTAAACAAATTAAAATATTAAAACACTAAAATTATTATTCTCCAATATGGTAACCTAAATTATGTCATAATATTACTCCATGTAGCGGCCTTTTAAATATATCAAAGAGAAAAAGATAGTCATACTTACCAATAACCAAAGTCAAATGATTATTGGCTTGTATAGTTTCCCTTTTGTCTTTTTTTTTTTTTTTTTAATGAAGGTGTTTCTTTTTTTGTATTCCAATCAAAAAATTAAAATTTAATATTTATATATATATATATATAAAACAAAAAATATAAATAGAGAAGCTTCCCTACCTCCACCCAACACTCAATTGGGGATTAATTTTAGCCCCTATATTCATTCCATACTCATATAATATCCCTCAAACTTATTTAATTAGGGATTCTACCCACATCCGTGGGTAAAGAAGTCATTTCGAAAATGTTTAATAAGTTGGGTAGAAGTTTTTAAGTTGGACTAAGAAAAAAAAAAATCTTTCTTTTGTGATTTTGTAACCTAAGAAGATAGAGAAGTGCATGTTATCACTCTAACCAAGAAGTGCAGACTGTCATGAACATTAATGGATTATAACAGTCATAACATCATAAGTTTGAAAAGTATTTAAATTATTGTTAAAAAAAAAAAACACACTATAAAACAAAAAAATTTTAAATAATGTCCCAAAAAAAAAAAAAAAAAAGTCACGGCCATAATATTACTAGCACAATTCAATGAAACATACTTATGCTTTGTAATTCTTGATTTGCTATATACACATATACTTTCATGTAGTTTAATTATCCATTGGCTCAACAACCTTAAAGGAAAAATTTGACAAAGAAGGGATTCTCTTTTTCGTTTTATGTATTCCTTTCATTATTGAATTCCCGATTGCGCTTACAACAATAATTTGTTTAAACGACAATAATTTTTTTTAATTATCGCTAACAAATCACTAGGGGAATGATTACTATTTTTTTTTTTATTCTTAAGAGCAATTTGTATTCCAAAAGTTTTGTTTGTTGCATGTCAAACTTACAGGCATATGATACAAAGTTTATTATCTTTTTGTAGCAGAGAAGAATATAATCATAGGAAAAAAATAATAACAAATTGTGATTAATAATCAGATAAAGTACAAGTTATGAATCTAAATTATTACTGGAGATTTACAAATTGCAATATTTTCCTGATAATTGAAGTTTTAATTTCCCCTTAGAAAAGACTTTTAGTATTTATTTATTTCCCACCATTGAATTAGGTCATTTCAGTATTAATCACGATATGGATCTTATTCAAGTTTGTGATTCAATTTTGCTAACTCTTTTTCAAGCACGAATTCATAATCTTAAAAATAAATAATACAATTCTCAGGGAAAAAAAAAAACACACAACACTTCAAAAAATAAATAAATAAATGTTTATTTTTGTAGAAACTGAATAATCAAATAACTAAAGCTTAAGAGACAAATCCATAATTTCTTTTTCATTATCATCAGCAGATTGATTGCTAGCCCTTTCAAGAGCTTCACTCCGGGTTGCCCAATTGATACCGATGTTCGAAGTAGTAGTCACAACACTAGAACCAGCGAAATTGCGAAAAAATCCACCGCTAATGTCTTCAAATCTTGAAGAAGAACTACTTCCTCCAAACCCTAATCCACCAACACTATTAGAAGAAAAGCCCTCCAATCTCGGTATCTCATCGATGAAGGATTTAGGGCTCGTAAAACCATGCCTTGACCACCACAAGCCACCACCGCCATCACTACGACCGCCATCAAGGCTGAACCGGGGCCCACTAGGGGTGGCCGGATTAGGCTTATGAATCATTGAGCTCATCCGAACCCCAATTGGTGACCTAATGAAAGATGATCCGTACAAATGGTGGGAGGGAATGTGTGAATAAGGGTAGTAAGGGAATTGAGGATGACCGAACAACGGGGTTTGATCAATCCCTCGGCGTCGTTTGGCAAGTGCACGCTCTTGTTTGTGTGCATTTTGATGTCCTCCCAACGCTTGGGAAGTTGAGAACGATCTCTTGCAAAAGTTGCATGGAAAAACCCTAGTTTCGGTCTCACGAGGCTTCTTCTCACGTTCGATCTCCGCCGAAGACTCTATGTTTTTGTTGTTGGCTTGAGGAGGAGAGCTAGGGTTTATAGAATTGAAAAGCTTGAGTTCTAACTTCGATCCACTTACCGATTTGTCGTTCGAGAGCTTCAGATCAAGAAGAAATCGAGAACTCAATCCGGTTTCTTCTGGTGGATGAGGTAGTGAATCTTGTGACTTTTCTTTCATTTCCATTTGTATTTTCTTGTGATCTCCATACGAGGCTGCTGAGATGCTTGACGCCTCCGAAGGGCTAGCTTCTAAAGCATGGTCTTCCATGGAAAAAAAAAAAAAAAAAACAAATCAATAAAAAAAAATACAAAAATAGAAATTAGAGAAATAACAAAAGGAAATATTGAGTTTTGGCAAAGGTTGAAGAGAGTCGGTTCTTGTATTTATGCGGCTTTTGAAATTAATGCAATATCTCCATATTTGGAAAGAGATATCGTTTTGTAACTATTAATTATGTGCATTATAAAATTAGCAAAAGAATAGTGAAACTTTGTTTGATTTCGGGCATAAAAATTACAAAAAGTCGTGATTTGCATGGAGTTTGAATTTGATATGAAAACATGCATTAAAGTGACAAGCAATTAATTTAAATTTTTAATTGGTCATCCTAGTATCGGTTTCTTGTTGATGAGTTGTCTATTATCATGCAAAAATGCGTATAAATGGAAATAAATGAAGTAATATTTCGTAATTAAAGAAATGAGTGTTGTGAATTTCCTAAAATATCGGCAATATACAAGAAATCACAATTTAAAATTGTTCTATTCACACACATCTTATTTGACTTTAACTCGCCTCTTTTAATCAAATTTCTTATTACAAGAAAAGCCTTAAATCAAATGACAAAAAAGGAGAATTATTACATAATTAAATTTTATTATGTTATAAAAAGAAACTTAATGTTACTCTTTTTTTCCCCCTGCTCTCATGCGCACATATGGCATATATTCAAATAAATACCATATAATAAACTTATAAATAAAACCATAATTTCACTTTTCAGTGACTATCCCAAAAAGTACATGGAAATATGTCATATTTAGGTACGTCATATTTTTATTTTTATATAAAAACTTAGTTGTTGTTATACTTTTTTTTTTTTTAATGAACTTATCATCGAAGACTAATAACTATATAATGGATAATTAGTAGTTACTAAGATTAAGTATTCGTTTTTAAAGGGTCACTATGATATTTTGTTCAAATTTATAGTTTTAAAAAAAGAAAAAAAAAAAAAATTGAGCGCCCAAAGTCCTTTATTCCCTCCGTTCATTATTAATTATAGTGTAACCTTTTTTTTTTTTTTTTTTTTCAACGCATGTCATGCCAAGAAGTATGCTCATAATTACTAGCTAGTTAATGAAATCTTGTTAAATCACCATAAGTGGCTTTGATAATCTTACAAAATGAAGATTTTGTATTCTCTTCTTATATAACCAAGTTCGCCAGCTTTTTTTCACCCCCCACAAAATAAAATTAAAAAAAAAAATTTGGTAGCTTAGCTTTGCCAGCACAACTCAATAATTTTTACAAATATAATGTGCAATCAATGTTTTTGAATACACATGATCTGCATTAAAATTTTGCACGTTTGTTAATGAACAACTACAAAAAAAGATAATTCAAAAAAAAAAAAAAAAAAAAAAAGGAAATCACTAAAGATAAGCATCCCACGTTTTCATTTTTTGGAATAGTGTTAAACAAACATATTCTAATTCCAACTTTTTTAACAAAATCTTTCTTTTTACTAATAGCTGCAAAATTTTATCATCAACTAAGACAATATTCTTTTGAATACCTACTAACAAAATATATATATATATATATATATATATATCATTTTCCCCTAAAGTATATATCTTAATCGGGTTTATCTAAAGCCGGTTTTGAGCACCATTGCGGCGTTGTCCGTTGAACTTTTCGTCTGTTGGCAAGATGCTTCCTGATCTTTTAATTTTTGGCACAACCCTCCATATATACGACGATACAGGCCAATGAGATATGTAGAATTATGACAAACAAAATCAAGACGCATTTATCAATCAAATTCATAATTGGGGTAAAATAATTTTGTTAGCTGAAAAAGAACCATTTTATTAAGGGGTAAATCATTGCTTTAGTTCTCTAACCAAAGATAAAGAAGTGCATTTAATCACTCTCCGACCGATGATAGAAGAAAACGTAGATTGTAATAGATTATTGTCGTCATAATTTACAAATTTGGAGCTTAAGAACAAATTATTCCATACAAATATATCATTAACTCTTCATAATAAGCAATCCAACCATAGCTAATGTTATACAGGGCTCCTTCAAAGCTCCTTTAAATTGCACTGCTGTCACTTCTTTCGAGTAATATTTCAAAGGCGATCATACGGATTTCTGAAACTTTTTAGGAGCTCGGGGATGTCGTAACCCAGCATGTCGTCGACGGATTGAATCATTTTCGGTTTCAACTTCTCAAACTTGTCAAAACTATAGCCCTTCAGTATCTCCCTAAAATGCTCTACGTTTGGGAAATCCCCGGGCGGGAGATGAAACTGCCTTTGGACCTGTATTAAGCAGCAAAGAATAGCAAATACGATAATTTTTGTGTCTGAAATCGTTTTGGGGGGGGTTTTTTGGCCTTGGTGCACCCTAAACTAATCGGTGTTTGAAAATCTATTGCAATTGTGGTTTTTATGGCAAACAGATATCAATTGATGGATGGAAATGCCCAAGGATTTTTGCACAAATGCACACGAAACTTGGTTGGCGAGTTGGATCCTGAACTTTTTAATTTTATCGCTGGCCCTAATCGGCATCCCATATCGACAGGACTGCATTGCAAGGATTGCCAAATTTAAGGTCCTAAATGCCAATGTTAAAAATTAAGGTCCACTTGAAAATTACAAAAAGTTTATGGTGTATTTGTGCAAATTACCCTTTTGTGCTTGTGATAGTATGTGTGACAGTATATATATATATATATATATATATATATATATAGAGAGAGAGAGAGAGAGAGGGAGGGAGAGTGAAAAAGATTAGAACCTTTCCAAATTCGTCTCCTAAATTATCAACAAGTCTCTGCTGAGTCTTGGCTTTGCCCATCATAGTAGGCATCTCTTTCTTTAAATGGCTGACAATGTAAGCGTGTATCTTGGCAGCCCTGGCACGCTTCACGAATTCATTGATCTGCGGAAACAAATTTCGTGAGAATCGCCTCAGTAGCTAAACTACTTAAAGAGCTTAAAGGATCAATAATATGCACATGTACACTTCATTAACAAAAAAAGATCACTTACCCGTCGATCGCAAGCCCTCTTCGGGATATCTTTTAGATCAGAAAGAAGATCCTCCTGTTCCTTTTCGAAAAGCTCTTTGCCAATTGGACCTGTAGCAGCTTCATTTACTGGTTTGTCGTTGAATGAGCTGTTAAAATCCAGAGAGAGGAAAGCTGATTAGACCAAATAAAACGACACAGGATCTGGTGGAACACAGGTCCATATAGAACTCTTAAAAATTATGCAGTTAAGAACCACGAACACAATTTATTTTGCATCCTCAGCCAAATTGCTCAACTTTAAAACAAACGAAACTACTTGGACTTCATAGCCAAATATCCAGATAAGAATATAACAGAGACGCTACCCGATATAAACACGCATTACTTCAGGAGTATTAATGACCTTCCCAAGTGACCACATCAATGCTCCATAAACCCTCATTAGCTGCAATATGGAGCCAATAAACAAATAATTAGTTTTCCATAACTGATGCCAAGTATAAAAGCAAAAACGAAAAATTTGGGAATAACTAAGTGAAAAAGTAATTACTTGTTGCGTATCAACTTGGTCAGCCTTGTTCAACACTACACGGATCTTGTCATCATGACCGCGTAATGAGGAAATCACACGTTTAAATTCATCACTAATATCAAGTTTGTGAGGATCAAAGAGAAGGAGAATAAGGTCGCACTTTGCAGCAAACCACGAAGTTACACCAGTAAAATCGTAGGCCCGTTGTGTTCGTTGCTTCTCTCCTGAAAGAACTCCAGGAGTATCCACAAATGTAATGTGCTCCAGCAGCTTTAAATTAAAAAGGGTAATGCTTTAGATACGTTGAAAGATAATGTATAGAAGTTCAGGTTCATTTCAAAGGACTAACTTACGGGATGCGGCATTTGAGAACACTCAAATTTTGACAAAAATGCAGTCCCAAATGTCGTAAGCCCGCTGAAGGGCATGTCAGCTTGGACGGCGACAGTGTTGCCAGGAATACTTCTTTCATCAGTCCCAGACTGTATACAAGCAGCATAATACAATGCAAAAGAAATATCACAAAGCATTATTCATAGAAGAAGGAGAACAAGAGCAGTAACTAAATGATACGTGAAAAATTCGGAAAATTTCAAAGAAATTGGAAAAGGAGATGGATTTGCAATTACCATGACGACAACAAATCTGTCAGTTGTAGGCTCCGGTCCAATATGAGCTCCTGTTAACATTATATGGAATGAGAATTAAAATAAATGAAAAATGTTTTCAGTGAATACTGCATAGATACATAATCACATCCGCACTCGCAAAAGTACGGGACAGAGAGAGACAGAGATAGAGACAGAGTGAGGAACTTGCCTGGATAACTGCTTCTTAGCAAATGCTTGATGAATGTTGTTTTCCCAGTAGAGTATTGACCCAAAAGCATAACCATGGGTTTTGCATCAAAATCGCTATTTGTCTGCAAATCATAGTGACAGTACACTATTAGTAGAAAATTAACCATGTGGCAATACAAGTTCCATTAAAAAAAAAAAAAAAAAAAAAGTTCGGTGTAGATTTGGGGGTGTTTGGCATTTACACTCAACTCAAACTAAATTGTACTTTTTTCATCATGTTTTTTGTCTTTTCTGAAAAAGTCAACAAAAATTACTATTCAAACTTAAAAATCTCAACTCAACTCAAACTCAACTCATTCACCAAACACCCCCGAAAACACCAAAATGGGAAAAGAATAACGAGCGCCAAGTCAGGAAAAGAATCACAAGAAAACACAAATTATACTTACTAATGCAGGGGATACAAAATCATTAAACTGATAAGCAACTTCTAGTGGCTTCAGCTTCTTAATATATAGTCGTTTCAAGCCGTCAATGATTGATGTCACCGAGGAAAGAGACACCTAATAAAACATCACTTTAATAAATTATTCCGGGTATATATAATAGGGAAGTGGATATAAGAACATTCAATTAGTAAGAGATAGCAAAATCTTTTGTGTGCAAACAGCAGCATTCATGGGAATTCAAGCAAACGAGGGGAAAAAAGAACACAAACACAATTGGCTCAAAAGAAGAAGAGAGAATCGCAAACTTGTAGGAAAAAGGCATACCATTTTAGATGATTTTGAAGAAAACCACTGAGCTGAAGGTGATTGTTCAACTATAGAACCACCTGCATCATTGCCGTTCAGTAAATTCACACTTAAAGGTTAAACAAACCTAAAGCTTAATGACCATAAAGGGGACAGAACTCTAACCATTTACATCGAGCTCGCTTGTCTTCTGCGAACGCTTTTTCTTCTGGATAAAGTAAGCAAGTTCAAGCAAAAGTAGTGAGGCAAATTAAAAATCTTAAAAAAAACAAAAAAACAAAAACAAAAAACAAAAAAAACACAAAACAGAAAGAAAGAAAGAAGCCAGAACTACTAAATGTATATACCATATATATATCTATATATATATATATAGACACACAGACACACACACACACACACACACACACACTTACTGCCAGTAATGCATCCAAACCTTCCAGAACAGGAAGCTTCAAATTTTCCAAGTTCACTGCAGTACATGAAGAAAATTTCAATCTTTTGAAACATTAATCTGATAACCTTCATGTATTGAAATTAAAAACCTTTTTGGAATTTATTTCACTGGTTGTGGCCAAATGAGGATAGCTCAATTGGTGCTACGAGGATAGTAAAAAAAGAAACATATAAATATACATATAAACATATATAAATATAGGTAAGGTTTGCATTAATACGTAACATTTTCAGTAATATGCTATAAAATTACATATTCTTACATGAAAATCAACTAGTAGTCATATGAGTTTTTTTTATTTAAAAAAAAAAAAATTCATTTGCCGGACCGATATGACCGCTAGACTGAAGATTAATCCTGTAAATATACACGCACACACACACACATACACATGTGTATATATATATATATATATATATATATATTCAGTATAGTCATGTTACTAAAGTAGGAAATCTCACCATTGCTATTCAATAGATCATGTGTTACTTCATGTCCAGCTTGCGCCAGAGAAACTAGCTGAACACCAGGAATAGCAAAAATTTAGGCATTTCAGAAACTGAAAACTCGAAAAAAAAGATGTTTTCTACCCTTCCAAACACACAAAAACTAACCTGCATAGCAGCAACAAACTCCCCAAATCCAAGATAGCCCTGTCTCTTAGAATCCGCAACCGCCCAAACCTGGTGGCGAAGAAACGGAACAAATAAGAGTCCAATCAAAGCATTTACATGATATATATATATATATATATTTATATATGTATATATACGAACGAAAGATGAACCTGCTTGAGATCTGGCCGGGACAAATTTGACAAGGCGAAGAACTTTATCGCGTCATTACCGGTAATGCGGCCATCGCCGTCTGAACAGAAAAAAGAAAATTTTTAGCTCCCTCCGGCTAAAATTTTCTCAGGAAACAAACAGAAAAGCACGGAGCGAAAATCGTAGGAAAGCGGAAGAAGAATGTACGTACCGGAATCGGCGTAAGCGAACCATTCCTGAAAGATCTTCTGGTGCTCCTTGGAGCACGAGCTCATCGGAGAAGAACCAATCTCCATAGGGGAAGGGAAAGGGAGAGGGAAAAGCCGACGGAAATCGCTTTTCCTTCCCCGTTTTCAGGCGGTTTCAGAGCTCGGAAAATGTGAAGGTCTTTCCTTCCGTGTTTTCTTTGGCGGAAGGGGAGGGTGCGAGGGAGAGAGGAAGGAAAGAGGCAATTCTTCGTACGGACGGAAAGTGGGGTGGGGCACAACCGCACTAGAGAAACGACATTTCTGTGCAGCGACGTCGTTTTGGTGATCAGGTTAAGCTGTAGTAACGGCAATTGGCGGTTAAACGGTGACTTTTGTTAGAACTGAAAGTCAAGAGTCAACGACGCCGTTTTTTGCATGGGAAAGATAAAAACGACGCCGTTTTTTTCATGGGAAAGAATTTGTTGAAGTGTGTTCACTTTTCTCATAACTAAAAAAATAATTATTATAATTATTTTTAGGGAAACTGGGGTTTTTTTTTTTTTTTTTTAAGGTGTGTTACTATGACCAATAATTGCCATGAATCATTTTCTAATTAACAAATATTATAGTAAGCATGTCTACTAAACTATAGCAATTTTTATATAAGAGACAAAACTATATACCATAAAATTGTTTCGTTTGGTTTTGGTTTTTTTACTGAATTTAGTCTGTACATTGGTTTTTGGGTAGTTGAGACTAAGATCGACATTGACTAAATGGTCATTGTCCACCTCCTATTTTCTTAATGAAGAAAATTAATTTTTTTTTTTTTTTATCGATTTTACTTGGACGGTTTTGATGCCCATGATATTAAGAATAGTTAAGATGATCATTTTAACGTCCATAACTATTTCAAGATAATCCATCCATAATTAAATTTAAAACCCTATTAAGCTCCTAAAGTAATGAAGTAAATTATCTTTGTTTGGTTAATTAAAGTAATGAAGTCAATATAAAATAACAAAGGGGTTTAATTAGATCAGTTGAGACATTTAGATTATCTCGATTCATGTTTACTTTTTACAACTCAACCATTTATAACGCTTCAATCATCTTAGGAGCTTATGAACTCCTAAAAGGATCAAAGATGCGATCACCAATTAAAAAAAAAAGATTGAGAAGCAAAATCACATATTTTGATTGAACTCTTTATAAAACTAGACAAAATCGCATTTTAACATTACAACAAGAAGATTTTAATTGGACAAATTAATGAATCCCGTAGAAAAATTAATATTCAAGTGGTATCCCAATTGACATTCATATCCAAATCTGATAAATTTTTATGTAAATACATCATATCTAATATTCGCATTTATGATATTTTCAGTTTTGTATTCTTAAAAAAAAAAAGTGATTTTGATCAAACAAAATTAAACATACTACTAAAGATTAAAAAAAACACACAACGTACTTAATATTTTTGATCATTTTCATTTTTTTATGGCAACGATGGGTAAGATGAGCAGAAACATGTGTTGAACTTGTAGACTAAAAGACATTATAATTAAAATTAAGTTTAAACAATATGTATTATTCCACATCCATTATTCAAAAAAAAAATATGACTTGAACATTAAAAAATAATAATAATAATAATAATAATGAAATACACATCTCTTATTGTACAATATTACGTTGTCTCAGAAAGAAGAGACAAGAGGATAGATGATAACTTTATTTTTATAATTATTTTAGTATTTTAATCTTATATTTTTATAAATCTTGTTATTTAATTTGATTTTTTTTTTTCAAAATTATTATATTTTTAAATGTTAATTAATTATATTAATAAAAAAAATTACTAATTTGAAGCTTAAGCTGTGTTAAAACATCAAAGAATGCTCGGAGAAATTCGGAATCAGCTTCCATCATTCTCAGACGTTCTCCACGTGCTCCACGCGCTCATTCAGCCGTCGAATTAACATCCTGTGGTCCAGATCGCGAGTTCCAGCGGCTCACCCTCAGGCTGAGCATCCAAGGCCGCGTGTCAGGCCAACTCAGGGATGCCGGATCCCGTGTTCACCGAATCCCACGTGCTCCTTCGTCTTCCTGCCAACGCTAGGCCAACACGTGTCCGCTTATTTTCTCTAGCCATCCGATGCTCGCCACTTGTCGGCGTTGGCCCAGGGCTGACTGCGTCAGTCAATTTGCACCAAGAAAGAAAAATAAATTATTTATTAATTAATTATTTTTTTTTTTTTTTTTTTTTTCTGAAATCAAAAAATATAAAAAACTCAATCATCAAATAAAAATAAAGAAACGGGAAGTCAGCTGTTGGAGGCTTTAAATAGAAGCCTAGGCTTGTGCCCATTGTCTTTTGGCTGCGAGGAAGCCAAAAACCAAAAAGAAAAAAATATATTTTAAGTTTTAGGTTTAATTTTTTATAAAATTAGAAAGTGATTTCTTGAATTATTAAGAGAGGAGGGAAGAAAATTTAGGAAGACTTTGGAGGTATATGACACTTTTAAATTGAGTTTTCTTTTTTAATTTTCTTATTTTTTTATTTTTTAATTTGAGAATAATTTAATTTTAATTTTGTAGATTTCTATTTTTATTTATGAAGTAATTTTATTTTTTAAGGATATGATCTATCTGAATTATGATTATTTGAGTTTTTTTATTTTTAATTGATTGATGTTCTATTCTAGTTTATGTTGAGTTTTTAATCTATGCTTAATACTAATGAATTTCTAGTCAATTTTACATGATTTGTATTTATTTAAACTGAAGTGATAATTAATAAGCCTTGTTTAATATACCATGAGATTGTTAAAGTTAGAGATAGTAATGAAACTTGTGCAGCATCATAAATTTCTAGTTCTTAATGAATTATGATAAGTTATTTGAGATCGAAAGTGATAAGACTTATTATAATAAATTGTTAATAATTGAGAAAGATTAATAAATCTATTAGAGAGATTACTGGTAATATAGGAAATAAACATTGATTAATTAGATTAGAGATTTGAATATGATTAATCTGGTAAAAAAGAAACCCAAGATTTTTTTATATTTTAAGTCTTGTCTTTTTACTTATTTTGTTATTTTTATTTAAAAATCTCTTTTCGATTATTCAATAAAGTTGAAGTTAATCTAATTTTAATAATTATAACGATAATTCTCGTGGGAACAACATTCTATTTATCTTTTTATTATTTGTTTATGATATTATACCTTTGTAATTTTCAGCAACAATAGAGAACTAAAATTTCCTCACAAGAAGTCAAGAACTTCTAAACTGCAACCAAACGGGGGTTTTCTTCAAAGTTAAAATTTCTTTTATCTGAAAAAAAAAAATCACTGCCCAACTCCATTTTGTTTTTTCACCACTATTTGGTGACAGTGATTTTTTTTTTTTTTTTTTTTTTTTTTGCAGATAATTACTAGAAAATGGCTATATGGAAAAGATAGAAAAAATTTTTTACAAGGCGTTAATGGTCTTTCCAAGTAGCCAGAGAACCAAAGCAAGCTCAACACCAAATATGCTGTGTATTGTAGATCTGTCCAGTGTAAACCCAAACACTGTAATTCCTGCTCTATTGTTCTCAAAATAACTCACTGCAATAATTTAAAAAAAAAAAAAAAAAAAAACATTAGATTGAGTTGTTGAAAAGCCTACATATATATCTATGTATATATACACCAAAATAATCCAAATCAAAACATTTTTAAGTGAAGTTATTGAATGTATATCACAATAATATGATTTACCTTTGACTATATTAGTAAGACTTCTTTCCAAATTTTTCGATATTCAAAATTGAAAAATGTTAAATAAATTAATGTTGAGTCGTGTGTTATGTAAATATAAAATGTGTATTGAACATTATAATGTGGATCGTGTGGTTTCTATTTCAGAATTCATATGAATGAGCGGGCTAGATCTTTTATACTAATAATGTTTTTTCTTTGCTACCTACTATTTTTTATTACGATTTTAATTAATTAGTGAACCACATTAGTTGATAATATAGAAGTTGTATTTTTTTTGGGGGGTTTTGACTTACCTAGAGCTTGTCTCTTTTGAAATGAAATTGTGCTATAAGCATATGCCGGGATGAACTTGGTATTGTCCACATCATCCTCTTCACCATCCTCCTCATCCTCATCGTCACCTCCGGATTCTACTTCAACGACCGCCGGGAACGTCACTTGGTGGCCGGTGGCTAGAGCCACAGGGGTCTCGCTATCAACCGCATCGAAGGAATCCAACGTTGCACAGACGTGCCACTTGGCGGCTAGACATGTGATCGCTTGTGCCTTGTGTGTGATCTTTGTTGCACTGCGCAGTAGGATGAGGACCGCGGCAAGTAGTGTCATGGAGCATAGCTACACCAAAAAATAAAACAACAAAAAAAATTTTATTAAAAAAAAAAAAAAAACTAGTCTAGAATTTAGAATCTTTCAGAATAATTATTCGGTTTTATTTTTTTTTTTTTTTTTTTTTTTATTCTTTTATTAGGTTTATCCTTGAAATTCATTGAATAATTTGATTAAATCTAATAGTAAATCTGCCTATCATAGAAACTCTTATATTAACATCTTTTTATTTTGAGCAATATGATTTGTTACCATACATTGTTTAATTTTTATATTAACAAATCAATATCAGAAGTCACAAATTAATTATAAATCAGATATTGATATCAACCGTGTGATTTATGTCAGTGTTAATCAAATTAATGCCTAAAAAATTTCTTCACATGTATCTAACCATATATAACTTATGCCGTCTTCTTAAATCATACGGTTGAGATCAATAACCTTTTTAGTTATATATGATTAAATGTCCTCACAATTAGTGGCGAAGCCACAGTAATGTGGGGTAGACATATGCCGCCATTCACAATTTAGAAACTTTAGTTTTTCCTCTAAAATTGTTGTAAATTTTTTTTTGATTATTTTCAGTCTAAGAAAAATTTCTTGACTCGGTCATTGTTCGTGACAGAATTTCCCGACTATAAAGGTAAAATCCGTGATAATCCTAATAAATGTAAAAGGGGGATAATATGACTTACCGCAAGTTCACCTGCCTTGAAAATGTCGAGGTCTGCCTTGGCCCTAGTGGAAATCAGAAGAGAAGCAAATTGACTACCGGTCACCAACATCAACGCCAACAAGATGAAGGCTCGGAACCGATGGCTTATGATCCGTAGATGCTTCCTGATTCGAAGGTGCTCGGATAGGACGGACCCCACATCGGTGTCAATGTGGAAGACCGTGGCAAAGTCTTTAAGCCGTAGGATCTGGAGGTGGCAGATCAGACGGAAGAGAACGCAAACGAGGAAAATTATGGTCGTCCGATAGAGCCACGAGCAGAGCTCCATGATACATGCTACGACGTCGCTCGCCACAACATTGCCTAAAAATGGGATTTGTGAGGCACCTGAGGCGTACCACCATATCTTGTATGCACTCTCGGCCAAGAAGCATGGGGCCACAAATATGGACAGAATCTTTAGTGATCTCTGCATTCACAAAGTACAATGACACATCGGTCGGTAAAACTCAAAAAAAATATTGCAAAAAAAAAAAAAAAGGAGAATCTAAAATTTTATTAAGGAAACGAACAATCTTATCATAGCATCAAATTAATGACACAAGTGAGTGAGAATCAGGTGACATATTGTATAAAACAAAATTTTAATTCAAAAAATTACAAACGATATATTAAATTAAAAATATAAAAATTTAACGGAATTTAATAAAATCTTCTGACGATTCAAAATTACAGTCGTCTACTTTTGTAAAAAATTCTAACGTACATAACACATAGAGAGAGAAATAGAATGATCACGTTTAAATTTTTTAACAAATTAGAAAAAAAAAAAAAAAAAAAAAACTTTGTCCCATTAAGACATGCAATATAACATTCCTAAATATGATCCCTTTATTCCACCCTTTACATACTTCTAGTATTATTTTTCTTTTTTCTTTCATAAGATAAAATTAGGGAAACTTCTTTTACATTCTTCTCTATATGGTTTGGATTGCCCCATATCATACTATCATAAATAAAAAAGAAATAGTTTATAAATGCCAAAAAAAATTGAGAAAAAAAAGGGAATAATTCAGGTTCTGAATTATTATAACATATGGAAATTATGATCTGCCAGCTGCTTGTAATTGAATGTGGCCTAGCGTAGAAAGGGCCGGTACGATGCTTGTTTCCACTCAAGTTTTGACAACTTTAGTGCCTACTTTATCATGCTCAAACCTTTCATTGTGTAGTAATTTTTTCTTTTTTTTTTTTTTTTAAAAAATTTTTATGATATGATCTTCTATTTTGTGTTATCGGTATAAATTACTTTTTAATTATTCTATATTTTTAATAATCTGATATATAAATAAAATAATTATGTATCATGAAATATAAAATTTTAAGATAAACAATCAAAGATAGGATTAGAAACAAAGAGAAGTTCTCCAACAAACAAACAAACAAACTTGTTCACTTTTTTTAAAATTGGATTGGAGATTTAACATGAAAAAATAATAATTATAATTTCGTGATCATTTCAAAGATGTGCAGAGCATAATCAACATAGCAAGTCAAAAGCAAAATTAAGCTCTAGACATAATCTGGTTGAAGCATTGAAAACAACGCCATTTTTTTATGGGTTGTCTAGAATATATATATATATATATATATATATAAAAAAAAACACTTTTCATGATGTCCAGTGAGATCCATAAACTGATTTTTTTTTTTTTTTTCAAAAAAAAAAAGGAAACAATTTTTGTGGCTAGTAAGTGGGAAATGAAGTGTACATTTAATTGAGACCTTGATTAGCTGTCTTCTAGTGTAGAACTTCACTACATATATTTATATATATATATATATATATTTTTTTTTTTTTACACTGAGAATTTCAGAATATATTTTGATGAAATTAAAAGTCTTGATTTTGGCCGATTAAAGTCAAACCTTATAAATTGATAAAAGGCGGTGCACTTGTCAAGAGTATTAGATCATCAAATTCATATTTTTGAGATAAAAATTATATCAGAATCCACTTACCAAAAGCAAAATGTAATTATATAAATATATTTACATGATTATATATTAAGTTCAATCCTTCTAAGTAACCAAAACAATCAAATCACGGAATTCAAGAAAACGCTATTGCTAAAACAACCCCATTTTCTTGTCCCTACCAAAATAATGGAGATGTAACGAAAAAGTATAAATAAATAAATGAAAGCTTCAGAAGAAAATATCTGCTATCTTTGTGAAAGGAGGACCCAAAAAAACAGAGCAAAACAATTCTCAAAAGAGTGATAAACATACATTATACATATACACATACATATATTAAAAAAAAATGTCTCACTTCAATCCCTTAAAAAAATTAAAAAAAATTTTAAATACTATTTTACCTGCGTTATTGTGCACATTATCATTCTTATCAACCTCATTAAATTGATGTATATATATATATATTATATATATACATATATAACTTCATTTTTTCACCTTTTTGAAGTCAAGTATCACATTCTCATTTAGGAAAAAAAATAATCATAATAAATTCATTTTAAGATAATGCGTCAAACAGAAATTAAAAAAAAAAAAAAAAAAAAACACATAACAGATCGATCACAAGATGTGAAATTTTTCACAAAAAAAAAAAAGTAACATTGTGGCCTATGGAATTTTCCTTTTTTACCTCTAAATAAGTTCAAATTCCCTTCTCAAAATTTAAAAAATAATAATAATAATAACGAAAATCAAATTCAATCCAATCTAATCCGAAAAAATTGATGGAGAAAAAAAAAAAAAAAAAAAGCTTACATTGAGCTGTTCAGTGTAACCCCGACGGACGGTCTCGCTGTCGTCCCAGAGCTTATCGAAGAACAAGAACCTGCGGAGGCCGTAGCGGCGGACGAAATTGGAGAGGCAGACGAAGGACAGGGTGGCGACGCTGGTGAGGGACAGCTGTACGACGGCGTCGTACGGACGGTCGTGTTTGCTGTCGCAGGTGGAGCAGGCGAGGAGGAAGTGGGAGGCGGCGGGGACGACGAAGGTGAAGAGGACGAAGATGGACCACGACAGACACGCAGACCAGACATCGGACTGGTCGACGCACATCCACCGCAGGTACGACCGGAAGCTCCGCAGCTCGTCCTGCGCGTGCGACACGCATCGCAGGAACTTCTTGTTGTTGTAATTGTTGTTGGTCCGGTTCAATAGGGACTCTGTGTTGCTGCTGTTGTTGTCTGATTCCATTGTGGGGAAACGAAAACAAATTTATGTACTATATATCTATATTTATATATATATATATATATATGCTTTGGGTGAAGAAGAGAATGAGAGGAAGATGGGGAAAATGAAATTAATGGGTTTTTTTTTTTTTTTTTTTGAGGAATGTGTATGACTTAAAGGTGTTTGTGGAGGAGAGAGAGAGAAGAGAGAAGAGAGAGAGAGAGGAGTTTTTTTTGCGTGTATTTGGGTGGGAAATTTTCATTTATATAGGAGGAAGAAGAGGTGAGTGGAAGATTGATTTTACTAAAAATGGGAAAGAAATAAAACAAATGGAAATCATTTTTCGGTTTTTTTTGTTTTTTTTTTTGTTTTTTTTTTTTTTTGAGAGAATTTTGTGACAAGATGTGAAAGAAAAAAATATGAAACGAGTGAGACACGGTTTTAAACTTTTTGAATTATATTATATTATGCTTGATCGAGAAAAATATGATAATCTGATAATTTACCAAAATTATGATAATTTGATATGAAGATGTGAGGGTTTACGACTGTGATGTTATATATATATATATATATATATATATATTCTCCTTTTTGTTTAAATAAGAAGGTTGTAAAACAGTAAATTATGAGATTAATGTCAAGATCTTACATCACAGATCTCCGTTTTTCATCTTTTTGTTTTTTTTTTTGGAAGAAAATATAAACTTTTTCAACTAGTCAAGAATTGTTATATTATGGTTTGAAGGTGTTTTGTAGAACAATTTGTCCTCCAAAATTATGCAAAAATAAGTTTTTTCACAATATTTTTAGATTTTCCTAATAATAAAAAAAAACCAAAAAAAAATTATTGGGGGGAAGTGGTGGAGGGCAATGCCCAATTACAGGAGGAAAAATGGTAATTAGTTGTTGACTCACGGATTAATTGGAAGAGAAAATGATGAATTTTAAAGGGAAAAATCCCACTAAAATAAACCAAGTCATACCCAAATTGAACAGAATCAGTTCCAGCCAAATTCACCCTTCAATTTCCATCATAAGAATTTCATATTTTGCAAATTTGTATCCTACCGTCTTTTTCTTGAATGAATGACTTTATAAACATATATGTAATCCGTCTATAACACACACATTTATTTTATATTGTATTTCAGCGTGATATATAAAATATAACAAGCATTTGGATGTTTTATTTTTACATTAAATTCAGATATAATGTGTGTTTGAGATGTTTAAATAATCACTTTAATCTGTATTGGTAAGAGAGAATGTGATGTAATTGATAAAAATAGATAATCAATGTACTGTTCAAATATATTTGTAATAAAATGAAAAATATAATATCTCTGAATGCATATTACATTATATTGAGATTAAATATATCATGAATGATCTTTTAAACGCACCGTTAATATTATGAGATTTAAACTTTATACTTTATAATGATACAGCGATATCATACCGGCTATCACTTGAATGAATGACTTTGTGAAAGGAATAAAAATTATAATCTTTAGGATCTAAAACTATTTAAAAAATGGTTAAAAACACAGCTGGTCGTTTGGGTTAATTCATGCAACGTGTACCGTCTAAGCGTCAATTGCGGAAATTAGCCACTGTCACATTGCCACGTGGGATGTCAACAGTCCATAATTTAACCAATACTTTACTAGTTCTCGTCGTTTTCCTTTGAAACATTACAAAAAAGTAATACCTACACAAGTAAAACTTGTCCAAACACTATTTGCATTCCAAGAACTTGACAACTTTGCTACACTTTTCTATTCTTAATTAATCATCATTTAGATCCCCTAATATTAAAATTATTTATTAGTCATACGAAAAAAGATAGAGAGAACATGGAAAAGTTTTTTTTTTTTTTTTTTTGAAAAATGAATTAGAAATAAATATATTGAGGATCCTACATATTGAGGTGTCCTTATTTTAGGGCTAAGTAAATATCGTTGATCATTTTTATATTGAACTAGGATAGCGACATGTAAGAAAATTAATTAGCATTCGTTTGGTGCACGGATTAAAACTGAATTTTTAATATTGGAATTGAAATTGAATCGAATGTGTATATGGTGAGATGTTTGAATTATTAAAACTAAACAGTATAAAAACTTCAAATATATTCGGAAAAAAAATATCACTATGAAGTTTATTTTGTTTATTTTGAAATTCTATATAAATTTTTTTAATTCATCTTATTTGGATTTATACATATAAAATTATGGATTTTTGAAGTTAGAATTACAAAAACTGTTAATAATAAAATTGAGGTGACTTTTCAAAAAAAAAAAAAGACAAAAAATAATTACATTTTTTAGGTTTGGATTGAATTGAACCATACGTCCAAACACATACTAGATTTTAGCGTTATTTTCATTTATCAATGTCATCCTATTTGATTTTGTGCGGTTAAGATTAATGGTTTTTATGGAAATAATCATATTTGTAAATTTGTTTAATTTTTTCAATTATATTAAATTCGCTAAAATGGTGTTTCTTGGTCGACAGTCCATAATTGAACTAATAGTTTATTGGTTCTCGTCGTTTTCCTTTGAAAAATACAAGAGAGTATTACCTATACAAGTAGTACTTGTCAAAGCACTATTTGCGTTTAAGAACTTGACAACTTTGACGCACTTTTATATTATGGATCATCATTTAGACCCATAATAATACAGTCTTCTTTTTTTTTTTTTTTTTTGTTGGCATAAAGAATATAATAGTCATTTCAAAAAGAAAGAGAGACCATAAAAATCTGTTTTAAAAAAATGAATTAAAAAAAATAAAAAGATTGAAGATCCTACAGTGAGGTGTCCTTATCCTTATGGAAGGGTCCAATAAATATAATTGAATTTGAGATTATCTACAAGAATGTTATAAATTTGACATCTCTTTATATTCATATTTAACATAATATTAAAATTGATAATTTTTTCATTTTATAATACAAAAATTATCAGCTTAAGTGTTAGAGTGAACAAAATTATAAAAAAATTTCAAAACATGATTCTCTATTTAATTTTCTCTTGATTTGTATTTATATTGAATCGGGGCTGGATCCTTTAAGAGAATTATTTAGATCATACATGTATTTTTATTTTCTTAATTCATTTAATCCAATTTAATTCGTAAAAATGGAATTTTTAACACTAATGGGATTGGGTCCTATAAGTGAATTATGTAAGTTGTACCGTTATACACGATCATTGTACTACAGTTAAGATTAATGGTCTTTACGGTAATAGTTAGGGGTGCTCACTGAATCCGTGAATCTTACTCAATCTGTTTATTTAACCCAATCTACAAATACGATGTTTCTGGAATGAATATATATAGTGTCTGCGTGGGGTAAGCTGATTGGCATAGCTGTATGGTTACGCATGGGATTCACTTGGCTCCTAATCTAAGTAGTAATAGATTAGTGGTAGATTTCAACCAAAAAAGAAATAGATTAGTGGTAGATGTCACCTATATAATGTGAAGTTAATTAATAATCTACGTAACATATGAACCGAAACCAAGAGGTCAGCATCTATTCTATGATTGCGTATATTTGTGTGTATACACGCGTATAGCATTAGATACAAAATTATTTGCCACGTCTGTTCTTAAAAATAATAATAATAATAATAATAATAATAATTATTATTATTATTATTATTATTATTATTATTAGCCAAATTACTTGAATTTAACAAAGTGTTACAAAATGCTATAATGGCTGTTAATATTTAGAGAGAAAGGCCTTCGTCTATGTTTGCATGAGCTCATTTAAAAATTAAAAAAAAAAAAAAAAGATTGAAATTTTAAAGGATGACTAGATTATCTTATGTTATATGCATGAAGATATTCCTTCTAAATTTTATCATCATTCATAAATTTAGAAACACTCTATAAACATTTTATTTATTTCATGATAATTTGTGACAATTAAAAACTTCAAAAGAGGACTTGTCAAATTAGTCAGAGATTTATATAGATCTAACTCGAAGAATAACACCTTTGTCTTTCTTTAAATTAAACTCATTTGAAGGAAAATATTCAAATTGTGAGTGATAATTAGAACACGTTATCTCACATGTATAAAGACGTTTCTTTTTACATTTAATATTCTGAACTCTGAAACATTTTATTTATTACAGTGATAATATGTCATAATTAAAAACTTAAAAACAAAAATTGTCAAATTATTCAAAGATAAAAGTATCTAAGATTATTTATAATCCAAGCTTTGCAAACTCACCAACTTGAAGAACATGGGATTTCCCTGTCTTATTGGATGAATATTCCTACGTGATTAATTCTCATGTTAAAATTTTGCACCGTTTTCATGAAGAACAAATTAATTTGGAAGAGATTTTGTTCCATTGTTTGTCGTTTTATAGTTTATAATTAGTATTAATTGACAACATTCTACTTCAGCTTAGAATGGAAAAAGACAACAACATGATAATATATGCTGTTAGCGAACTATAACCTTCGCCATAGTACATGTGGAGAACCTCTCATTGGAGTTATATTGAACACCAGCTGGGTTGTATGGGTTTTAAATTTTTTTATTTATTTTTTATTTAATTATTCTATTCAATCAATGTAAAGTTTAAATCAATCAATCCAATTAAAGTCGGGTTAAGTTAAGTTGGTTGGAGGGATTGAGTATAACAATTAAAAAAAATAAAAGAAGGGGTAAATTGCTTATTTAGTTCCTAAATTTTTGATCTTGTATATCTTTGAACTTTTTTCGTAGTTGAAATGCCCCTAATCTTTGAAAGTGTTGCTATAAAAATCATTTCTGTAAATTTTTAGATGGAATCTGTTAGTAATTTGATTAAAAAGATGTGTTAACTATGGATTCCATCCAAAAATTAACGGAAATAACTATTATAGTAACGTTTTTAATAGTTTATAGTTATTTTAGCAACAAAAAAAAAAAAAGAACAAGACTAAAGTTGTAAAAAGTAAAAATTCAAGGACCAACCTAGAAATTTTCCTTAAAAAAATTGAAACAAATTATGCAATTTTGAATAAGAAATGTAGGAGAAAATAAATATTCATAACATGTTTTACATATCAAGTTGGAAATATCAAATCTAGTTCAATTTGTAAAGAGTGATAACAGAGCAAATACTTCAAAAAAAAATCAACAATACAAGTTTAAATATGTATCATTAACCATAGTAAAAACTAATTACAATGTAATTAAAATATATTTTGAAAACATAACTTGTTTGGTAGGTTGAAAACCTACTTATTCAAAACTCGGATTGGGTAGGTTGAGTTAATTTTAAGATATGATTAGTGTTATATTGAGTTAAATTTGATTTGGTTTTGATGTTTTTAATCGGGTTATGAGTTTTTGTTCACCCCTCATTCCTTGTATTAGTTTGTCTCTCTTAGAATTATGCGGCTCTGAATATAACTATTACTAAATAGGGTGTAATTGGTATAAACAAGCCTTTTGTTTTGGTACCAAGTTCATGACAAGATTTCTAATAGCAACAATAATTTTATTTTAGAAAGGAGAAATTAAGAAAATAGTACCCCTCTTAAATCTCTTTTTTAGTTCCTAGTCCTAGTTGTGTGCCTCTTAATCTTCTCACATTGAAGGGGAACAATAAAGGGTAAATCATGAATCTAAATTAAATCATTCAATCAAACACGTTGTTTTTTTTTTTATGGTAGAAAAATACGACGATCAATAATGTCTTCTCGCCCATAATCCAGCGTCATCTCGGAATCAACTAGGACCACAAATGGAATGGAAATGATCCTGATCCTAGGCTTTCAGCAACAACTATCAACGCAAGACTGTTGGTAGAACACTTGGCCATCTTTGCCTCGTTGTGAGTATGCACCTCTGAAAGAAACGAAGAAATTCATTCGGTGACTTCACGATTGCCCGATAAATTATCAGAATGAGGTAAAGCTTGAAAATAAGTTTTGTAATCCATTAATTTCTTAGCCCCTCTAGTCAAGTGGGCGCCAGCTAGTCTTTTGACTAGATCCCCCTAAAACCTGTATGTACGGGTCTCCCTGCATGTGGTTCACGCCATTCGAGGTGACCCAACCAAGCATTCATTCGTAAATCCTGTAGTTAAATCGAGACTGCTCGACCTCGAAAGTTAGGGGGTGTTTGGAGAACAAGTTCAACTCCAACTAAACTGTATTTTTTCATCTCAATTTTTGTATTTTTCTGAAAAGTCAACAAAATTTATAACTAATTTTTAAAAAGTTAATACTATTTAAACTTAAAAATTTCAACTCAACTCATTTACCAAACACCCCCTTAATTTGTTAAAAGGTATTGAAGTAAAACATTTTTACCACTACGCTACCACGACCGGTGGTACCAAACACATTGTTGTGAAGAGGGACATTCTAGTTTTTCAAAATGACAAAAAGTCAAGCATCCCGCGACCTTTCTTTGTTGTTGATGGGCCTCACTTCAATAATTGGGCTGGCTCTTGATGTTATTATTGATGGGCCTTTTTTTCCAACGTTTGGGCTGACCAGTTCCCAAAGGAGGCATTCAATGTAGCCTAGGCCAGACAGCCGCAGCTTCTTAACGAGTTCCTCCAATCTCTTTAAAAAAATAAATAAATAAAAATAAAAATAAGGACAAAAAAAAAAAAAAAAGAGGACAAAAATCACAAAATTGAAAGAAGACAAAAGAGAGAATAATTTCTATTTAGGCTTAGCCTGGGCCTCACCACATTGGAACATAATTATTTTGCAAAGGAATTCTCCGATTTCAGAGTTCTTTCCTTTCGGTCAATATTCAAAGTGGGCAACAAGATGTGGAAAAATATATATGTATATTTATATTATATATTAATTGACACCACCAATCACCATTTGCTTCCACTAGTATGAGAATGCAAACGTTATAAAGAAAACAAAGTAGACCACATAAGCAAATTACAATAAAAATTTTATATGTGTATATATATATATATATATATATTCAATATATATATATATATATATTAGTTGAATCCAAATATGCATGATTATCTCCAGAGCATTTATCCCATTCATCATCTTTCTTTAAAACACAATTACATGCACCTAATCTCAACAAGAGTTTGGCTTTGGAACCATGCTTCTTTTCTTTTTTCTTTTTTCTTTTTTTTTTTCTTTTTTTTTTTTTTTGGATAAGAAAATGGATAATTAGCGTTCTTATCCCACCGGTTTGATATTCAGGATCTATTACAACCACATGCTTTGGAATGAAAAAATGACCGCTTCGCGATTCATGCACAAAAAAATAAAATAAAAAATAAAATAAAAAATAAAAAACTCACTATTTAAAGGATTAATTGCTTGTTTATTTACACCTAATGGATTGAGTAATGATTCAAAATCCTAATAAGTAATAAGTTGTTTTAATTAAGTTATACGATAGGAATTGGGATCACTGTTAATATCTATATGTGTTTGCTTAAATCCAAAATCGAAATAAATCTTTGTAAATTTTGGTATATAACCTTTGAGTAAAGTTGTGTTTTCAATTTAAGAAAATAATTAAGAATGATTATAATAACGTTGACATAGGGAAAAAAAAATCAAAAATACAGTAAAAAATAATTGTTTTAAGATAAATAGTGAAACTTTTAAGAAATTAAAAACAAAGTTTAAAAATGAGTATTAAAGCTAAAAATTATTTCACTCCAATAAAATATAATATATATATATATATAGGTTGTAATTGAATTCTTCTTCATTTACTTTTCTACCCAACACTTTGCAAGTAAATTAGGGGGTGGGTAATGTAACATTACTTTCGGAATTGAGAATCTTAAAAAGGTTTCATTCCATAATCCCCCAAATTGTTTATGTACCCGTGAATAAATAAATATGTGATTGATTCTCATTTTCACTCATGCTTAGAAAACATATTACAAGTCCCAACTTAAAAAATAATTATCTTTAACAATAAATGGATGGTAACAAGAATCAACCTCTCAATAATAGGGAGGTTGTTTCGTTTCATCCCTATTCGACGAATGGATCTGTTCGACGAATGGGTCTTGCAATCAATCTCCCTTCTACCGGATCATAAATGCCATGGCACCCTTCCGGGAAGGATCATAAATGCCACCTTTCCGCAGGTAGGGGTTCGGACAGACAAAGGACTTGAATGAGTTTTGCTAGTATATGCTTAATAATAATGCATGTTTTTTATGGTTAAATTTGATCAAAATCTCATTTAAAAAAAAAAAAAACATACAGAATTGATAGAATCCGAAACATATACGATGGTTAAAAATGAATCCAACCAACATGGGGTTTTTTTTTTTTTTTTTTTTTTTTTTGGGTTCTGCTTTTTACATAACAATTGTGGAATTCTTAAAAATAAAAAGTACAAGGTAGGACAAGAATGAATACAAATTCAACAACAACTTATCATTAGAAAGCAAAAAGAGTGAAAATAAAGCAAAGCAAAGCAAAGAAAAGGCCTTCCACAATTCATAACCAGATCAATACTCATACTCATCAATGCTTTCGAACCACCAAACCAAAAGCATCAAAAATCATCATAGTTGTGTTTATCAAATGTGTTTGCATTATATATACATATACACATATACACACACATATACATATATACATATATATATAGATATTTATATATATATCTAAAGGAATATGGATCAAGTTCTTGATGTTCTAGCAAAATCCGTTCTTGATGGGTTGTTTGGTTGCCCGGAAAATAAATTCCATCAAAAGGGCACTAACCGAAAAACAAATCCACATCATCAACCACAACATTATGGTCCCTCTACTTCACATCGATTCCTAACTACATTGTTCACAAGACAAAACAAGAACAACAATTTGAGACAATAATAAACAGAGAGAAGATTTTCTCACCACCAAATAAAGAAAAAAGAAAAAAGAAAAAAGAAAATGCAGTCCAAGAAAAAAATAATAAATAAATAAAGGTGAATTAGCAAGGTGTAGAACTTCAATTTTTTGTTTTTCTTTTACATGAATGGTTCAGTAACAAGTACATGAAGAAGCCCCAAATATCATAATTTCACAACAAAGGATCTTCATAATATTTCTCTCTCCTCTTCTAAATAAAAAAAGAAAAAAGAAAAAAATAAATAAAAGTAATTTTCTCTTCTTCCAAACAACATTCCAGAAGATCATTTTTAATCATAATCTTATCTCATTTTCCTCTGCTCTTTTTTTTTTTTTTTTTCCGCATAATAACATTAATTAAAAATAGTAAAAAAAAAAAAAAGATTGAATCTTGATCATCATAATAATCATGATCGTCATCATCATCAACATCATTCATCAGAGACAGAGAGCCGTAAAGTGCAGATCGTGACCGTCCGATGCGAACTCGGCCACATCCAACGGCGGAAAATTCAGATCGAAAGGCAAGGGCGGCCTCTGACACGACGAAGAGGCGGCGAAATCCCCCTCCGCATCGTCGATCACCGACGACGACGAATCACAGTCGCTGTGGCAGTCCTCGGGAACCACCGGCGGCGTCCTAGGGTACCGCCGCCGGGAAGACACCGCCGGCGGCGCGATCGCCTTCGCTGTAGGCCTCGGTCCGCTGAACGACTCCAAGGTCGAGCTCAGGCTGCTCGAGGTCGGCCTCTGAGGATCAACCACCTGATGGTGAGGATGATGATCGGGAAATCCTCCGCCGCCGGCGTACATCCTGCTATGGTGGTGTTGGTGACCGGAGAACGGATCGTTGGTGGCGGCGGCGGTGGCGTTGTTGTTAGGGTAGCAAAACGGCGGCGTTAGGGCGTACGACGTCGGGAAGTTGGTCTTGGCCTTGGGTCCACGGAGAGTCCTCGCCGCCGCGTCGTAGGCACGCGCCGCGTCCTCCGCGGAGTCGAAGGTACCTAGCCAGACTCTTGTCTTCTTCCAGGGGTCTCTGATCTCGGCGGCGAATCTCCCCCACGGTCTCTTCCTCACGCCTCTGTACCTCACCTCCTTCCCCGATCCGCCGTCGTTTTGCTCCGCCGCCATCGCCGTTGTTCCTCTCCCCGTCGCTCCTCTGCCTCGCCTCATGACTCCAAAAAAAAACACCAAAAATGAAAAAAAAAAAAAAAAAAAAAGGAGGCCAAAAAGAGGTCTATGTATTTACAGAAGAAAAAGAAACCGAATCAGAGCCTGGTTTTCATGAGGAAGAAAAGGGAAGAGAGATAGATATAGAGAGAGAAGGTTTTTGGATTTGTGAGGATAAGAAGAAGAATGGAGGAGAGAGAAAGAGAAAGAGAAGAGAGAGAGAGAGATGAGAAGAAGAGGATGGGTGGGAAGAGAACTGGATGGCACCCAACACCACCTTCTCTCCTACACAAAAACAAAAAATATATATATATTAGTGATATAAATAATTTAAAACAAGAATATCTCAAATTACAATAAATAAATAAATATATAATAAAGATATTATTTAAATAAATAATTTTTCTGCGTTTTTGTTTTTGTTTTTATTTTACTTATTTTAATTTTAAATTTGGGGTTAGGTTGGTTTGGAGATTGGGTTTTTTTTTTTTTTTTTTTTATTTCCTCTGGCCATGAAATGTTAAGGCCTTCCTTGCCTTTCCTTTCTTTCCTCTTCTCTTTCTTTTCTTTTCTTTTCTTTTCTTTTCTTTCTCGATTTCTCTACCCCTCTCTCTCTCTCTCTCTCTCTCTCTCTCTCTCTCTTCTTATTTTTATTTTTTTATAAGGATAGTTTTTTAGATAATATAAGGATAAACTGTTAAATTAATCCCTAATCATCCAAGTTTATATAACTTTAATCTTTTTTAACTTAAATAATCATAAATTATTAAATATTGTTATAATAGTTTTTTTTTTAATTTTTTAACAATCTTTGTTAATAATTTTGGTTAAAAATGATATTTACCTATGAATTTCATTTAAAAAAGTAACAGAAATGACTGTTATTTCAATATTTTTAATTATTTATTATTACTCAAACTATAGAAAAAAAAGATCAAAATTGTACAAATTTAAAAATTTAGATATCAACATCGCAATTTATAATTTTTTAAGTTTGTACTTTGCAAACCTAACCCTTTGTTTGGATGGCATATCCAAGTTTGAAAATTGAAAATTTTCTACAAAATAATATTTTTCTAAACTTTTTTCATCATCATCTCATTTTGAAAAGAAAGCTATCTCATTTTTAAACTTATTTTGTATATTATCTTTTTGAAAAAAAATAAATCTTTTTAAAATATTCTCATAACGCATAATTTTCAATATAATTTTTTCTCATTCCAAACAACCCTTTGTTTCAAAAAATAAAACTTTTTACATATTCAAACACCATCTTATTTTCAAAATAAAAAACTTTCTCATTTAAAACAAAAAAATTTTCCCAACCGAAAATGAACATGTAATTCAAATATAACCGAAATAAGAAATGACTATATGGTCCTTCACTTTTTTTTAAAATATTTCAAATAATATCCCTTAATAAATGTGTTCTCCACTCTGTTTCCGTTGGTATATTGTTCACTCATTTATTTTTTTTATTTATTTTTTAGATTGCTTTTATTTTTTTTATTTTTGGCTAAAGGATTTTTATATTGCTTTATAGGTGTAGGTAAGATCTATTTCACTGCTTTTTGTTTTGGTTTTGGTCATCAAGTCAAAGGTACAATTCCAGGGCTATCCAGCAATGATTTTGTTACATTTTGAATAATTACATAAAAAAAAATTATATAAGTATTATTATTTTAATTATTATATTAATTTTTTAACGATTTAATTTATATTTAAAAGTAATTTTATATGCCAACGTCCTCAAAATAAGTTATCAGGACGTTCATTCTACTCGTTAAATATTTGGATTCGAGTTGTCATCACTACGTTAGTCGGGGTACATGAACAATCAATTTCATAATGAATCCATATGTCACGTGGTGGACCTCTACCTCCCTGAGGTTATATGGGCATTACAAGCTCTACTCTTATAATCTATTTTCTTTAGCAAAAAAAAAATATTTTTACATATTAAATTGTAAAATTTTAATGTAAATACTTACAAATAATTATATCGTTGAAAAATTAATCCAATGACTAAATAACACCTACTTACAGAATAAAAGTATAGTTTATATCGTAAGTTTGATCAAGATTATATATATATATATATATATATATATTATATCTCATTTTTGTGTTATCTTATGTGCAGTCTTTTCTTTTCTTTTCTTCTACTTGTAAGGTACTGTTGTTTCTGTTGTTAATTAATTTTTTAACAATCTGGTATATGAGGGTGCATATTAAAAATTTATAATACAAAAACTAGATATGTTTCTACTCATCAATCAAACCGTTAAAAATTTGATAAAATAACTAAAATTATTGTAGTTATTGATAAAATGAAAGCACAATTCCTACTATAATTTTTTAAAAAACTTTTTTAATCTTACTTCTAAATAGAACGTCTATGATTGGGATTTCTTTGTACATGTACTTTATGTTTATGCACATTAAATCTTTAACTAAATCTAATGAAAATCTAGAGGGTTAGATTAAACAGTACTAGTAAGTCATTTATTCTCTACTATTAAATTATGTAGCCGTACAAGGACAGAACAAATGTTATTGAAAATATTGTTGAATTTAGCTTAAACCAGACGTTGTCAAAAGATACAAGTAATTAGGTAGAATTTTGGGCTTTAAAGAAATCGGGCGTAAAGATATTGTTGAATCATGCATACCTATATATATATAGGTCCAAAATATCTATTTATACCAAATGTTAAAATTAAAGCATGGAACTTGTCTCACATAAGTAGTACATACTTCAAGAACTCCTTAGCAATTAATTAACTACTAATTAAGTGATCTATTTAGTTTAATAGAATATGTATTTGGTCCAATGACTAAATAACTCCTACTTACAGAATAAAAGTATAGTTTATATCGTAAGTTTGATCATGATTATATCTATATTATATCTCATTTTTATGTTATCTTATGTGCCAGCCTTTTCTTTTCTTTTATTATACTCGTAAGGTAAGATACTGTTGTTTCTGTTGTTGATTAATTTTTTAACAATTTGATACGTGAGGGTGCATATTAAAAATTTATAACACAAAAAGTAGATATGTTTCTACTCATGAATTAAACCATTAAAAATTTGATAAAATAACTAAAATTATTGTAGTTATTGATAAAATGAAAGCACAATTCCTACTATAATTTTTTTAAAAACTTTTTTAATCTTAATTCTAAATAGAACGTCTACGATTGGGATTTCTTTTTACATGTACTTTATGTTTATGCACATTAAATCTTTAACTAAATCTAATGAAAATCTAGAGGGTTAGATTAAACAGTACTAGTAAGTCATTTATTCTCTACTATTAAATTATGTAGCCGTACAAGGACAGAACAAATGTTATTGAAAATATTGTTGAATTTAGCTTAAACCAGACGTTTTCAAAAGATACAAGTAATTAGGTAGAATTTTGGGCTTTAAAGAAATCGGGCGTAAAGATATTGTTGAATCATGCATACCTATATATATATAGGTCCAAAATATCTGTTTATACCAAATGTTAAAATTAAAGCATGGAACTTGTCTCACATAAGTAGTACATACTTCAAGAACTCCTTAGCAATTAATTAACTACTAATTAAGTGATGTATTTGGTTTAATAGAATATGAGGGTAAATTACTATATTGATTCCTGAACTTTTAATTTTATATAATTTTGGTCTTAAAATATATATATATATATTTTTTTAGCTGAAATACCCCTAAACTTATATTACTACAATAGTCATTTACGTTAATTTTTTGATAGAATTCGGTAGTTAGCATCACTTTTTGACCAAATTAATAATGTGTTCCATTTAAAATTAATAAAAATAACTACAATAGCAACATTTTAATAGTTATTAACAATAGAATGATAATTATTTTGTTTTCTTTATTCGAATAGAATGAAAGACACTAATTATTTTGACAAAAATAGCCCTAGATTTAATTTTTTAAATAATGTTTTCATATAATATTAGTGAGAAGGGTAAATAAGGTGAATATTAATTATTAACAGGGATAGTTTATGACCTTAAATTTTTAATATTATAATTTGTTAATGCAATGACTATTCCACTACTCAACTTTAATAATGTAAATTAATATATTTTGGTGGAATAGCCCTTGTGTATAATTAGTCACCACTCTTTTTGCTTAACCAAACGTCAAAATAATAATTGCAAGAATTGTAATTGCATTACAATGCTCATTCCATCAAAACAAACGTGCCCTTAGTTTAACAATATTGGAGTTCTAGAAAAAATAAATAAATGAACAAATAATGGTATACTTGCTTAAAAAGATATGAAAATTGTCGTCTAGGATTCATGTAAAAAAAGTTAGCTACTCATAAGAGGACAAGCTTTAAGTTGGGAATATCTTATGATTTCTCTTCATATTTTCTCTTGTTTTGGTTGATTTGGTTTTTTTTTTTTTTTTTTTTAAGTTTTGTTTCATTCCTTTTTGCTTAAGGTTTGTAAGATTTTTTTCTTTCATTTTTAAAAAAATGTTGCTTTTTAAAAAAACAAAGAAACGAATTTTATGTTAAATGAATCATAGAATGATTATATTTCACAAGAAATTTTCCAACAATTTAAGCTTAATCAACACACAACTTAACAATATTAAAATTGGATAATACAAGGGTCAGATTAAAAGAAAAATAGTTATCATCTTTATTGTGGATAACTGAATTACCAAATCACATAGCAAGATATTAGAATTAAAATTTAAATATTACTATATTCAACTTCACAAAAAATTATCAAAATGACAACCATACATAGTACTTAATCAGTACTTCCTCTGTATTATTGTTGTTACCTTTGCTAAGGGCCATTTGGGAGGCGTATAGAGACGGAGTTTTAAAAGTTGGATTGGAAATGTGTGGTTGGAAGAAGATTTTTGGAAAATTTCATATTATAGAAAATAGTATAAAAATTTGAAATGTATTCAGAAAAAATATGTGCAAAATGAATATTATCTTATTCTTCTATCGTTATGAATACTTTGACATAAGAAATCATCTTATTAATTTAAAATAAGAAAGTTATGGAGTTTAAATTTAGTTTTTTAAAAATAAAATAGAGAAATTTGATGTAGAGTTAGACGTTTTAGATCCAACGTTGCCTCAAAGGGCCTAAGATAACTTAACTAGTACTTGTATTTAACCGAAATATACAGTCCGAACTAAAAATCTCACAGTGAAGTACAAGAGATAGATATAACAATTTTACCGCATGTACTCTTACGAGTTTGAAGTTACTCAAGTTTTTGACTTTGTGTTTAGTTCAACAAGATGTGTTTTAACCGAAGACATTTTTATACCTTTAGTTTAAAATAATTTTCATGTAAAAATGTTATTTCTTGCCTCTAAGTAGTGACATTCACATTTTTAGTGAAACCAAAAAAATGGAAAAGTAATTGGATTATCCTTATTTAGCACTAAAATATTGAGTTTAATTGATTTTTTGCACATTTATATCGAATTAATTTTTACATTTTTAAAACCATAATTTTACATTCTAATGAAGTCTAAAGAAATTCAGTGTTGTGATCAAGTTTAATAAGATCAATGGTTGGAACTTTTGGGGGTATTTTAGTCATTTGAAACTTAAATTTAACATTGAGGAACACATGTTATTAGTTTTGGTCATGATAATTTCTCCATAATTTTGAAAGCCAATGTTGTTCTCTGTTTTTTATATCCTTTTTATTTCATATTTCTCATATTGTTTTGCTTAATAATAATGCTCAATATGTCGAATGTTCTAAACATACATGTATATATATAACTATCTTATTGTATTAAATTGTTGTATTACTTAACCCACTTTGTTTAATTTTGATTGTTACTCTTTTATGTTTGTCTTTTTTTTGTATTATCATTATGCTTCTTCTTTTTTTTTTTTTTTTTTTGGAAAAATATCATTATTCTTATTTGATATATATTATATATCTTTTTCTTAATTTCTGGTTATCCTTCTTTTCGACAAGCATAATTGTGATGTTCAATCCATGCATCTATATATACTTTAACAAGCAATCAAAATCAAACATTGATATTTTGTTTTTTTTTTTTTTTTGTTAGGGGGGGGGGGGGGGTGGTGTGTGGAAGATGGGTGTTGTTAGTGGTGATGTTAGTCATTACAATTTTAAATGTAACCAAGAAATGGGACAACTATACCTTTATGCTTTTTTTTAATGAATAATAGATTTATGAATCAGTAGATACACTCGGACATCCCGATTAAATTGGCACCTTATTAGCACCATCTTTATTTTTTTAATCGATTGATTTATTATAAAAAAATAAAAAATAATAATTAAAATACAGAATGGGAAATAAAATAACTAAAATAATTGATTTTTGTCCTATTGGACCAAAAGGAATATTATAGTAAATGTTGTTAGTACAAATGGCATTCAAACCGATAAATTTGGTGTTGGATTTCTTGGTAGATAGCTAGATAATATTTATTTTAAATGTCATGACTAATTGCAAATTATACTAAATACCCAAAAATGTGTGTCAGATTTAAGGGAAAGGGTGGTACATGTTAAATTGCATTGGACCTTTTTTAGGCCGGTAAAAAAAAAAAAGATTATTAATATAAAAAAATGATCTGATTCAATTTTACTCAAAAAATAGATCTAGTTTCACATAAATTAATATGTATCTAATGTTGAACAACATATTAACTGAACATGACCTTCTATAATAAAATTGTCGAGTATCAAATACCTAGGAACATTCTAAGATAGTAAAAGAGTGAAAAACATTCTTACTCTTAGATCAACCAAAATGTGAAATATTTCTTCTAATTGATTGCAAGAGGAATTATGTCCATTTAATTGTCACTACTAAATATCACCTTCCTAAATTTATTAATGGTGTTCACCAACACATTAATTTTATTTTAAGGCTTCCGAAAAATTCGTGGTTGGTACAAGTTAACTTCTTTGAAAAATAAATGTGCATTGAAAGGGAATTAGATGTCAAAAATATATTAAAAATAAAACCCACCCAAAAAAATTATGAAAAAGGGCTATATATTTCAAATTCCTAATTTAGATTACATCCATTATTTTATGGAAAAAAAAAATCTTTGGAATCTATTGAATTTCGCACTAAGGAGAAAATTAATAGCATTTGAATCTCTTTGGAATATATTAAATTTGGCACTAAGGAGAAAATTAATTGCATTTGAATCGTTGACTAATCCATTCACACTATAGCAATACACATTTAGAAAGTTAAACTAGTGCATCAAAGGTACAATTTTAGCTTTCTACGCATGATATTCTCTACTTCATTCACATTAATTTTAAGAAAATTATGTGATAAGGTTTTTTTTTTTTTTTAGAAATAAAATATCAATAAGATACATTTTCCAATATCAATCATATAAAAATGATAACTAATTAATAATACGAATATCTAGTTTTATTAATATTTTTTTTTTAGTAAGTCGTATCGGCCTACTAGGAGATGAATATGCTACCAATATTCCCAATGAATATATACTACATATTTCTTTTTTTAAGGATTACAAAATAATCTTGGCAACCACTTAAAAAGATTGAAAAATATAACTTAACAGTCACATACCGACCACTAAACGAAAAAGTAATAGTTTTGCTCTTTTTTTTTCTTTTTTTTTTTTCGAATTTCTTGAGATTCTAATTGTTGATTTTTCTTTTTCTTTTTCTTTTCTTTTTTTTTTTTCTTGGGGAAATCAATCATATAGGTACAACTACCGTCCGCATCATGTCTCAAAACGCACACTTTGTTGGGAATATTAAGCAAACCCAATGATTTGCTGCCAATCGCTTTACAGCTGTGGTGAGGCTTATTATGAAATGTTTGATCATTTTACCGGCGTAATTTTTTACGGTAAGATATTTTACTTTACATTATTTTTAAAAATCGTTATTTTAGTCGCTAGATAAATTATTTAACGATCTGATTTTGATCTATAACTATAGCAATTATGAATTACACTCAGTGAATTTTAACGGGCACACTCTTAGACCATTAAAGAAATTGATTCAACAATGACAAAGCAATTTTTTTCGATGATGTAGAATATAAAAAGTTGATATAAATATTTGTGAATTCTGTTAAAAACTTGAGGGGGAAAAAAAAAAGGCGTATTAACATATTAAGTATTGATAGTGATTATAACGCTTTGTTTAGAGTTAAAACAATTTTAGAAGTAAGAAAATTGAATAAACTTTTTGGCCCCTCAATCATTATATAAGGCAATTACGTCTCTAAAAGGGGTAAGGACTTGGAAAGAGATAACATAATTAGGTTCCAATAGAATGGAACTTTTTAACAAGTAAGATTAGGATAATCCCATTATAACACCAAGCAAATAAAGTAGATAAACATCTTAATCTATTAGTGTTGGATTTGTTGCTTTTTTTTTTTTTTTTGGCACTTTTTGAGTGAAAGAAAAATTTATTAATAGCTATTATAACCCTTATGAAAGCCCTAATTTATAGCCCAATGGGTGACCCTTTTTTTTCCCCTCTTTTCTCCTAAATGAATTCTTTATTTATTTTTTTCCCCCCCTTTGAAAACAAAAGGATATAGATGAATTAATTTAGCTAGTAAAGTGCATAAAAGCATCATCCTAGAACATGATTTTTCATTTCTTCACTGTTGATGATAGAAAGTGATTGAGGGTAAGATAATTACCTTATTGTGCTTTTAACAGAATGTGAAAAGAGAACAAGAAACAATTTAAATATATATATATATATATACTTATTTTAAAAAAAATACATGATCACCTCAAGCTTGCAAAAACTTCATTTATCTCTAATATTGAAATTTTCATCTCAAATTTTTTTCCTTCCCACACAATTAGAAGGAAATACTGATTAGTATTATAATTTACTTTAACAATTCAAAAACAGTTCTTTAGCAGGAAAAAAAAAAAAAAAGGTGGATCTCTTTTTTACCCTCCTTGAACTTCCCCTCTTTTTAACAATGAGATAAATATTTTTCCATCTAAATCACATAAAATAAATGTTGCTTGACGTTTTTGTCCCTTAATTTGATAAAGTGTTAGATGCTGCATAATACTCTCAAAAAATAAAGAGCTAGATCTGTTATTCCATTTTTCTGTCTTAATGATTATATGTTAATGGTCTTTTTGATAATTCATCAATTTATTTAATAATTTTTAGTATTTAGATTTTTTAATGTAATTAAATTTTAAATTAAATAATATGAAGTAACAATATTGAGATAATTAATAAAACAGAAAATTTGAGATAATAGATATTGACTCAACGATAAGGGCGCTTGAAATTTAGAAATAAAACATACTTTCACACGTGCCATGACATGCTTTATAATTGCTCAAAATCCTATCATTTTCATAGATTATTATATATTATCTAAAAAGGCCAAAAACTCCAAAACAAATCATCAAATATACATTATCTCACTTGGAGAGTTAAAGAGTACATGAAATGGTATTAAGAAGCTTGGTGGAGGATAGAAATGTCATGTAAAACCCCCATAACCATGACCCCTCCAAAGCATGAGAGATCTCCTTGACCATGCCTTTGGTGGGCCCCACCACCAGACCTGACCCACCAGCTACAAGTCCAGACCAGATCAGACCAGACCTTCCCCCACACTGGCCCACCAACCCAAACCCAAAACCCCCTCCTAACCCTAGAAGAACCCCTAAACAAAACCACTCCAAATCTCAAGACGTGGTGTGGGGCCCACAGTCCTTCTGCAGCACATCAGCCACTAACCACAGATTTTGCCTTCCCAAAGAATAAAAATAAATAATAGAAACTAGCAAAAGAATATATATGCACTATATAATAAAAATTGTTTTACAAAAAGAATTAATTTTAAAAATAGTCCCTTGAGTTAGACACTATACCTTATGTTGACTCGAGACTTTTGATTTTAGCGTGTTATATATTTTTAAACTTTTCTATTATTGAATGAATATCATTATGTCAATATTCTGTAAAGATTAAATAGAATTTAACATGTTATGATTCACATGAGTTTTATTTATAGACAAAAGCATAATAAAATATTTTTTAGAAGGAAATTATGCATATATCAAAGTATTTTTAAAGAAAAATTATACTTCAATCAATGATACGTAGCGCAAATTGAATTTTAATCAAAGATATATAAGTCATAGAACTATTTTGAAATATAGTTTCCTTTTAAAAATATTTAATTATGATTTTAGCCTCAATTAAAGTTCATTGATTTGAAAGTTTTCAACTTTTGTTTAAATTTTTTTTTATAGAATACCAATATAAGGGTTATTTTTGTAACAATATAAAAGTTCGAGATAGTGTGATATGTAAAATTAAAATAAAAAACCAACTTAAGACTAGGAATATAATTATGAATCATTTGTGAAAATCATCCAAAAAAATTAAAGGAGCTTCATACAGTAGGTTATCCTTATCGAGGGCATATGTTTCTAAATGTTATGTGATAATTAAAATGAAAAAAAAAAAATTAGTAGAATTTGATATAAATCTAACAAGTAAAGATAGAGTAGGTTTATTTGATGAAACGATTTGAGTTGAAATTTTTAAGTTTGAGTTGGTGGACTTTTTAAAAACTATTATAATTTTTTTGACTTTTAAAAACAGATAAAATTGAGATGAAAAATATGAGTTTAAGATGTAATACCAAATGGACCATTAGAGTATGAAACATTTTCTATGACATGTTATCTATTCCGAAAGCATATATTTTTAATTGTAAAATCTAATCAAAATTACATCAATATCAAAAAAATATGCAAAGCAAACAAAACCTAATATAAATCTCAATGTAAAAAATATGGCTCTACTAGTTGGATATTATTCTTATTATATTTTTCTAATAAGATATATTGATTGTCAACCCATCTAACGAAGAAAAACAATGTACATCCCCATCCTATTAACATGTTTAAATTCAAATTGACAGAATAGAGTGGGCTTTTCCATTATGAGTGTGGGAGGTTGCATGTACCCTATTTACCTATTAATTTTTTTTTATCTTCTTATTTTCATACTACAAAATAAATAAGTATATAGGAGTTTGAAAATTTTCATATAATATATAATTTAACTTCGCACTTAAATTTATATATATAACAGCATATTATACAAAATATATTACAATTTAAAATAAAGAAATAATTAGATGAGGCGGATCAAAATATACATTATACATAATCCTTTTGTGGTGTGATGTTATAATTTTGCTCGTGTTAATGTGGGACTTTATTCTAATATATATATATATATATATATATATATTGGTTGCTGAGAAAGATTCTTCCATATTTGTAATTATTATAATAATTATAATTAATTATGGGTTTTTGGTTAGTGGGCGTGGAAAGCAACTATGGGTGATCAAGGACCATGCTACAACTTATAATAGATAAATTATTAGATTAGTCCTAAATTTTTAATTTTATGTAATTTTAATATCTAAATTTTTTAAAAATTTATAAATATTTCAGTTACAAAAAATTAACAAAAAAACTATTGTAATAATATTTTCAAATTTTAAAATATTTAATTAAAAAAAATTTAAAATAAAATTATATAAAATTAAAAATTTAGAAATTAAATCAACAATTTATCACTTTCAATATATTATGGCACGGCGGAATGAGCGGGAAGGTGGGGGTGTCATGTGGGCTTATATTTATTGAGTATTGCATCCGACGTGGCAAGGATAAACATTTCGGCATGTCCAATAACATATAGCCACGTCACCATCCCAATCAATAAACTTTCAACATTAGTCAAAATGCATTTTCTTTTGGGTTTTCCACATGTAACCCTCGTAACCCTTGAATTATTGCTGTCTTATATTGAGCATTACTTTTCAATTATCATCCAAACGGTTATTTTGTTAGTAATCAAAAAATTGAATTAAAATTAGATACGATCTTTTGTAACAAAATATCTGCATGAAGATATATAAATCTTTAATATTTACTTACAAAATATTTACCTCAATTTCCCTACAAAAAAATTTTAATAATGATTTTAATTTTAACCAAAGTTCATATGATCATAATTCATTTAATTTCTATCAAATTCTGACAGAGTGGCCGTTTGCGTAGTTAGTAGTAGAGAGTTCAGGTTAGTATGCTGTGTAACCTTAAAGTTAAGGGCCAATATGAGATATTGATATCAAATTTTGTAGCTCATCTTCCATGTTACTGTAAATCAAGAAGATCAGTTTAATAATCAAGTAACATCTAGTTAAGTCAACTCAAGACCTAGATCGACCCAAGAGCCAATCAAGTCGAGCTAGTGCAATCGAACCGAGAAGTCGACTAAGTGAGTCGACCTAAGCACCCATCCGAGATTGAAGCTCAATCAGATCATGAAACTTTTCATATTAATCCTTCACAAGAATCAGATGGAGTTATTGCATGATTAAGCTAAGAACGGACACTTACTCGCTTCTAAGTAGCTTGCCCAATAAGGAAAGTCAACCTAGATTAGAAAATGCATATTCTCATTATCAATTAAAGGCATATTCTGTATAAAATTAGGCAACTAATATTAGCAATTAGTGCCTATAATTAAGGGGCATCATCTCATGCCCCAGGAATCTAGAATCATGCACAATTCATGCATTCTCTACATTTTTACCTAATTCTCTCTACTTCTACAATCTCTCTTGTATACTGTGTTCTCCATCTTTTTTTCCTTCTCATTCTTACTGTTATGACATTCATTGTAACATTCTATCAACTATGGTGAAACCTCGGAATCACTTGATCAACTCAACACGCATCTAATCGGCTCAACAATACAGCCTTAGGCTATAATTTGACTCAATGCATTCGACTAAAGATTATAGCTTCTACGTGAGACATTGTGTGTAGTTTGCGGACTATTTATAAAAATAACATATTTTTTTTATCAAATTAAAAAAGAGAATGTAAGAATTAAAAATAAAAATACAATGAGAATGTGAATGGTTTAACTTGGGGACCTTGTACTTGCGAATCCTTCCTTGTATTTGCCCTTAAAATGAAATATCTTCTTCCTCTAAAGCTAATCTTGCAAGATTTGTCTTTGTAATTATAATTAGGGGCGTAGAAAGTTATTAACCGTACAAAAGAAAGTCTTCTTGAACTTTTTGACTTCTTGTACAACATAATCTAAGGTTGATTTAGTATTGATGATTCCATATCATGTTCATTTCCTACTCAATCACGTGGTAGTAATGGGTGTTTCTAGAATATGAAACCTAATTTATCTTATCAACACGTTTTTCGAATTAGTAGAATAAAGTTTTAACGGTGGGATCTATAAGTAAAAATATGTATAGTATGATACAAAATTTTTTAATATGAATATTAATTAATCTGATTATTAAAAATTTAATTCAGTGAATAAAAATTTAATATCTATAAATAAAAGTATGTATTATATTATATATATGATTTTTTTAATATGAATATTTATTGATCCGATTATTAAAAATTTAATTTAATGATTAAAAATTTATTTTATTAATAGAGTAAAACAACGTGTGGTGTCTTAGAAGTATTTGTATTTGGAAATGAAAATGGTATAAAAGTGACATTCATGCTTCACATTTTTTGTTCGGAAATTTGGCATTCATTTTTTTAACTATATTCTATGGAAAATCAGTTTTGTGGAAGGGTGGTGTTTATATATATATATTTTTTGCCAAACAAGCTAGTGAAATATAGACGATTTTTGATTTTTGTGGTAAAGTAATCCACCGATAGATTATGATTGTAAATGTCATATTATAAAGTTTTTCTCTCTATTTTCTTTTCATATTTTGGTGAAAATTGAATAATTCATTATTACACATTACTTATAGAGTTATAGTCTTTTTTTTTTTTTTTTGGGTCACCTACCAATAAAGAAGTTTTTAATTCGCAAATTACCATAGGAAAAAGAACACTAAAGACTTCTCTCAAAAGAAGGGGGGAAAAAAAAAAAAAAACTAAAGTCTAAAGTAGCAAAATGTTTTAATTTAGTATTGGGCACGATGTTCCTATTAACCACTTTCATTTCATGAAAACAATGAAATCCAGCTACGTTCTCCAAAAGAATTAATTCGTGTTTAGTAAACATAAACTCATTAACTTAGATGGTTCACGCAATTTAATTGTAGATCTCTCTTTTCCTCCAAAGAGAAATAGGGTTAATCCAATTTTATATTAGAAAAAAGTTATTATTTAAATTATAAAAAGATATTGTTTTGTGTATAATTACATTGTGAAATTTGAAACTATTTTTATTTGTTTCAATTTAAGAAATCTATTTATTTTAGATGATTTTGTTAGTATCAGACAACTTACCCGATTTTATGTATTATAACTTATATTTATATGAGAGTTTATTAATAGTTCCTTTTACGAGTGAATTATTCTCTACTTTTCACTCTTTTTAATTACTTTTATTTTTCTTGTTTAATTCTAATTTTATTCCTTGAATTGTAACTAAAACCTCATTTTAGTAATTAACTTTTCAAAACGTACCCGGAAGAGTTCTCAATCTACCAAGTTAGCCAAATAGATATTTTGTCTTCTAATTCTTAAAACCTTTACGTGCACCACTTCCTTCTCAATAATCATTGTCTTAATGTAAAATTATAAAATTGATCACACATGATATTTACGTGCCTTCTTCGTCAATAACTAAATGATTAATTTTGAATAAACTCATTTTAAGATTTACTAAAAAAAATCAATAAGATATGGCTTACAATCCAAGATCATAAAAAGTTGAGAATCTTGTCAAAATTCAATTTTGGACACTAAGATGATACAAGTCATGAAAGTGGAAAACCGCTTTTTATTAATCTTACGGCTCTGATTTCAAGTAATGGGGACTAATTGAATTGTTAACTCATGATTAACGTGGATAAGCATGCAAATTTATATATACATATATATATACACACACATATACATATACATGTATATATATATATATGTGTGTTTTTGTTCTTATGCTTTGTAATTAATTCTTGCCGTGTTATCTTAAGCGCGACTCTTTAGGCGCATGACGAAATAGACGAGCCCTTCTCTCTCTCTCTCTAAGTTTCTCTCTCTCTCTCTCTCTAATCTCTCTCTCTCTCTAAGTTTATTTTGTCTCCGGCTTTGCGAAACGCGCACGTTAGCTGCCAGCCCTCCAGAAAACCGCAGCGCTAAAGGACACATGCGCGTACGCTCCGCTCTTTTTTTTTCTTTCTTTTGTAAGCTTGCGGTGAACATCAAATCATAACCATTTTACGCAAACAAAGTGTATATATACATATATATATGTATATAATATCTATATATACTTCCTTTTTTTTTTGGGAAAAATTTAGGATAAAAATTGTATTTTTACTTTATTGATAGAACTGTTGTTTCAATAGTTATGTATATTTTTTTTAAGAGTGTTTATTTTGGAAATTTACAATATAACATGTAGAATTACTTTTAATTTTGGGTAAAATAAATTAAAAAGCTGATCAAATGTCTAAAACAACATTTTATTAAGTTTTTTCTATTAATATTATTTTAAGGATTGTTGTGATGGGATTAAGAATCATATTAGGAGTCAAATTTTATGAATCCCCATAAACACATCTTTTGGGACAACAATGCCTTGAAATACACGTTTCCTTTGAAAATGTGTTATTCATCGGCCCAAGAAAAAAAAAAAAAAAAAAAAAAAAAAAAACAATGAGTCTCACAAGGTGAGATGTTTGGCTCCCATTTGAGTGTTTTTACTTGTTTGTCTGGATTTGCCAAATTTCAATCAAAAGTTTTCCTGTCCAAAGCAAAACCAATGAGTCTTAACGTTCAATTTCCGTTGACTGCTAACAATTTTTTGGGGTCATGTCCGCGGGTCAAAGGTTCGAGATTTACCTGATCTATAAGACGGGGGCATTTTGTATGAATCTCGTGGATTAGTCGAGTAAAAATCTTAAAAATCACAGTTATTAAAAAAAAAAAAAAAGTTCTCTTTCTCTTCAAGCTTCTTTATATTATAAGTCGTGGAGCGTAGTTATTATGAGAATTGATGTTACTGAAAATTTCATCAAGAATAATTTAGTCTTTCATATTTTAAAAATCGGTTGTTCTAATTTGCTTTACAAATGGGGGGAGTAGTTTTAAGGTAATTACATTAGAGGAAAAAACAGATTAAAGCTAAGAGTTGTCTAATTTTCTCTTCTTATTAGTTTTTTGATAATCACAGTGAATTATAATTACAACAAAAAATAAACATAATTCTCATGTTTCAATTGAACCATTATAAATCTTTTGTGTTCTTCTTTACTTATTTGTTAACTTATTTATTTAGTTTGATTTTATTATTCTCGGTTATATAGAATTAACAATTAAGATATTCAATCCTTAGCATACTATTTCTTTTTCTTTTTTGAATTTTGTTATTGTATTGTGACTGTTTGGTGGTCTCTAATTGTTTTTCATGCATGGTTAGGCTCCATTGATATTTATGATAAGTTTTGTCTCTAGCCATAAAATTTGTAGTATATTTAACCCTAAGAGGTAGCTCAAGTGGTCCGAGAGTGGATGATTCGAATTCTTTTGAGTATATTCTCTTATGATTATACCAAAAATTTTATAAGAACATGATATGTATAAGTCCAATGGAATTGGATGGGTTCTCATCCTGGATACCAATTAATTAATAAGGTTGTGTTTGGTGGAATAGTTTGAGTTGGAATTTTTAAGTTTCAATAGTAAATTTTTTTGAATTTTCAGAAAAGACAAAAAATTTTTGAGAAAAAGACAAAAACTTTTTAAGAAAAAGACAAAAAAAAGTTTGAGTTGGATAGTTTAACCATCTAACCAAACTCTCCCTAAAAATTTTATTGTATATTTTGAGAAAATTCAACATACATGAAATGCATATTAATTTTGTATACCTTTTCTGAGTAGTTTCAGTCCCACATCGAAAATAGATAAAAGAGAAAATTGATTTATATTGATTTGCATCAAAATTGGCCATCTTCTTATAATATATTCTTCAAATATGAAAATTTGACTTATTTCTACATTATTTTGAGCTACACATCGTCTTACAGATTAGTTACTTAAGATGCAAGATATTCTCTATGATGCCTCTAAAACCATTAAAATTACAATGTTTTTATAGATGATGTGACTATGATTTGTAAAATTAAAATTTTTTACTCAATAAACATGTAACCACTTGTATTAAACTAAAAAAAAAAAAAAAACTATCGTCCACTTTAATGCTAAATATCAAAATCGCCAATATTAAGTTTAAGGCTTAATTGTTCAGAAGAAAAATTAGGAACAGAAATATCACTTTGTTAACAGTTAAAAGACAGAGTCTCTCGTCTCTGTCCCTTAAGAAAGGAGTCTATCAATAATTTTTGGGCCTGTTGTTGTTTGAGTCCGACTTTATTTATTTATTTGAATTTATGGATAAAGAACTCGAATTCTATATTTTATAAATAAAGATAAAAATCAGATTGAGAATCATATTTTGAGTATCTCATTATAATTTTATCCATTCTAATATTAAAATTGATAATTTTATTATATAAAATAATAAAATTATCAACTTTAATCTTATGATAGGTATAAATATAAGAAGATGTCAAATTTATGACATTCTTACATATTACCTTATGATAAAATAATACGTAAAATTACTGTTAGGTTATATTTGCAAAGACCATCTAATTTGAGCAACAACTATGCCCATGCCCGTTGCTTCAACTTGTGATGGGCCTTAAAGCTGGCCTTTATATTGGCAGGCCTAGCCCTTGAGAAGTAGTTGGATATAAGAGGCCCAAATTTGCAGGCTTTTGGTGAAGCCTTTGGTTTGTGTGGAAAAAGGATGTTCTTCTATAATCCTTGCATGCCATAAGGTAGACCTTTACACATACATACATACGCGTGTTGAAATGTGCACCGCTCCTACAGCAAGGATTGATTGAATCAACCACCTTACCATGGGTATACCATGCGTTCTATGTAAACAAACGATCAGAACAGATATGGGGTAAGCAAAAGTTGGCAATTAATTACCAACCTCTTAATAATTTCCTTGCAGATGATAAATTCCCATTACTCAACAGAAACACCTTGTTTTCAAACCTTTTTTCTTTTTTTTTTCTCTCTTATTTATTTATTTATTTAAATCATAGGTGGATACCCTCTAAATTATAGAGATAAATGCAGACCCCCCGATTGTTAATTTCAAGTTGTTGAAGAGATAACAAAAAATCTCAATGTGACACAAACAAAAAAGGGATCATTCTCTCCTAATATATAAAGTGAGAAGTAAAATGTAATATTTATTTAACATAATATTTCTCTTAATATATTTCAAACATACGAAAAAAGACAGTCTATAACACATTTTAAACCTATGAAAAAAGATGGTAGTTGACAAAGGATGGTAGACAAGTCATATATATATATACACATTTTTTATATATATATGCGTATGCAACAAAAGGAAAACTAGCATGTTTGTCAAAATCTCTTTCAAGATTCGTCTGAGCTACTTCTTTGTAGAAAAGATAATTTCAGCTACAAATTGAATCTTTACGCATAAGAGAAGTCTTCATTTTTTTTAACAAGAGTTAAACCAAAGAAAGGCAAAGGCAAATTGGGAAATAAATGTATTATTTCATTCACATCAATAACCAAATTTTATAACCCTAAAAAACAAATAAATATAGATATAATATATATATTATATATATACGTAACATAGACGTATACATGTAGAAAACTCCAATGAATTGGTGACTTAATTACAGACAAAAGTGTCAAAAAGAAAACAACCACCACACCTAATACCTAAAATATTGTAATAAAAGTAAATATAATTAAATAATTTCCCCCCCAGCATGGACAAAAAAAAAAAAAAAAAAAAAAAAAAGCTAACCCCAACAAACACCCTCCCATGTTTTTCTCCGTTCAGTAACCTGTAGGAAACTTGCACTGCCCAAATTCTGCACAAAATAAGAAAATCACCAAAAAAAAAAAAAAGTGTCAATTTTTTTTTTTTGCAAGAAATCTAGAAATTAGCAATGAAAAAAGAGTTGAAAATAAATAACTCAAAGAGATTGGGTGTAATTTAAAATTCATGTATAACCACTTTTTTTTTTTTTTTTTTTAAATATTATTGTTGTATTTTAATTGTGATGGTGACTATGCAATGCCCTTATTAGATATGGCCTATTGTAATGAATCTAATTTTGAAAATGATATATATATATATGACTCTCTGTCAAGCTTTTTTTAGTTAAAAATTTCAGCCAATAATTATTTTACTTCTTTTTTAATTGGAAGAAGTAAACCTTTCAATCTTGTCTATTATGAAATTTCAACCATAGCTGATTGTATTTAGATTCTTTTTTTTATAGTCCGACGTCAACATACTATCACGTAATTCGATTTTAATTTGTAATGTGTTGAAATGAAAAAGGGCATGTAGATACTTTATCATATTATTATAAAACATTAGGAATTAAAAAATATATATATATCTCTAATTTTTTTAATGCTTATATTCATTTGGATTAAGATTCACATTATATTGCACCTATTAAAGACCTTAACAAATAACACCAAAGTCTACATATTTTTTTACTACATATTTTATAACCGTCCTTCATGTCACAATTATAAGATATTTAGAGCAAATATTTATTTTCCCTTAGCTGAATTTATCTTCATTAATCATTTCATATCTAATATATTAAAAGAAAAAAGACAACAATAATTCAGAAAAAAAAAAAACGCACACTTTGTTATTAATTCATTGAATAGATTTAAAAAAATCCTCAACATTATTAGCATTATTAATGATCATGATTATGAATATTAAGAAGATTTGACCCCTCAACGTCACAGCTTATATTTACAAAGTTGACCCCTAATATCAATTTAAATTAATCAAATTATAGGACAAAAACTAGAAAATAATAAGATTAAGGAGGAGTTATAAAGTACGTACTAGGAGATTGCGTCACCACGTACGCCGCACCACCAAAATAGCACGTCCCGGCCCCACGTGCCTTCTTCTGATAGTAACTGTTGAACGCATACGACGCGTGGGCCACAATCGAGTCTGGATCGTAACACGTGGCACCCTCCTGGATCGGACGGCAATCCGCTCCACCCTCTCCACACGCGTAATCCAGAGCGGCCTGGAGCTTCTCCTCCCCTGCACCCGCATTCGCCACGCACCACGTCTGCCCCGTCCCCGCCGCCGTCGACACCTCTCCGCCGCTCGACACCGGTACCTGCGCCTTACTGCCGTTCGACGGCGCCGTCGTGTTCTCGCCGTTGACTTCCGCGGCGGTCAATGGAATGTCGTAGACTTTCTCCTCATTGGGGTAGAAGAGCCCGTAGTTCCTCTCCGATGTGGGACCGGTCTTCTGGTTTTCATTAAACAAAGCGAACAGAAAAACGTCAAGCGGGTCCTGTCGTTTCAATGGGGTCCCACTTCCGGTCAACACACGTTTGACCAGGTTCCCATTGTACGACGCTGCGTTTTCCTCGCTAGCTCCGACCTCGTTCTCGTCCCCCTTCGACGGCCAACCAGTCTCCGTAACGACGATCTTCAAGTCGTCGTATCCGACAGCTTTCATGGCGGCGAAAACGGCGTCGAGTTGGGCGTCCAAGAGGTTGTCGTACTTCAACCCGTTACCCGAATCGACCGAACCCGGGTTGCTCCGAAACAGGGCGTAGTCCAGAGAAATCTGGTCCGAGTTCGCCGTGTAAGCAAAAAACGGGTACGCGTTGACCATGAGGTGCGACCCGGTTTGAGTGAGGAACTGAAGGAGGGGCTTCAAAACGGGTTCGACCAAGTCGGGTTTGAACGAACCGGAAGAAGGCGGGTACGAGGATTGGAGCGAGCTGAGGGCGATGGGGGAGGAGAGCTTGACGGAGGAGTCGAGGCCGAGTTTCTGGAGAGAGCCATGGAGGTTTTTAATGGCGGGTACCAGGAAACGGGTCGTGTTGTTCGGGTCGACAAAAACCTCGTTGCCGACGGCGACGGCCTCGATCTTCGTGTCCGGGAGGTATTTGGAGAGGTTGGCTTGGACCCAGGCGTCGGTGAAGGACTGGTCGGCGGCGGCGGAGGAGAGAAGCTCGTTGGGGAGAGCGATGACTACGGAGATGCCCGAGTTGGAAAGGGCGGTGAGAACGGACGAGTCGGTATCGTAGAGCTTGACTCGGTCGATTCCTTGGGATTTGAGAAGCTCCACCACCTTTTGTGGTGATGGTAGGTCGTTCGCGATTCTGCCATAGTTTATCCCTATAGAACCCGAATCTTAAAAAAAAAAAAAAAAAAAAAAAAACACAGAGTTATATATAGCATGTGATATAAATATTATAATCACTATATTGCTATGAGATTAATGTGAATAATTACGTTACATTACATTGTATAGTCTTAACGATAAATCTACAAGCATGTCTTAAGTGTGTGTATATATATATATATATATATACTATATGCATATGTATGAGATTGACGTGAAATGTACCTGCGAAAGCGTGGGAAATGAGAGAGATTAGAAGGAGGAAGGAGGAGAATGAGAGGTGTTTTGTGGTGGTTGCCATGATAATGCTCTGGTTCGGAGAGAAACAGAGCAGTTAGCTGGAGAAGAAGTGTGAGGAAATTCTAGAGAGAGAGAGAGAGAGAGTTTTCTTTTGGAAATGGGGTTGTGGGGTGGATATATATATATATATATATATATAGAGTGGGGAAATGGGGAAAGTTGGGGTAAAATGAATTATGGAGACGTGAAAATTTGGTTTAGTGGGGGAGAAGAGAGAGAGAGAGAAAGAAGTGGGGACAAACGTGGAAATAGTGGGTGAATTTTAGAGAGAGATTGGTGACAAAGTTCTAAGAAAAACGGCATTTTTTTTTTCTATAGAATTTTGTAGTAGGTTAAAAATAAATAATTTATCATATGATATGATATGATAGTAAACTGCCGATCATTTCAGAATCAGAATATGAAAATAGTGAGCAATTTAAATTTTATATATATAATAATCACTTAAAAAATATATATATATACATGATAATATAACCATTTAAAATATTTTGATTTAATTATTTTTTCTTATCCTACAAAAATAATGCTTTTTTTTTCTTTTTTATTTTTAGTCCATCTCTACTGCCATGCTCAGTAACCAACTTTATCATTTCCCGTTTGTGTTCAGATTCGGATAAAGAAGTTTTTCTAGTGTAGTTCTCCAACCCCATCCATTCCCTACGCTCTCTTATTTCTTCGCCGTCCACGTGTCCTTTAATCTCATCCGACGTTCCAGATTTCATGTTACAGTGTTTTGTTTGGTGGCCTAATGGCTGAGAGTTTCATGATCTGAAACTGATGAGAAGTAGTGGGTTCATTAATTTCGGGAAGTTTAAAGAGTTTTTACCTTCCAATGATTGGGTTTTTTTTTTTTTTTTTTTTTTTTTTCAAATTTTAATTTTTACGGATTTTCTGGGGAAAATGTGAATAATTCCAAGATCAAATTCGAACGTTGGGATCTGCCAGCTATGCATGTTTTGTACTGACAAATTTAAAAGGTGATATTGAGAACAGTAACACTAACGTCTATTTTTTCAGCTGTTTTTTTTTTATTTCTTTTTTTTTTTTCTAATTAAATGTGAATAAGGCAAAAAAGATAAAAAAAAAAAATCCATAGGGACTATAGTTTTCACATATTATTTGGGAAGATACCAAAATACAAAATGAAAACCATCTCCATGTTTGGTAGTGATGAGATTTCTTAAAAAATTGACTTAAATTGTGTGTTATGGATTTGTCATAGGTTCACACTAGAACACTTAACAACCAAGTTTCAATAATATATATATTATATATATATATATATGAGGTCCCTATTATTGCTTTTTTTTTTTTTGAGAAATAATTTGTTTGAATGTCATTATTATTTTATAATGTTACATATATATATATATATATATTTTTTTTTCTTTGGGCATATTCAAGGGTCCTGTACGTGAAAATGAATTATTCAGATTCGGAAACTTGTATTTATATTTGAGGGTCTTTTTAGAGTACAGTTTTTTTTTTTTTTTAAATTATTGATAACGTATGTGTATGACTATTGATTCTTATCAAAATTCATTTTATAAAAAATTATCAAAATCATATCAAATATTTTTAAAAAATGCACAATAGATTAGTTATATATATATATATATATATATAATGACAAACAACAAAATCCTAGTGAAATTACTTTAGAAATATCTTAGACTTGAATGAGTATCAATTATTAGAGAAATTTAGTATTTTATATTTGAGAAAGTTAGTTTTGTATGCAATTAATTTAATTAAGAATTTTTTTTTTGTAATTTTAGTAAATATAATTCTTTTTTAGATTTGTTAGTATTAGATAACTTACCTGATTTTATATACTTGTAGTTGTATTTATATGTGAGTCTATTTATACTTATTTATAAATTATTGTGTTTTCTTATTCTCTCTTATTACTCTTTGTTATTTGCTTTTTTAAGTCCTATGTAGGTATATTATTAGATTTATTTTCTCAAGATGTACAATAATTAACGAGTAATTACCATTTCGTTTCCAAAATTCGACCACATAAAACTATAGAGTAGTAACAAAATGCATTTTTTGCATTAATTATGCAACCATAGGTCGGTGAGGAAACATTTATTTTTCATGATTTTAAAGGGCGATAACTATAGCATGGGTTTTCTTTAATTAATTATAAAGGAAAGCCTGTAGCCTTTGTATACATTAATTTTCGTTTATTATAGTTCGTGTAAAGATAATTGATAACGACATTACAAACAAACAAAAAAATGCATCATCTTGCTCAAAAATCAAAATAATCGGCTCTGTTTTTTGCCGTGCATGCATCTATTTGCATAACGTTTGACAGAATATATTAATTAATATGTGGTTATCCAAACCGACCTTATAATTTTTAAGAGAAATTTGTCCGATATAAAATGAAATTACTAAATTGATCATATTTTTGTAATTTTGATACTAAATGTGACGCATCAATTTCATCGAGTCAAAAAAAAAAAAAAGTCATTTTACAAATAAAACTATTTGTGAAAAATCATATTGCTAATGAGCTCGTTCTTTTGGAACACTTTTGGGGTAATTCTATTTGAAGAGCACTACACATAGGGATTACCGATCTTAACCAAATTATTTTAAATTAATGGTGGTTATGAAATGTCTATAGAGATAATGCAACTCAAAAAACTCTCTCATAATATATTATACTGAGACTAATTTAGCAGATGAAAGAGGAGTGTTTCGTGTGAGAGCTTTTCATATTCGAAATCTGAAATATATATATATATATATTTTTAAATAAATGAGATCATAAATTTCATACTATTAATAAAAAGTTCTTATAATATTATAAAAATTTATGGAACAGTCTCTTAAATAGACATGTTTATGTTTTTTACTTTCCTACTTAGATTTTGACTATTTACACTTATCTAATTGGTGGTCGCTTTTTTTTTTTTTTAATTATTATTATAACCATGAAAATAGTTTTAAAAAAAGAAATTACAACATATAGGTCATTTTTTAAAAATACTTAAAGTAAATAGCATAATTTAAAAATGTTTTGAGGTAAATAGCATAATTATGGTAAATTGCCTATTTACGTGAATGTTTAATGTAATTTTATCATAAATAAGCTTCGTGAATGAATTAATTTTGCCGTGACTAATGTTTCATAAATACATAATTTACCGTGAATATGCTATTTACCATCACCTACAAAGTTTTATATATTTATTTTTATTACTAGAGGTGGGCCGTTCTTCCTTTCTCTTAAAAAAATTCTCTCCTTAAAAAAAAAAATCTTGAAAAAAAAAAAAAATCTTTTTTTAGGGTTGTATGAACTGCCCATTTTTATCCCATTGCAAAATCCCTTGAATTTTAAGGTTTTTTTTTTTTTTTTTCATATACTCTTTTTTTATCATTTGGTAAGGTACTACTAAACGGCCAAATGCACGCCAGTTCTAACTTTGAAAAAATAAATATATATATATATATATTTTTTTCTGGTACGCCCAACTTAAAAAAAAAAAATCAACTAATTCTGATAAAACCTTTTTCAAGTTACAAATTGACCCCAAGTGACCCAAATTTCAACCCTCACAAACCAGTGATAATTACATACACCAAAACCATTATATATACTTGGGATAAGGTTATGAAGACATATACACACGAATATATATATATATATATATATTCATATTGTAGAATCAATTGGTGTAATTGATTTCAACGGCCGACTTTGGTGTAATATGTTGTGGTCCGTCTCCAAAAACCCAATATATTTGTCTGTGTTTTCACATTATCATCAGAGAATTTCTTGGCTGCCGAGGCACTATTTACTATATATTATATGCTTTATCTGGTATATTTATCTGTCTATTGTCTAACCTAAAAATAATTCATGACCTTAATTCTTCCCCTAAAAGCCAACCCACTCATATGTCACCCTTTTTCCTCTCACGTGATATACGCTGGCCAAAGCAGCACTTTTTTTCCCCCACTTTTCTTTTTTTCTTGTGACATATTATTATTTTAATTTAAAAAAAAAAAAACTCTATTCGTATAATTTTTTTAAAATTTTTTTATCCATTAGTTCTTACATCGGTGTTTGTTAGTTTTGTATTTTTAAAAAAAATTGTGATGAAAAAAATGGGTACAACCCATATAGTATTCTTGTCATAAAAAGCTCATTTTTTTGGTTTTCTTGTTCTTAGAGGGAGATTTATGTCATAGAAAATGTCGTTTTTTTTTCCATTATTGATGGGAGCTAAAGCTTTAAACGTCATGATATATAAATGAGCATAAACTTGTGTCTAGATTTTAAAATTTTAATATAAACATTCATAAATCAAACTTTATATAGAAACTCATATAAAAATATAAAATGTTTAAAAATTAATCTAATAATTTGAACTGGAGTTTCTTGCCTAGGAACGATTTCTATAGTAGAAATCCCTTGATCATCTTAATGTTGTTTGAGGAAAATGCCAAATGGAATGCTTGCTTTGCTTCTTATATACACAAAGATAAAACATATAATAAGGGAGTACTTGGAGAAATACACCTTTATAATTTAATAATTATTATTATCAAACTTTCCAAATTCCAATTCAATACGTGGACTTTGGTTGGAGACTAAGCGTAGAAAGACAACATATATGCTTCCTTTTAATTAATTATATAATGATAAACATTCTTAATCCATAAACCACACTCACACACGCCCATATACATATATATATATATATATATATATATATATATCCTTCTTGTCCTCGTTATCTAATTGCTTTTGTTTTATTAATTTGTGATTGTGATAAACAAGACAACAAATTGGTAACTATTTGAGTACGACAAGTTAGGTCAAGAAAAATTATGTAATACTTGAAGACTTAAGCCTTTGCATTAACTAATATATAATTTTTTACCTTTTTTATTTTATTTTTATTTTTTGAATATGTGTTTTTGAAGTCGGTAAGTTCAGTTGGGAAAGGTGAGAATTAAGCAATTATCACATAGACTTATCAAAAGTTGAGGACAGCCGAAATCATCCAAAACTCCATAGTTGACTTTTTTTTTTTTTTTTTTTTCAATGAAGCGTGTCCTTTGGATGACAAACTCTTAATTATAAAGAAAAATAATGCATCAAAATGACAGAGAAAAAATAAAATAAAATAAATCAATAAAATAAAATAAAATAAAACTTGGGTTGGTTTTGGTGGTAAAGGGGCAGGTGGGACTATTTGGTCCCAACTCATATGGATTTATTGTGGCAATAACCATGAGCAATGAATGAAATTCCCAATGAGAGTGGGCAGGTCGGCAAACATTTTTTCTTTTTTTCACCGAAATCTCATTGTAGTTGGGGTGGTTTTGTTTTAAAAAAAAAAAAAAACATTAAAAGCTGGCTTTGCATGTGCTTTGGTTTTCTACAAGAAAATTGTTATTCCTATCCCAGATCCCAACTTAAGTTGAGATGAATCGTACTTCAGTCTCGTCTTATTTCTAATCTCGACTGAACTCGAATTGAGACGATTATGATATTGTTTATTTTATAAACTTTTTATTGTTTTAAGACGGTATTGCGGTTTTTAAGAAGAAATTTCTTTAAAACTTTCAAATTACCTACCCCACTAATTAGGATTATAGTTTTTTATTTTTTTTTTAATTTTTTTAAATCTAGTATGTGAGAATTACAAATAATACACCGCCAAGTTAATGGTCTCGCAAACGAGTCTATAACTGGTTTGGTGCAAAATTACACTTTGTCAAAGTAGTTTTTGTTTGGTTTTTGTGCACAATATGAACAAGTGGAAATCTAAAATATTAATGCATTAAAGCAAATAGAGAGGAAGGTTTGGATTGGTTAGTTTGTTGAAATTTATTTTGCGGCCAAGTGTCGATATATATATATATATATATATATATGCGTACGACATTATAATAGAGCCGATGTTCTTTGGTGGACCTCACTCTCAAGTCTCAATGGGAACATAAGAAGAAGATCAATCACAATATCTTGCATTTTGCCGCCAAAAAAATGAATTGATTGGAAAAATGAATAAAGAGGAATTTTTTTTAAGGAAATAATTGTTAAAGAGGATTGATCTATGTGTGGAGTTCCTCTTGCAATAATCTAATCCTTTAAAAAAATTCATGCAAAAATTAGGCATGTTAATAGTTTTTGAACACTTACGTACAAAAAATGATTGAACTTCTAATTTTTATTTAGAAAAATGATTGATAACTATTGAAAATTAGGTATGATTGATCGAAAAAAAACACTTAATAATAATATTTGTCAGTCCGTGATTAACCATTTATAAAAATTGTCGTTTTCTTAATCTTATAAAACATATACTTGTTAAAAACAATTTAACAAAAGAACATTTTCGCACATATCCCGAAATTTCTCAATGCATGCTCGCTTAAAAGAAAAAATTGTATTTTACCTTAAAACTCTTATTCTTTGTTTTTACTCCATAATTTTCAATAGATAATGTTATTTGAAATATTATATCTACTTTCTGAAAAAGTAATAATATTTTATTTTAAATAAATTAACAATGACAATATAAGTATTATCAAAGAACATAGATGTGAAAAATTTAGAATATGCTTTACTTGTTACCAAATTTAATACCAAATATAGCACATGTCAAGTTTAGTAAGAAAAATCTACTAATTCATAGAGGTAGGGATGACAATGGAGTGAGACGAGGGTGGATATGCTTCCCCATCTGATACCCACCACTCTTTTTATCCCCCATACTCGTCCCATATCCACCTAATTTAATGTGGGTATAGTAATCTAAACTGGAAATATGCTCATATCCTATCTATTTACTCATTATATATATATATATATATATAAACTCAAAACAAATTTCATTAAATTTTTCACAAAAATTTTGACAACATAATCCATAACTTCTCAAGAAAATGTCCATGAGTTAAGCCCATGGCTTTTGGAATTCTCAATATAATCCAACAATTGTTTAAACTTGTGAAATGCAAGTGGATTTCCACAAATGAAGCCCATTGCTTTTGGAATTCTCAAGAAAATGTCTTGAAATGGGCTACAAAAAAACAGGCCAACTTCCAGAAAGGAATTAACTAGTAGAAAAAATTATCAAGCATTAACCTCCAAGGCGAACCGTTCATAGCCCTCCCTCTTCATTTCCACACTTCAAAATTTGATCCACACTCTCCACTTCACAGTAGTCAGGTAGACGTTCCACATTGGTTGATACTCAAAAATTAGGATTGAGAAGTTAAATTAGGATTAAAGTTATTGCCAGTGGATTTTTTTTAAAGTTGTCGTTTTTTTTTTATTGATTCGTAATCATGTTGAACCTTCGGTGCTTAAATTCCCATTTGAATTGAAGAAGCAGAGCTCATGTTCTATGAAGCTGACCAACAAGACAGAAAAACATGTGGCTTTTAAGATTAAAACAACCAATCCTAGGAACTACTGCGTCCGACCAAATGCCGGTGTCGTTTCGCCTAGAAGTACTTGCCATGTTACTATCAAAATGCAAGTCACAAAATGAGGCGCCTTACGATATGCGGCGCAAGGATAAGGTTTTGGTTCAAAGTGTTTATGCAGCCGATGGCGCTGCAACAACCGAGAACTTTAAAAAACCAGAAATGTTCAGCAAAGGGGACGGAAAGGTTGTTGAAGAGTTCAAGTTGCGCGTAATTGAATTCATGGACCGACCCATCGTCTCCACCCGTAGGAACTACGGGGGTTTTGTGGAGTAGTTTGAATTTGGATTTTTAAGTTTCAATAGTAATTTTTTTTGAATTTTCAGAAAAGACAAAAAAATTTTTGGGAAAAAGATAAAAACTTTTTGGAAAAAAGACAAAAGAAAATTTTAGTTGGATGGTTTGAACCATCCAACCAAATTCCCCCTACGTGATCACCCTAAGGACGCTTTCGGCATCCAGGGGTCACGGACTGACCATATAGAACCCTGTTTAATAAATGGAACGCTTTAGCTGTCCGCTTTCAGGTTGGGCAGTAAGGGTCGGAGAGTTATGCGTAATTTATGATATTCTTGCGCTTGTACTTGTCCCTGATAATAACAAATTAGGATCTCCTATTTCCACTGCTTCTGTGGCCAATGAGAATTCGACTCCATCTTCATCATCTCTCGATTATTTATTGAGATCGCTTAAGGTTTCAGAGAAAGTTCCTACTTCGGATGAAAATCAAAAGCTTCAATCGACTCAAATCACCCTCAAAGTCAAAAACAGGTATTTGCTCTCCTTTTTGCTAGGGTGTTTATATAATACGTTCCATCATGAGATCACAGATAAACCGTACTTTGTGATGAGTCACAAAATTGTGGTGCTTAACATCAGTGATGTTCTCAATTTTTATATGATGCACTTTTATATGATAATGCAAAGTGTTCTTCCGAGAGTTGAGAGAAGTGCCATTTGACGCCGTTAATGGACGGGTATTTGTTAAAATGAACTGGAAATAGACTCCATTCCATTTTTTGTTTGATGGCGATCGTATTAAGGGCCACCAGGCTCCAAATGAGGTCCTTTTATTTTTTCTTGTTCAATATATTTCATTTATATATATGTATATATAGATGTGTGTGTGTATTTATATAGGTATATATATAGTGTTTGTAGTACTATATTTCGAATATTTTGATCAACTATAACGTATAAAAACTGACTTTGGTTTGCAGTTGAAGATGGATGATGGGGACGAAATAGATGCAATGGAGCAGATGCTTGGCGGTGGTTTAAAGCTTTAGATAAAAATACAGAACTCTAGAATTTTATTTCTTAGTTGTTATTTGGTTATTAACTATATGAACTTGGAAGATTTTTTTTTTTTTTTTTTGGTTGCGAACGTGTTAAACTTTTCTGGTTTGCAAAGTCTAATCGGGTTTTCTTACTACTTGATATATGAGAATCTACAACTGAACTCGTGCCTGTCGTATTTCGGGAAAAAAAAAACAAATAAATATTAAGACGCATCACCGATATTAAACATCATTATTAATAAACTGTAGATTTATTTATGGGTTTTTTTATTATGCGATCATCTTTTTTGTTAGTAAGTGATATTCAATACTATCGTTACTCGATAATATTGTTTGTCATTCTTCCTTATTTATTAGCTAATAGTGTGATTTTCTAATTTTTAGACTCGTCGTGCAATTCAAGTTAAATTTACAATTAAAATAAAAAAGAAAAAAAATATACTTCCAAGTTATGAGATTGCTTATGATTAAAAATCAATAGAACTTGCTTGCTACTCAAAATAAATGTGTGATAAAAAATGGTACATTACTTGGGATTGATGTGTCAGATTTTGACATTTAGGTGAAAAAAATACTCTATATTATCTTCAGAAACCAAGTCAAAGATTTACTTAGAGGGGATCGAATTAAGCAATATTTAATTTAATTGATAGTCTAATAAATACTAAAAATTTAGGGGACTTTTCTTCAGAAAAAAAAAAAAAAAACTTTTTAGGGTGGGCTAAAAGAGGAAAAATGGAGGAAAATTGACGTTTTTGTAAAGTTCAAATCATTAACCACATCAAAATTATATCATAACAAAAGATTATCTCATTATGATGTGATAATCTAAATAATGTTGTATTTTTTTTTTTTTTTTTTTTTTTTTCGATGATAAGCTAATAAACAGTAGATTATGATCGTTCACTTTTTTTTTTTGTTTCACCTTGTACTTCATGTTTTTGATTAAATTGGCCACATTTTAAATAAGTTTAAATCCTTATATTTTCTCGGTCATAGAGATTTTGACCAAAAAAAAAATACCGGAAATGTCTTTTCATACTCTGCATTTGGAATATGGGCCTAAAAATATCTAATTGGAGTTGAAAACCTAAGCTGAAATGATATTTGAGAGGGAAACAAAAGTGGGAAGTTTGAAAAAATGAAAATTTTTTATTTGAATTGATTTGAATTTGAATTTGAATTATATTAAATTATGTCTACAATACAGCATAATTTTAATTTCAATTGCATAGAAAATAAAAAATAAAAAATAATAAGAATATAGTAATATTAGAGCCACAACTAAAATCTTAATTTTTTAAATATCAATTTATATATCATATATTTTTATTGATAAATATAATTAATTAATATGATAATACTTTAAATCATTATCAATAAAAAAATATAACATATATATAATAAAAATTGTATTTGAAAATTAAATTAGAATTAATATATCTCTAATTTAAAAAAAAAAATAATAATATTATAATTATTTCATTAGCCAAAAAATAATAATAAATGAAATAATTTTAAAAAAATAAATAAATGAAACTCTCCCTTTTCCGCACTTTACAAGAGATGGGATAATCCAAAGACAGATAGAAAAGAAAACAAGAACAAATAGGAGCAAATTCTTCCCTGGATTTTTTTTCCTTCACAGTCGAGATTCTGAGTGAAAATACGAAAGAAAGAAAATGTCAGGCTTGGTAAAGCAGGAAGAGGAAACGAATCCCAACGTTAAGCCGATTCATATCAACGTCAAAGTGAAAAACCAGGTCCTTTTCCCCTTTTTTTTTTATTTTATTTTTTATATTTTTATATGGGGTTGTTTTGGCATTATTTATTAACTTTTTATTTTTATTTTTTAAGGAAAAAAAAATCCCTATTTGGAACTTGAGATCTAAAACCCTAAATCCGTTTTCCCACTCTATTCGAACCTGAAATCTAAAACCGTAGATCTATTTTTTCACCCGTTGAATTAGCCCCAACGAGATACTTATTTCTCATGTGAAACACTATGGATTCTTTTACTTTAGAGTGTGTTAGTATGAAAGAAAAGTGAAAGGAATGAGACGAGTAGAATTATTAGTGGAATGATTTTAATATTTTTAGTTGTTTGATAGAAGAGAAATTAAAAAGGAAAGGATTGGGAGGGAGAGACTCCAAATACAAACACTTTAATTTGATCTTTCGTAAACTAGTGAGATTATTTTAGGGATTTTATACCAAACAACGAAAGAAAAATGATATGTCTTTCTTTACTCATCTTACTTAGATGATCTACGACTCTTTTCTTATTTTCTCTCATTCCTACCAAAGTACCATTAACGTGAAAAACAAAATAATAATAATAATAATAATAATAATGAGAGAGAAGAAGAAATAATCTAAAAATAGTAACTAAAAGAATTTTTGTGCTGTTTGTTTGGTTTTTTTTTTTTTTTTTTTTTGGGTTGACTTTGTGTAGGATAACGTTGAGGTATTCTTCAAGATCAAGAGGACTTCCGAGATGGAGACACTCATGAGAATATATTGTGAAAAAATGTCTTTGCAGTTGAAAACTGTTGCCTTCTTCATTGATGGCCGTAATATCAAGCCCCACAATACTCCTGAGCAGGTTCATTTTTGCTTCTTCTTCTTCTTGTTCTTGTTCTTGTTCTTCTTCTTCTTTTAATTTATTTTTTGGCCTTTTTAATTAATAATTTGTGGGGTTTTTGTTTAAAAAAAGAAAAAATAATGGAACATTTTTTTTTTTTTTGGTGCAGTTGGAAATGGAAGATGGTGATGAAATAGATGTGTTTCTGCACCAACTTGGAGGAGGTGTTGGGGTATTTAGAATATATTTGATATTTTAATCTAGTTGGAGGCTAGTTAATTATGTAGTCGGGTTATCTAAACCAAAGTCATTTGGCCTTTTTCCTTGTAGATGTTGATGCAGTGAATAATGAGATTGTGATTGTAAGTGGATAATTAGTACCTACTTTACTTGCTAATCTGCTTTGTTATAACATTAATGATGATTTGTGTCCTGCTGTGATGTTAAATATTTATGAGGCTTTTTAGTACTGAATTGGTATATGGGTTCTTGTACTTTATTAGGATCGAGGTTGGGTTCCAGGATTGGAGTTGACGTTAGATTTTGGGATGCTTATTAAATTGAATTCGGTTGTGATTTTGGAAAAGTTGGTTTGAATATAACAAATATGAGAAATTATATTTGGATATATTTTTTTGAAAATATATGTCATGTTATTTAAGCTTTAGAAAGTAAAAAGGAAAATGGAAAAACTGGTTTCTAGCGTATTTCATTTTCTTAAACAAAAACCATTCTCACTACATCTATATATATATATATATATATTTTTTTTTTTTTTTGCTTCCGTTTTTTATTTTATTTGCTTAATAAATATGATTTGGAGAATGCATTCAAGTGTCTGCAATCTTGGGCTTGGGGCTTCGAACTCTAAATCCAAGAAAGGATCTCTCCCTCATTGGACAGATTATTGGAGGATAATTAATTATTTATGTAGTTAGGTTATCTTAAACCAAAGTCAATGTGGTCTTTTTCCTGGTCGAGGTTGATGGAATTAGAGAATGTGATTGTAAGTGGATAATTATTAGTACCTAGTTTACTTGCTAATCTACTTTGTTATTGACGATTAGTATCCTGCTGTAATGTTCAATATTTTTTAGGCTTTTTGGCACTAATAATTTTTTTATATGCAAATCCTCATAGCAAAATATTTTGGGCAAATTTCATGAGTTTTAATCCTTGGATCAGTATATGGATTCCCGTACTTGGTTAGGGGTCAAGGTTGGGTTCTAGGACTGGAGTTGAGGTCAGGTTTTCGGTTGTTTCTTAAATTGTATTTCGTTATGTTTTTTAATTGATTAGTTTGAATATATATATATATATATATATATAAGAAGCATGTGAAATTGAATTTGGGTATGTTTTTAACGATAAATATTACGATATTTAAGTTATAAAAATAGAAATGGAAAACAACTTTATGACATATTTAATTTTCTAAATAAAAACCATTCTCACAATTTTTTATAACGTTTTTATGTTATTTGCTTAATAAATATGATTTGGAAAATGGCGTTCTAGCGTCTGCAATTTTGGTGATTCGAACTCTAAATCCGAGTCTCAAGATTACTGAGTCATGGTCACTAATCCTAAGATATAATCCACTTATTGTTTATTGTGGTCTTCCCTATGCTATAAGTAATAGTTTAAAGAAAATGTTAAGAACACCAACTCTAATACCAACTTTTAAATATTAACTCATGTGGCATATTAGTTATAATATTTTTATCAGTGAGTATTTAAAATATTATCGTATTAATTAATTACATTTACCGATGAAAATATAACATACAAATTGATACTTAAAATGCTAAGATTAGAGTTTATATCACTAGCATTACTCTAGTTTAAAACCTATGAGTTTATACCTGCAGCAGTCCCATATTAAAAGGAGTTGAGTTTTTTCTCTCTTCAAAATCTCTACAAAAAGGGAGGTATAGTTTAGGTGCTCTTTTAAAGTTGAATTGAACTTTTTTAAGGTGAGGTATAGTTTAGGTGCTCTTTTCTAGTTAAATTGAACTTTTCAAGGTGAAAATCCTTTAGGATTAGGTAGACTGGTTTATAGTTGCATACTTAAAATTTGCAAAATCTCTCTCATAGTAGATCTAGTTCATATCTATAGAAGAATTTTAGAAACCCATCTAACCCACTTAATTACAAACTTTATTACAATAAAAGAAAAAGATTGAAAACTATCCTCTAAATTAACATAAAAGAAGTTAATATTCATAGAAGAAAAGGAGTAAATTCAAATTTTCGAACCAAAAGAACATCTGGATATAAGAAATTGAGAATAAAAACTTTCACAACCATTGTTTTTGAATTCCGACCTCACATATTTAAATTTAAAGCAAAAATAACATTATATATTTTATCAAAATTATAGAAATAGCTACATGACCAAAATATTTTACATTTATACTCCGCTCTTAAATGAATAATAAAGGGTCAAATGACTTTAATAAGTTTGCAATTATATATTTATATTTTTGAACTTGAATCACCTTGTTATGCTCACCTCTTTCTATGTTGTTTTTGTCCTTTAATGCTCGCAAATTATTAGGGTGTTTGTGAATAAGTTGTTTGACTTGAGTTGAGATTTTTGAGTTTGAATAGTATTTTTGTTGACTTTTTCAGAAAAGACAAAAAATTTTTCAGAAAAAGACAAAAAACATGATAAAAAATACAGTTTAGTTTGAGTTGAGTGTTGATGCCAAACACCCTTAGAGTTAGCTTTTTTTAAATTGGTACACCTTAAATTTATCGTAGAGTTATAATATATATTCTGAATTTTTAATTTTGACAATTTACACCCTATTGACAATAGTATTAATCTTTTGAAAAAATGGATATGTGATTTATACATGGGTTGTTAATTCATGACATAAATAATCATTTTTATATTTGATAATTAACAATCTATGTACAAGTGAAGTATCAGTTTTTATTAAAAAATCAATATTATTTACCAATGGGATGTAAATTGCTATATATTTGTAAGTTTAGGGTGTAAATTATCAAAATTAAAATTTTAAAATGTAAATTATAATTTTATAATAAGTTTAAGTACACCAATATAAAAAGACCTTTAGAGTTTTTGTACATAGAATCATTTTTTCTCCATCAAGTGCTTTTTCTATTTTTTTTTTAATTTTCTTTTACCTCTTGATGAATAGGAAATAATCTCTCCACCCTTTTAAAAAAGGTTAAATCCTCCATATAAATAAATGGAAGAGAATGAAATTAAAAAAAAAAAAAAAAAAGTGTAACTGCCTTTCTTTGTACTCTTGGCACTACAAGAATCCTAGTGTTTAGTGACAACACTTGCCATCTCTAGAAGTTATGCATTAGCGACGATAACGGTTTTCCTATATAAAAATAAAATAAAATAAAATAAAAAAGAAGATCTTTTAGGGGAAAACTTCATTTATAAAGAGCTTTAAGGATCAAATCTTCGTTTATAAAGAGCTTATTTGGAAATCAAGTTCAAACTTGATTTTTCAAGCTCAAGTTTTGTCTTTTTCCTCAAAAGTTTTTGTCTTTTTCCCAAAAAGTCAACAAAATTTACTATTTCAATTTCAAAAACTCAACTCAAACTCATTCACCAAATGGACTCTAACAAAATAACTTGAGATAAAAAAGGTCAAAAGCACTAGTCAAGAAGTGTATTACAAAAAACCCCTTTTCCTTGAAAAAAAAAAAAAAAAAAAAACTCTCTTTTCCATTGCATTATAAAAATTACTCAAAATTGAGAGGAAGACAACATACACAAACATTTTATCCTAAAGTATAATATGCAAATTATTTAGTGTTTCTGACTACAGTCATTTTTTTCTCACTCAAGTGAGTTTTTTTTTTTTTTTAATTATTACACTAAATGAGTGTGTTATTACGGGGAAATGGAATTCCAAACATTTCTAAGACGAATGAACTTCCAGCAAAAATCATTCAATAATGAATCGTCTTTCGAGATACTCGCATTATTTTTCCAGCCCCCTCAAAAAAAAAAAAAAAGGGAATCACGCCAATAAATGGTGAAAAATATTTTTTTTTCTAGAAAAACTAAAACGAGAGGAATATTGAAAGATTTGACTAGAAAAAATTTAAGAAAATTGTCTAATACCAATGTCATCACATCATCATTAATCCCTATAGTTTATTAACAATTAACAAGATTAAATTGGAAATAAAAATCTCTCCCCCCTCTTATAAATCCTCTATACATAGAAGAGAAGAGAAGGAAATTAAGTAAAATAAATAAATAAAACTTAAATCGTCTCTTTGTACTCTTGTAATTTTCTTTGCCATTTTCTTCGCCAAAAAAGAAAAATATGTCTAGGGTGGACAAGAAGCCCGACGTTAATCAGTCAAATCACATCGTCCTCAAAGTCAAAGGCCAGGTCCTAATTTTTCTCTATCTTCCCTTTTTTATTTTTATTTTTTTATTTTTATCAGAATTGCTACTGTAGGCTTCTCTTTGTTTTTAATTATAAATAAAACTGTTATTTAATTGTTAGATTAATATTTTAATCAATATTCATATATATGGCCGAGAAAAATAATTATATGTTGCTTAACTCACAAACAGAACAGTTAATATACAGTAGAAAGTCCCATTTTTTGTGATATATAAATGGTGCCTATATATATTAATATATTTTGTCTGTATATATATATATATATATACACACACACACACAATTTACAATGTTATATAATGTGTAGGATGAGGTTGCAGTGTTCTTCAAAATCAAGAAAAATGCGAAGCTGGGGTTGCTAATGGAAGGATACTGTGGTAAAATGCGTCTGAAGCTGGAATCTGTTGTCTTTCTGCATGATGGCACTACTCATATTAAGGCCCACAACACTCCTGAAGAGGTCTTTATATCTTTCTTTCTTTCTTTTTTTTTTTTGTTTAATTTAATTTTTGGGTTATTTTATTTATTTTTTAGTTAATTAAATAATTTAGATATTGATATTTTAATATTAATTTATTTTAATTAGATTGTGATTTTATACCTGTTTGATGCAGTTGAAGATGGAAGATGGCGATGAAATTGATGTGTTTCTGCACCAAATTGGAGGAGTTGTTTTTTAGAATGAAATTTTTAATCTAGTTGGAGGCTAATTTAGTTATGGAGTTCGGTTTTTTTTTTTTTTTTTCTTTCTATTTTCTAGTTGATGTTGGAGTAAATTATAAATTGTGATTGTAAGTGGATAGCTATATAATACGCAGTTTTCTTGCTAATATGCTTTTTTTTTTTTTTGACGATTAGTATCCTGCTGTAATGCTAAAATATGTGTAGGGCTTTTTGTTACTTATGTTTGTTTTATATGCAATCCTCGGAGCCAAATATTCTAGGTTAATTTCCTTTTCGATTTATGAGAAATATACGTTGTCTTACTTTGTTCAATAGAATTTAAATCGTCACATAATTGACATATGAGTTTATCAAACTTTGTACTTATTCCTTTGTTGACTAAAACATTAAAAAAGACATATTAAAACACACGAGACTTAATAATAAGTATGTGAAAGATTAATTTCACTATTGATCTATCTGTGAATCGATTCTCATATCTTGATCAACTAAGACAATCCCTCAACTAGACAATCCCTTAGTTTAAAGGAGTGCATTCGAAAGGAAAGTACGAACGTGGTAAAATGCACTCAAATTCATATACAAAATCCTAACCGGAATATGTCGAGAAATTCAATATATATATATATATATATATATATTCAGGAATTCGATATTATTTTAACTTTTGGTTACAATTGATCACTGGTTATTCATAAAAATTGATTGTAGATTTCATCATTAATTAAAAAAAGAGGAGGCATGTAATCGCATTGGGATGACCAAAGAAATTTATTAATTATGCAAAGTATTTAATGGAATAATTAATAAATTATCAATTATTAAAATATCTATTATTTTCTTAATTTTCTTATTTAATCTAACTAACAATTTAATGAAATATTAAAACGATGAATGTATTCAATTATCAACATAAATCCAATGTACATATTCCTAATTAATTTTTTTTAATGAATATGTAATCAAATTAAACCTACAGTAGTTAAGATTCATTGTATTTACTTATCGCCTATTAATTTAAACTATTGTTAGTGGGACATATAAAAACCTTTAAAGGATTTTATTATCTTTTGCATTATCATATAAGTTTATGGAATTTATCAATTTATTCCATTGGCCTAAGTTAGGAAAGGCAAAAACTATTATTTTCTCTAGATTTATGAAAATTGTTACTAAGTAAATAATTATAATTCCTCTCGTAAACTTACAAAATTATCTTTTTCATTTTCGTTTTTGTTTTGGAGTAAAAACAGTATCAAACGCTATTTCAAAATCGTTTTTAAAAGGATCTCAACAAATGTATGAAAACATTCCAAAATATATAGATATCCTCCAAAACAGAAAATATATTCCCACAAGAGAGAGAGATAGAGATATATATATATATATATATAAAATATATTCCCACAAGAGATATATATATATATATATAATGGGTTCCGTTACATATGTGATATATGTAGACCTTGTTTTGGGTATTATTCATATTAGACCTTAATATATTCCCATCCTCCCAGGCTCCTACTCCAAGGCAAACGATTCATATCCTTCTGTCCCAGTTTCCAAGCTTAAAAAAAAAAAAAAAAAAAAAAGAATTCCAAACCCTTCAGTTCACACTTCACAGCCAGAAAATTAACGAGAAAAGAAAGAAAAAGATCAACTATTATATATATATATGTATATGTATATATATGTATATGTATTTATATAGAGATAGAATAATTCTCAATACGAATTTTACGTAGCAACTGACTTGTTTGCAGGTGGAAATGAAAGAAGGGTAAGAACTGAAAGCAATGGAGCAATTTCTTGGAGGTGAAGTTAATTAGATATTCTAATCGTTTTTTTTTTTTTAATTTTATTTTATTTAAAATTTGTTGGACGCTTGTTTTTGTTACGCATTGTTCTTGTAAATAATTTATCTTCCTTTTTAAATCACGATTTATAATTATTACGGAATTCGAGGTCCGTATGTCCGACGAGTTCATGGAAGCTATAGAAGAAATTAAACACGCTTAAGGAAAACCTGGAGAGATTATCGTGCAAAGTCTTGTAGACGTATAATGTGTTCCAATCTCGTTTATCTGCGGAGTCAATTTATTATTTCAATAAAGACGTATATTAAAAGATAAAAGGATTTAAATAAACATACATAGATATATTAGATTTCTAATGAGGATAAAATTAGATAAGTATAAAGTTTTAAAAACAAAATTGAAGAAAATAAAAGTTTCCATCATTAACCAAACTAGGAATATATATATATATATATATATATTTTTTTTTTTCCCATTAGAAGCCAACTATTGGAAAATAGATTTAAAAGATTTTTTTTAATGTTAATTAATGGGGGCTGTAAATACATGAATTGAGCCAACTATTACATATATATGTTTGGTAAGAAAACATGAATTGAGCGAGATGTTCTTGTTGAACATCTCACTGGCAGGGGCAGAGGGAGATGTTCTTGCTGAACTTTTGAAAATATTAAAAAAAATTCTTATGAAATTTCATGATTTTATAAAATCATAAATTCCTAGCACACAAAAAGGTCTTAGAAAGACTCGTCTCGATGTTGGCTTTCTCGTGATGGTGGTTGTGTGTGGAGCGGTGTATCCGTTAGGGTGGATCTAACCTGTCTTGGATGTGTGTTGTCCTTCTGGAGTGGGTCTACTCAGATCTGGCTTCTGTTCAACCACTGATGGCTTGCTACAAGTGGATCTTTCTTTTGTTTTGTTGTAATAAGGACACTGATGTTTTTGCTCCTTTGGTGTATTTTTTTTTTATTTACTCTGGTATTTTTTGCTTCAATAATAATGGTAGTGATGTCTTCCACTTATGTCTCCTATCCATTTGTTATCGGAGCCTTGGTATGAGTATCCCCATTACATGAGGATTGATCTCAGTTGATTGGGCCAGTCCATCAACTATTTTGGTGTTGTTTAACGAGTAATAGTTAAGCTCGAAATTTATGTACCGAGCGGGTCTTCTCCCATTTTAGTCTCGGTACTTATATTCGGGTCTTTGATTCGGGATTGAATTCCTTTGTATTAATTGGGGTCATTTGTGTATTATGTATTTTGTTTCTTATGAAATGAAATTCCCTTTTCAAAAAAAAAAATTGTTCTCATTAGTAAAATATAATTTAAATGTTTTTAGGATGATTAAAATAACAATTAACTGGTATGTAAAACAATAAATCCAACACTTATAATAAAAAAAATGTTACATTGTGATTTTTGTTTTCTTGTTAGAGGAACATTATGATCATCCGAGAATAATAAAGTTACAATACTAACGAGTGGGTCAACGTTACATTGAAATAACTAAATTAGGGTTATTTGAGTTGTGTATCTTTTGATTTGTTTTGTTTTTTGTTTTTTGTTTTTTTTCACCGTACACCTTTTAACATTTCAAGCTACTTTAAATTGTCTTTTGATATTTGTATACGAAAGTATTCAAGTTCTTGAACCAAGCTGAGGGTTCAAGGTCAGGATTCTGGGACTGCGGTCAAGGTTGGCTTACAAGACAGCGAGGATCTAGGGCTGCGGCTGAGATCAAGGTAGAATTTCGAGCACAAAATCAAGTTTTAGGATTGGGTCTGGAATCCGGGGCCAGGAGATCGATCTACAGATTCCCATATTTGACTAGGGGTTGAGGTTGGGTTTTAGGATTGGAATAGAGGTCGTGTTTTGGAGCCTTTCTTTAATTGAATTTGATTTTAGCTTTAAAGAAATTGATTTGAGTACAAGAAACATGTGAAAAGAGTGCGTGTGTGTATTTTTTAAAATACGTTTTGTATTACATCAATGTTAGAAAATAAAAATAGAAATGAACAAACAACTTTCTAGTGTATTTTGTTTTCTTAACCTCCTTGATGGATCGGATCCAAGCCAACGCCACCGAGGAGATTCCCGAGGCCACAAAGGAGTCGACATCTCACGAAATCGAAGAGAACTCGATTCGACACCTTATGATGGGGTTTCGTACATTCCTCTTTCTATTTTTGTCCCCTCTTTTAGTGCTATTCAAAACTCGAAAAGAACTTGAAAGATCAGTTGCTTAAGCATAATCCGAGCGCGGTTGATCTCGATTGGTCCTTCATGAACACTCCCGAGGGATCAAGAGATTAGTCCTTATGATAGGATCTCATAGCATTGCAACTTGTTTTTCCCTTTTTTTTTTTTTTTGTTAAAAAGATTTGTAATTTTCTAAGTGCTTGAAGTATGATCTACTATTGAACATATGTCAACTCAATTTCCTTTTTTTTTTTTTTTTTTTTTTTTTTTCTGAATCATCATTCATTCGTTATATTTCAATTAAAAAAAAAAAAATCCTTGTACTAAGAAGATGATGAAACAAAAAACCTTTCATGGGCTAAAAAATTTGAAAAATTTTAAAAAAGAAGGAAGAAGAAGAAAGCAGATAGGTTGAGGCTAGTCGTGAGTGGCAAACGTAAGATAGCTCTTATGATCATTTGAACTTTTTTAAATTGTTATAATGTGTAACTTTCATAAAATTAAAGTTGTGATTTTATATGACTTGCATTAGGATAAATGGATTTGGGTTTTTTTTTTTTTTTTTGGAGGATAATGAATTTGAAAATTAATTTAGTGAAGTATTAAAGTTTCTATTCTCAGATAAGGTGCATGTGAGCTCCCATCACCATTTTATTGAAGAGAGAAAAGTTAACAAATAAGATACAAAATTAAAAATTATTTAGAAAATTTAGAGAGTTAATATATATTGAAACTTGAGTTGGACAAATTGCCAAAAGTCAAAATATTTGGGAAGCAAAAAAAAAAAAAAAAAAAACAAAATTTAAAACTTCAGTGGAGTTGAACATCAAAATTAATAGAGGATAAGCCCTCTCTAATAATCCTGTCTTAAATGGAAAAAAAATTAATCTAAAATCATAGGATTCCATAATTCTAAAAAAGAAAATGACCAAATACCCTGGTTGAAGTTTTAGTATTTTTATTAGAATCAATATTAATTGTCACCAAGATACCCTTCCATACACAGAAGTTATGTCCTTTAATCCAACACATTTTGATGAGTTCCCTAATATATAAATATATGTGACCAAGTTAATTGTGTATACAAACCCAATGCAAGTGTAATCAAATATTACATGATATGAATCTAAGAATGCCCATCACTAAATTCCTTGCACACAAAAAGGTCTTATAAAGACTCTTGATTAGCACAAACCAATCAAGTTATGACATATACTCAAGCCCATGTGTTCTTGACCACACCGAATCATTGCCAATCACGTGCCAAGCATAGGTATATAAATGTATATATATATATATATAGAGAGAGAGAGAGAGAGGGGCCAATGAATCACAAGAAGAAGCAAGGTATAGCCTTGGAATTAGAAGTCACCATGTTTCTTCACCTATGGCTAATTCCTCTTCTCTCCTTCTTTGCCATCACTTCCTCAAGCCATTCTCTCCACTTCGACTATGGCCAAGCCCTCTCCAAGAGCCTTCTCTATTTCGAGTCCCAACGCTCCGGACACTTGCCCCACAACCAACGAGCCACTTGGCGCCACCATTCCGCCCTCAACGACGGCCTCGAACAAGGGGTTAGTACACTATTGGTTTCATCATTATCAAAATGTTACGTTACACGCTATTCTCTAATCTTATACCTCTAAAGAAGATTTGTCACGTCATACATAATTTATCTTAAAATACAGGGTAAAATGAAACATTTCGATAAAATAATGAAACATATTGGGATTTTGTGATAATTCCTTATTTATTAACAAAAGTTTAAAAAAAATTTTGTTTTTTTTTTTTTTTGGGTTATTATTAGGTGGACTTGGTGGGAGGGTACTATGATGCTGGTGATAATGTGAAATTTGGTCTCCCAATGGCCTTTACCATAACAATGCTCTCTTGGGGTGTAATTGAATATGGAAAACAAATAGAAGAAGCCGGCGAGTACACTCACGCGCTGGAAGCCATCAAGTGGGGGACGGATTACTTCGTCAAAGCTCATACTCACCCCAATGTCTTATGGGCCGAGGTAATAATATTTTTTTGACTAAATATGTTTTGATGCCGTGATTGGCGCGTGTCGTACTCGCGACGGTCCGTCCAGTAGTTCATGACCTCTTTCATGTTGAACTTTTTGATCAACAATTTTGGTTATAACATGTCAAGAAATTATGTCGTCTCTTTTTCAGGTGGGTGATGGCTACACCGATCACTATTGCTGGCAGCGGCCGGAGGACATGACGACGTCGCGGAAGGCTTACAAGGTGGATGAGAGCAGACCCGGATCGGATGTCGCCGGAGAAACCGCCGCGGCAATGGCGGCGGCCTCCATTGTTTTTAGGGGAACAAATCCACATTACTCCCACCTACTACTACACCATGCACAACAGGTAAGTTTAGTTAATGAGGCTATTGATACTTGGTGGAAAATTTATTTGTTTATCAATAATTTTATTTGTTTTATTTTATTTATTTATTTATTTATTTTTCTTTTTTTTGTAGGTGTTTGAGTTTGGGGACAAATACAGAGGAAAATATGATGAGAGTATAAAAGAGGCGAAAGGGTACTACACTTCAGTAAGTGGTTATATGGATGAGTTATTATGGGCAGCTTTGTGGCTATACAAAGCCACAAATGAAGAGAATTATTTGGAGTATGTTTTGGAGAATGCCTATGCTTTTGGAGGTGTAACTTGGGCCATGGAAGAGTTTAGTTGGGATGTTAAGTATGTTGGTGTTCAAATCATTGCTTCAATGGTATACTCTCTCTCTCTCTCTCTCTCTCTCATGACCATTTCTTCTTGTACACACAAATATGTATGGTAATTCTATAATAGGCTCTCTCTCTCAGGACCATCTCTTCTTGTACACATAAATATGCATGGTAATTCCATGAACAATTTTCTATAATCCACAAGATTATTAGATCAAAACTACCTGACAAGAATCTAATTATTTAATTTGATCTATACAGCAAGAAACCATGATTAAAAATCCTCCAATCTCTCTCTCTTCATGACTATTTCTCTCCTCGTATACATAAATATGCATGGTAAATCCAAATTTCCAATTAGGGTGACTCTCTCTCTCTCTCTTCATGACTAATTTCTCTCCTTGTATACATAAATATGCATGGTAAATCCAAATTTCCAATTAGGGTGAATTAGGATATGAGAGGGGATTTTGGTTTAATTTCGCATGGGTGACAAACTCCATGATTAAGTACAGGCACGAACCATCACTCAACTTTTTGAATTTTATATTTAAAATTAAACTTCAAAAAAAAATTTATTTGTTTCTCCTTATTCTATAAGCAAAATTCAACTTGGGGGGTTTTTTTTTTTTTTTAATTTCAATTTATGCGCCTAAATTACAAGAAAAAATCTACTCATATCCCAATTTAGTTATCGAATTTTTTTTTCCTTTTATATCCCTATTGAAAAAAATTACAGGTTTCGTCACTACCCCACGTGTAAATGATGCCCACCTTTTTTCACATCCGATTTACGTGAGTCAAGATATATATCTAGGAGTGTTCTGTAATCTAAGGGGGTGTTTGGTGCTTGAGTTTGAGTTAAGATTTTTAAGTTTTAATAGTAATTTTTGTTGATTTTTTCAGGAAAGATAAAAAACTTTTTCAGAAAAAAACAAAAATTAAGTTGAAAAATTTAAGTTTGAATTGGTGAACCAAATTAACCCTAAGATTTAAAAGAGAATTTTCACCTATGTTCATTACTTAAATATTTTAATTCCTTAATTCCCATGTACGTTTCTTTTTTTTTTTTTTTTTTTTTCCAATTCTTTTTTGGCAGTTGTTGAATGAAGAAAGGCACAAGATCAAGCAGAAGCGCATGTTCGAAGAGTACCGTTCAAAAGCTGACCACTACATTTGCGCTTGCCTCAACAAAAACAACATGACAAACGTGCGACGCACCCCAGGAGGCTTACTGTACACCCGCCAATGGAACAACATGCAATACGTCTCCAGCGCAGCTTTTCTTCTCACAATTTTCTCTGATCACCTGATGGCTACCAATCAGACGGCCCTGCATTGCTCAAAAGGGCAGGTGGGCCCACAAGAAATCTTCTCCTTCGCCAAATCACAGATCGACTACATCTTGGGCTCCAATCCAACGGCTGTCAGCTACTTAGTGGGCTATGGTCAAAGCTACCCTAAAAAGGTCCACCATAGAGGAGCATCTATTGAATCATACAAGAGGGAAAAGGGATTTATCGGGTGCATGCAGGGATATGATAATTGGTATTGTCGCCATGATGATAATCCAAATGTGCTAGTTGGGGCCCTTGTTGGTGGGCCCGACAGTGATGATCAATTTAGAGATGAGAGGTGGAATTTCATGCAGACGGAAGCATGTACTTACAATACAGCCCCATTGGTTGGGGTTTTTGCTAAATTAATTGGATTAGAAGTTAATCAAGATTCTCTTGATCAAACTTTGATCTCTTCTTCCTAGGGGCTTTTTGTTTCATGTTTAGTTCTTGTGGTGATAAATTGTTATACAATACATATAGTGAAAGAGAAATATAATTACAAAAGCCAAATAAAAAGAAAGTCCAATTTTTATATATTTCTTTGCTAATAATAATAATAATAATAATAATTATTATTATTATTATTATTATTAAATTGAGGTTTTTATTATATGATAATTATAGATGTTTTGTAATTATGATATCATAATACTATAATAAATGTCACTATATATTTTTTTTATCAACAATAATCTGAAAGTTGTAACTTTATAAGATTTATTTATAATCCATTATATTTCTTTTTTTTTTCTTTTCTTTTTTCTTTTCTTTTCTTTTCTTTTCTTCGAAGTGATTGATTTTTCGAAGTGATTGATTTATCTAATGAGAATACATGTGCGTACTGCTTTGTGTTAATATTAAGGGAAAACAAAAAAAACAAAAAAAAAAAACAAAAATGTACTCTGCTAATAAGGAATTGACAAACATAACCTAGACTTTGCAGTTGACTTTGACTAATCAGAATTAGGAATCTCTACACCTACCAATAGAAAACTTTGCCTCTTGTGGGACACTTGGGTCTTGGTCTATGTGAATCAAAGTACAACAAAGAAAAGCACGGACCAATAAAAATGAGAGAAATATGTTTCACGAATATTTCGTGGTTCTTTTTTTCTTCATTAATTACATGACCAAACTCCAAACTCCAAACTCCAATCTAGAGTTTGTTTCCAAATCTTCCCTTCCTTTAATCGCGGTTTACACCGTACTAAAATCCAAACCTTATGTACGAGTAAAATCAATGTTCTCGGCCGATGTCAACGGTCACAAGCTTGCCACATTTGAATTCTAAATGAGAAAAATAACCAATCAATAATTATAGCTATAAGGCCATATTCAACTTCAAACACATACGATCAGAGTGGTGCTAGAAATATTAATTGTAATTCTGAATTTTGAATTCGAATTCACTTGATTCACATACCATATAGATTGATATTTAAAAGTTACGATTAGAGTTAATGTCTAACATTTTCATGTAAATTAGGATAATACCTCCATTTGAGTTCAATATATGCCCTGCTTCTCCTGGTTGTTGGTTGTAGGTTTGAGCTTCTTACTTCTCGAGAGTAACACGTCACGCGAAATTACATTCGTTTTAAATAAGGTTGAATGCCGATCAATTTTGATTTGTTTTTACTAGGGGTGTCAATTCGTGTCTCGTGTCGTGTTTGAGTCGTGTCGAATTTTTTTCTCCCCAACCCGAACACGACCCGTGACACGAAACCGACACGAAACCGCGACACGAACACGACACGAACTCGTAACGGATTGACACGAAACCGACACGAAACCGCGACACGAACACGACACGAACTCGTAACGGATTGACACGAAACGACACGAACTTGACCCGCGACACGAACTTGACCCGAAAATGACCCGCAACACGAAATTAACACGAAATTGACACGAAATTTGACCCGAAATTGACACGCGACCCGAAATTGACCCGAAACTGACACGAAAAGTGACACGAAAAGTGACATGAATTTTTGCGGGTCAACCCGAACACGACACGAATTTTTTCGTGTCAAATTTTCCCAACCCGTACACGACCCGCCCTCAATTTTTCTCAACTCGAACCCGTGAAATTCGTGTCGTTTTCGAGTCGTGTCGTCGTGTCGCGACCCGTATTGCCACCCCTAGTTTTTACTAGCTATTTACCGAAACAAAATGTTTGGTTTTTGAAAAAAAACTTTTAAGGTTTATTTTAAAAATAAGAGACGACAACAAAACATTTGCATTGCATTGTCAGTAAAAATGAGAACTTTAGTCCCACATGGAATAGAAGTGTCGAACTACACCTTTGAAACGTCAATAAATACTCGCCTGGCAAACGGACTTCCATTAAATTTAATATTTTAAATATTATTAGTACTTTTATTAAAATAATTTAAGTAAAAAGAGAATTACGAAATATACAAGAAAGAAACAAAGAATTAAAGAAACGTATTGTCAAAAAATACCATGAACTTTAATTTGTAATATTTTTTTCCCTCTAACTTTGAAATATTTTTAGATTTCTCTTCTCAGTTGAATTTTTGACACAAAAATACACGTGACATTTATTAACAGCATGTGTTGGGGAATGTTAAGTATAAAATTACAAAGTTGTCCTCCTTAGGGAAAAAAAAATAAATAAATATTTAGGATTGATTATCATTTTTTCCCATATTATGCTCTCATGTTTAACTTCATAATTTCACATTTAATAAGAGACCCTCACCTCATCACCAGCAACCCCTTCCCGCCCTAGGTCCCCCTCCCCCGCTTTTTATGACTTTTAAGGGCCTTAATGAAAACTATAAAATTTGAAATTTATTTCCTCATGTCCTTTGTTACAGGATATCAGGGATCACTAGTTGCACATAAAATCTCACCATCGATACTAATGCCCAAAAAAATGACTAAGTGGAAAAAAAAAAAAAAACAAATAGCAATGAAGATTATACTTTGGTTCACCTAGAAACAAAGGTTAGTTTCCAATTTTCATAGTACTTCCAACAATTCTAGGAAGTCTAGAGACAAAACGAAACGGCAAATAATGTGGAGAGGTAAACATGTAAATCCTTGTTAAAATATTTTGGTTGGATGACCAGAAAATCATGAGGGGGGGAGCAAGTTAACAATCCAAAACAAACAAAATATCAACAATTAACGAATCCGGCAAAAAGAAACTCGAGTACCGCAACTTTAGTATTGTAGATCAACAAAGTACTAAGATAAATATTTTTGTGAGGAATAAGACGACCTTCAGATGATGTGGCATAAACTTGATATCGAAGGGTACGTGCAGCCATGCATCAGGAGGGATAGAGTAAAAAAATTCTCTGGCTTGCTGGTATAAACGTCTGCATATTGGTGTATACGACACGCAAAAGCAGATTCTTGACCCGTGTCTGCGAGGAAGGTGGCTCCAAAAGACTTGTTGAACATTTCCTTCATCCTTGGACGTGCCTTCCCCCGCTCCTCCAATAACAATTTAGGGTTAGTTTGGTTCACTCATCCAAACTCAAATTTTTCAACTCAATTTTTATCTTTTTCTGAAAAAATTTTTTGTCTTCTCTGAAAAAATCAACAAAAATTACTATTGAAATTTAAAAATCTTAACTCAAACTCAAACACCAAACACCCCCTTATACTACTTTATTTGAAACGGTACGAGCGACAGTTGCATGATGCAATCGACCAAGAAGTTCTTGTACCATGTGAAATTTTGCCTGCATCCAGAGAGAATTACAGAAGCATGAAATGAAGAAATACATGTGCCTGGCGCGAATATTCACTGTGTTTTATTTAAAATATCATTAATGCATCCTAACAATCAATCAATCACTTGTTACTTTTTTTTTTTTCCCCTTTTCTTTTTTAGATTTATAATTAAATAACTTTTTTTTATAAGTTTTTTAATAAATGATCAAAATTTTTAAAAATTAATTAAAAGATCAGTTTTTCTAAAATGATTAATCAATTTTTGTTAAATGATTAATCAGCAATAGATAATTATTGATTGATTATTAATCAATCATTAATTTTCGTAGTCAATCATTATTTGACTAAACTGAAAAATGACAAACGATCATTTTCCTAAATAAAAAAAAATTGGACCATCTATTGATTAAATAATTAAAAAAAGCCACACAACCTTTTTTTTTTTTTAATAATTCAATCCCTTAATACTCTTTAAAAATAAAAAACGACTATTTCATTAACTTTATAAGCTTCAATAATTTATTAATTACTTTTTTATATTGGCACACTCTAAATTTATTATAGAGTTATAATTTATATCATGAATTTTTAATTTTAATAATTTATATCATGAACTTACAAATATGTACCAATTTGTACCCTATTGACAATAATATTAATCTTTAAAAGGATATTGATATGTAATTTGTGCATGAATTGTTAATTCTTGACATAAATAATCATTTTTAATCTTCTTAATTAACAATCTATATGCAAGTAAAATATCAATTTTTATTAAAAAAATCATCATTATTTATCAATAGAGTGTAAATTACTAAAATTAAAAATTTTTGATGTAAATTATAACTTTATTATAAGTTTAAGGTGTATCAATGTAAAAATAAATAAATAAATAAATAAAAGCCTTTATTAAAAATTTGTTAAAAGAAGATCATTTTCCCACGTATCCGAGGAGGAAAGCACAAAACGCAGAAGTTCCTTTCGAAGTAACTGTCGTTTTTGCTTAGGGGTTAGGGTTTCTCAGAAACTCCAATTTTTTTTGCCCAAACCAGTCTCTCCCACCTCACTCTGCGACGTCCATGGAGTCCAAGTACGGAGACGCCTCCGAAATTCGCCGCGAAATCGAAGCTCTGTAGGCGACGAGAAACGACATAGACACCAGAATTTGAGCTCTCGCGGCTCAGCTCCAAGAGATTAGCCTTCAGAACGGAAACGACGCTGTTTCGAATGGCTCTTCTTGTCCTCCAATTTCGGGTCTTGAGTCTGGTTTTGGGCACGATTTGACTCCCGAGATAATTTACCGATACAGTCGCCACCTCTTGCTTCCTTCTTTTGGTGTCCAAGGTTCTTGCTCTGTTCTTTCAATATATATATATATATATATATATATATATATAGTTTATGTTTTTGAATTGAATTTGGAATGAAGTTACGAGAAAATTTTTTTTAAGTGAAATTTTTGTGTATCTGAACTGGGTATTTTTGAATTTACATATATATGTGAGTGGTGCTCTATTGATTGAAGAAATGTACCTTTCTTTTAATGTCTTCTGTAACTTTGATGTTTTAGAAATTAACTGATTTTGTCACTATTTCTTTGATATTCCTTGAGACCTTAAGGAGAATGTTTGTAGTTCTGTGTTTGGGAGCTGAGAAAAAAAAAAAAAAAAGGAATTGGGTTTAATTGTTCGAGTGTTTTTGTTTCCCGACAGTTTTTTTACCTTGAAAATTTATAGGACGTATCTAAATCTAGAACACTTGACAATTGTGAAGTTAGATTTCGGTGTCCTGTTCAATTTCTTTTCTTGCCAGAAAAATGGATTTTGGATTGGTGAAATCGAAATACCTTTAGTGGTTTTCTGAACTAACCTTTTTGTTGTTGTTGTTTTTAATTGAAATATAGGGTCTTGAAAGCGCTTGAGAGAAACAAGTTAATCTGATCAAGTCGCTCGTATATGGCAATGGCTGCCTCTTCTTCTCTGTTTACATACTCATTCAAAGAGGGAATGTGCTCTCCAGAAACAAAGACATCCAACGAGAATCTCGTATGTAATTATGCAAGCCTTACGCGCAAACAATTGGGTTGTTCGGGAACAATGAATCTCAGACATCCAAGATTTTTTCATAGCGAGAACTCACCAAAAGTGGAACTTAGGGAAAGAGAGTCGAATAGGAATGGAGTTCTCTGCCTGGCATTGAAAACTAAAAATCCACCTTCTTTTACAGTGGGGAAGAAGTTTCAACTTGACGACGTAATTGAAGCTCAGCAGTTCGATAGAGACATTCTTAATGCGATTTTTGAAGTTGCGAGAGACATGGAGAAGATCGAAAAGAATTCATCAGGAAGCCAAATTCTCAAGGGTTATCTAATGGCTACTCTCTTTTATGAACCCTCTACTAGGACAAGGCTTTCCTTCGAGTCTGCCATGAAACGGCTAGGCGGGGAAGTTTTAACGACTGAAAATGCTAGAGAATTTTCCTCTGCAGCTAAAGGAGAAACACTTGAAGGTAATCATATTCATTTAATTTACCAGGTCCATAGTCGTGGTTTACCAATATTTGCATGTGACTTTGATATCTATTTGCAGATACTGTAAGAACTGTTGAGGGCTACTCGGACATAATTGTTATGCGGCATTTTGAGAGCGGTGCTGCTAAAAGAGCTGCAGCCACTGCTGGTATTCCTATCATCAATGCGGGAGATGGTCCTGGCCAACATCCAACTCAAGTATGGATAAACTTTTTCCCCGTTGCATTTTAGTTGCGAACTTGATACAACTAGAGAAGCCAGACAGGTCGTTTTTGCCAGCCCATTCCAGGCATCAGGTCAGGTCATTAATTAAGGATGGATCCGCTCATCCTTGCCGAACATGACCCTGTCTCTGCCGGCTTGTGATGCTGGTTATGGCGCATTCAGCCTAGGTTTGCAGGCTGCAGGGGCCTATTTCCAAAATTGAAAAATTGTAAGCTTAAACGTGCTACAGGACTACAACCTAGCCTAGCCCAGCCCAGCCTATAGTTTTAGTTCATGCTGAGTGGGCCTAAGCCGCTCATTGGATACCCATGGTTGCATCTCTAACAACAATTAGCACCTAGTATGTCATAAATATAACATTTCATATAGCCACAGAGCTACTTCTAGATGAAAGCTTTCTAATTTTCTCTATCTTTTGTCACTGATTCTGGGATTTTTGTCGATAGGCTCTTTTGGATGTTTATACCATCGAAAGAGAGATAGGAAAACTGGACGGCATCAAAGTAGGGCTTGTAGGAGATCTTGCTAATGGCAGGACAGTGCGCTCACTTGCTTACTTACTTGCCAAGTATAAAGACATGAAGATCTATTTTGTCTCTCCTGATGTAGTAAAAATGAAGGTAATGTTGGGAGTATAGACCATGTTTCATTCTGTTTTGAAAACTAAAATAAGCAAAGTCGGTGTATGAGCTTATATTTTTTATGTTTTCTTTTTCAGGATGACATAAAAGATTATTTGACATCCATGGGAGTTGAATGGGAAGAAAGTGCTGATTTAATGGATGTGGCTAATAAGTGTGATGTTGTCTACCAAACTCGCATCCAACGCGAGCGGTTTGGAGAAAGAACCGATCTTTACGAAGAAGCTCGAGGCAAGTACATTGTGGACGGTCACGTGTTGGAGGTGATGCCAAAGCATGCTGTGGTCATGCACCCTCTACCAAGGCTTGATGAAGTAAGAATGCCATGGTTTTGAGTGATATCAACTTGCTTGTTACAAAAACCTAACACCGCTTGAATACCGTTTTAAAACCAATGTTTTTCCGAAAGTATTTGGTGAGTTACTTTACGAGTAGTTGCCTGCCAACTTAAGCCAGTGTCCAATGATTTAACATGTTTCTACTGCAGATAACTGTGGACGTTGATGCTGATCCAAGAGCAGCCTATTTTAGACAAGCGAAGAACGGCCTCTATATCAGAATGGCTCTTTTGAAGCTCTTACTTCTTGGGTGGTGATGTCTCTACCTTGAAGATTTGATATTTAAGCAGGATTTCGGAGATCCGATTGTTTGAACTTGTTCTGATAGCATAAACCGCGAGAATTTGTGGTTTAGAAGGATGCTTAATTATCAATAAATTTGAGGGTTTTTTACCATTTTATAGTCTCACCATAAACCAGATGGAATATGATGACATGAAAATGTTAAAAGACTACTTTGGTTTGGTGTGAATCTGTTGGGAACCAGCAAATCTAGACATCTTATAGAATCCGAAAAGGAAAGATAATAATGGAAAATATAAAGATAACGGAGGAGTTTCGAGGACAAAATACACAACTCCACACGCTAACAAACCATTAACAATCCACCAACCACATACTTACTGTAGATGCTGGATATCTACTGTCAAATATTAACCGGAGTTAGTCAATATCGATAAATCAAAATATATTGGGCTCATGAAAATTGTAATGAAATTCATAAAAAACAACCCGACATGAAGATAATGAAATAAATGAAATCAGCATAGAATTAATGACACCACAATTTAGAGAGGTTCGCCCAATAAGTGCTACGTCCTCTGTGAATGATACTTCTCTGTATATGAATGCTTTTGAATACAAGAAGAACTGTAAATTTCGATGGGAGAAAAATATTGTTCTGGAAAAGGATGCCTTTTTATTCGAAAGAAAGAGAGATCCCCTGGTCAGGGGGGTCTTCCTCTATTTATAGAGGAAGATTGATGGGTCCGATCCCATAACTGATAGCAAACGGTTATTGCTTATTATTCATGAGACACGTGTCATGGTATGGACTTAGCAGTTACCCGTGTCATGGTATGGACTTAGCAGTTACCCGTATGAATCGCAGATAGTGGGCTTAGCAGTTACTTGTGCGAGTCACAGATAATCATATATTCGTCAGTACCCATACAGACATGACACATCGTTATCCATTGTAGATTCGATTGTAATAGGAGGTGCTCGTTATGATTTGTATTATAAACGGGCGACGAATGGTAAGCAGGAAATAAGGCTCTGTCCTCATAATCCATCGTTCGTGACATATTTGAGATTCTATCAACTGAGGATCATTTTTGATATGAACGTTCGATGTTCGATTATAAACGTTCGCAGATATCACAATGATTTAGAATCGTTGTATGGGTCTGGCCCATGTGTATGAACGATCGACGTTGGAGACCTGAACGGATCGACGAGTTGAAGCTGGCCCAACTATAATGATACCCGAAATGAAAACGGGAGTTTGACGTTCGTCAAGAAAACTGTTAAAGCTAACGTTTTAAAGGGAAGACGAAGTCTAACCCCAACACTTACCATATCTAATATCAACGGTTCCTAATAGAATCTCTCCCACCCACTCTACAAAAAGGAAACTTGTGTTTTTTTTTTTTTTCAATGTTTAGTAAGTGCCTGAGTAATCACATCTGCGCAAAAATGAGTAATAATTGTATACCAAAACCCACTTCTAATTCCATCTGTGCTTATACATGCAAATATGAAACTGTAAAAAAAAATAAAAAAAAAGGCGACAACCAATTGTACCCCCCAAGTGCAAAATATTGATTACTGTCATACCAAACACACCCTGCTAATACATAGGCAAGCTGGGGTCCACATCTCGAGCCCACCCCTCGAGCCCGCCAACGATATCCTTGGCCGAAGTGAAACCAATCTTGTGGAGAAACTGAACAGCCCTTTGAGAATCATTACCCCTTCTACATAACACGTATAATTGAGCACCTGAACCGGAATTTGTTTTTCCTTCCTTCTCTAAAGCTGAAGAGATTTCATGTACTCTAGCCTCTAAGCTTGGAAGTGGGATGTTCAAGGACCTTGAAAGAGAGACAATCCTGAAATGGTGTTCGGGGCGCACGTCGACCAATACATGTACTTCCCCATTAACGATTCTCTCCTTGTACTCCTTGCCACTTATTCTGGAATCTGCCTGGAGTAGGTTTAGTTTCAATGGTGACTGCAAAAGTTGATGACCGGCGTTATTATTATGGATTCATCAGATGCTTAAGTTATAGTGAAAATTTATGGTGAAAAGGGGCAGAAGTTTAGAAGCAGAATACCGGAGACAGAGGAGTCTGAGTGAATTTTTCATAATCAAATTCCTGAAACTGTTCCTTGGAGAACGGTGCATTTTCACCGCACGCTTCACATTGCGATGACCTCCCACGAATCTTGACCTGAGAAATTGGAGAAAAATGTCAGACATGAATGCAACAGATCCAATTTCTAAGTCTGTTGGTTTCTAAGTGTCTTACAATGAACCAAATTTAGCACGACACTTTGTTAAAATATTTATCACACCAATCTATGAAACTCGATATTTCCTCTTTTAACATCTCTATAAAGCATTCACCGTGACATTGTTCCATCGAAGAAACAAACAAATAAATAAAGAACATACAATTCTGATACGCGCCGACAACGCATCAAATAGAAGCATCCTTCCAGAGAGAGGTTCACCAACTGCACTTGCAATCTTAATAGCCTCTAGAGCTTGAAGACAGCCAATTACACCAGGAACTGAAATAAACCAAGAATGTGAAAATCCATTTAAGAGAGAGAGAGAGAGAGAGAGAGAGAGAGAGAGCATAAAAACCAATAACTTTACACACAAATTCACCAAAAAAAAAAAAGGTGGTGGCGTGCGAGAGTTGGATTCAAATAACAAATGCTTGATGTTCAAAATCCTAATATCAAACGTTTATTTTGTTGATTACTTGTGCACAAGCAATCAAGTATGGAATTATCTTGCTATCACTTTCCTACTGTTGATTAGAGGGATCACCTTATATGCCTACTTTAACTCTTTTCAAAACACTCGAGCAACATCCAAGATATGATTACACTTCATAGGAAAGATATCTATTGAATCTGCAAAATACTGTCAAGACTTCTCATAAACATACAAGTGACTCACCAACCCCGAGTACACCACTGTCAGAACATCTTTGGCATGCTGTTGAAGGTGGCGGAGTCGGAAATAAGCATCTGTAGCATGGACCACCATTGTAATTGTAAACTGTAAGCTGCAAAATATATACAAGAGTTAACATTTATAATTTTTGAATTAAAAAAAAAAGCTGTAATTCTAATTAAAGCACGGTCCTTGTTTAGTTGAAAACATTAACAGAATATGAGGTTTTGTGCGATCTATACCTGACCTTCCAATCCCACAGCGGCACCAGACACAAGAGGCTGCAGGCACATAAATTTTACCAATTAATATTCAAAGAAAAATAATTTGGAATAGCATATACTATAATTTAGTTACTAGAGCAACTACAATTAATTGATCTTCACAAATTTTACAAACTTAGATCGAGCTTCTGCATATTTGACTCTTGATTTCTTTTTCTATTGGGGTGGGGGCAAGGTGATTCCACAGTACAACACAAAAAGAGTACATCAACTAAGGGTTTAGAAGATCACCAAAAAAGGAGGGAAATTTACCTTCCCCAATACTACACAGCAATCACTAATCATGTATCGACTAGGAGCATTATCAGTTGCATCAACTACTATATCATATCTGGTAAACGTCATCAGTCATGGAAATCACGACTTTCAATTGTTTCAATCCCGCCAAAAATTAACAATAATGAGAGTAGTAGCAATCCAAATCTACAATATAAAAGGGATACTGGCTCATAATTTCCAAAGCATTTGATGCGCGTAAAGCTTCTTTGTGTTCGACAATTTTAATAGTGGAGTTGATCCTGGATAGAACAACTTGTTAGAAGCACTAAAACCAACGCATCAAAGAAACTCTAGGAAAGAAAATTTTTAGAAAACATCAAGGTGTTTACTCAAACGTGTCATAAACAAATATTGAACATAGAAAGACATACGAGCGACAAGCAGCAGCAGCTGATTTTACTTTTGGCCGACCAATATATTCTTCGGTGTGAATAATCTAGACATAAAACACAAAGTACAAGTTAGGTTTTCTGCATTGAGTAACTTAAGTGGGAAAAGGTAAATTATGATAAATCATGTCAAAAGCTAAAATGCAAGCTCCAGCACCAATGGTTTAGTGGCAGAAAGAAGTTAAAATAATTCTAAATTCTTCACTTATAAACTCTAAGGAAAAGTGAAGATGTCTCTATCTAGATGACCAACAAAACATTGCTAACTTGTACCTGCCTGTGCATATTATTAAGCTCAACCACGTCATTATCCACGATTCCCAAGCGTCCTGCAAACAAAATCCCAGAAAGAAATCACCACCATATAATCCAAAAAGGTTCACTTTTTTTTTTTTTTTTTTTGATAAACTATCCAAAAAGGTTCACTTGAAACAATACAGAAGATGCATAAAGTCAGTGCTGCTAAATCTCCATAGAGAGAAATCTTACCAACACCGCAAGCCGCAAGATACAGCAATGCAGGGGAGCCCAACCCCCCGGCTCCAACCACTAAAACTGACGACTTTAAGAGATTTGACTGCCCTACAACAAAATTAAAAAAATCCCTATATAAGTTTCTTGAGCTTAATTGGTGAACTGCAACAAAGTCAAGTGGACAAGAAAAACTAAAAATTACCCAACAAAATTAAAGATTACGCATTTCAAAACTAACCAAAAGAAAAACTTGTTCTTACAGTTTTCATGAGCAGAATTAATGAAATAAAGCAGCTTGAGAATTACCCAAAAAAAAAACTCATAGAATAGCCAAGGTTTGAAATTTAATGCGTTATGTTTAATTCAATTCAAAATAAAAGAACCACCCCTTTTAGAAACTACAGTTTATGCATATATATATATAGGTGTGTGTGTGTGTGTACACACACACACACACACAACACTAAAAGTACATACTTGAGAACTTATAAAAGAAGATATCTTTTCTAGAGTTTTCATAGGCTGAATTGGTGAACTATGACAAATTCAAAAATACCCAGTTCAGAAACACAAAAATTTCACTTTTTTTAAAAAAATTCTCGTAACTTCATTCCAAATTCAATTAAAAACAGAAGCTTTATATATATATATATATATATATATATATATATATTGAAAGACGATGAACAGAGCAAGAACCTTGGACACCAAAAGAAGGAAGCAAGAGGTGGCGACTGTATCGGTAAATCATCTCGGGAGTCAAATCGTGCCCAAAACCAGACTCAAGACCCGAGATTGGAGGACAAGAAGAGCCATTCGAAACAGCGTCGTTTCCGTTCTGAAGGCTAATCTCTTGGAGCTGAGCCTCGAGAGCTGAAATTCTGGTGTCTATGTCGTTTCTCGTCGCCTTCAGAGCTTCGATTTCGCGGCGAATTTCAGAGGCGTCTCCGTATTTGGACTCCATGGACGTTGCAGAGTGAGGTGCGAGAGACTGGTTCGTGCGAAACAATTGGAGTTTCAGGGAAACAATAACCCCTAAGCAAAAACGACAGTGACTTGGAAAGGAACTTCTGCGTTTTGTGTCTTCCTCCTCGGATACGTGGGTAAATGATCTTTTTTCAACAAATTTTTAATAAAGGCTTTTTTTTTTTTTTTTTTTTTTCCCCTCATTGATACACTTTAAAATATTTATGATGCATTTGATGAAATTGTTTGAATGGATTAATTTTTTAAAAATTATTTATAATTTTTATTAATTTTTTTTTAAAAAAAATAAAAATTAAGATAAAAAAAATTTTAATTTAAACAAGAACCAATTACATATCAATAATAAAAAAAATGATTAGCTTGTGGTAGTGTGCACTTTTGGATTCAATCGGACAATCCTAAAAACACTAATTACGGAGAGTGTTGCTAAAAGGAGTTTTATCACAGTCTTATTGAAAAATCTATCTATTTATTTATTTTTCTTCTTTTTTCTTGGGAAAAGGCCTTTTGTGCCACGTCACAGTGATGTAGATTATGGACTATGGATTATGGATCTCTACATCACTGACGTGGATTATGGATTTCTTTTTTTATTCAGAATTTTAAATTAAAATTTCCAAAATAAAGTAATCAACTCTAAATAATTTTTTAATTATTTTATCTGATGATTCAAATGATTTTATATGATTGACTGACTGAGATTGGGTATGAATTTGTCGTTTTAATGAGTAGACAATACTTTAAAAATATGATGTAAGAAATAATAATGCAAATAGAAAATGTCAATTTTCAGCCTTGCATTTTGTTACTACTTTCGTTTTCGATCTACTAAATTGATCTAAATTATTATTTTTAATTTAATAGTTAAAATCTCAATGAAAATTATAATTAAAAAAAAAAAAGAGAGAAAATAACCCTTTTGTTTTGAACAATATCTGTTTTATGCCCTTTTTCTAATCTAAGAATTATGCCATATGAATCCAAAATATAGACTTTTAAGTTTGGTGTGCTTCGATCATAAGGTGCATTTTAATATTTTTAGAATAATTTTTGTCAAATTGAATGTATCTAATCTAAATTTAGAATTTGAATTATGTATTCAAATTAAATTAAATGTGTGTAATTTGATAATTTTGTGAAAGATAATATCTAAATAAAATAAAGGTATAAAAATAAATGTGTGATGATTTTTAAGTGAAAATTCAAATTTAACTATGAATTGAATTGTTGTGAATAGTGATATCTTTCACTATCAATTAAATAGACATTATAATTTGTGTATAAAAAATTTGAATGAAGATGATGATTCAAACAATAACTTTATTATTTAAAGCTTTCAGCGGTTCGAATGATTTGCAATATTAGATCCGATCAAAACTACAAAAACAAAACCAAATAAAGTATTTTTATATTGTAAAGTACATTTATAACCATACAAAACAAAACCCAAAACAAGGTATTTTTCTTCAACTCGACCTATAAAATTCTGCTAATTATTAATATCTCAATACTTATGCAGTGCATGCATGGCGTCATTGAAATGGCAAATCTACAAAGCACCACGTAGGTCTCCTACTAAAGCCCTCCTCAAGCCGACACGTGTACTGCACCTCCCTTTCCTTTGCCAATGCAATTCTATCATCTTCATTTGTCCCCTACTTCTTCACCTACATAAATACTACTCTAATTCTTCTGGGAAAGGAAAAAAAAAAAAAAAAAAAAAAAAAGAAGAAGAAGAAGAAGAAAGAAAACCACTAATTAAAACCAAATACTTGGTTTTTGTTCACTAAAATGGGTGGCTATATCTTCCTTCTCAAATCTAGAACCTTCTCAAGGATGTCCTTGTTGATCAAGTCCTTAACCCCATGTCTTCACAATCATATCAAGGTAATATTCACTTAATTTCACTTCTCGTTTATTCATTAAATTTGACAAGATATATGTCAAATTCGATCTGAGATTATATTACAAGATAGTTAATGTAATATAAGTGGAAGATTTTTTTTTAGTGACAAGAATTTTTTTTTTTTTTTTTTTCAATTTTTCATGAGATGCGAAGTAATATAAATGGTTACAATATGACAGTAAAGATAAATTGTTGCTATGCAGTCCTTTTTTTTTAGTGCCAACATTATTTTTCACTTTTTATGAAACGATTATATACATACATACATACATATATATATATATATATATATATATATATATTACAAGACTAGAAGCAATCTTGCCCTTGAAAATTTGGACGCATATATAAATACTAATTTCCTCACAATAGAATAGTCTCATGAGCCAAGATAGGAATTGTGTAATACACCCACAGAGGTGAATGAGTTGACAACGGTGGGTGATTTTGCTAGTTTCTTCCTCTCGTTCACTCTCGTTATCTCTCCTTAAGTCTCGCTTTAGTTTCGATTGTTGAAGTATTGGTTTGATGATGAAAGGGTAGACCCCAGATAACCGACGGAGAGAAATTAATATAAAGAACTCGTCTCCCTACCATATTCAGGGAAATTGGTTCTTGTTTATGGGGTGAAAACCTGAAAATGATGGGGTCAATCCCAAATCCTTTTTATACAACCAAAAAAAAAAGGAATTCTGAATGGAATTCTGAAAAATTGTACTACATAACGTTTGATAATTTTTAATCCTATTTTTGTTGACATTTAATATCATAATTAATTAAAAACTGATTTTTATGAATTTACATCTCATTATCTAGAGTTTGAATTCGAGTTTATGAAGTGAATTTTTTAATTTATTAACGATGGATAAACGCATTTATCTTGGGCCTGTAGATTCTAAAATATATGAAGGCACTATTTGAGTTTATATTCTTGCATACATAGAAAGAAAGGAACGTATTAATATTTTATGGTGTATGTATACTTATGTGTATGTATATATATGTGTATATACCTATACATATATAGAAATACAGCCAAGGAAGCAAGGTGCATCTGCATGAAATGGAAGAGAGAGCACCATCCACGGCCGAGGAGTTCAAGAGGGTGGCAGAGCAGAAGCTGAAAGAGGCGGAGCAAGGAGTGGCCAGTCAGGTCTCCGACAAGGCATTTGACGGCGCTGATGAGGCAGCTCTAGGAAAATCTGACCTTGATAAGGTCAAGAAAAGATTAATTGAACATGAGCCCGGTGCTAATCATTGCCAGAGAGGGGACCGGGACCGGGACCAGGACCAGGACCACGACCACGACCACGATCTGTGAAGATTTTTTTTCTTTTTTTTTTTTTCAGTAGGATAAAAAAAATATTATGTTGCTTACCTTTTTTTTTTTTTTTTTTTTTTTTTTTTTTTTTTTTTTTTTTTTTTTTGTCCGCTTTGGTGTAATTATAATCCATAAGATAATGGACGTGTGATGTGAATGGTTACTCTTAGAAGCAAAAGAAACTCGAGTCAGATTCAAGTCATATGTCGTAATAATATAAAAATAAAAACAGATGTATAATAAGAATGCTATTTATCACCACGAAATAAAGAATAAAGTAACATTCGTGAAAAATAACCACAAAAATACATGCATTTCAAGCAATCCGAAACTAGCTGTGGTATAAGAATCCGTCAATCACTAGACGCATTACGTAAAATATTACCTATGGATGTAACAAGTACATAATCACTTTTTTTTTTTTTTTTTTGTTGGAACAATAACCAATTGGCTATCTCAAAAAAATATATATATATATATATATGTGTACCTATATATGTATATATATATATGATAACAATTGGCTGTTATAGCTCTAATATTAGACATAGGAAGGATGACATATATATGTTTAATGAGCTTCTCTTTGTTTTTTTTGTTTTTTTTTTTTTTCAAATAGTTATGAGCTCTTGGTGAGAACAAAAAGATGGAGAAATTAAAGAGAGAGATACAAATGGTCGTCAGATAGTATGTATATTTCACGATTAAATTATTTTGATCTTCTTTTGGTTTTTTTTTTTTTTTTCTTAAAATATTTTTTACCTTTATTTTTGTTACTTTCTTTTGGTATAAGAAATTACAAGTGTATTTGTGTTTTTTGCTGAATAAACGTTTTTGTGTTAAAATTTTTTCAGGTTTAAATTCCCATTTCTTAAAGTTCAAAGTTCGAGGTTCACATTGACCCACCAATAATTTTAAGGTGCACCACCAAAAAAAAAAGTTATGATTATTAATGTACCTTTTACTACCATCTAATTAACTGGTTCTTAAACTTAAATATATATACTCCCAATTCTTCACCAAATATTAAATATGCAAGTCAATTCTTCGACGAATTCCAATCTAGATATGACTAAAAATTCATCAAAAACGATAAGATTAATCTGTCTATTACTAATCTCCTTATTCATAAATATATCATCATCATATATAAAAGAGTGAACGGATTGAGAAACAGTGCATTTATTATTATTCTTGGGTTGTCACATGACAGTTCAGTCATTACCATATCGTGACTCAGATGCCATCACATGGATTTTTGAAACCACACAAAAGAGCAATGCTTTCATCCTTGCTTCTAGACTACCGCATGGCAGTCCAATCATCACTACATGGTGACCTAGTCATCACCACGGGGATTTTTTTTTTTTTTTTTTTTGGTGTTTTGATTTGTTTGTCACTTTATCTCTACATGTGTTCTTCAACTAGTAGCATTTAATGACATTGAACAGGACGAATGCACTACGAGTAGTGCTTGCTCTTGAGTTATCATCTGATAGTCTAGTCATTGTCATATGACGATCTAGTTATTACTATGTTGTGATCTAATCACTTATTGTTATGTGACGGTTCAGTCATTTTCATATAGATTTCTTTTTTTTTTATTATTTTATTTTTAGTTTGTTGTACTTGTCTATTCTACACTCGTCAACTAGTATTAATAAGGATTCGATAATTCACTTATATTAAAACATAATAAAAACCTATTGAATAATATTTAATATACTATAAATGCATACTGCAGGCCAATTATATCGAAAAGGCAAACAAAAATAATAACACGGTAATTAGATTTTGAGGGTAAATACTTCTCACACTTAATAAATGAGTATTAATTGGACGTTTCAGAACCAATAAGAGCAAAATCAATTGGAATATTGAATATAGTATTATACAAAACTTCAATTTCTTAAATCATCAAAAAAAAAAAAAAAAGTAAGATATTAATATATATACATATCCATTGCAATATAATCTATGTCTACATATATATATATATGAGAGAGAGGTAATATGTTGCAAATCCTTTCGAGTTCGTCTATGCGAAAGTTAGAAAGAGAAAGAAGGAATTAAGACTAATAAAAAATTGAGCTTTTATCTTTAAAGATCAACCTATTAAGTAGAATGACTCAATATCCTTATAAGTTTGTTATTGTTGTTATATGTTTTCGACGTGGGATTTGGGTTTCTTTTTATCCTTAACACACCCCCGCAAGCCGATGCTCTTTAGAGTCACCAATCTTGTATTAGATAGATCGAACCACTGGTTTGAGATTGTTAGGCTCTGATATCATGTGAAAAATAAACAATAAATAAAGTGTGTTTTGATAACAATTCGGTCCACTTTGGGAATCATCCAACTAACTCGATTATATAACATTAGAAATCCTGATGTCATATTTAGGCTAAAAGCATATAAAATATAGAAGAAGAAGACAAATGATTAATGTGGTTTCATTCACGGACTAGGAATAAAGAGAAGATTCACTAGTGATGAGCACTATAAATAGACTCTCATAAAAATACAAGTTTACAAGTACAAAAATGAGTAAGCTACCCAAATATGTCAAATCTTCTATAACTAAGAAATTTCCTATTTCCTTATTTGTAAATTAACACAAATAAAATTAAATTTCCTATATTACAATCATTCAATCTAAAAATTAGAAACAATCATGAAGAATAATTTTAATCAATATTTGACGATCATATCAAATATCAACACTCCTCCTCAAGTTGGCGCATACCAACTAGCCTTAAATACTTTAAGATCAATTTTGGAATTCTCACATGCCAGACTCAAGTTCACATGAGTTTCACAATAGATTGATTTCAAGAAGTTTCACATACCAGGCTCAAATTTGTATGAGTTTCACAGCACAGGCTTCAACTTCATATGCTTCACATGCAAGGCTCAAATCCACATGAGCTTTACAGCAAAGGCTTCAATTTGATTCAATCAGATCAAGGAAAAGGTATCAAGAAGGATTCAATGGATCAAAAAAGGATCTTTTTTTTTTTCAAAATCATTTTTTTTTTGCTTTTTAACTCTCCTTTTTTTTTTTTTTTCTCTCTCTCTCTTTTTCATGTTTGTAGAGCAAAAAACAAAACAAATACTATGAACATTTTTTTCACTCGTTTTTTTCTTAATTTTTTTCAATATATATATATATATATATATATTCTCTATTTTTGGTTTTTTTTTTTTTTTTACACGTTCATGATAGCACACACACATGTGTACTAAGATACATAGTACCTATTTAGAGGACTCCAAGATTGCCATTCGTTTCAGATAACGACGACATCAATAGTGGTTAGCAATGAATTTGACGATGATTTAAAGATTTGACTCGATCTGCGATCTTTAGTAATGGATATGATAATGGCCCCTCCTACACGGTGGGTATGGATTCACAAGAGTGTTCAAAGGCTTCGGTTACGTTGGAGGAGATTATGTTTGGGTTTGGTGGTTTAGGAATTACGTGAAGGAAAAAAAAAAAAAAAAAAAAGGTGGGAAGGGAAGTGTTTTAGATATTGAAGTTTATGATCTCAGGTTCTGATACCATCTTGAAAATGAGTAAAAATGAGTGAAAATGAGTAAAAAGTTTAAACGTTGGGTGAAAATGAGTAAAACGTTTAACTACGTATGCTTCTTAAATTTTATAATATCCTTTTCAGCTTCTTCTGCAAACACTCAGGTAACTTTTTGTCGGAAAATTTTTATTTTTATTTTTAAGCTTGTAATAATAAATGCTTGAAAATCTAATTACTTGTTTGTTCTTGTTAGATTACTAGTTGGAGATATATATATATATATATATATATATATATATGAATATTACATTCGGGGATCTTTTACGAGATTATCTCCTTAATTCAAAGTTTGATAGTGTATTTAATATAGATAAGTACTGATATTCTTGATATTCATATCATTTATTTTGTTTCCTCAACTAGTACAATAATAGATAATTTATATGCAGTGCATTCTCTTTTTTTATATATTTTTATTATTTATTTAGTTCTTAAATTTGTTTTTTTTTTAATTTTTATTTATTTTTTTTTATGATTTGTTTTTAATGTAAATGATATAGAATCCCCAGCCCACTATTGGGGAACTAGATTTTGCGAGGGAAAAGGAACAGAGGTTAAGTTACAGGAAAAATCATGTAATAATTAATAATTCTACGTGTGAGTTGAGATGCAAAAGAGAATATGGGAAAGATCTTGTCATCACTGCAAATTGTGTATATGAGAAGGGACTGAGGACTTTTTGTTTGTGCTGTGTAATTATATGATTGCCAACACTATATTTACAATTGATGTTCATTGGCATAAATGTACTATTTTTTTTTTCTTTTATTTTTTTCAAAAGAAACGGAGGAAAATGCCATCAAGAAAATTCTAAGACATTGCAATTAGATTGATATCGTCATTGACTGCAAATTTGTTTCATATCGATTACTAAGTTATTGAGCTGCTATAGTGTTTATATGTGGATTAGGCTCTTTCTTCTCTTGAGGACAATGTCATTAAGAAAATTCTAAGACGTCACAATTAGATTGATACCATTGTTGATTGTGAATTTGTTTCATATCGATCACTAAATTATTGAGTTGTTATAGTGTTTATATATAGATTAGGCTTCTTCTTCTCTTGAGCTAACTTTTGATGATATTTTCTACCTAAGCCCATTTAATATGGCTCGAAAATAATTAATGTGAAACGAATTGGTTTATTTAAACGTTGTCTTTTTTCGTTCATGTCAAGTATAGTATATGGATTGATAATGTACTTTGAAATTATAAATTATCTTGTATAATTTTTTTTTAAGGGGAGTATAATATCATGATATATATAACACTAAAATATATACTTGGGTATAATTTACTTAGACACATTAAATGTGCGTTGGACTAAGGCTCAAAACCACAACAAACTCAAAATAAAAATAAAAAATAAACGACAACAAACATAATAAACCATATGACAAAATAAAGCTATAAAACGACACTTAAGCACAAAGAGAAATGGGCCACAAAGAGAGTAGTCTTGTTGCTTCTCCTACATCAACTTACGTGTTGTGTGTTTACATTTTTTTTTTTTTTTCTGAGTATGGAGATTTGAAAATTTTAGTCATTCTTAGCTAAATAATAAGTCATCTGCATGATTTAGCTCTACACGTAGTAAATTGATATTAGTTTCAAGTAATTTTATCAATTTTTATAAATCAGATTAATTGGAGTTTTTCTTCTACCATTATGTTTTATTATTGGATTTGAGTTTCCGACGTCTCTATTAATCATGTCATATTCCTATTAAAGTCTGATTAATTATATCGTGTCAAATTTATAACTATTGATGGAAAAGGAAATTATGTTCGAGATTTTATCCATTATTGAATATAACGGAGAAGGAGGTTTTTTTTTTTTTTTTTTTTTTTTTATGGCTAAAGAACGGTGAAGGAGCTTGAGAGTGGAGTTAATTGAGACTTTGTGCCAAGACGTGCACTTGAGGACAAGAAGAGAATATTACACCCTAAAAGGAAATTTGCAATCCTCGTATAAATGGATCTTGTTTTGTTTCGCTCGAAATTTTATACAATCTTTTTAAAAGAAAAAAAAAAAAAACAGTAGATGTCTTTAAGATTTTATAGAACATTCCATTTGATCCAGCCTTGAAAAAGGACGGAAGACCGAACTCAACTTAAAAGGACTTAAAAGGTCATTGAAGAGACATAATTACAGCTTCCACAAAGGATATAAATGATAAATAAAAGAGTCTTGATGATCATTTTTTAATCACTTTATCATCATCATCAACAGTAACATCCAGGCAACTTAAAGTAAATATTAAACATTAGTTTAGAAGGTTCTAACATGTTCTAAAACGGTATTGCACTCTAAAATATTTTGGAAAGTTTGTAGTCAAATACTTTCTAGAAACTCTGAAATCCATGGATCTTTCTAGAAACTTTCGTATTATCCTAGAACTCTCTATACTAAACTTAAGATTGTATGGGAAGGTTTTGAAAGATTCTAGAAAGTAGTGACCCTTCCAACAAAATTTCAAGTGCATTTGTACTCAAAAAGTGTTGGGGACATTTTTTCCATTAATTAACAGTTGTTAGCCATCGGACCATAATTTGAGTAGATTTTCAGATTTAAATTCCTTATTATCTATCAAAGTTTCAAAGTTTAGGGTTCAAATTGGTATATAATAAGGTGCGCTATTTTCGTCATGGTTATTTGCTTTTATGCTTTAGGGAAACACCAATTAATTACAAGGCTCTTGAAAGAAAAATATTTTAGCTCAAGTATAAAAAAATGAAAATATTTGAGTCCCAAAAATTATCAACCAGAGGTACTTCCAAATCATTGGATACTAAACATACGTTGGATTACAGGTTCAAATTTAAGTTTTTCATCTTAATTATTTTTGTCTTTTTTTGAAAAGTCAACAAATGTTATAACTAATTTTTGAAAAGTTAATCAACTTTAACCTAAAAATTTTACCTTAGATCCGTGTTTCAAACGACCTCTAAATATTCCATAATTTGTCTGATAATAGGACAAGACTCAATTTGATACTATAATAATACAATTTGCCTCTATAACTCTACTGGATACTGGAAAGGCAAATATAGAGTCACAAGAAGTTAACTCTAACTAGACCACTTCAATATAAAATGTTCGTTTGAATATATAATAATTTATTTGTTTTCAAAATGTGTGAAAATAATATTTTCTTAGTTTTGTGCTGTAATTTTGTTTCTAATATTATTGTTACTTTTCGTCATTATTGTTAAGTTTAAAAACTGAAAAGGCAAATATAGAGTCACAAGTAATTAGCTCTAACTAGACCATCTCGAATATTATATGTTCATCTGAATATACAAACTATATTTTGTTTTCAAAAAGTAAAATAACATATTTTACTTTGTTCTTCAATATGTAATTTTATTTGTAATGTTATTTTATTTTTTGTCATTATTATTAAGTTGAAAACTTGTAAAAATGAACTTTTAGTTTTTAAGTTAAACAATTCTAAAACAAAAACTTATCTAAAAATTGAATGATAGAAATTAATAACGGTTTGACATTAGGTTGATATTTCATCTGATATTTCTAAGATGGTAGTTTAATATCTCAAAAGGCTCAAATTTAATATTTACTAGACTATGGATATGCAATATTTTGTTCATGAGTTAATTACTTTGATACGTCTCCTTGAAAGTAAAACTTCTTTTTTTGCTTTTCTTTTTTGTCTTTTACCTTTTTCTAGGTATGTAATTGTGCTGCAATAATAAATAATTAAATAAATAAATAAATAACATTCCATGGAGCTGAGTTTACTTTTATTAAGAACTTCTATAACAGACACAAAATCAACAATTTCATTAACTCGACAAAAGAAGCTGAGTTTACTTTTATAAAAAAAAAAGAAAAAAAAATTGAAATTATTTGATTGGAATGAACCAACTAAATACATGTTAAATTTAAATTTCTATTAGCTAAACGTTAAAGTTCGAGATTCAAATAGGTACACCAAAAAATAGAGAAAAAAAAAAACTTCTCTTTTTTGTTATAATAATTAATGCTCTTAATTTAACTCAAATATGTACTCCCAATATTTCCAAATGCCAAATACTAAGTATTGATATTTACTATAAAAATTCAAGTGCATTTGTACTCAAAAGTTTTGGGGAATTTTTATCCCTTAATTAAGGGTTGTTAGCCATCGGACCATAACTTCAATAAATTTTCAAATTTAAATTCCCTATTTATCAAAGTTTCAAAGTTCAGGGTTCAATTAATATACCCCAATAAATTTAAGGTGCACCTTTTTCGTTATGATTATATGCTTTTATGCTTTAGGGAAACCACCAATTAATTACAAGGTTCTTGAAAGAAATTTTTTTTAAAACTTAAGTATAAAAAAATTGCACGTGAATATATATATATATATATATATATTTTTTTTTTTTTTAAGTCCCAAAAATTATCAACCAGAGGTACTCCCAAATCCTTGGATACTGAATATCCCATAAATTGTCTTATCACTGAACAAGACTCAATTGAAAACTAAAAATACAATTTGCCTCTATAGCTCTACTAGAAATTGGAAAGGCAAATATAGAGTCATAAATGATTAGCTCTTATTAAACCCTCTCAAATATTGTGTATATATACATATATATATATATATATATATATTCGTTTGAATGTATATTCTATATTGGTTATCAAAAGGTGTGAAAATAATTTTATCTTATTTTGTGCTACAATATTTAATTTTATTCGTAATGTTATTTTTATTTTGTCATCATTTTAAAGTTCTAAAATTTATAAAAATAAACTTTTTTATGTGTAAAATAATTTAAAAATAAAAAAGTGCCTAAAAACTGAATGTAATAATTACTAACGGGTTGATTTGTAGGTTGATATTCCATCTAATATTTTTTTATTTTTGAAGATGAAAGTTCAATTCTTACTAGTTTATACGTGTCGCAAATTTTTGTTCAGTCAATAATTGTTTAGAAGTTACAACTTAGCGATGTCATTTATAGGTCCATTTAGATTCATTTTCCTAAAAGTCTTGTGATCGATCTGCGTCATGTAATAATGTGAGTATTCTTATTTGTGTGAATATCCAAAAATAATAATCATTATGACGAGTACCACATCGACGAAGAGTGAAGATTTTTAGTAACTTATAAATATCCCAAGTTCTACTGTAATTAACAATTGTCTGAAACTTATAATTTACTAGGATCCATATATAAGTTCACTAAGATTTCTCCTGAAAGTCCTTATGATCGATCTGTCTAGTAAAATTATGTGTGTGCTCTTCCTTATATGAATACATAAAAAAATATTAATTTCTGAATCAAAGTCCAAAGCAGAGGTTTTTTAAAACAAATGGAAAACATTTTGCCACTAATTGTATAGAAGAAGTTGACTCTAAGTTACAAGAATGAATTTCTGATGGAACAACCAAATAGACGGTTCCATTTTCATGGATTTCATAGACACTACCAATACTAACACTGACTCTCAAGACTTCTTCTTCCACTTTCGAGATTGAAATGAAGTACATAGACAAAATGACATGAAGATATAAAAGCAGGACCAAAACAATATGACACGAAAATATAGAAGAAGCAGGATAAGAGTTCAACAAACAAATTCAGCGCATTGAACCAGTCACTGATCGCTCGTTGGTGGTGCAGGCGGGCGGGGAGGCATTGGCGGCATTGGGGGCATTGGTGGTTTTGGTGGAAATGGCGGCTTTGGCGGCATTGGGGGCATTGGTGGTTTTGGTGGAAATGGCGGCATTGGGGGGGGCATTGGTGGCTTTGGTGGAAATGGTGGCATTGGGGGCATTGGTGGTTTTGGTGGAAATGGCGGCATTGGTGGCATTGGTGGTTTTGGTGGAAATGGCGGCATTGGTGGTTTTGGTGGAAATGGCGGCATTGGAGGCTTTGGTGGAAGAGGCGGTTTTGGAGGGAAAGGCGGGTGAGGCGGAAATGGAGGGAAAGGCGGCCGAGGAGGAAATGGAGGGAAAGGTGGCCGAGGTGGAAATGGCGGGAATGGCCATGGAGGCACAGGTTGAGCATAGCCACACATGCCAAAGTAGCAAGGAATCCCAATGGGGCAAATGTTTCCACATTTGCCACAATTTAGAGGACTAATATTGGTATTAGAACAAAATCCGCGGCAACATTGCCACAAAAAGGGACATATAACCCCGCACATACCGCAGTTGTTGACGTCCGTCGTGACATCAACGCAAACATTTTTGCAGCACCTCTTCGTCGGAGGCCATTCTCCGGGTTGCTTACATATCCATTGGCGTTTCCAACACCCAGGGTCTCGAGGTTTGAACGTTTTCTTTAGCCACGGCGACGAGGTTGAGTTGTCATCAGTGCCGTTTGCTCTTAACCCGAAAGGCGATTTCAAACCCCCTTCTCCAATCCCAAACAAAATCAGAAGTTGAACTATGAATAAGATTGTACTAGTTTGTGCATTGGCAAACATTGTTTTGTAATTCACAAGTAGAGTCAAATGTCCTTGATATAGACAATTATATAAAGGTGAAAGAGGAGGTTTTTTTTTTTTTTTTTTTTTTTTCTTGTTTTCTTTTTGTGGGTAGTTTAAAGAGGATTTAATGAAGTTCATGCTTTCCTTACAAGGGTGAGTAATGGAGGACTCGTTTTGGGGATGTTAGAAATGGTGTTTTAGTAGCTTCAAAATTACAAAAATTATTAAAAGTGTGTTTGATGGCGTGATCAAATTAGAATAGGCTTATTTTTGATGTTCCAAGATGGAAATGCCTTTTCCTAGGCTTCATATGTTAAACCTGAAGTTCATCATCCAATCCTACTTGGCCGGTGGTGACTAAACTTTTTGCCTAATTTTGGTCCAAAAAGGGGGGGAAGAGGAAACATTCACCATGAACAAATTTCGAGTCTCAAATAAAGTAAAGAGTTTTTTGTTTGAATGCCTTGTGAACTTTTCACGTTCGGCAAATCAACTCCTGAATTAAATTTCTTTACAATTGACCTCTCAACTCAAAATCAATTGCATTTAACGTCAAACTAGAATGGGGTTAAATTTCTAATGGCTTGCTTGTATGTGACTCACAAGTGATTTTTGATTGAGGGCAATGCAGGTCATTTTTGCTCGAATTGGACCCCAGATAAACAAAACTCCTTCCTTCCTATAATGGATAACCGACCTTGTAAGTTAGGCTTAGGGAGTTTGGTTCTTCTGGTTCCAATTCAAGAAAAAAAAAATCAAAAAATAAAACATAAAAACCTAGGCCACCCTTAATAGATCACAAGAGAGTCACTCAATAACAGAAAAATAATTAATCTCATTTTTTCATTGGGTTTAAAATGCAATGGATTTTGAACTTCGAGGGTCAATTGGCAAAATTTTAATTTAGGGTTGATTTGTCAAACACGAGAAATCCAGGGGGCAACCATGCAAATATATATTTATATATATATCCTGCATGGTGCTGAAAGCTTACAAGCATAGAAATATGTTATTATAAATCCTAATCTTCTACTTGTGGAAAGGAAATCATATAATCCAAAAACTTGTTCATCATCGGATGCCGCCAATTCATCAGATTTTGATATTACCAACCGATTTACGTAAATATACAGACTCAAAAAAAAAAAATGTATCGAGTAAAATACATACTTCGACTTTCTTGTGTCACAACCGTGTCTCGTAAACACAGAAGTAACATACGCACTTTTTTTGAAAAGATTTTGAGTTCGAAATCAGTTCGGTTAGGCTTAGGTATGGATGTCACCAAAAAGAATAGAGAACAAGAGAACCAAAGCTAGAGAAGACAGAAACTCCCAAGTGCTTGTTGTAGACCCACAAATTCAGTGATTTGGAAACGGCACAGAGAAAAACATGAAAAATAACTTGGCTTATGTTAAACAAGTGTCGTTCCTAGAAATTCATGACCTCAAATTCCAGAACTTGATAACTAACCTTCAATTAATAAACTACATAATCCAAAGAAAAAACTTGTCTTCCAAATAAACCATCCATGTTGCATATATTTTCAGCTACATATACATACATACATACATATATTCATATATATTTCTTAGATCTAACATGCATGCATGCATATTGCCCCTAAAGGTCTGAATAAGCATGGTTGCAGGTATAACCTAGTGATAATTCTAGACTGGACTCTACCATGAGGTGTCTGATTCCAATCACCCTACACCCAAGTTCCCCCCAAAAAAAAAAGGCACAATAAACCAAACTACAACTCAAGAAGCTTAAGATTCTCAGCAAACGTTACGCTGAAATCTGTTAAACAAGTGTTTTACCAAGAAATGCATGAATTCAAACTTTGGAGCCTGATTTATAACCTTCAAGTAATAAACTAGAACGAGTAATGAATGTAGACCAAACAAAAAATCTAGTCTTCGAAATAAACCGTTCAGGTACATCAAAGCAAGAGGTGCTTCATTGCACTCTACAGGTTTTTATTTCAAAGCATGGGTATCTCATAAACCAAACTAACAAAATTCTATAAGCTTGAGATTTTTTACTGATATCACTTTTGAGGCTTCTCAGCGGTTCCTTGCTCCGAAGTTCCCATCCCGTAACGCTGCCTAAACTTGGCAATCCTGCCAATGCTCTGAGCCATTTGGCGCTTCGCTTTCATGTGGAAAACTTGACCAGCATGGTGCATTTTGGCCATCATGACATGCATCAATCTGCCATCCTCCGTCACAACGGAGACCCATTTCATCTGAGGGTGTATTCCTTTCTTCATATCTCTCTCTCTAACCTGCAACAATTGTCATAAATGTTAATCTATATGAAATTCACATATAATTCTCCTTTTTATTATCAAGAACAGCAGGACATAATTGAGTAACGCCCATCATACTCGAAGAAAACTTCATCACACTTTCACTTGGGAAATTTATCAAACATTTGGCGTGCATTTTCTTAAAAGAAAGCAAAACAACACAGCTAGACCCTACATTTAGTTCTCGTTTCACTTGTAGGCTGAAAGCAAAAATCCCAGAACCCAATAGAATTTGCCAAAGAGAATTTTACTGGAAAATCCAAATTAAACCAAGATTTTGCAGAAAAGATCCAACTTTGATATTCACTTGAGCTTTTTTGCATTAACCCAAAGAGGACCAAATCGAATCCTGAAATAACGTGCCTTTCACTCCGGAAATTTAGAGAACAGTTGGTGTGCATTTTTGTAAAAATATGCCCAAAAGACACTACTTTAACTTCTCGTTTCACTATTAGACCGAATGCAAAAATCCCAGAAACCCAACTGCATTTACCAAACAGAATTTTTCTGGGAAATCCAAATTAAACAACGATTTGGTGGAAAAGATCCAAATTTAATATTTCGTAGAGCTCTTTTGCGTAAACCCAAAAAGGGCCAAATACCCAAATCGAATCTTCAAATTCTGTACCATTTATAGAGATTTCCACGCTCTAATGAAAGAGATTCAAAACCTCAAAAACTCACAAAAACGTCTTCTCAAACGTTTCATTAGAAGAGAAGCAAGGAAACAGATATTAACACAGCGAAAGAAGATACATACATATATATATATATATATATATATATATTTTTTAAAATGAAAAGAAAACCTTAAGAGAGAGGATTTTGGGAGAACAAGAAGAAGCTTACCGGAACTTTTTTCCTCGCACTTGACCACCGAGCGACGAAACCGAGTTCCAGAATTTTCAGTTTGCCAGGGACGGACTCTCAGCTGACGCTGGATTTTCTTTCGTTCTTTCTTTTTCATTTTTGTTTATCTTTTTTAATTTGTCCTTTTAGACATTTTGTCATTTTACTCCTTCAACTTTTGATTTTGACAATTTAATGATCAATTTTTTTGTTTTTTGACAATTTTAATTCCTAGATTAAAACTGACGAAAATTTAATCGAATTTAACAGAGAATATCTTTTTTTTTTTTAGTTTAACAGAAATTATCACATCCATATGCATAATAACTAAAAATTTTAACTATGTTATTATTACATTAAGTGTTAAATTTTATAGTTTTTAAGGTTTTTAATAAAAGTAAAGATGACGTTTTCCGTTGATACAATTATTTTTTTAAAATAATTTTTGTTTAACATGGAAATAAAATATGATTATACAAATTAAATATCCAAAATATTTCATTAATTTTAATATTAGAGACTAAAACTTTAAAAATTAAAATTAAAATTCGAGGATTAACAAAATTAAAGTATAAGGATTAAGGTTATAAGACATACATAATTTAGAAACTATACAAACAAATTACCCTTCTTTTTATCTTTCTTGGGAAATTTCTATTGTAACCTATTATACCGGATGTTCAATTTCCAAATAAAGGCTTTTTTTTTTTTAAGGACACCCAAAAATTTTCAAAGTTGATAATTAACTCTTTAAATTTCTTTTCTTGACACTCCTTTCGATTTCATAATTTTACATCGACAATTTTTTTCCTCACACACTTTATAAATTTAGGGTCATTTTGATTATCAGGTACGGACTTAAATTTTTCATTTCAATTTTTTTATTTTTATTTTTTGAAAAATCAACAAAAATTATAACTAGTTTAAGAAAGAATCAATTTCAACATAAAAATTTCATTCCAAATTGGTGTTTCTAGTGCAAGCTTAATGATTTTTTGCATGTGATAATCTAACAAAGATACTATTGGTCTTTTCTTATTTATTTATACATTCATTTAAAAATATAAACTAATTTAATCATAACTCAAACTTGAACTTAAAATCAATCCCAATTCAATAAAATTAACAGAAAGGGCCAAATTCCACCCTTTTCAAGAATTCAAGGAGTTTTTAATCAAGAACCAAACAAAAAAAAAAAAAGATTAACTTCATATATATGTTAAGAATTAAATGAGTAATTTTACTTTTTAAAGAATCTAACGTTATAAAAAAAAAAATCAAACAAATTAGAAGGTGAATCCAAAACCCATGGATTAAGATTCTTTGCCTTTTAATTCTTAAAAAAAAAAACAAAAAAAAAAAAAGAAACAAAAAAAAAAATTTCCTTACCTTTTCATCTACCATTAAACCACAAAAATGTAAGCTTTATCTATATGCCACAAGCCCTCACTGAAAACAAACAAGCAAAAAAGATAATTGAAGAAAAGGATCAAAAGGAGGAGCTACACTTGGGCAGAGTTCTAGAGAGATTTTAGTATGGAAAACAACAAGAGTCTTTGTTGAGGTTGGTGTGGAAATTTCCAAGTAGAAAAAAGTACTTATTTTGGATGGCAGCCAAATTGAAATTCAAGAATTGACCTTTTGAAAATATCATTTGTAATGCAAGCAATTGCTTTTTGTTAAGAAAAAGTAGACTTTGTTAAAATAAAAAAAATAAAAAAAAGTAAAAAAGTAAAAAAGTAACGTGATAAAAAAATGGAAGATGGATGGTTAAGTATCAAATTGTTTTACTTAGAGATAGTGTATCATAAGATGCAAAGTTCGATAATAAAATAAACTTATCCTATTTACATTACAACAAAAACTATATTTTTTTTGGTCAATTATGTCGAAAAGGGAGAGGAATTTACATTTACTCGATAGATTTTTTGAATAATTATTTTACACTTTGAGACTTTTGAATCTTTCATTACGTCTCGACGAAAATCCGATTATCAATATCAGGAAAACGGATGCAAAAGCTCAAACTTGTCAAACGTTGTGTGTTGTTACTAAAATTAACATCATTATTTTTTGAAGTTGGTAGCAACTATTCCCATGACATGAATGAAATCCCATGAGGAATAAATTGAAGTTTAACAAGAACCAAAACAAAACTAAGAAACTAGAGCAACTAGTAAAACCAAAAATCTATGGAGAAGCTACATTTTGTTGAGTGGAACCTTATGATCCTTATATTTTCTTTTTCAGAAAAATTAATTGTACCTTTTTTAATTAAAAAAAATTATAGATGTGCCCCAACTCAATAATTAAAAATATATTCCTAATTTGTTCAACAAAATTATCTCTCTTTTTCTAGTGCATCCACTAAAAAAGAAAATTTCTTGTGACTCTAACAATGAGATATATGTATATTTATATATATATTAGAGGAAAAAAAATAGATATATTTGAAGATGTTACAAAATGTTTTTCTTTTTTGGGCTAAACAAACTTTATTCTTGAGAACACATATTGTTCATTTCTTATATTGATAGTTTCTGATATTTTTTTAATCATCGGATTTTTTATTTTTAAAAAAGATTTATAATCTAACCTTTGATTTTATGCTATTAACGAGAATTGTTATTTTAATTATTTAATTAAAATTTTAATGATTTGATTTAATTTAAAGGAATTTTATATTGAATAATTATAAATCAAACCGTTATAAAATTAATTATCGTATAAAAATTTTCTTATGGTCGGAAGACACGTGTTCAAACATTCTTGGGAAATCAACGTAGTACCATTTTATCCAACCAATAAACTTGGAAACATTATCAATTATTGTACCAACACAAGTCCACATCAAATATCTGTTTGTAATAACAGTATCGCTTTAATTAATTATTCCCTTCTGTAAATAACTGCAATTGCAAACTGCCAAATTGTCGTACCGTCACTTGAAACAATCCAAAACTCGTCCTAATTATCATGTCTCCGACTATGCTTTCACTGTTTTTCACTTTTATGACGCTATGTTTGGTAAGACGGAAAATATGAGAAAATAACTGGAGATGAAAAATGATGAGTATCTTATTTGGTAATAGGGGAGGGGGGGGAAAAAAAGAGAGAGAGAAAGAAAGAAAAAAAAAATATAAGTCGGATGTTTCTTAAAGGATGATTAAAGTTTTTTTTTTTTTTTTGTCCTGGCTTTCAATAAAGTGAAATAATGTTAATAAATAAAAAAGAATGAGTGACAATAAAAGAAAAAATTGATAATTATTATTTTATTCATTCAATTACATTATTTTAATTTAAAATTAAAAAAAAAAAAAAACTTTAATCATAGGGTGGATTTAATTTTTTCCCACCCAAATTTTCGGTCACCAATTCTCTTCCTTCCTACCAAACAAGCTAATATAACATCTTTCATTCAATAATCCATCCCCCATTTCCTATTTTCCATCATCCCAAACATTGTAGAGACCTCATTTTTCCTAGGGAAAGAAAAAAGAGAGCGGGGTAAAAATAAAATAAAAAATAAAAAAAGGCAAATTTGCAAGAGTTTTTAACTAGATAATAACAGTGTTTATTCACCGATAGGAGTAACCAGTCTAAAATATTTTACAAGCACACCCCAATAAAGCACATGGGGAACAAACAAGCAAAGCCAATATGCCAACTTGAAAAAAAAAAAAAAAAAGCACCAAAAGATATTTAGGATGACAATGGTAAACTGGAAACCCAGTTCCAATTTGCTTATTTAGATAAATGGGCAGCATTAACTATGGTACAGAGACAAACCCATTTGACTAAGAGCAATACTAGATTCGGATCGATAAAAATCCGCCAATCAGAAGTACGGATTTTAGTACTAAACAGGGCATTCTTCTGTCCCAGCCACCATGGTGGGGCGAGAAGCGTTCTTGATCGTATCCACTTCTTCATCAGCCTGAGGCTTGGCTTCCGCTTCCTGCTCCTCGGTGATGTTTTGGCTCACATCGACACCAGAAGCAATGGCTTCAAATATCAGGGCATTCACTTCTTGGAACCTCTCCTCGGAGAGAGAGACCACCGCAAGTAGCCTCCAAGCATTCTCCTCAGATGCCTCTTCATAGTCCTTCTTCCTCTTCAACACCATATGCCCGCTAATTTCCCAAACAGCAGGGTTCACTTGTGTGTCCAGAAGCTCGGCACTCACTTCCCCAAGAGCTTGTTTTTCAGCATAACACTGATCATTCGTAAAGATCGTGAATATGGCGGTAAAATATAAAAAGTTTACATGAAACGTCAATGGTATTTAACTATTTACCTGTGGCAGGAGAAAGATCCGCTTTCCAGAATCAGCAATAAGGACATTGTAAGGTATGTTGTTGTCTTGGAGACAGATGCAGGCATCAGAGACGGCGTTGGACAAGTGCTCCAAATCATTTCCACCCTCAAAGACGAGACCTCTGACAGGATACTTCAACAGCTCAGAAATTTTCACTTCACCATCCAGAGTGGTGATTTTCTTGGTGGGAGCCTTCTCGATGGGAAAGGGTACGGCCAAGTAGTAAGCCTGTCGAAGAAATTTAAACGGCATGCTAATTGCTTACAGACAAGTTCAACCCGAGCAGTAAAATCAAAAGGCCTATGATATAAATTCAAGGTAACATGAGCAAGTGAAGCGGATTGAAACCTGGAAGTGAAGGTGATTGATCGTGGCAAATGCACCCAAGCTGTTGTAACCGAGTCGGAAGAATGGATTGTCAGCTTCCGCTGCCATGTGAAGTGCCAGCAAGAAGCTTTCTCGGTCAATCCTCTGTGGCAAGCAATCCAGAATGCGAGGGATCAACAGCACATGCCCGTATTCGATGGGACTGACCTGTTAAATTGAGGATAACAAAGAGAAACTTATGATAAACCATGCTCTTGGGACTTCTTAGAAATAAATAAGAGACAATGAAGAAAAAACATACATTGATTGCAACAACACTCGGAGAATTCTCAACGTCAATAGGTGCACTTGGGAAGAACTGGACGTCACCGTCTTCGCTAGCTTCAAACTGGAAGAGAACCTCTTCTTGCCCAACTTTAGTGAAGTTGAACTTGCTCTCATCGAAGGGCTGAAGCACCTTATCAACCCGGAATTCAGTGGGCCTCTTCTTCAGATGGCGGCCCTCATTCAGCTGGGCAATGAAGCCATACCGACCTGGAATAACCTAAACAAAAACGGAATAGTGTAAACATTCCAACTTTTCGCTCATAGATCCCAATCTACACACAATTAAACAAGGTGGAATAATCAAAAGGAACCCGGAAAAGACCTTGGTTTCGCAGGCAGTGACATCATAGCGAAACAGCCCTCTCTGCACGCGATCCTCCCACTACATAAACAAAAAACATGACCTTTAACTGACAATAAACGGTAACTACTGGAAGAACGAAAGAGCCAATGATCGATCCAACCTTCATCCGCTTTTAACGAACGAAAACTAACCTCTCCAAGAAGAAGCGAGTCGAGAAAGGCCACGGGAGGCTCTCCCCTCTCCTCATGATCGGCCGAACCGTTGTCAGAAACAAGCTTGTCCAGCTTCTTGAAAGCATACAAAGGAAGTTTTGCCCCTAATTTCAACACACAAATTAAGCCTCAATCTCTCAAACAATAAAACATTATAACAACAACAACAAAACGATAATTATAAGGCTAATTCTTGGTTAGAGCACAGTTTCTTCATATCATACCATAAAATTGTCCTACTTATGAAAGACAAAGGCTTTTCTTTTCTGTCTCTCTTTTTTTTCCCCCCCTCTTGAGAGCAAACATAGATAAGAAAGAAGGAAAATTACCATGTTTTTTTTTTCTCGGGAAACAAACAAACAATTATAGTTAATGAGAAAGGAAAATTACAATGCTTTTTTGTTTAGCTTTTTTTCTCGGGAAGCAAACAAACATAATAAAAAGGAAAATTACCATGCTTTTTTTAGCTTTTTTTTTTTCTCGGGAAACAAACAAACAACAACAGATAATCAATGAGAAAAATTACCAGGCAGGCAACACTTTCGGAGGCAATTGCGACCACAGCCACCAACTCTGGCCTCCTCAGCCTCTTCCTTCTGGTAATTCGAGACCACAGTAGGAACCCTCTTGATTCTCAGCATCATCTTCGCTTCCTTATTATAAATATGTATATAAATATCTACTTATATATATATATATATATATGTATACACCAGCAGGGATTGATCGCCCGATTGATTGATTGAACACGCAGAAAACGAAGGAAAGAAAAGGGGAAAAAAAGAGCTGAAATCGAAATCCTAGGAAAAGCTAAAAGACGAGGAAGGAGGAGGAACCGCCGCCGGCAAGGAAGAGGAGGTCGGAGGGGCTGCCGCCTTCGGAAGGCAAAGCGCCACGCCCGCCGTGCGGCGAAGGGTTGCTGCTCAAAACGAGAGGGCCCTTGCGTCGTACAGAGCGGGCATGAGCTATAGGGCGAGGAGCTCCGTGTATAGCCGTGATGTCTACAACTTGTCTAACCCGGGTCTTACCCCTGAAAAAAACCCAGAATCAAGGAATTTCCAAGGACTTTAAACAAAAACCCAGAAAAACTCTCTCTCTCTTGTTTCTCTCTCTCTAAAAATTGGGGAGACCCAGATGAGAAAAAGCGAAAATTCGAAGTGGGCAACTAGGAAAAGTATCAGAAAAGGTGGTTTTGTGGTGGTAGAGAAAGCGGAGGTGAAGAGAGAAGATGTTATATAGATAGGGAAGGAAGAGAGAGAGGCGGTTGTGGCTGAAGATGAGCCGTGGGAGGTTTCGTGGTGTTGGTTTGAAGACGCTAAATCGTTGACAGCAACCCAGGAGAGAGAGAGAGAGAGAGAGAGAGAGAGAGAGACCGGTCGACGAGAATAGGCCAAGCTTTTGGGTTATGGGGAAAGGTGACGTTTTTATTTTTTTATTTTTTTTTTTTTCCACATGGGTTTATTAGTTTATGCAGGAGAAAGGGCCCACTTTGGCCGTACGGTGTTAGGAAGATTGATAAATATATATTTCAAAAAATATATTTATTAGTTTGTATTCGGTAAGTTGGTCAATGAAAAATTTTAAATTATAATCGATTAATTTTTAAAAAAAATTAATTAAAAAAATATAAAAATTAATATGAAAAATTATAATTTAGTTTGAGTTAAATTTAAATGTTAAACAAAGTTTTTTTTTTCTTTTTTTGTTGTACGCACAAGTCTGTTTGGGAGAGCTTTTTAGAAGTCATTTTTAATTTCCTAAATCCAAAAACAGTTTATAAAAATGTTTCGATGATTTGTTAGAAGAACTTCTTATCTCCAAAATAAAAGTTTTATATCAAAGCCAAAAATTTAATTCCGAAAATACTATTTAAAACTTATATAAAAATTTAATTCATACATTATAAACTTAATTTTTAATTTTTTTTATTTGTTATAAAGTTATTTTGATTTTAAAAGCTTTTAAAATGTGGTTCACAAACACTTATTAAAAAATTACAGCTTTTACTTCTTTTCTTTTACTGACTAAAAGAAAAAAATAAAACCTATGTCAAATAAACTAATAATCTAACAGTAATTTCATATCTGATTTTATTATAAAGTGTAGGGTTCAATACTATATATATATTTTCACAAAATATATAAACATATATACTATTTTATTCCCTACGTTTCTCTACTATGTTAATGGGAAATTTTATTCATTGTATACTTATGATAGAAATTTATAATAGTAATTGTATTTATATGTGATTCATGAATTATGTACTGTTGTTGTTTTAATGATTAAATTAAATTTTTAGTAGTCTAATATATTTTTACTAATAAATTAAATGATTAAAAAATCGATTCAATAACTAAAACAGCTCGTGCTAGTATGACCAAACTATAATTCCTGCTACAAAATTTTTGTCGTTATTGTTGCAATGTATTATTTTTTTTTTGGAGATTCCCATATTACATAGAAAAAAACGTTTTTTCAAGGGTGAGGAAAATGAGTTCTTTAAAAACAATGAGGGAAATAAGATAATAAGATTAGTGCAATAATTGGGTTCCGTACAACATTGGTTTAGTTAAAGGCTGTAGGTAATCAAACTGTGGACTTTTTTTTTTTTTTTTTTTTTTGAGGAAATTTGAGGATAAAGATGGATGTTTGGCACTAGGTTCGTTCTCTATTATTACAATCTAATTTCTATTTTTTTCATCAATTTTATTATTCATATAATTTTGTAACTTAAATTTTAAAATTTATAATTTTATATAAACAAGTCCAAATAAGATGATTTTTTTTAAAATTACATAGAATTTGCAGACAAACAAAAAGTTCCATATTGATATATTTTTTTAATACATTTCAAGTTTTTACACACTTTCTTTAGCAATTTAAATATCTCAATAAACCACAATCATTCAAATTCAAATTCTATAATCCAAACTTTAACACCAAGGTATAGTGTTTTTTTTTTTTCAAAGGGGATTTTTTTTTTCTTGAACAATAAATGGGGAAATATGAACTTTCTTCAGATAAAGTTAGGCATTGCAGTTAGATTATGACTGTAGTTACTCTATTCTAATTTGATTAGCATGGATTTTAATTTTTTGTTTTTTTTTTTTAAATTATTATTTTTATTTGCTAAAGAATTATGAAGCTTTAGCATCACTCTATCTCCACAACAAAATTATCTATTATCATATGCTGCACGAGTTTTTTATTGTTATTATTATTTTTCTTAATTAAGAAATGAATTTAAACTCTTATTTTTAATAAAGTGAGATGTAAATTACATTTTATTATGCTACAACATGTTATTTTTGTTATTATTATTATTGATTGTCTCGAATTATCTAAAAACCAAAACATATTACTATTGCATCACATCGCTGATTATTTTTACTTTCATTTTTACAACTTTCTTTAGCAATTTAAATATCTCAATAAACAGCACAATCAATCATTCAAATTCAATTCTATAATCCAAACTTAACACCAAGTATAGTTTTTTTTTTTCAAAATTTTTTTTTCTTGAACAATAAATGGGGAAATATGAACTTTCTTCAGATAAAGTTAGCATTGCAGTTAGATTATGACTGTAGTTACTCTATTCTAATTTTGATTAGCACTGGATTTTAAAAATAATTATTGTGATGCTTTTTTTTTTTCTAAAGAATTATTATGCCTTTTTTATTTTGCTAAAGAATTATGAAGCTTTAGCATCACTCTATCTCCACACACAAAATTATCTATTATCGTATGCTGCACGAGGTTTTTTATTGTTATTATTATTTTTCTTAATTAAGAACGATGGATTTAAACTCTATATTTTTTAATAGAGTGAGATGTAACATTACATTTTATTAATGCCTACAACCACTGTTATTGTTGTTATTATTATTATTGATTGTCTCGAATTATCTAAAAACACCAAAACATTATTACTAATTGCATCACATCGCTGATTATTTTACCTTTTCATTTTTCGTTTAAAGGCATAAATGTACTAATAAAAGTGCCCCTTTATATTGATATATTTGATGAATTTGAAATAATACATCATTTTTATACGTGTAGCAGTGAATTATCATATTTCTTTATTTTTCATTTTAGGGTATCATCTTTTCTTTATTAGATGTAATTTTTTTATATTGATCGATATATCATGTATTTAAAAACTTATCACATAATAATAATTTATATATTACGTGAATTGATATTCAAAAGTTAAAATTAAAATTGACGTCTCATTGTTCATGGTATTATTCTTTTTGTAATCTCTAGCCCTCTCTATCTCTAGTTTTATAATAGAAAGGAAAAAAGATACTGGTGGAGACTGGAAATTGAGGTTATTTTTGAAAATTCTTAGTGGGATTAACATTTTATAGTTATAATAATGAAATGAAAGAAATAGATGTTTACGTCATTATTATCTTTTTTTTTAGAAAGAAACCTTAGGCTTCATTTGGTGGAACGTTTGAGTTGAAATTTTTAAGTTTGAGTTAGTTGACTTTTTAAAAACTAATTATAATTTTTATTAATTTTCAAAAAAAAATAAAAATTAAATAAAAAATATAATTTAATTAGAGTTAAACTAACCATCAAACAAGCATTGTTGGTATTAGACTTATTACTTGTGATTGTAATTATTATAATATATTATGGTTGAATACATTTTTTAAATGGAATCTTTGCTTTCGCCAGAAATCATGATTATGTATCATATCTAAAAGATACCAATTCCTGATATATATATATATATATATATATGTATACAGTGTGAACACATTAAAAAAAATTGGTAACTCTCAACCTCTTCCATGTACGTCATTTATGCGTAAGCAACCAAAAAAAAAAGAGAAAAGCTAACAAAAAACAATGAAAATCCAGAAAATGTGTTTTTTTTTTTTTTTTTTTTTTTTTCCTAAAGACAAATATTGCTATTGGAGCTCAGGTTCAAGTTTTCATATTAGGGGCCACACTAATCCGACATTATTATGTGGTACATAAAGAAGAGTCCAAACCCAGAAATTTCTCAAAGGCTAAAAGCCAACCATATTTTAAGATTTCTTCAAAGGAAAATGACCAAAAAAAAATAAAATTATCTATTTATCGGTTGGCTTCAGCCCTACCATCACAACCACTCAATAGGCACGAATCTTCCCAATGGGAAAAATTATCCCCTACTTTAACGAGGACACTATTATTTTACATAATCGCTAAAAAAAATAAAAAAAATAATAGGATCTGATATACGATTAGATCATTTTTTATGTCACATAATATATATCTCAAAATAAATACTTATAATTCAAACTGTTATAAAGTTAAGGATTAATTTTTATAAATTGCCTTTAAATTGTACATTATGTTTACGTTTTATATTGGTTTCTGATTTTTAATTTTATATATCATATTTTCTTGAATTTTTTTAATGTTATACTAACGATCTCTCTATCAAATTTAATATATTTTGATCAAATATGTTTTATTTATAAATAAAGTTATGATCATGTATATTTTGAAAGGAAATCATACCCAAATCAACAATATTTTGGAAACAATCTATATCTTAATGAAAGATCTATAGAGTAAACTTTACGATAAAATTATTTTAATGATATAGTTTTCTTAAAAATAATATTTAGTTGTAATTTTAACTTTAATTAAAATTCACATTAAAAATGATTAATTCAAGAAATAGCGATTTAGGAGCTACTTTTGTAACAATCTAATAGTTGAAGCTATGTGATATATCAAATCAAAAGTCAAGTCATTTGTGAAAATGATACAAAAATTAAAAAACACTTTCTACTTGTAGTTTTAAATACAAAATCCTGATGGCTAATGAAAAGTGATCAATAAACTACAAAGGCCTAAAATACGTGACCCACACAAAACAATGTCTGTCACATCTTCGATGTTGGAATTTCCCCCCTGCATGTGTCACGTTGGTTCTTTTATTCCCCTTCATAATTGAAGGTTTTTTTTTTTTTTTTTTTATAAATAAATTACTTATTTAGTCCTTAAATTTTTAATAATGTATAATTTTTGTTCTTGAATCTCTTTTCATAGTTATAATATTCATAAACTTTTAAAATATTATTACAACAGTCTTTTTTTGTTAATTTTTGAACAAAATATGTTAGTAATTTGATCAAAAAGCAGTGTTAATTTTGGATTCTATCAAAAAATTAACAAAAAAGACTACTGTAATAATATCTTTAATATTTTATGATTATTTCAACTACGAAAAAATAGAATAGAGAATACCCTAAACTATTAAAATATTGTTACAATAGTTATTTTTATTATTTTTTAAACGGATTCCGTTAGTAATTTAGCTAAAAGATAATATTAACTAACGATTTCAATCCAAAAATTAACGTAAATGACTATTGTAATAATATTTTAAAAGTTTAGAGGCATTTTAGCTATGAAAAAAGTTCATATACCAAAGTTATACAAAGTCAAAAGTTCTAAGACAGACCTAGTAATTTACCCTTTTTTTTTATTACTCATTTAGTCTCTAAATTTTTAAGTTTGTGAAACTTTAATCCCTGATCTATTTTTTATAGTTGGAATGCCTTTAAACTATTGAAATGTTACTATAATAATCCTTTTGTTTAATTTTTGGATATAATCTGTTAGTAAATTAGTTAAAAAATGATGTTACCTAATGGATTCCGTCTAAAAATTAACAAAAAAAGACTGTTGTAGCAACGTTCTAGTTTAGGGTAATTTTAGCTACAAAAAACAAACAAACAACAGGGATTAAAGTTACACAAACTTAAAAATTTAAAGACTAACATAACGATTTACCCTTTTTTGGGGGCTTGAAAGGACCATATTTACATATATATATATATATATACACACACACAATTGGGAGAAAGAGTCAAATAATATTTTTAAAAAGTAAAATAATAAATTATAACATAAATTTTTAAACGTAGAAATAAATAGTCCGGTGAGATTTACGACCACTCAACATAAAAAAAAAAAAAAAAAAACCTTTGTCTTTATTCCTTCCTCCTTTTTCTTTCGCTCTCTAACTTGAAATTGTGCACAATCGTTCTATTGCCAAACCTCGCATGCCGTCTTGTCGCTAGATTGAGCATGTCAATCCATCACTAGATCTTGCACTTGGGTTTTGTTAGCGAAGTGAGGGTCGACCTTGCGATCTTTGCCATGGTGGCCTCACGAACTTGTCAATAGAAGTCGTCGTCTTCGAATGAGCCGTAAACTTGAAAAGAAGATGCAAATTATTATTTATCAATAAATTTGTTATTCAAATGATTTACTTATAAAATTATTTTATGATTTATTATTTTTTAAAAAACCTACTGTAAACTTTAGAAATATTTATAACATATGCTTTTTGTTATAATTTTTCTATATAATCGATACCTCATATTTCAAGAAAATGTTTTTCGAGTATCTTGTGGTTTTTTTCCCTTTTTTTTTTTTTTTTGTTTGTTTGTTTTAAAGATGGGACATGCCATTTTTCTAGTTAAAATATTATTTTTTAGAAGTAGAAAACCCACGTAAAATGTTTTTGAAGTTTTTACTATATATATATATATATATGTATATAGAATTTTATACGTTAAGAACATTTTAAGTCTTAAAAACAAACGTGGGACAGTCAAATGGTATTATTTTAACACAAGATGTCAATTTGATTTTTTATTTTAAAACTAAGGGGATGTTTGATGAATAAGTTGAGTTGAGATATTTAAGTTTGAATAGTAATTTTTGTTGACTTTTTCATAAAAAACAAAAAAATTTCAGAAAAAGAAAAAAACATGATAAAAAAAATACAATTTAATTTGAATTAAGTGATAATGTCAAACGGCCCCTAAGATACCAATTTATTAATTTGATAAAGTAGAAGGTCTTAGAAATATGTTTTTTTTTTTTTCCGAAAAAAAAAATGTCAATGTCTTTATCATTCACCTGGTCAATGTCTTTTTCAGTAGATTATTGAATCAATTACCCTTTTTTATTGGAGGTTTTTCCATTACTTTTGAAAAGGCCAGAATAGGGACAAAATTGTACGGGTAAAATTTGGACTAAAATTGGAATCTCAAAAGGGATTAGTCGAAAGGGATTGTTTTTGGGCAAAATATTCAAAAAGGGCTTTTTTTTTTTTTTGGGTAAATTATTGTAAAGGGGTTTTGTAGTTTGTTTTCGTGAACCACACACACTTTCACACAATCTTGTGATCACTGTCACACAATCTTGTGATAGATCAAGCCTGTGCTCTTTCATGTGTAGACCATCCATTTATCATCTTTGACCTTTAGTTGTTTAATGAAGAACATGTCAATTTGGTACAGGGATGGCAATGGGATAGGTGAGTGGTGCGGGTATGCCTCCCCTACCCCCATTCCCGCCTTCCTTTTACCTTCTATATCCACCCCCATACCTACCTAATTTAATGGGTCAGGGATAGGTAATACTACTGAAGTACTATATTGATATCTTATCATTTACTCATCAAAATTATTAAGTAAAAAATTAAAAAAAACTTATATTAAAGTTTTCATAAATTTTAATAACATAGTAGAATTGAAAATGAAACTAAAATATTAAAACAAATCCAAATTTCATAAATCCATAAAATTAAATTCAAAAATAAACAAAAACATTAAAAAACTAATTTTATTATTATTCTTCTATTATAAGGAAAAATATAAGGTGGGTTGGGTACGAGGGAGCTTCCCCCACCCCCTCCCCCACCTAACACCTGCGCGGGTGATTAATTTTAACCCCTGTACCGCCTTGCACCCACCCATATACTATCCCAATACCTATCTCATAAGGGTGGATACCCAAATCTGTGGATAAAAATATCATCCTTATTATTATTATTATTATTATTATTGTTTTTTTTTTGGTCAACACTCATGGGAGGAATCCCATTCAATTGCAAGATTTGATCCTAAGCGTGGGGTTTTCCCCCCCTCATTTTCCTCATATATTTTTAGGTTATTAAAAAAAAATCATATCTTGTATTTTAAATTATCGTATTTATATCGTCGTATTGTAAAATGATATTGATTCCTTATCTTTTTCTTAATGAGCAAAAGTGGAAAAAGACCTATTTTTTTTTTCTTTTGGAGATAAATTATCGTTTGAAATTTGAAGCATAAATGTGTTACACGTGAAGATATATATGCTTGATTTTTTGATAATTTATAAACACATAGTAAATTTTTTTGCTTGCGTATAATAACGTAATTGATTAAGTATTATTTCAAGCCAAAAAAAAAAATCTAAAACAGTGAAACAGTAAACAAGACCAATCTCTTTGTTTTAGGGGGAAAAAAAATATCTTTTGTTACGTAAAGAATTAAAGCTTGTGATCTACCAACTTCGGTTTTTGCATTTACCTATCGTTTAAAAAAAAAAAAGTTTATCTAGACGATCGAGAGTTCTTTTTTTTTTTTTCCTTTACGAAAATTTTTGTTCGGAGTTATAAATTATAATTCACCTTAAAAAAAACATTTCATAATCAAAAGAAAAAAAATTACTTACGTCAAAATATTTTAAAATGTGTGTTGGGTTAAAATATAATTTGAAAAAACTGTGATATAGAAAATAATATAAAAATTAAATTTTTGAAAAAAAAAAATACAAGATAGATCTTGTTTCGTTCCTCTCGTTGATATGAGTATTTGACACAGAATCATCTCGTGTTGATTAAAATAAGAAAGTTATGAATTCAAAAGTTAAGTTTTTTAAAATAAGAAAGAGAAAACGTGAGTTGTAGATTAAGATTTAAATTAACTTTTTTTTTTGATTAATTTTTAATTTCAATAGTAATTTTTTTTTTTTTTTTTTGATTTTTCAGAAAAGACAAAAAAATTTTCAGAAAAAGACAAAAATTAGTGAAAATTTGATTAAGTGAGTTTAAGATATCAAAACTTATCGAGACGAACCCAAACAAACCTAAAAATAACTTACACTGATAACAATTTTATTTATTTATTTTTAATTTTTTTTTTGGTAAAGAATCACATCAACTAAATTATGCTCATCAAAGGGAAAATGAACGTTTATAATTTCTACACATGAAATTTGTTTTAAAATTTTTGTTATGAAAATGTGTAGGAAGTGGTTGGTTGAAGGTTAATCCAAACAAGTTAGGAATTAGTCATTTTCTTGGTTGCATTTTACCGGAATTTGGAGTCGATGAAAAGGGACAAAACTGTCCGATAAAAATTGTTTGATAGTCCTGACATAGAAACTCCCTTTAATTTGAAAGTAACGAAGAGACCAAAAAAAAAAAAAAAAAAAAAAAGTGAAATTGACAAAACCTAAAACATATATGAGGAGAATTCTCATGAAACAAAATAAACAGCTAAACATATATTCCTTGCACTGGAATATTCTTTTTTATTTCTGAATTTTACATTTGATGTCCTCAAAATTAAAAAATATTTTAAAGTGTACATTTTTAATGGTCCTAATTTTTCAAAATATTTTGCTAGTTATATATATATATATATATATATATTTTGCAGTAGAGTTTCTTATTAATTTTTTAATTAACTGATTAATTTTTTAACAGGCTTTTTTATATAATTGAAGCTATTATTCATAAATCATATTTTTAAAATTTCAATCCATTAATTGAAAATATATCTTATTAATATTAGTGTAAAATGGGAGGTGTTATCTTAGAAGGTTTTAAAAAAAAAGCAAAAAAAAAATTTTTTTTTTTTTAGAGCGAGTAATGGTTACTATACTGCCTCTGAAGCCTGGCCTGTGGGCTAACACTGTGACTAGCTCGGTTGGTGAGTGAGGGGTTTGGGGTTTAGCTAGGAACTATAAGTCTCAGGTTCGATTTCGATAAGGTATAAAAAATAAGTAATATATTAGCGTCCGTTTGGCATCCCAGTTCAAACTGGGTTTTCTGAGTTCAGTCCAAACTGAACTTGTTTGGAGTGTTCAATTCAAACAGTACCTCCTTTGAACCGTTACACAGTAAACCCAACTTGGTTTACTGTGCACCCATTCGTCTCAGTCTCACCCCTTCCTTGCCCAATGTTCACCACCGCTCCTCTCCACCGGCGCCCATCTGCTGCTTGTCAGTGGCTTCGCCCACTCCCCGTGAAGCAGATACGGTGCAATGAATCCGACTCCACCCGATCATAATACAATTACACGCAAAAAGGAAAAAAACAAATCAGCTTGCCCTCTGTGAACCCATTTGCGATTCCTCGAGCGAACCAGATCTTGAGCTCCCACCCCACCACCGCTTGCCCTCTGAAACTCGTCGACGGAGAAGAAGGTCGTGAGACTCACCGTCGGCGATCCACGAAAGTGGGTTTTGACCCACGGATCATGACAGGAAACGCGATTGACGCCTCAAGGGAATAGCGACGGTGGCCGGGAGAGAATCACAACGGAGACTGCTGGGGATCGCGACAGAGGCAGGGGTGGCAACTATCCCCATGGGTGACGAATTTTTGCCAGATCTGGACAATCGGCGGCCCCACCCCCGTCAGATTTGTGCAACCCACGGTGGACGACTCTCGCTTCTTGGTGCGGCGGAGGGGGCTCGCGATGTCGGCGATGGTAGAGAAGGTCGCGATTCCGGCAGTGGCGGCTCGTACTCTTGCTGGTTTCAGAAGAGATACAGACACACAGAGAGATAAAGGAAACAAAAGAAAAGAAAATTAGAGAGAGAGAGAGAGAGAGGCAAAAAAGAAAGAGGAAAAAACTGTAATTGATAATAGAGGCTAATGGGTGGGTGGGTTTTGTGGTAAAATTTTGGAGAGGAATAGAAAAAACTGTGCGAGCTCGCCGGCCTCGCGAGCCAACCACTATCCAATCGCGACAAAAAGCTCGGAGTTGGGCATGGAGCTACGATGTCACGACGGAGTTGGGGAGGCCGCCTAAAACAGAGGCGCGAGGGTGGCTCTGGATCGGGCGCGAAAGAAAAACTCCGGCGGCGTGAGGACGGAACGGGCGCCGGAGTGTGGGAGAGAGAGAGGAAGAGAGAGAAAGAAAGAGGGAGGGCTTGGGCTGCAATGCGAAAGAAAGAGAGAGAAGGGGAGGGACTCACGTGGGAGAGGAGAGAGAGAGAGATTTTTAAAAATAATATTTAAATTTAAAAAATATATATTTTTTTTGAAATTGTTTCTCAATCTCAGATGAAATTTGTTGATTGACTGGCTCAAAAAAAAATTGAGGACACCGTGTTGCATGTTTGATTATAAGTGCATATGGTTTTCTGGTTGGTGTTAGTGTATTTTTTATCTTGTTATGAAATTACATGTGAAAATGTAACTTGATTTAATGTAATTTATATTACAATTAATGTATATTTTATTGGGGTATAATATTATAATTAAAGGGATTTTATGACATCTTTTGCTGTCTCAAATTGATCAAGTTTATTAATTCAGCGTATTACCATTTTGTCTAATTTTCTTTACTAAAACATACAATAAAATGTTAAATAAAATTAAAAAAATTAATTCCCCTCATTTTCTTAACATCCAAATAAGGCTCTTATTTTTTTTACCAAACACAACTCAACTTCAACTTTTTAACTCAAACTTTTTCACCAAACACTCAACTCAACTTAAACTTTTCAACTCAAACTTTTTACCAAACACCTTAATTTTAAACTCAACTTATCTTAACTCATACTAAACTTAAAAATCTTAACTCAAATTTGTACACCAAACAGGCCATAATAGAGGGGTGTGCATGAGTGCTTATATATATATATATATATATATATATAAATATTTACGACGACTCTACAATCTTGAAGCGTTTTGTTTGTTTGTTTTTCCTATGTGTTATGGAATCTTTAATTTTGTTGGAATCTTGAAGCTTTTTTTGGCTCACATTAACTTGAGACATGATCTAATGGGTTGTTCTACTCGACCGGGATAAAGAATTCAAGGACTAATCCTACGAGAGCGGGATATATTTGCAAACTTAAACATCGAAATTACAAAATGACATGATATATTCTTTCCTTAAAAAAAAAAATTAATAATACGATATATTTATGAATCTTAAAGTTACGCTAATGAAGTGATATATTCTCAAGCTTTTAAATGTTTAATTGCAAAATGAAATGAAATATAAGTGAATTAATGTTAATTGCCGACGTCTTTTAGGTGAGTTGATAGGACGCTCATTCTTATCGTAAAATGTTTAGATTCGAGTCGTCACTGTTGCGTTGGCTTGATTATATGGACAATCCACTTCGTGAAGATCCATATATTACACGGGGGCATCCACTTAACTAAATTATCTGGCATTCTAATTCTACACTATAACCTTTATTTTAGCCAAAAAAAAAATCGGTTAATAAATCCCGAATAAAAATGATCCTATCTAATAGATATCATTGATCACAAGTGTTCTAAGAAAAGCTACAAATACCTAAAGACTATTTGGCTCAGTAGCATCAGAGGATTTAAATGGGATGGAATGAGGGTTTAAAAAATATTCGTTTCCATCTTGTTTAAAAAAAAAAAAAAAAAACTACAAACATATAAATATTGTTGCAGCAAACTTTAATCATACCCATAAATATTATTACTTTAACTGCTTGAATAATTTTTTAATGGTATGATTTGTGAGTGTTGATAATAATAATTTAAATAGACACACAAAACTATTTGAATTCAGTTCTAGAAAAAAAATACCTATATAATAAAAATATACAATAAAAATACTGTTCTTATGATAAGTTTTCTTCTTTTTTTTTTTAATTATTAAAAACGACAATTTGCTGAACTATCAAGTTATTTTTCAGGGAAAGTCAGAAGTTGAAGGACAAGTGCCAACAAACTTGTAGCCCACGAATGGGATGTCGTTTTTGAAGTTGAACAATAAGAAATTTTAAGAACAAACGCATTCAATATGTAAACGACATTAAATTTTGGACGTAGAGGAGTCATATGTTGTTTATTAAAACAAACCCATTAAAAACTCCAAAATACAAAGTAAAACGGCATGTCGTTTAGATCTACAAACGGCAAAGTTTCTTTTAGTAAAATCATGCTGTTTATTTAATTAAACAACAAAAAAAATATATATATGACTCTTCAACTTCAAAACTTAATTGAAAAACACAAGTCGAATCTGATCAATCAGGGACATATCTATGGAGGATCCACGTGTCATTAATGTGAATTAACTACAAAAGACTTCCAAAGTACAAAGTACATGTCGTTTCCTTCTTGGGAAAATGTCGTTTTTTTTAATGTCGTTTTCTTTCTTATGAAAATGGCGTTTTTTTTAATGTCGTTTTCCTTCTTATGAAAATGGCGTTTTTAATCTTTTTTCTGAAGCGATGTCGTTTTTAATTTTTATTATTTTTGAAGCAATGTCGTTTTCAATAGCATTATGTCGTTTCTTTGTTAAACAACACTACAATTTAGTTACACTTGGTTTGGTTCTGTCGATTATCTAATGATAGATTTTCAATCATGAGGGCCAGAATAATTTATAGATGCTGGTAACCTTGGTGGAACTGCACCACAACTTCATCAATTTGGGTCAATTTTTCTCAATTACGACAAGCATGATGGCTGGCAGAAGGGTGACTCTCATTTAAATTATAAGTTCAAACTCATAATTCAAACAATAAATAAACTTAAGGGCTCGTTTGAGATAAAACACTATAGAAAAAAAGTTTAAATAGATGATTAAAACGAGATGCTAAACGGGAGCTTAAACTATATATGTGTGTATTTATTATTATTATTATTTATTATAGAAATATAAGTTGCAAAACACTTATAATTTATTAAAATGATATAACAATATTATTGATTATATACACCATATCGAACACAAAAAAATCGAACCCTTGACAACAAATAATAGTGTATTTATAAAGGGAAAAAGCGTAAACTTTAAACTATAGATGGCAAACGAGAGGACATGATAAAAGATGAATAAGTAATTGTGGTTTACCTTCGACGACAAAGCACATGTCGATGCCGTTATTCAATATCAACGACCAAAAAATTGAATATGTTGTCGTTTTTCTGTAACGACAATTGATTTTGGTTCACATGAATCAATCTCTATCTTTCATTAAAAAGAATCACAACAATCTCTCTCTCTCTCTCTCTCTCTCTCTCTCTCATTTGTTTTGAAAAATTAAAAGAAAAACCATGTCCCTCTTACTTTATTATTATTATTATATTATTATTATTATTTTGGGTGCTAAAAGCCTAAAATGGGACACATCCTTTTTCAAAATCAACTCTATCCCTCAATAAAAAAGAATGATAACTGTAAATTCCAAAAAATTTATTAACAAATAATCCCCTAAATATTAATTAGTATGTATTTGTATTTTTTTATTTTTTGTATTTTATTTTTATTCAAAAAATATGCAGTTAGAATTTTACACTTTCATACTAATAGATTAGATTTATTATAAAAATAAACATTTTTCTTGAACAACACTTAATTTTAATCTAAAAATACTTTAAATATCCTTTAAAAAAAATAGAATTAAGAATAATTTACCTTTTTATATCTTGCATTTTGTTTTTATTTATAAAATATATTGTATATTTTGAAATTGTGTATTTTTATACCATTAGCATATATTTCATAAATAAATCTATATTTTTTTCTTGATCAACACTTATACAGGATAAAAAAGGTAAATAACTCTTAATAATTTATTAGACGAAGTACCTACAATCTTAGTAAATTTGGAAATCTGGAAATTGTTTGCCTATTTTGTATGAATACCACATGAACTTGCCCCCCTATTTTTTTTTTCCATGGCGATCAACTCCTGAACTTGTAATTTTTTGACACACTGAATCTTTTTTGTTCATGTCTGTTAAAATTTGACGGTCTTTTGTATATCACTTAGAAGGACATTGCTAGTTATTTTACTTGATTCCAACACCAATTCCTTTTAAATAAATTCATGTTTGTGTTTTTATTGAATTAGGCTCAAGTTTTCAAATAAATTTAGGGCCGGTTTGAGAGGACATCTGGAGATGGTGTTTTGAAAGTTGAGTTAAAATATATTTTGGTAAAACTTTTGAAAAAATTATATGATATAAAAAATAATATAAAAATTTAAAATATATTTAAAAAAAATACAAAATAGATCTTGTTTTGTTCATGCACAAAAATATGCAAAGTAAATTCACGATTGTCTTTAGAAACTATGGAATAATTTGAAAGGTTTAGGAGCTATTAGTTAAAAATAATAATAATAATAATAATAAAAAACAACTTTACCCAAAAAAAAAAAAAAAATTGTAGTTAATACACCTGTATATTGAATAATTTCTCGAAAGGAGAATGGTCAAAATCCACCTTTTTTCCTTTTCATTTTTGTTGGGAAAATCAAAATTATTGAAAACGTGGTTGAGATTAAGAACCCACTCGCCAACTGCCAATGAAATGAATCAGAAATTTCAGTAATCGAAACGAAACCCAGTAGTTTCTGAGAAAAATACCCCCCAAAAAAAAAAAAAAAAAAACGACGAAAAACCCAGCCGGGTACGCAACGACACGATTCGAAACCTTTGTTTTTGATCCGCCATTAGAGAATTCTCTATCTCTCGAGAGAGTTTTGGGATTCCAAATGGCGGAGGTAATGACGACCGCCGATGCCTCGTCGAGCTTCCGATCGGCGTTATCTCAGCCGTCCATCACCCCCTCCAACCTCCCTCTTCTCTCCGCCTTCCTCGCCTTCGCTCTCGCCCAGTTTCTCAAGCTCTTCACCACCTGGTACGTTTCCGAAAATTTTAAATCACGTAAATTTTTAATGGGTATTAAAGAATTGTTGTTATTTTTGAAGATTAATTACTGGGTTTTGTTAAAAATTCGATTTTTTTTTAGAATTAGCTTTTATTTAGAGCTTGTTTGATGATCCTGTAAACTATTATTTGGGTTTCAAATGGTTGTTGGTTTACGAATCTAAAGTTATTAAATTGAAATATCTGAGGATTATTATAATTGGTCTGTGCAAAGTATATGTGAAATAAATCTTGGATAATGCTTGGGAGCCTAATTTATCTACTAAATTTTATCAAATGAGTTTTTAATTTTCTGTTTGTAAAGTACAATTTTTAAGAAGTAGAATGAGAGTTTGGAAAATGACAATTCACTTGTCATATGTTTTGGTACAAAATAATTTGATGGATGACTTGAGATCCTCATTATCCATAAAATTTAGCTACTACAAGGTTCAGTCTATGGAGCCTAATTATTGACCCAATGCAGAGTTATTACGAGGATTGACTTTTTATTTTCGGTTGTTCTGATTTTCTGTTTGTAAAGTACAGATGTTATGAGTAGAATCACCGGAAAAATGACAATTCACTTGCCATATTGCTTGGTACCTGAAGAAAAAAAAAAAAAAAAAGAAAGAAAGAAAACTTGGGATTCTTATTATTATCCGTGATAATAAAACCTTCAGTCTATGAAGCGTAATTGTTGTCCTGACGTAGAGTTATTACAAGAATCGACCTTGTATTTTCGGTTGTCCTAATTTTACTTATATTGGGGCCACTAGTTTTGGGGATTAAGTTAGATAAACGTAGACAGTTAGGAAGGCTTGAGGTGTGTGGTTCTCTTGTAATTTTCTTCATCATTGTAGTGAACTCTGCAGTGGCAGAAAGTGGGAACTGAGGGTGGATTGCTATAAATCTTGTGCGTGCTTCTGTGTCTTCTTTTATTTTGTTGTTTTTGTTTGTAAAGGATTAGGGATTTAATCTGTAACATACAATTCGGATAGCATTTTATTTTTATAGTCTTTCCTATCTCTGTTACTCGTAATGTGTCGCATGGCCTTTGAATATTACCTCATAGAAGTGCAGGTACAAGGAGAAGAGATGGGATTCTAGAAGGATGCTTGGGTCAGGAGGAATGCCCTCTTCGCATTCAGCTACCGTGACGGCACTTGCGACAGCTATTGGCTTCCAAGAAGGGGTCGGACATCCGGCGTTTGCCATTGCTGTGGTCATGGCATGTGTTGTATGTAATTCTTTACCAGGTCTTGTTCATTCATTTGTGTTCGCATGGTTGACAATATTTTGCCCTTTCGGCGTTCGAGTATGAGATGCTTAATCTGATATTGGAATATCTCTTGTTTCTAATTTTAGTTTGCAACTGGACGAGGACACTCTTTCTATCAACTTTGTTCATCGATTGTCCTGTAATTCAAACTTTTTCACTTTGCAGGTAATGTATGATGCTTCTGGTGTAAGACTCCACGCTGGTCGCCAAGCTGAAGTAAGTTACTCTCGTGCTTTCATGTTTATACTCCTACTGATATAGATTTTCACGTATCGGGACTATCATGGAGTTTGTTGCATGGACTTGGGAATATGTGAGCATACTAAGCATATGTTATTAAGAGCTCCGTCTCCTTTTCTTTTCCTGTCTTTTCGGCATTTTGGTTGCTTTAGTTGAATTGCTGGTCACTCTTCGTAGCAATTCTTATCCTCTTTTCAATTGTTATGTGATAAATTGTTCTCCAACATTCAAGTTTCAAGATATTTGTTTCCGTTTAAGAGAACTTTCCGCAAATTTTGGCTGATTCGATATAATTTTTTGCTCATTGCAGTTATTGAATCAGATAGTATGCGAGCTACCTCCAGAACACCCCGTTTCTAATTATAGACCTCTACGAGATTCGCTCGGTCACACTCCATTGCAGGTTTGTAAAATGAACAATGTTAAGAGACACCGGTGGTGCTTAACATCACTCACTGAAAGTAGGTCCCACAATATAGACTTTTAGTTATAGTGCTGAACACTGATGGTGCACCCAAAGTGTGCTTGTTGTAGAATTCTCGTGTTGTATCTGTGAAAAATTGTATTTGTGGTTCTTTACATCTTCTCGGCGGGCGTCTTTGTTTGATCTAGCTTTTATTTGCCGCAGGTTGTTGCAGGTGGTATTTTGGGATGCGTAATAGCATTCCTCATGAAGAGTTCTAGTTAGCAGACGAAGATAATGAGAGTGATAGCGGATGGTGCTTCAATTCATAGGTTGTTCAAGAATCTGTAAAAATCTTGAGTGAAGAAATAGACTTGTTTTAAAAAGACATTGAAAACTGAGAAGAAAAAAAAAAAAAAAGAAAGAAAGAGAAGTGAATGTGGTCTAAAATTATTTTGATCTAGCTTGTACCATGTTATTTGTATAAATAGTTCCCCACAATTTGACAATTTTTCTTTTGCTTCAAGCTCATAGATGATTCAAATTTCCCTTTGCCTTTGTATATATGATAATCTTGATCACTTTGATAAATCCATTGAAAGTGATAGTCTGCCAAAAAGGACATTTACTCAAATTCGAGGACTTATTTTGAAAAATAATTGACTGCATTTGAAACCTTGTTTCTAAAATAACCTTTCCTTTTTAAATTATAATGAGGCGATTAAATTGGAGAAAAATATATTGGGGTTGAATTTGTGGTTCATCTGGTTTATTCCCCTGAAATCTCTTGTGGTCCATTTATCTTGTGGGAAATGTGTGTTTTTTTGCTTGTGTATGAGGTTCATCCAGTAAACTGGTTCATGCTCTATTTGGGTAAATAAACTTGAATTGCTCTATTCTTTTTTAATTAAAAATGAGGAGACAAATGCAAGGTAAAACTAATTAGTGATCATCTCTAAACGAGTTCTTTTTTTTAAAGCACTTTTGTTCTCTTCAATTTTTAGTGAATTCATTGTCATAAAATTTCGGCTTCTTCCTTCAAAGAGACCCCATTTTGTGCACAAGGATGTTTTTGTGCAAATTTTGACCGCTGTCGTCGATTTGTGGGCACTTTTACAATACCTCATAAAATTAAGGGATAATTTTTAAAAAACTAGAAGTTTACGAGGAAAAACTTGCAGATTGTAAAAAGTAGATCCCAGTAAAAGGAAGATGAAAGAGAGAGAGAGAGAGAGAGAGAGAGAGAGAGAGAGAGAGAGAGAGACGGGCGTCAAGATAAGACACAACCAACATGAACCTTAGAGAATCAAAATAGACTGAAATATTAGAGAATCAACTTGGACAGAAAAATACTTTATTTCTATTAGTCACAAAGAATTTCTGAGCAAGCAGAAATTTTCTGCTCCGCCAAACATATGAGAGATGAAAGATGTTTTCTGAGCTAACCAAACTTCTTGAAAACTACCCTTGAAAGATATCTACTTGTTGGATTTACAAAAACTTATTATTGGTAAAGAAAACTAAAAAAGATGGGATAAGTTTTAACTAGAAAATTAGAAATGCGTATCATTTCCCGGCGGGCTCCAAATCCAGCTCCTGAAGGTTTAGCAGGAGATCATCTGAATTCAGATAAACTCGGTTGGACGAGCGGGAGATGGTTTGCGCGATTTCTCTCGCAGCTTCGATCTTCCTTAGGGTGATAAAAGCAGGATTGTTGGCAATGGCTTCACCAATCAACTTGGCACTTGTGGCCTCACCCTGTTAAGTAGAAGGCAATTGATTTTTGAGACAATAATTCTAAAGAGAGAAAAAGAAAGAAAAGCTCAAACTTAAGAAGGAAACTCGAAGGAACTTTACGACTTCTATTGATCTCACCTGAGCTCTGATGATGGCACTTTTCTTGTCTTGTTCAGCCTTTTCCACGACAAATTTAGCCCTCTCGGCTTCCTGGGCAGCCACTTGTTTGGCCTCGATTGCGGTTGTAAACTCTGAACCGAATGTTAGTTTTGTGATCGATACATCATCCAGTGCAATGTTGAAATTGGCTGCTCTTGCAGTCAAAATCTTTCGTATTTCCCGACTCACAGCCTAGAATTCATAAAGAATCGGGTTCATCAACACTAAAGCCACACATGATTTACTAACTTTAGGACCCTACTTTGTGGCATAAACAATGACGCATCGAAATAAAGAGTTTTTGCTCGATCCTCAAAAGAATAAAAACATCTTTAGATTAGGATGATCCGCAACAAAAAATTAAGAACGAAAAGACTTTCGAAGGTTATACCTCTCTCTGAGTAATCAGCTGGCTGGCATTGTACTGCGCAACCACAGATTTCAAAGTTTCATGTATAATTGAAGGCAGGACCCTTTCATTGTAGTTCTTCCCGAGGTTTCGATAAATAGAAGGTAATTGATCTGGCACTGGACGGGATAGAACTCGGAGCCCGATCTTCACCTGTAAAGAATATCCAAGATCAACACTACATCACATAAACAGAAACTAAACAAACTATATTGTAAATGAGAATCTGAAAACCAAATTGCCTCCAGAACAATGAAAGTTCACAATTTCTCTTTGTTTTTGGCGTAAATTGCGAATACCAAGTAAACAAATTATCATAGAAAAATTTTACTTATTTGTGAGCAGTACTTAGCAAGCAGAACTATGAGATTTTTTTTTTTTTTTTTAAGTACCTTTTGGAGGTCCCGACTTCCGGTCTCAGAGTCGAGAATATGGGGAATCGCCCGAACATCATAGATGATTGGTCTCTCAAACCACGGAATTTTGAAGTGAGTTCCTTCAGGATAGACCTGATCAAACAAAATGCAAGCTAAGCTTTCGAGTAAGCAAAAAAGATAAAACTGCGGTACAATTAGCAATCTTTTAAAACAACATTAGCTTTCTCACCTTTTCTTTGATACCGCCAATGCGATTAAAGACGACGGCTCTGTGACCTCCCTCAACGTTGTAGAGACTGTTTGCTGCTCCATAAACACCAATCCCAGCAAGAATTCCCACCTTAAGCAAAGCCGAAGCCGCATTGCCACCGGGCCCTTTCGGAATATTAAGGTTGCTGAAACTCATGTTTTCTAAGACGCTAAAACGCACAACGAAGCCGCTGGATGAATCCGAGAACAAATGTAATCATTCAACTATGCTTAGAATAATGGAGATAAACAATGATGCAATTTTTAGTGTAACGAGAAATTCAAGAAAAAAAATTTAACCAAAAAAGTTAAAAAATATCAGTCCAAAATTTTCTCAAAATACATAAAATCTTTAATATGATCATTCTTCCTTTCATCTAACAAGAATCATAATTTCCAAATCCATTAAAAGTTAAAAAACCAGATATATATTCCTTTTGATATGATATATAATAATTAAAAAAAAAACCTTGTAAACACAGAACAATTTGACAAATCAAGAAAAACCCAATTCGCAAACCTCATTGTTCCACAAAAAAAAGAAAAAAAAAAAAATCCAGTACGTCCCTTATTATTGATTTTCTTCTATTTTACTCTACAAATTTTCATAGCAACCAAACAAACGAATGAAAATTACAGAAAATAAACAAAATTTTGATCTAAATCATGAAGGAAAGTGGAAGAAAAGATTTGGGTTTTACCTTAAAGTCTCAAAATCTCAAATGTACGAGGAAAGGTTTATGAAGGGTTTTACGTTTATTGCTGTTTGAAGAGAGAGAAAGAAGAAGAGGAGGGAGAGAGAGAGAGAGAGAGAGAGAGATGGCTTGGAGAAGAAGAAAACTGGGCGACTGATACGTGGTCGTTTTTGGGCCTCATTGGGCTTAATTCTCAACTGTCGCATTATTGGGCTTTTAGTTGTGAAATGGGCGGACAAGCTGATAGCAACGACGTCGTTTCAAGGGCACTAATTCCTATTGCCGCGAACGTCTTCTAGTTTTCAAATTCAAAGTTCCGACTCTTCGGCCATGTATGGTGGAAGGGTTTAGATCCTAAAATTACAAGAGCAATGGGTTTTAATGGTTCTTGAATTCTTTAAGAGTTCATAATTTGATCATTTTTTTTTTTCGTATTGATCCTAAACTCTTCAAAAAGATGACGGTTTAGTCATTTCTGTCTGATTCCGTTAAAAACTCACGGAATGATTACATGATAAGTACGTTTTGGATGAAAATACCCTTATTTATATTAAAAAAAGGAAAAAAGAAAAAGAAAAAAGAGGAGATACCTCTCTCTCTCCCCTCCCCTTCCTCCCTCCCACCCCCACAGATCGGAGGCCGATGCTGGTGCCGGAGTTGCAGCCACAGTCGGAGTTTATCTTCTCCCCCCCCTCGTGCGATCCCCCTCTGGGTTTTGCCCCCACCCCCTCTAACATTACGATTTCGCCCCTCCCTCGGCGTGATATGAGTTTTGGACCGCTGTCTCCCTCCCTTCCTCTCTCCCTCTTTCCCCCTCGCCGCCGCCGTGATCTGTGTTTCGGACCCCCTAGCATGATCTGAGTTTTGGCTCCCCTCCCTAGTGATGTCGGTCCCCCCCTTGTGTCGCCGTCTCCTTCCCTCTTTCCCTTCGCACCGCCGCCATGCGTTTTGGCCCTCCCTTCCTCTCTCTTTCCTCACCCACACCACCACCGTGCGTTTCACAACCCCCCCCCCCCCCCCCCCCCCCCCCACCCACCTTATTCTCCATCGCGGCCTCCTCTCCTGTGGATGGGGTTTTCTGAAATGAGGAGAGAGAGAGGGAGGAGAGAGAAAATTATTATTATTTATTTTATTTTGTTAAATAATTATTATTAAATTACTAAAATACTCTCATAAATTAGATCACATGAATTGTATATGACTAATTCTATTAAAAAATTAATGGTTTTAGACGGAAATGACCAAAAAATAAGAGTTTAGAATTATCTCGGTAAAAAAAAAAGGACAAAACCATTATCTTTGAAAAAGATCAATGACTATTTAGGCCAATTACTCAAATTACAATTCAATTTTTATTTTTTTCTTTCAGTTTTTTAACTCAAACTTTAAAAGTCCATAACTTTTTATATACAAATCCAAATGAGATTATTTTTTTTTAATAAATGGCATAGAATTTTGAGATGAACGAAATAAGCTCCATATTGATATATTTTTTCTGAACACATTTTAAGTTTTTACACTTTTTAACTCTAGCATTTCAAACACCACTCCAAACGCACAATTCAATTTAAATCCAAATTCTACAATCCAAACCCTTACGCCAAATGCATGCTTCGAATATAGAAATAAATAAATAAATTCCATGAGTTATAAATTAGTCTCATATTAATTTTTTACTTTGGATTTTATACATCACATCATCTTGAATTTTTTTTTTAATAATTATTATGCAACCGGCTTCTACACAATATTATGTAAAAAAAAATTAAATTAAATAGAACACGTTCAAATCACGTAAGCTTTAATTTACCATTGTCAATGCCATTTCTGCTACTTGTGTATTTCTCATTACTTGTAATGACAATGTGTTTCTTATCTGAAGGACTCGGAAGACCAAATATCGTCTCCCCATTTGTCTCCCCATTTGCTTTTCGTCTGTCTTCTGCATTTGGCGACCGAGCATGGCTTATCCTGTGAAGACGTTAGAGTTTTCTAAGCTTATTATAACCAAGATGCTGGTAAATTTTGTAAATACATATATATCTATATATCTATATATGTAAGTAAGAAGGTATCAGCCATTCTACTCGCCAATGGGAAGGGAAAGCATTTTACTTGTTCTGCTTTTCTTATATTTTTTTGCTAAAATCTAATAGCATGTTTGAGGATGTTTTATGAACTTTGTTAAGGTGGTGTTTGGCACAACCACTTAAATCATCCAACTCAAAATTTTTTCTGTCTTTTTCTTAAAAATTTTTTGTCTTTTTCCCAAAAAGTTTTTTATTTTTTCTGAAAATTCAAAAAAATTTACTATTAAAACTTAAAAATCCCAACTCAAACTACTCTATCAAATGAAAAGCAATTCTAGCCTCCCAACAATGTGCCTTTTTGTAAGCATACATCGTGAAGATAATATAGATGTATCTTTATTTGCTTTACATCACCTTTTCAATTTAAAACGAAGTTTTTTTTTTCCTTTTATTTTCTTTTCTTTCCTGCCTGACCCACTTTCGGCGGGCTAAAACTCTCTCTCTCTCTCTCTCTCTCTTTTAATTCTTGCTTTACAAAATTTATCCAATTTTATTATTTGATGATTCTTATGAGATGCATTTTTGAGGAACTAGTAATGCCAAGGTATTCTCGAGCAAGAAAGAGGGTTTCACGTTTATCAGCTGCACCTCACTGTTAGCGTGCGTTTGATCCACGGATTGAAATTAAGTCGTGTGTTTAGAGGTATTTGAATTATTCGAATTAAAAAATATAGAACTTAAAAAACAAATTCTATGCAATTAAAAAAAAAAAACTTCCCATTTGAAGTTGTACATGTAAGGTTATCAATTTTTAAAGTTTAAATTATAAAATTATAATAATAATTATAAATAGTGAAATTTATGTTTACTTTTCAAAACAAGACAAAATTTATGATTTAAATTGAATTGAACTTTAGTGCGAAACAAGTATTAAGTGTCTGTAACACTAACTTCAAGAGTTTTATTACTTGGAGAAAATGCTTCAAAAAAACGGCATATGCTTATTTGGCTTGTTGGATGCTTCATGAACTGCACCTAAAAAGGACCCCAAATTAGGTTAAATCAGTAAAAGAATATCCAAGTGCATGGTGATGATTTGGCACTTGGCAAGTCCTTCACGAAAGATCCGTCTTAGGTAATATATAGATATAGAATGTGCAATTTGTAGAAAGAGCTTAGTAGACCCTTAGTTCTTAAACTAGCATTGGCGGTTGATAAGGTCTAATATGACACGTCATTATTATTGGAGTCATATCAGTTAACAAGTCTTGGTCCAATATGTGAGAAACGAGCGGATGGTTATCCGACTCAAAGTCCAATATGTGATGGGATTATTTAAATAATCTCACATCATTGTGGAAGGAATTGGTGGTTCGTTAAAAAAAAAAAAAAAAAGAAAAAATCTAACATCTTAAACTGGCTTTTGAGATTGAGAAGGTCTAATTTCACCCAATAGTTATATCATAAGAATAGGATCACCATTGCAAATGACCAAAAGACATGCAATGACCAAAGACATATCTAAACATAAAAGTGCATCAGTTTTTTCAAAAAGTTCATAATGAAAAATATTGACCCTTTAGTTATATTAAAGGATAAGGGAATATTTGTGCAAAAAGAATTTAGTATATGCTACAGCGCATGGTGAACATATTGCCTTTTTTTTTTTTTTTTTTTTTTCTAAGATTGCCATTTCAAGCGTCAGCACTGTCTGATGATGACAAAAGTGAATCCTTTAGTCTTTAAGACAGCATGTGGGAAGCATATCTTAACTGATAAGTGAACAAAAAAGGGCTGTTTAAAGGGGAAGAAAACAAGGGAATAATTCTTTGCTCATGGCTATTGTTGGTTGGGTTATCTTTGTCTATACCATTGGAAGATATCTAATGTGGGTCCCAAAGTTTGTTGATGTCTGAAGCGTACTTGATCTTATTCTAATCTTTAATTTCTGAATATCAATCACATGTTTTTGGAGTATATTATTTATTTATTGATAGATATAATCTCACATATTACATAAATTAATACTTCAAAATTAGAATTAGGTTGATATCATTATTATTTTTTTAAATTAAAATATTGTGAACCAGTAAGGTTATCTCATATACTTTATAAGATAAGTGATAAAGGTGTACAAAGCTTTTGACAAATTGTGGATAAAATCAGCCAGACAATGGCAAACAAAAGATGCTCATATCTTGTTTTTGGGTAATAGAGGGGCAACTTAAAAAGCTAAAAAAGAAGAAGAAGAAGGAGAAGAACAACAAAAACAACCTTGCATAAAATTAGAATGTAAAGAAGGTCGGAATCCTGAATGAAGGATGGTCGTTGATGGTATAGTGTACCAAACACTTCTCATCAATATATCTCTAATGAAGTGCCGAATAGATAGTGTCAATACCAAAATTATGTATTTTGGGTATTTCCTTTTCAGTGGAGTGCTATTTATGGGAGTAAATTTGGAAAATGCTAAACTTGACAACAAATTATAACGAGAGTAATTAGTCTAGATAGTCGCTGAATTCTTGTAATGGTTTGATCCTTATTATTATTATTTTTTTCGAGATGACCCTAAACTCTTATTTTTTGACTGTCACGGTCCTTTCATCAAAATCCGTTAATTTCTAACAGAAGAAGAGAGTATTTTTGCAATTTACTAATAATTAATTTAACTTTTTTTAAAAAATTGAATATATATATATATTTATCTGTCTCCCTTCCTCCCTCCTCGATCTCTCTCTCTCCTCAAAACCAAAACAACCCCCACCTCCCTCGTCAATCTCTCTCTCTCCTCAAAACCAAAGCAGCCTAGATCTAGGGGTGGGATAAGCTTGGTGGTGGGGGAAAGAAACTAGATTGGAGTGCTCAGACGGCGGCAGGGGTAGGGAGACCTAGTTCGATTATGGGTTTTGAGCCGAGTCCGGTGAGGGTGAAGACAGTTTTTTTTTTGGGGGGGGGGGGGGGGGGGGGGGGGGGGCTCGACAATGGCAAAGACAGAGGGGGACAACTCCGATCTTAGTTTCAATGGGGGGGGGGGGGGGGCTCGACAATGGCAAAGACAGAGGGGACAACTCCGATCTTAGTTTCAATGGGGGTGGGAGAGAGAAGAGGGGGGTGGAGGACAAACAACGGTTTGGGGGGGGGGGGGGGGGAGGGCGGGGGTGGATCATAATGGTTACCTTACGGTCAACTCCATAAGATTTTATTAAAAATTTAACGGATTTTGATGGAAATATCATAACGGTCAAAAAATAAGAGTTTAGGATCATCTCGATAAAAAAAAAAAAAAAAGAGAATAGGAATTAAAACGTTACCTTTGCAAGAGTTCATGAACTATTTATGCCAATTACTCTTACAATAAATAGTGAAACTTATGTTTTGTTTGGTATTCAAATTTAATTCCAACTAATTAAACTGTACTTTTTCTTTTAATTTTAATTTTTTTTTTTGAAAAATCAACAAAATTTATAACTAGTTTTTAAAAAGTCAATAAACTCCAACTTAAAAATTTCATCAGTAATTGGTGAACCAAACGAAAACTTAGCATTTGAATGCTCTTGATTCGGTGTCGAGAGCTTCTACTTTGATCGAGACAAGCTTCCTCTTAAGTAATGGCTCAGGAACAACTAGCCACCACCAGGTCCCAAATATCCTTATAAGAGATAATTTTGCAGATAATAAAGACGTTGGTGTCTTCAGTAATATTAGAGATGAAGGCTAGCGAGCTACTTTGTGGGCTAGCTCTTCTTCTTTCAAGAGAAGCCAACTCATGAAGTAAGGATTCAATCGTGCTCTTCTTGATAGTTTAACACGATCCAAGAAGAAGAGTACGCATGGGATAAACAAAGCATTAGCAAAAAAAAAAAAAAAAATTACATAAAATAATAAAATAAAAAATAAACAAAGATTAGCTTTTCTATCTAATCATTATAAATTAATCATTCAAAATTATTTAAATACTAGAACTTTCCTTTCATGAGTTCAAAAATTCAATGACAAGAAAAATATAATATTAGAAATAATATTTTATATTAGAGTATAAAATTTTAAATACGCTATTTTATCTTTTTTATAATAAATATAACATTTTTTTTTCAATAAAAAAACTTAAGAATGAGAGATTCAGATTTTATATTTTATGATAAAATTATATGTAAAATTATCATAAAAATATATCTATAATCACATAAATATAGTATTGATATTGATATATAATAGGGAAAATTGATTTAAAAAAAAAAAAACAAAATTGAGGCAGACAGATTGAAAGCTTAAGCACTTTTGAGGTGGAGAACTAAGGGGGTGTTTGGTGGAATAGTTTGAGTTAGGATTTTTAAGTTTCAATAGTAAATTTTTTTGAATTTTCAGAAAAGACAAAAATTTTTTTAGAAAAAAGATAAAAACTTTTTGAAAAAAAAATAAAAAAAAATTTGAGTTAGATAATTTGAGTGAGGAACCAAACACCCCATAAAACCCAATTTTATGTCCGCCAGAGAAGGGTATAAGTGGCCTTTCATTGAGGGGGTGGTGAGTGACCACCCTTGCACCAGAGCAAGTGGGGGCTATAGGAATAGGGTTCCCCTGAAATGATTTTTAAGGGGGTCCCAAAATCACGAGATCCTTAAAGGGACGGCCAAGGGCATTCTTTGTGGGCTCCATGTCGGACCCCACCTAGGTGGGACCCAACATGTGGCTTATAAACCGCCACATTTGAGCCAAAAATCAAGTAAAGGAAGCTCTCAAACAAATCAATATTTTTCAAAGAAGGCACAAAAAAAAAAAAAAAAAAAAAAAGGACGAAAGATAAAGAGGAACAAAAAGCAAAAATGATTCCACCGACTTTGTAAAGGATTTGTTCAATTATGTTCAAATCTCATGTCCTTTGGCATGTTCTTTGTCCGTGTCATTGTTTCTCAGTTTTGTTATATCTAAGCTTACGTTTGGCTTACCAGAGATAAAATTTTTAAATAATATTGATTAATTTTTAAAAATTATTATAAATTTTATTGATTAAAAAAAAACATAAAAAAAGATGAAAAAGCATATTTAGTTTGAGTTAAACTAAAACTCTAAACAAAACCTAAATATCAACTAACGTATCAATAAGTTATCAATTTTTATTAATATATATAATAAACTAACACTCACAAGATCTATAAGTTAATATTTAAAAATTTGAATTAGAATCGATGTTATTAGCATTTTTCTTCTTTTTGTTTATCCAAATTGTGAAGGCCTCATTATTAGTTGGGAAATTCTATAGTAATTTGGGATAATCTAGGTTAAGATATAATGAAAATATGCTAGAGGCTAATATAAAAGATGCTATGACATCTTTCTCTCTCTCTATCTTCTTTTTGAGGATAATGTTATGACTAATGTTAGTATAGATTTGAACTTTTGAAGTGGGATGGTGAGATAAAAGTTATGTATTGCCCAAATATGAATCGACATGAAGTTAGTTGCAACATTTCTTTTATTCTCGATCTGCTTTTAAAAGATTCGCATATTTTAATTACAAGGTCTCACGACTTGCGTCATAATAAAGCCAAGATATACGCTATAAGGAAAAAAAAAAAAAAAAAAAAAAAAAAAGAAAGAAGAAAAGTGCAAATCTTTTTATTTATTTATTTATTTATTCTTAAGATTTGTGTGAAAATGGTCATTTTATTATTTGTAATAAACGTCACAAGTTTTCTTAGATAAACATAAATGACCATTAATTTTTAGAAAATGTTTGATCAATGATTTCATAACTTGATAAATGATCAATCATATAATAACTGATATCAATATGTATTTTTACATATCAATTAATATTTTAACGATCATCGTCGATTTTTCTAATCTAAATAAAAAAAAATTCAGTCATTTTTTAAAATAGGTCTAAAAACTACCTAGTTACCTCTCTCTCTCTCTCTCTCTCTCTCTCTCTACACTCGTTCACGAAAATTGAACATTTCCATACAGCCATTCTCCTACTACACGACAAGCTTCCATAATATCAATCTCTCTCTCTCTCTCCCCCCCTATAAATAAGTCCACATATCTATAGTTGTTCTTTACTACATTCTTAGTTCCTAGTCCTCTCTCATTCTTCTTCTTCTCTCTCTCTCTCTCTCTCTCTCTCTCTCTCTCTCTAGTTCCTAGTCTTCTCTATTCTTCTTCCTCTCTCTCTCTCTCCCTCTCTCTCATTCTTCTTCTTCTTCTCTCTCTCTCTCTCTCTTTTCTTCATCAACACAAAACAAATATCCACAGAAGATGAACAAGTTCAAGAAATCACAACTTGTAGTTCTCTCACTCCTAACAATTCTCCTCATAATTGCACCACTCTTATCCTCATCTCAAAGGCCAACTTACATCTACTTCCTCACCAATCTCCTCATCATAGCCCTTGGAGTGGAAGCTGGCCTTCTCTCTTCATTCTTCTCCAAGCCCAGGAATTTTGACCATATAATTGACAAAAGGACTAATTCTTCTGCCCCCCAAAAGCTTGGAACTCCCTCATCATCAGAAGCCTCTCTGGACAAAAGGGTTCTTCTTCCTCATGGAGGTGAAGAAATTAAGGTGGGCCCACATGGTGAGTTTGCTCATGAGACAAAGTTTAAGGTTGTTGGAAGCCATGCCAATGTTAAGGCTGAGAAAGTGAAGAAGTGTCCTTCCGTGCCAAGCCTTTTCTACATTGAAGGTGGTGAAAATAATGAAGGAGATTTTGATGAAGGTTATTATGAAGATGAAGAAGAAGAAGAAGAAGAAGAAGAAGAAGAAGAAGTTGAGGAAGTTGGGGAAATTAGTGGACAAGAATTGTTTGCAAAAGCTGAGAATTTTATTGGGAACTTCTACAAGCAATTGCAGATGCAAAGAGAGGAGTCTTGGAAAAGGATTCATGGTTTTTATCAGAGAGCCTTTTAAGAAGTCTTTTGCCTCTTTCTTTATTTTGTTCTATATCTTATTATTTAGGATAAAAAAAAAAAAAATCTAAATCCCACATCGTAAAAAATAACAACAACAACATATATATAAGGGTATTATTATTAAATAAATGACTCAATATCTTTATATATATATATTATTGTTGTTATATTATTTTGATGCGTGACTTGAGGTTTTTTAATTCCTTAATATAACTGTACGTTGTCATTGGTTAGTTTAGGATATCATCATATCATTGGTTTAATTTGGGGATATATATATTTATATATTTTGTTGGAGAACCAATTTCATTTATCAAAAATGTTATTAGGGTTTGTACTAAAGCTATGGTAAGTTAGGGATGGCAAAAGACTCCATATATGCCTATATATATATATATATGTATGTGTATGTATTCCGGTTTTGCCGCAGGGCTAGTCTAGTCAGGCACAATTCATATGCATACAAGGTCTGACATAATTACAGTGTCATGGAAAAAGGACATCTTTTAGGGTGGGTTGTTCTGAAATTTTATCATATGTTCTATAAATATATAAATATAGTGTATTTCTTTCTCCTTCACTTTGTATATTAATTGTAAGAAGTGCAATTAAGAACACTTTGAAACATACCCAAGTCAGATCAATTGATGTTTTGTTGTGAGTTTGGGTAAAAAGTTTTGAACACAACTTTTTGGTTTCAAATTCAAACTTCTTGAATTTTTATGAGATAAACAATCTAGCAGAAATGATTTGAACCAAAACAATCTGAGTTTGAAAATTTTTAAAATTTCCTTTTTGGCCTCTAATGTTTGAAAATTATTTATAATGTGTTCCTACAATAAAATATTTGACAACTTCATCCCTGATTTATTGGCCCCTTGAAAATTCTTTATTTTTATATTTACATATTAAATAAAAAGTTTTATTATTCTACCGATGTTGTTTTTATTTTTAAGTACTCATATTTGGAATTTTGTCTCTTAAACGAAACAAAATCAACTCTTTTGAACTGTAAATTTTATAATTAAAATTAATGTCAATTGCAAGTTTAGTTCATTAAAAAAAAAAAAAATCAAAGATACAAACACATAAAATAATGGTAAAGATTTTAACATTGTAATTTTGATTCAAAATTTTCGTTTCATTCATGTCTTCTTGAAAAAATTTTCAACCCTACCATTGTAGGTAGATCGATATCAGCAAAATATATTTAAAACTTTAAAAACAATATTTTTGTAATTCTTTGGTCCTGAAGAATCGTGCATAAAAATAATTGTTCATTGGTCCAAACTTCTAAGATAAAGTTCTTTAGATGAGAGCTGTAAAGATTTGATAGAATCAAATAGAAAAGTTACATCAACTATATTGGCCCCACTACTCACATGCCATGGCTATTTCTTATGGTGCAAATTGGATATCCTGAATCAGCAACTTATAAAAGATGTACTATTATTATATATATATATATATATATATATTTTTTTTAATCTTTTTTTCATTTGAGATCGACTCGAAAGACGTCTGCTCATTTTAATCTTATCTCTCTCTCTTTTTTTTTTTTTTTTTCCTGTCTTTTTGGCTCGTTTTTAACACGTCAATAGGAAATCGACTTAGATAAAGATAAAAATTTACCTTTCTTTGTAAATCGACTTAGACTTCTTGGAAAGGTTTTTACCTTGTATGTATGTAATAATATATGCTCTTTTCGTTTACAAGTCTTTATCTTTTCCAAAATTTACCTTTCTTTGTTATAAAGTTATTTATTCCTCCAACTTTACAAACCTTTTGTTTTATTTTATTTTACTATAAATTTTGTGGTAATTGAGAATAGCAACACTTTTTTTTTTTTTTTCGGTTTTTTTTTTTTGCACTATGCTTTTACACATGAAATTCCAATTATACCCTTTTGTAGCTAATGGCCATTGTGGGGGTCCCCCTTTCGCTTGCAAAAGACCCTTATCTTCAATTTCACTCATGCCTCTATTGATTCCCACTTTTTATAATTTTATTATTCGTTCTCTCTTTATTGTCATTTCAATTTGAGTCAAAATCTCAACCCGACACTTTTTCCATTTACTAAGAATTTTCCCGTAGAGGAAAAATCCAACTTGGCGAGTCTTTAGAACTTTCCTTGAAGAATATTTGGAAAATACTCGATCAAAAATTGAACTAAAGACAGCCTTATCTGAATCTTGGATTCAATACATGAACTTTTTTTTTTAACTTTTTTTTTTTTAATTTTTTTCCCGTGCCCCTCGATATTTAACAAAGTATTGCATCATCAAAACTCAAAAGCTACCCAACAGACATGAATAATAGATAACCTTATCCTTGTCGTATTGGCCCAAGTAAACGATCAAGTTCTTATAGGGCATGTTTAACTAAGTCTCCATTTGGAATACAGATTTGAGATGAAATTTTTAGGTTACAGTTGGTTGATTTTTTAAAAATTAGTTATAATTTTTATTGACTTTTTAGAAAAAGACAAAAATTAAGACGAAAAACTTAGATTCACACCTACAATTCAAATGCATGATAAGCTTTTTAGAAACTGTTTTTAGTTTTTTGAGACTAAAAATTATTTTTAAATATTAACTCAAAAACCAGAATTTTTGGTTATCTTTTTCAGCTATAATTAAAAATAAAAGTAAAAGTACTATGTAACTGACTTTATAATATTTGACAACCTTCTAATAACTTTAATTTGGAAATTTCTCAAGATAAGAATAGGAATAATTATCATTAAAAAATAAGTTTGGATTTGCTCGTTTTGAACATTCTCTGCATGGAATATTTTGTACCGCTATGCAAGGTACATGCACTAAGTCATTCAAAACATTGTTTAGTGCTCATCTTTGACCTATGTACATGGAATTTTTTTTTTTTTTTTGAATAATGAATCTATGGAAAAGATGTGTTTGGGTAATAAGAACTTCAATTATATGCAAAGTGTTGGAAAAAGTCAATCTCTATGCAACCTAGCTAAGACTTATTTGATAGTGTATATATACATACACACACACATATATATATATATATATATATGTAGAGAATTGATTGGGGCCACCATAGTTGCCAACTCTATTCTTTGTTTTAGTTGGAGGGACTGAGAGAAGCAAGGAAAGAAAGGGATAGAGTGATGGGAATTGAAAAAGATGGAGACGATTATGATAATTTTTCAAGTTGTTTGATAAAGAAGAGAAAGAGTTATATTGTCCATCTGACTAATTATTTTTAAAGGGTAAAATAGCCTTCTAAATTAATTTTTATAAATTTGATGGATCTTTTCATTATTGAAAGAAATAATTTTTATGGGTCGGGTGGAGAGCTTATCCCTCCATCTCTCTTCTCCCTTTGCTCTTCCCTACAACCATAGAGCATATTCTACATATCTCTCCGTCTAACCAAACAAGCTCTATAACTCTAGAAATTAAGAAAACGGTTTAGAAGAACAAAAACAAAATAATGACCAAATATGAGGAAATAAAAGAAGAAACAATGTTGGGGCCATGTAGTTAGGAGTTTTCTTATAATGTACCAAAATGTTACGAACCTAAAAGAGACGAAATAACTCGAGTTTTTTTTCTTTTTTTTTTTTTAACTCGAGTCATTTCGTCTCTTCTAGGTTGTAACACAAAATCTAGGATCGAGACATTGAGATATTAAAAATTAGATGTCTAATTTTTTATATTCTAAAACTCATTAAAAAAAAAAAAAAAAAACAATCATCACATCCAATTAAACTTTAATAGTTTTATCTTTAATGTACAAGTTACCTTATTTTTAATCGCAAACATCAGTTTGTTGTAGTTTCTCTCTCTAATCCCAATATCAAAAATCATACGTCTGGTCTCTATTACAAGCTTATTTATAGCTAGAATTTTTTTTTTTTTTTAAAGTGCAGTCGTAAAACATAACCCTAATTAGTCACCGTAATAATGAATATAAATAATTCTAATTAACGATGACAATATTTTATTTCTAAATTGTCAAAAACCCGAATTTTGAATATATAAAACTTGTTTCTACATGATGAGTCTGTTACATAAAATGTTAAGTGTTAATTTGTTTCTCAAAAGTTGCTTTCCATTTGTCCCTTTTAGCGTTACAATAATGTGTTATAAGGTAATGATCCTTTTGCAATTCATGTTAATTTCATCATTTTCTTGTCGTTTACAAAACTTTTACATCGTTTTTTTTTTTTTTGTCGTTGTTTCAAAAATTCTGTTGTTTAAAGCTCAGCCGTCTCCACATTTTTAGTCGTATCCCAATTTCACGTCTATTTTCACGTTAATAACATTGTTTACATACTATTCATGTCGTTTCTCCATTTTGGTGTCGTCTGCAGTTCGGGTGGTTGTTTTTAGGATTGTTATTTTCTTGTTGTTTTACGTAGAGCGATTCTACTTTGATGAAAAACGAAAAAAAGAAGTTATTCATATTCCCTTTTCACACTTTTTTCTCCTTAATTTAAATACACAATTCAAACTCTATATTTAAATATAAATATTTAATTTAAATAAACATTTAAATATAATTTATGATTCAAATGTGCTATCAAGCTTTGTATATAATTGCTGGCTTCTCACGGGCAACCATACTATGTATACGTGAATCGACACATTATGGCAAATTTCCTGATCCATGTAAAAAAATTCAACATTTTTTTTTATCGCTTTTCATTATTATTACTTTCTGTTCTTTTGTGAACAAATGTTTATTGTCAATTACATTATTCGTCAATACAATGTCTATTACAATGTTCGTTAATACTGTAGGTAAGTTTTTATTTGTGTGTTTTTTTTTTTTTTTTTTTTTTTTTTTTTTTTTTTTTGTGAACATATGTGTTGTTAGACTTTTCGGGATCTTGTAAAGATTAAATTTTATTGTCAAAGAGATGTGTTAATTGAATATAACGATAGCAAAGAATACTTAAAACATTTATTATATTAAGAAACAAAAAATAAATTTAACTAAAATCTAAATATGACTTGACATACTTTTGGTTAAGATATTTAAAACGAACGCTTTGAGCTACTTATAGACTTTGGAATCCTTTAATTATTGCTTTTTAATTATGTGGGACTATAGCTATGTCTATCTATACTTCTATCTATACTCTTTATAAAAGAGCCAATGGAACTAAAAACTTTTTTAATTTTGACCCTTGTTATCACCTTAGAAAAATTTAATTTATTTTTAACTAACTCAACTAAAAACTTTTTTAAGCCCCCTTTTTTTTTTTTTTTTTTTTTTTTTTTTTTTTTTTTTTTTTTTTTTTTACACTTGTCACCGCTTTAGAAACTAATCCAATTAAAAACTTTTTAACCCCTTTCTTTTTTCAGCCTTGTAACCACCTTAAACTTTGTTAACCCCTTTTTCTTTTGACACTATCTTTTCTCATCGTTATCTACAATATTGAAAAGTGAACCAAAAAGAAGGTAACTAAAGGAAAAAATAAGTAACCAAGTAAAAACAAAATGTAACTAAATGGCTGAAAGAGTGACACGTGACCATAAAAATGAAAATTATTTGATATATAATAATTAATACATCATAATTATTTTTTCCATTTAATTTATCAAAAATTTTTTTTTCCAAATGTGCATGGCACACGTGTGGAGCACATGCTACCACTAGTATATAAGAAAAGAATACAATATATACTTATCAAAAAATTTCTCCCTCTTTTTTCTTTCTTTTTTCTTTTTTTTTTTTTTTTTTTTTGGCTTTTCACCTTTATCTTGATTAAAATCATTTAAAGTAGAACTCAATAGAGTCCCAGAATTTCATAACTTTTAGATTCTAAATGAATCTAAAAATAACACAAATTTTTTTTTTCCCAAAATTAACTAGGTAATTACTATGGTAGTACATGTATGATATTAGCATTCAACTAATCTTCTAAGATTGGTTTTTTTTTTTTTTTTTTTTTTTCTTGTTTCTTCTCTTTCTTTTATTTATTTATTTTGTTTGATAAATCTCTCTTTTATTTTCCTTACAGTTGCAATGCCTATTGTATTGACTTGTCCTCTCAACTTATGGATGCTTTTGTTCAGAATATTATATGTATACTTTCGAGCTTATGGTATTGACTATTGAGCAATGTCTGAGGTGAGTGGAAGCAAATAATTATTTGAATTTCTCTTTCTCTCAAGTGAGCAAATACTTAATTAATGAATTTACCAAAAAAAAAAAAGGATAATTAATGAACCAAAAATACCACTTCTGTTAAATTATATTGGGTTCTTGTGAACCTCCTGAATTAGCATATTATTAGCAAGTTTAACAACCTATTTGGTTTTTAAGCTTCATTGAATATTTTTGAGTAACCAGATTTTGTTTTACCTTTTTACTCTAAAATTATTGATAAATCTTACTCTTGGGTATTGATCCCAACAAAGCTTATTTGCCCGTCCCTTTAGATGGGACGCAATGACATAAATCTTGTGGTTGAGTCAAAATCTTAATATCTTGATCGCCCGTTTGAATAATAAATTATATTCGATTATTCATATAGTCACACTGATAATGTTTGCATTCAATTACAAAATTTAAATTGTGTATTCAAATTAAATACGTGTTTGTATAGTTTTTATTTAAAATAACATTTTATTAGTACAATTGTAATTTTACTTCCTTGTGATGTTGTTCTCATTTATGGGGGCCTTTTTTTCACTAATACTGTCGTTTCTTGTCGAGTTGTCGTTTTTAAATATCTCGGTTTTCAATTTTCATAATTTCTTCAACATTCTATCACTTTTAACTTTTTTTTTTTCCTGGCTAGTAGTTGAGATTTTTTTTTTTTAATCAAGTCGTCGTTTTCTTGTTGACCTTCTTAATGTCACTTCTTAATTCCCTGTAGTCGTTTTTAAGTTGATGTCGTTGACTACAAAATTTATCGTTTTTAATGTTATTGTAGTTTTCCCTCAAGTTGGATAGACCCAGCTCAGCAATTACTTTTATTTATTTTTTAAAATTTTTTATTTAATGAATATCCTAGTCCAATTAAATCCTAGGCTTAAGTATTCAAATTTTGCCACCTCCTATCTTCCAAGGAACCTTTAAAATGAGAGAGAGAGAGCTAAGGTTATAGTGACGCATTAACGACCACTGTATCTATATCATCTTATACATTATGAAAAAGAAGTCCTTGTATATGAGTTTACCTAAAAACTAAAATACTTCTCTTTTTTATTTTTATTTTATAAGACTACTATAGTAGCTTTATTATTATTTGAGCTGTCATGTTTCACCAAGTCCACCAATTTTGTAAATTAACTTTTCATCTTATTATGACTTTGTCATTTCATGTATAACCTACCATAGAAAAAAAAAAAAATATATATATATATATATATCAAAATCAAGCATGACAAGTTAGTTATGTATTGAAGGGCAAATAATAATCAAGGGCTTCCTTAAAAAGAAAAAGGAAAAAAAAAAAAAAAAAAAAACCAAGGGCAGTTGACCCTTCTTATTTTCTTCTAAGGTCTTATTTAATCATGGTTTTACTATTCTAAATCCAAGGTTTTTAAGCACTTGAGAAGAAAGATTCTTCCTTGTTTAAATATCCTTAAATGATAGAATATGACGTGCCAACTAAACTTACAAAAGAAAAGTTCAAAGTGACTACAAAATTCGGTTCAAGTTTCTACATCAAAAGTGGTATTCCTAGTATTAAAATCCAATACTAAAGTTTCAAAAAAAAAAAAAAATCCAATATTAAAAAATAAACAGCAAAACAATAAGTTTGTTGCACTCAATTTATTCCATAGCAAAGTTGAAATAGTCTTAGGTTTAAGTCCCATGAAAAGTGTTTGAAATTATTTGTAGGCTACTGACTCAATACTCATTATTCCTTATCAGGATAAGGTGACGAGTTTCGTCTCCCGATACAAATAGCTATATGATTTAGTGTAATATTTCTCAGATATGATGTTTGTCCCATCAAATGAATAGTTAATAATTACGACTGGTTGCCTCTCCTCATAGTGCCCCGGCCCGCACTATTTTTGACCCGAAAAACAAAGTCTAAAGAGAGAGAATCCAATGTCTTTGGTGTTGGAACAGACAAATAAACCATATGAGCATGGTAGGTGATTCATTACAAGGCAATTATAAGACTGTTTTTCCATTCTCTTTGTCCAATCCAATATTTTTAGCAGACAAAAAGATGGGTTTATTTCCAAAACCCAAATCCTCAGTGCAACTTCAATAATTTTCTTTCTTGCTCTTGTTTTCTCTTTGCTCTATTTCTGCCCTTCTCCATTAGCCCACTTAACACATGTAACAAGACTTTTCCCATTTTCATTCTTTTTTTTTAACCATAATTTGAGCTTTTTTTTTTTTTTTTTTTTTTTTTGGTAATTTGAATTATTTTTGTTGATAAAGGGAAGCTTAAGCTGTCCAATAACAATGGTGATTTGCAAAGCAGAAAGGCTGAGAAAGGCCTCAAAGTGGAAGAGCCTCTGCAGTTCATTCTGAGAAGACTAGTTAGAGGTTTCTCTACGATGTACTCGCTTCTTTGATTCGAGATTTCTTGTTTTTCTTTGCACAACTCTTTAAAGATCAATTTTTTTTTTTTCCCTCGAATACACTCGCAGGAAATGATCGAATTCGGCTTGACGACACAGGATTCTCATGCCACTCTGACCTTCACTCCGACGTCTGCCTTGCGAGCAAACCGGTCATGCTTGACAACAAGGCTTCAAGACTGTTTTTACCGTTCGCCGGGGCTCAAGCCAATCGAACAGTTAGGCCTTATGCAAGAAAAGACGACGCGACCGCAATGCAGGCGGTCACTCCGGTGCAGATATATCAAGGGACCAATACTACTACTCCGTGGCCTGCTTGCGATTTCAACCATGGTGTTCCTGCTGTGATATTTTCCTCTGGTGGCTTCACTGGCAACTTGTTTCATGAGTTCAATGAAGTTGTCATCCCTTTATTCATCACGTGTCGCCATTTTCGGTCGCGCCTTAAGTTTGTCATTACCGACTTTAAGCCCTGGTGGGCTGCAAAATACAACAGAATTTTATCCCATTTGTCTGGCTACGACGTTATAAATCCTGCGGAAAATGGAAGCGTTCACTGCTTCCCGGGCGCTGTTGTGGGGCTTAAGTACCACGGCAACCTAGCGTTGAACTCTACCGACATTCCAGGAGGTTACTCCATGTTTGAGTTCCGACATTTCTTGAGACAAGTCTACAATCTGAAAGTAACAAATGTCTCCAAGACAAAGAAACCGGTGCTAATTCTAGTATCTCGGTCGAAATCTAGAAAGTTTCTGAATGAAGATGAAATGGAGGAAATGATGGGAGAATTGGGGTTTGAAGTCATTGTTGTGACGCCTTATAGGATGGCGAATCTAGACAAGTTTTCGGGGTTGTTGAACTCGTGCAGCGTCTTGGTCGGAGCACACGGTGCAGGCCTAACAAACGCGGTGTTCTTGCCCTCGGGGGCGGTGGTGGTGCAAGTGGTGCCGTTGGGGCTGGATTGGGCTGCAAATGCATACTATAGAGGACCTGCAACCGAAATGGGGTTGAAGTATTTGGAGTACAAGGTTAGCCCGGATGAGAGTTCACTCCTGGCTGCATACGGATCGGATCACCCGGTCATTACCGACCCCGAGTCCATACTCTCGAAGGGGTACGAAGCCGCGAGAGCGGTTTATGTTGATGAGCAGAATTTGAAGATCAACTTGGTGAGGTTTAGAGAGACAATGACTAGAGCAATGGAACTTCTTGGACGCTCAACTCCTTTGAAGTGAAAAATGTATTGATGTAGTTGAATGTTTGTTATTGCATATTGAGAGATCTTTTTAGTGTCGAAGAATGTGAAACAAGAGAGGTGAATTTGGGGAAGGAAAAAGAGATCGATACTACTTCATGTTACAACTTACAAGGACTTTAATCTAAGTATACCATCGGTTTACGATTAGTAAATTTTGTGTTATTACACCTACCTTTGAATTTCTACATGTTACGCCTTTCGACGGATATGCAGCCTTTGCCTAAGGTATTTACACATTTTCTTGTTGAGGCCTTGGTTATTTATTTACTTAGGGTAAATTACTAAGTTGATCCATAAACTTTATAATTTGTTTCACTTTGACGCCTATTCTTTTTTCATAACTGAAATTACCCTAAAATAATAAAAAAGTTTGTTACAGTAATCCTTTTTGTTAACTTTTGGACGAAAGCTGTTAGTTAGCTTCATCTTATTATTTTTAAAAAAATCAAATTACTAACAGATTCCATCTAAAAGTTAATAGAAATGACTGTTAAAGCAAAATTTAATTTTAGGGGCATTTTCATAGCTTAAATAACCTTAAACTATTAAAAATACTATAATAGACCTTTATGTTAATTTTTAGATGGAAGCATCATTTTTTGACCAAATTGCTAACAGATCCGTCCAAAATATAGTTTAAGAGCATTCCAACTAAAAAAATATAGAATCAAAGCTGTACAAAATTAAAAATTTAGGAACTAAGAGTTTGTTTGGAACACCAGCTGAAACGTCGTTTTCCTAGTTGAAGTTGAACTTTTCTTGTTTGGCAAATCAGTTAATCTTCAATGCCCCTTTGAACCGTTATACAGTAACCCCAGATGGGTTTACTGTTCAACGAATCTCCCTTGCTCTTTCTGCCTCGCCCGTGCCTACCTCCTGCGCCCGAATCCCTCACCTCTACTCCTGCGCTCATGTGCCGGTGTCAGTTGGGTCTGTTGGCTGTGCACCCATCCCATCGAGCATCAGCTGCTCTGCAGTAGCTCTGGTTTGTGGCCCTCCTTCCTCTCTCCTCGTTGACTTTAAATTTGGCTGGTATTGCCCTCGCCCACTCCCGTGAAGCAGATGCGACGTCGTGGGAGGCTTGGGAAACGACGGCGAACCGTTGGACGGATTACTAATTATTTCCAAGTTTGGAAAAATCTTCGCAACCCGTCAAGTCCTGCCCTAATCCGACAACTTCGACTATATACTCATCTTCGGCCTCCAATTTCGAAACCCTAGTAAAAATCCTTGCCCTAATTCTTGATTTTATAGTTGCAGTTTTTAATTGTGTTGGTTTTATGTATTACCCATGACTTCGCTGAGGGACTCACAACTCGAATCCAAGTTTCAATTTTCTCCCTTCCCTCAATCGAGTTGCATTGGTGCGTAATTTCAATTTAAAGCTCCATTTGAGCATGATTTTTAATGCTTAATGTTGATTGATGTAATATTTGGTCGTTTTGCTGCCTATTTGATGTTTGTTGCTCCATTTGAGCTTCGGTTGAGATGCTTAATGGAGCAACATGGCCTACGATTCACATTTGGTTCCTAATATCAGTTTACATGTCCATTTTCGTGTTGATTTGCACAGCCGTAATGGTTGATTGCTGAACGTGTTGGTCGTTGTGGTGCCTAATTTCTGTGTTTACCACCATTTTCTTGATGTTGATTCTCGTTCCATGGCTTAATATTGAAGGCCGCACTAGTTGGTCTTTTTGGTGCCTAATCTATGTTTTTACTTCCATTTATGCCTTGTTTGCACTGCTTAATGGAACCCTGATGCACTTGTTGGTCCTTTTGGACCCCAAATTCAGTTTTATGCTCCATAAGATCATGAGTTGCAGTGGTTTATCTTTTTGATTGATTCACAAGTTGGTCGTTTTCGGGCCTCATTTCTGTTATAAGCTCCATTTGATCTCGAGTTGCAATGCTTAATGGTGAATGCTACACTTGTGTCTCCATTTGGTGCCTAATTTTTTTTTGGTTGCTCCATGTGAGCTTGAGTTGCACTGCCTCATGGACCATTAATGCCCTACGTTGTCTATTTGGTTACTGTTTCCAACTTTTGTGCCACAAGTTCGCTTGATTTACATTGGTTAATGTTGATTGAGGGATCTTGTTCCTTGTTGTGCCAAATTCCATTAATGCCCTACGTTGTCTATTTGGTTACTGTTTCCAACTTTTGTGCCACAAGTTCGCTTGATTTACATTGGTTAATGTTGATTGAGGGATCTTGTTCCTTGTTGTGCCAAATTCCAGTTTTATGCTCCATTTGAGCATGCGTTTCACTGCTTAATGTTGAATGATGTACAAGTTGGTCCTGTTTGTGCCTAACCTTTGTTTTTAGCTCCATTTGATACTGATCTGCACTGGTTATTGTTGATTGATGCACTAGTTTGTCCAGATGCTACCTAAAAACAGATTGTGTGCTCCATTTATGCAGGATGCGCAGTATCTAATCTTGTTTTTTTTTTTACCAAACACTCAACTCAAACTAAACTTTTCAACTCAAACTTTTTACCAAACACTAAACTTTTAATCTCAACTTAACTTAACTCAAACTCAACTTCAAAATATCAACTCAAGCTTACGAACCAAACGAACCCTAAATGAGCAATTTACTCAATTATTTATTTGACGAATAAACTAGCACATGAGTTGAAATTAGTATTACTAACTAGCCATGTCGAGTCCTAATTTTGGAAAAAAAAAAAAAAGTTTCAATAACTTGTACAGGGATGTGCAATTAGATCAATGACAAAATTTGTACAAGCTCTTGGCAGTTCTTATGGGCTCTACAATGGTTATTATTAGAAAAATAAGTCTAGAAATCGACTAAATTATGAAGCAATTAGAATTTCAGTCACATGAGCAGGAGACCTATCATACATATCAAATTTCACATTATCGACAGAGAAATCATCACTTAATGAGGTATGGATCACCATGGAAGGCCCGGAATTTCTGCAAATTTCGGAAACTTTTACCGTAGAAAAAAACCGGCAATAACTTTCTCAAGGCTTCTGAATGTAGAGAATCGTTGATTCGAATTATGAAGCGACGTCATAGGTAGTCAGATTCTTGCAAGGCACGGATCATCAAGGAAGCTGCAGAATTTTCTGCTTCTTTTACTCTGGATTTCTCGTCTCCCATCATGAAGAGTATGCCATTTGCCATCGATATTTTAACTGATGACATGAAAACCTTTTCGTGTGCCAGCCCTTCCTCTTTCTCAATGCTGCAATTTGTAGCAAAAGTACCAAGGATTCAGAATTTTCTGACATGTTTTTTTCTTGAACGGACCAAAAAAAAAAAAAAGGATATTCATAAAGAGAGAGCTCTAAAATTCATGCATCGAAAATTCATAGCGTTTTCTATACATAACCATTCATGCATATAATGGAGTTCTTGATGAATTCATAGAGAGACTAAAAAAATTTCATACCTGTAAGCTGGTTTAGCCCACTTCTTCTTGCTGCAAAGCTCGTGTAGCTTCTGTTTTGCTCCCTCAATCTCGAACGACTTGTCGGTTCCAGCCATGATCTTGGCCAATCCATTAGTCGGAGGCATTGATTTCCATAGCTTACATAGAGCCAACTTAGCGGCATTTAGCTTGGCAATCTCTTTTTGCTCAGAAGAACCCGAGGCAACAAATTTTCCATCGATGTGAATACTAATGACGTTTTTTGACTCATCTTTCCAATGCTGTATATCAACTTGCATACCCTGCTTCTGGCAAAGCTCAAACAGCATCGTAATGGGCTGTGGTTGTTTCAGCAAGGCCTCGAGGGTGACCATAGGCTCTAAAAGACCCCTAAAGATCTACAAACACGCAACAAGAGAAACACGCAGATTCCTTGGATACCCAATTTCCAAAAACTCATAATTCTAATCAACAAAATCCTAAGAATAATTCTAGCGATCTCAGCATCACGATTCCTTGGATAACGGCTGGGGATCCCTAGCACTATTCAAATCAAAAACCAAAGCCAACTAACGTATTCATAGAATGCAAGAAAGATAATAAAAGAGCAAAAATGAAGAATAGCTCGAGTTTTAGTACACACCACCCAGAGTCTTTGCAGATCGAAATTTACGTCGACATAAATAGCAGCTGCGATAGACTCAACTATATCAGCAAGAACTTTAGGAGCTTTTATCGATCCGCCATGTGCGACTGCTTCTTCTTCACTACTCACAACTTCAGCAAATTCCCTAACCTATACAAGCCAGAAGCAAGAAGAAACTTAAAAAGGCAAAATCGGGACCAAGGCATTTTGACAATCGAGGCAAGGCGTAAGCCTCAAGGGCCGATCGAGGCGCGTGCTTTTTGTCTAAACATTGAGAAGTAAAAAGGGCAAAAAAAAAAAAAAAAAAAAATCATAAACAAAAATCCAAAACATTTTTCTGTTTGCTTCTCTTTATCTAATCTAATTACACTAAATTTTCCTTTCCCAAAATAAAACCAAATTCTCCCTCTTCATCTCTACATGACCAAAAATATTCTTGTGTGCCCAAAAATAACTTTAAAAAATAAAAGAAAAATAATCAAGAATTGTAAAACCTTGACAATTAAAGGGGGGGAATAATCAAAAGCAATCTTCTGTTTCCTTTTCATGATCGTAAAATTCCCAGTAAAATGTCCTTTATCAAGTGAAAAAAAAAAAAAAAACTACTAAAACATAAACAAAATCAAAATTAAAAACCGAAAAATAGTTCTCTGTTTCCTTCTCTTGACTAAATTCCCAGAAAAAAAAAATCCCAAAACCTCAAGAATTCGAGAAAACCAAACAAATCATAGCTCTGCATGATAAAAAATCTTTTCTTTGCACTTAAAATCTTGACAAAAAATGAAAATTAAATTAAAAAATTGAAAAAAATTCACCAAACCTTTTCGTCAAGAGCAGGGGCATTCCGGCGGACGAACCGATAGAGGCCGTGGCGGACGGCGACGCGGGCGAGCTTCTCGGTGCTGATGTTGGCGGAGCGTAGGAGGGAGAGGTGGCCGGGATCGATGTCGGGGTAGGCGAGGAAGACGTGGTTGCTGACGGCGAGCCCGAGGGTGGCGTCGCCGAGGAACTCCAGGCGCTGGTAGGAGGCCGCCGCCGCGTCGGCGAAGAAGGAGGAGTGGGTCAGGGCCTCCTCCAGCAGCCGCTTGTCCCTGAACCCGTACCCGATTATCCTCTCCACCGCCGCCACCGACTGCTCCATCTCCGCAGACGCCGCCATTGCCACCACTCCCGAGCTCTTCCTCGCGGTGGGTCCCACATTAAACATTGTCGGATGATGATGATACATTGGGCTCTTTTTTTTTTTTTTTTTTTTTTTTTTTTTTTGGAGAAGTGTCTGAACTGTGAAGCGAGTGAGAAATGGGAAGAGACAAGTACGATTGGATAGTGGGTTTTACTTTCCAGTTTCAACTCTGCTTAAATTGCTGGAAAGTTCTACGATTACCGACATTTTGTTGAAAATTTCTGTATTCTAAAAATATGAATATAGAAACATTGATTTTATTTACTTTACATTTAGTTTACACAGAAAAAAAGTTAAAAAGAAATAAATAAAGAGAGTTTATTTATAAGAAGAAATCGGCTAAACAGCAGAGTACCAAAATTTTTTTTTTAAAAGTTGGTGCAAGGGGAAAGAAGGACTTTTTTTACACACACAATAGATAAGAGATAAGAAATTTTTATCAAATCAGATTCATTAATAATAAAGTTACAATTATAAAAAATCTTAGTCAAAACAATCACGAGATAGTAAACTACATATTTATAGCAACTAATACAATTACAGCACAGACAAGAAAAATTTAGAAACATTAAATGCAAAAGACAAATCAGCTAATATGGTTACAGTTACAAAACTAAATAGTAAAAAAGCCTAACAATCCATCCAAACCTAAATAAATGATACAATACAGTTAGTAAACAGATATTTTACTTCACGGATTACATCCAATATATTAAAGAATGATGATAATAAAAAACCACACAAACACTAACCTAATCAAAATCAACCATTAGAAAAAAAATCCTATTTATAACAAAATCAAACCACAAAAAAAGTAAAAAAAAAAAAAAACTATCAAATAAAAATCAAACTGCAAATCCTAAATATAAAGATAAAATTTGCAAACAAATTCGGCAAGATATTACCTGGGGAGGAAAAAAAAAAGAAAATTATAAAGATATAAATATAACAAAAAAAAAAGTCCTCAATTCTCCACTGAATACTTGCATTCATCCATTTTGCCAACATCGTTACTACAATCTACAAAAATAAATTAGCAGAAATCAAATACAATTAAAAAAAAAAGTATCAAAATAATCTTCGAGGGAAAAAAATACGTACCCTATATTTGTTTAAGTTTGTTACTGTTTCCAAAAATCAGTCAAAAATTCATAAAACAGATAAAAAAAAATAAAAATAGAGTTCGGAGAAAGGAGAGGAGAGAAAACCGAAGAGAAACAATGTACAATAAGTTAAAATATAACAAAAAGAAAAAAAAAAAAGGAAAAAAAACATAAAATAAAAAAAGACAAAACAATAATAACAATGTAAAATGTCAACAAAAAAATCGACAAAAAAAATCAAAAATCAAAATGGAGTTCGGACATAACCAAAAAAAAAAAAAAAAAAACCAAAAATCAAAACTCATCATTCCAAGAAAAGACATCTAAACCTTCAACACAAAACTCAACAACATTAAAAAAAATTTTAGGGTTTGGAGGCTAAAATTCCAAACAACAAAAATCTAAATCTAAATCTTCGAGATAAAAACCGATTTAAAACTTCGACATAAAAACCCAAAACTTCAACACAAAAAAATGAACTCAAAAAAAAAAAAAAAGGTTCGGACAGAACCGGGAATAAGGGTGAGGGAAATCAGATACAATAATGAAAAAAAAAAAAAAAGAAACATAACAAATATCAAAATTTAAACCTTAACACAAAAATCCATCTAAAATTTCAACACAAAAACCCAACAACATAAAAAAAAAAAAAAAAAAAAAAAAAAGGGAAAAATCTAGGGTTTCAAGGCCAAAAATATGAAAAATAAGGAGAAAGAGAGAGATGCAGAAACAGAGAAAAAAAGTCAGATCATCAACAATAGAGATCAACATCAACACAAAAAAATGGACCAAAAAAAAAGTTAGAGTTCGACAAAACCAGAAAGGGGGGGGGGGGGGGGGGGGAGGGGGGGCCCGGATACAGTAATGAAAAACAAAACAACATAACAAATGTGAGAATCTCAACATTCAATAGAAATTTCCTATGATTGTGATTAGTAACCGAATCAAATAGAAATTTCCTTTTTATTTTTTATGTTATTTATTGACAACTCAGGACTGAATTCAGGACCCCAATAGCATGGATGAAGCTGCTGACTTTCACCCTATTATACCCCCACCCACCACCCCCAAAAAAAAAAAAAAAAAAACAAACACTCCCTTTTTTTCCCGTTCCATTAACGTACATATTGAGGGTGTTAGTATTAGTGTTATTATTATTATTATTATGCAACCAATTATAAACTGACGATAAGCTCCAATTTAAACCAAAAGAAAAATTAATATCATTAAGCAAATTCCCAATTTTCAGATTAATCAAGTCCATTACAAATAAAATTAAACTTTAATGAACCACACGGTTGCCACTTAGAATTTACACTTGAGAAGTTAAAAAATAAAGTGTTACTGGTTATACAACGCCCGACTTCGCCAATTAATTTACACTCTGATGATAATTTAAAGTCCCGTTTTACATGGTGTCTTAGTTCAACATCATATGTTCAAATCCTCCGCCGGGTTGAAGTCCGGGAACCCGACTTCCGCTGACGTTCTGAAGCAACTGTTGCAACCATCTCCTTGTGGTTAGATCTTCCTGAAGCAAAGAAAAGGTAGAGATATAGCTAAGACCAAAAATAAGATATGACCATTCATTCACTATTTTGGAGTATAAGATTAATGTCGAAATTTAGAAACAAGTTAAATAAATATAAATAGTTCAATGTGCAACATTAGTGCCGGGCTAATTCAACTAAGGAAACCTAGAAAATACAATGTTCAAGAACGAGCTTATCCAGAGACCACGAAACAGGCTGATGATTGTTCTTTATTGCGCTAATGTGAAGTGATTTACTAACCGGAAAAGAAAAAAAAAAAAAAAAAAGAATTAACTTACCCGAAGGCAACTACTGAAGGTGGCATCTCTTAACATCTCTGGAAGGCAGCTTCTTAATGCTTCACACGCCCTGCATGACCAAGAATAAAAATGTCAGCAACGAAAGCTCTTAATTAGTTATCGACAACAAAAGTATGGGAAACAAAAAGAAAGGGGTACCTTGGGTTATCTGACAATCGAAGATAACATCGAATAATGTGTTTTAACAGACGTGAGGAGGGCTGTTCGGCCAGTGCTGCAACCATGCTACCCAGAACTCGCCCCACTGCAAAAAACCGTTCTGCAGTGGTACATATGTAATCCAAGCCCATATCATCCAACAAAATCTTTTGAACTATAAACGTAGCAACCTGCCAGAGGAAAATGCTTTATCAAGCAGATATAAACATATTGAATCTTACGTAGATGGAATGGATCCCTAAAGAGACTCAGTTTTGCAAGTCTAGGGCATCTCACTAAATAAATGTTAAGCACAATCCTCGGTTAGACGGATTCTAAACAAGGAGCTCTTTAAGATCAAAATGCCAGATGGCAGATTAAGGACGATATGACGACATTGAAGATACTCTCGCATCAGGTAAAATCAGGACACTCAACTGTTTTTGATAGTTCACTGCCCATTTCCATGGTTCGCAAGCACAGTGGAATTATTTCAGTTGAGAGAAGGAAACTAATGACTTGAGTCTCATCAACCTGGTACAGAAAAATGGTCAAAAAAAAAAAAAAGCACATGACCAATTACGGAAAAAATTAACAGGACAGAGTTCTATGCAGTAAGGATTTTGTACCTTCACTAGGGCACCAATAACACCTAAGCTAGTAAGCCTCAAGTACTCAAAAGGTCTCGATTTGCTTGTCGTGTTAAGGAAAGGATACAAATACAAAGGTATATGAGCTGAAATAGACAATAGATTTCTTGAAACTTTTCTCAAAATTCCAAAGTAATAAAAAAAAATAAAAGCATCTTATCGATAGAATTGGAGAGACGGTTTGAACAAGATCAAAACCTATTACCATTGAGGAACAACATTCTTGTGTCAGGGTGAGAGGCTACGCACTGCAAAAAAGAGTAAAAAGGAATACGGAACATAAGCAATTCAAAAGTTGAAAGCTCAAGAACAATTAGAAAATAACGAAAGATATAATTTTCAATAATAAGTTGAATACAGAGGGAGATACAAAACTTCAAAAGTTTAAGTCAAATGACCTGAAGAAGTGCAAGGGCGTTGCAAACTCGATTGGATTGAGCAGGAGTTAGATTAGGAGGTGATAGAACAGGGTAAATTGAAACTATCTCCTGCAGGAAAAAGAAGAAAAAAGATAAGAAAAAATCCATTCAGGGAAGAATTTTAGTTCACATTTCAGCAACTATAAAAATTATACACTACTATGATTTTAACTCCTTGAATACCTAAAATTTGCAAATCATAATAGACATTATAGAGAGAATTGCTCTCAACAATCTCTCGAGAAACTAGATAAACATGTTTGACCTTGTGCATCAGTTGCATTACGTTCAAATTTATCCAAAACACGAAGGATTTACATGACTAGCAATACGGGAATATTACTCGTAAAATCAAGTGGATATATGTCATATCTATATATATTTAGTGTGTGTGGGGTGGAAGAGAATTTGGTATCTGAAGTATAAATTTACAAAACAAAGAAGAAGACTTGAAACAGATCTATGAAAAAAGGACGGTACAAAAACAATAAAAAGGATACCTGTAACAATGCAGCAATAGTACCAAAAGAATTCCATAACAAAGGAGCCAAGTCTTGAAATAGTTCTCTCTTCTGAAAATATCAAGATACGCTTATCAGGCATATATGTACAAGTCCAGCAATCTTGCAATTAAAGAATTCAACTAGAAAGAAGCCAAATATAGAAATAATTCCTCATGGGCCACAGCACACAAGACATGGATAGTATCAGCTAAATTCCAGCGGCACTCTGATGTATATGTGTGTGTGTGTGTATATATCTATATAACCATGTAAACTGTAGAATAGCTTACTTCTCATAACTATCCTTCATCTTCTCTAAATTTCTCTTTTAAAATTCATTTCAGTCCAATAATTGCATTTGAGATTTGGAGACATAAAATTATTTTCAAAGTGTCAATTACTGCTCGGCAAAATAAAAAACCAGAAGAAAAAGAAAGAAAGAATCTCTTTTCCTAGTCTGTTTATTGCTAAGAATAAGAAGCTCAACTTTTAACATCATATGGGTGAAAGAAAATCCAAGTACGGAATTTCGAGAATCGACCCAATAAAAGATTAGATTTAGTCCCCTAAGAAATTTGTACTGCCTCTTTATAGCTGCGTGACAACATAAAAACAAATTGTCGGAGCTTTCTTCCTTTCACCTTACACAATACACAATATGAAAAGGAAACGGACGCTCAAGGTCTTCTTCATTGCAAATCATAACGAGTATTTGCCTTTCCTATAAGCCTTAGTATAAGCTGATAGCCAAGAGAACACTTCAACCTTTGTCGGAAGACATCCTTCTTCACCATGAGCAAGACCCTAAATAATTGTGACCACAACTTTTTCATTTTTCATTTTTCATTTTTATTTTTTGGTTTGTACGGTTTTTTCCAGTATAGTCTTCAGGTCAACAGAGTTAAACTTATGTAACTACATCATCACCAGTAACCTCTGCAGGAGCAGGAGCCCTTCTTAAAATGATGGAAGCGACTTGAATCCCTCAAAATGATTTCATGTTTGACGATCATAGATATGTAGGTGATGGCACTGTGGCAATCGCCACAAACACGCAAGTTCTTGGTGATACGAATAGGTGTACCAGGAGGAGTTGTTAGGATGGCATAGGCAAGAGCCAACTTCTCACTATGCTCGAAAAGAAGATCACCTTTCTCCTCATCACCCACATCATGGAGTGCAAAGCTAGTGTCAGGAACATATCCAATGGCTTTAATGCGTTCAATCAAGCTTCCAAGGATTTCATAAATTTGTTGAGATTGAGGATGACGCCTGTCACCAACAAAGAAAGTAATAGTGCCTTCCTTCCCTTGCACCCAACTGCAGCCAGGCCTCTTCTTTACCCCTGTATGTTTCATCAATGACCTGATTCTGGCCACATCCTTCCAGCGCCTAGCGTTCGCATATATGTTTGACAACAAAGTATAGGACCCATCATTCTGTGTATCCAACTCTAACAACCTATTGGCAGCATATTCACCAATTTCCACATTTGCATGGATCCTACAACCTCCGAGTAAAGAATACCAGACTATGGCCGTTGGTTCCATAGGCATACTTTTTATAAGCTCCAAAGCTTCTACCAAGTGACCGGCACGACCTAAGAGGTCAACCATGCAAGCATAGTGCTCTGGCCCAGGAGTAACTCCATAGTCCTTGCTCATTTCATTGAAGTATATCATCCCCTCATCAACCATCCCAGAATGACTACAAGCATAGAGCAAAACAACAAAGGTGACACCATCAGCCGCAAGACCGACTCTTTTCATGTCATCAAACACCCAAAGAGCTTCTTTACCATGACCATGCATGCCATAACCTGCCATTAGCGACGTCCACGAGACAAAATTCCTTTGATGCATTTTGTCAAACACAGCTTGAGCAATATCAACATCTCCGGATTTACAATACATATCAATAAGGCAATTAGATACAAACGGTGTCTTGGAATCATACTGGTTTCGAATTACACAAGCATGGATTTGTTTGCCTAATCTTAGTGCGCCTAAATGAGCACATGCCATCAAAGCACAAGATATAGTAAAAGCATTTGGCTTTTTGTAATTATCTCGTCCAAGCATTTGGGAAAACAGTGCTAGTGCATCATTTGCTTCCCCATGTTGAGCATAACCACCAATCATGGCTGTCCAAGTCACCACATGTCTTACCGTTGGTTCTATTAGATCAAACATCGTCCGTGCCACTTTGAGATGTTTGCATTTAGCATACATGTCAATTAGACCATTAATTATCATTAAATCCGCCTCTGGATCTTTCCGATCTAGGTTTAAAACCCGCTTTATGGTATAACAATGAATCTCTTTTCCTTGAAGCAATGCTCCTGCGGACGCACAACCTGAGAGAAGAGAGACAAGGGTAACAACATTTGGATCAACACCAGAAGCTTGCATTTTTCTAAACATGTCCAAGGCCTCATGCCCGAGATCCCTTTGAGCAAAACCTGCAATTACAGCACTCCATGTCACAACATTCAGTTTAATTTTTTCTGCCCTCATGTTTTCAAACAAACAAATAGCATCTTCAAATTCACCAACCCGGGAATAACCTGTCACCATGGCATTCCAAGATACCACATCCTTGACCTTCATTTGTTCAAAAACCTTCTTTGCCTTATCTATCATCTCACACTTAGCATACATGTCCACAATGGCATTACCCACAAATACATCTTCATACAAACCACTCCGAACAGCAAAACCATGAACTTGCTTACCCCATGTCGAACTGGAACCACAAGCGGAAATGACATTCACTAGGCTAAAAGCATTAGGCCGTGTACTAAGGTTCTTCATCATTCGACCAAACATTCTTAATGCATTCTCCGAATCACCATTTTGGGAATAAGCAGCCACAATTGAGTTCCATGAAACCACATCGCCTATCCCCCTCTCCAGCACTTCCTCAAACATTTTACAGGCGTCATCCAGTGCACCACAACGGCCATACATTGTGACCACCGCGTTACAAACAAACACATTCTCCTCAAATCCAGTTCTCCATACTGCAGCATGCACCGAAGCACCCAGCCGAATCGATGAAAGTTCACCGCAAGCTTTCACAACAAAAGGAAACGTGTACTCGTCGGGCCTCCATCCAAATCTCTGCATTCGCTGGTACAGTCCAATGACTTCATTTAGCAACCCGGACCGAACTGCATGCCGGATAAACTCATTCCACCAAAACACGAAGAGCGGCCTCGGCTCAAGGCGCTCGAGCAATGCCCTAGCCGGTGTACGAGCATCGCAAGCCATGTAAGCGCCAATAAGGTCAGCGACACAGTGTTCTAGGCCTTGCACCAGTATTTGCTGGTGGAAGAACTTGGCACAAGCTATTGAATTGCATTCTTTCAAAAGCTTGGTTGTGACTAAAGGAAACGTGGTTGGGGCAGTGAAGAAGAAAGCCCTAACAAATTTCAAAACTTGGTTTGGTTTTCGGCGAATCAAGAAAAGGGCCATATCTATTCAGGATCTATCATACTGGATTTTCGAAAGCAACAAATTCAAGAAAATTCAACAATTTCAGAGCTTTCCCATCAACCAAACAAATCCAAATCGCGAATTAACAATCATCTGAGTCCTCTCGCACAAAACCAAAGTCTAAATCCCGAACCAGAACAAGAAAAATTAAAAAATCAAACCTCAAACAAATCCAACAAGCGAAACGAAACAGAATATCTAGACGAAGAAGAAGGTGACCTTGGAGAGTTCGAGAAGGGCGTTTTCTCGGAGATCGGGTTTGCTGAGATCAAGCACCAGTTGCTCGGCGGACGCCATTTTCCGTTCCTTGTTGGCCTGAGACCCTGGTGGGCTGGTGCTCGAAGCGCTTGTAGCTCCAAAAGGAGAATTCATGGAGGAGAGAGAAAGCTATTGAAGAAGAAGAAGCAGAAGAATCACCATAGAATTGATGGAGAAGTCTCTCGTTTTCTTCCGTTTTCTCGCCGATTTTCCTTTAGGAGAGAGAAAGTGGATAACCCTAATATAGAATTCAGATAATGACGTGGCGTCGGTTAGAGAGACAAAGATGTAGCAGACGGCCACGTGCTTTTGCATGCGCGTTGTACGCACATCCGAACAAGTAATATCCTTAATCTTAGGTGTTAGATTTAAATTAAATTATATAATATTTAAATTACTGAAATTAAAAAGTGAAAAAACTTGAAATGTGTTTAAAAAAAAATCAATATGAAACTTATTTAATTCGTATCGAAATTTTATATAATTTTTTTAAAAAAATCATCTCATTTGAACATGTATATACAGTTATGGACTTTTAAAATTTAAATTATAAAATTATATAAATAGTAAAACTGAGGTTGATTTTTCAGAAAAAAGAAAATAAAAATTGAATTGTTAATTGTGATCTAAACTGGAACACCAAACACCCCCTTATTTTTAGTCCTCAAATATAAGGAAATCTCATTTTTGGCACCTGATTTGTAAAATGTCTGATAACGAGTTCCCGATCTTAATTTATCTCAAATTAGTCTTTTTATCTATCCAACTACTAAGCCTTCTATAGATCACGATCTATAGGGACGAAGTCAGAAATATGCTTTAACGGAGGCATATAAAAATTTTTTGTAATAAAATAATAAATTTTAATAAGGAATATATTATAATTTTTAATTTTAATGAGTTTATATAAAAATTTTAAATTTTAATGGGACAAAGTATAAAAATCATAAAGTTTTTATAGAATTAATTTTAATGGGGATTATGTGAGCTTTATTTTTATTTTTAGTCTGGGCAAAATAAACTATATAAAAATTAAAAATTTTTAACGAGGGCACGATAGAAAAATTATAAAATTTTTAGGTATAATTAAAAGAACAACAAATTTCAATATAACCCCTACTAGCCCCCATCTAAATTCGCCATTGACGACCTATAGGCAAATCACACTTTTGTCCCTCATTTTTAAAATGTTGGATAATTAGTCAATCTATAAACCATCTCAAATTAGTCCAGGCAAATATCAGTTTAGTCCCTATTTTTAAGATGTTGGATAGTTGGAGTTCTAGATCTACAAATTACCTCAAATTAGTCATTCCACCTCAAATATAAGCAAATATCAGTTTAGTCCCTATTTTTTAGATGTTGGATAATTGGAGTTCTCGATCTACAAATTACCTCAAATTAGTCACTCCATCTCAAATATAAGCAAATCTCACTTTAGTCCCTCGTTTTTTTTTTCCCCTTCATTTTGAACAAGAATCCTATTTCCTCTCCATTTGTCTCCTTCCCAAGCTTCCAATCTTGATTTCAAAAACCATCCTAGTCATGGAAGCATATGTTTATCAAGTTCTTATTTTGTACAAAACAATTTCAGTCCTTTTCCTCTGCATTCACCAAAAAAAAAAAAAAAAAAAAGGACATTATTGCTCTTTCATAGACACTCCAAATATGAACCTTCTTGCATTATCAGAACACATGTATACCTTTGAAGTCCATTTGGAAGAAGAAGATTGTTTCGGATTCAGCACTTGTTTATCGAAGATCTTCGTATACTTATTTACCGCAAAACCCGAATCCAATGCTTTGAGGTTGAATGAATTCTTGGCTCCGGTTTCCAATCTAGGAGGACTAGGTGCAATATCTTTTGGATCGGAACATGTCTCATATTCTCAAAATGCGTGTCAATTTATAAACCTGAAGAAGAAGAAGAAGAAGAGGAAAATTCACACAAGGTCAACTAAGAGCGTAGTCGATTTTCATTTACTATTTTGTCCCATCTCACAGGTTCCGAATTTTAAGTGCAAATCAGAGAACCAACCTGGGCAGTCCTACTAGGCAGAGGCACTTCCAAGCAGTGTCTGAGGTCATCAACTCTGCAAAAATAATAGTAAGCAAAAATAACCTATCGGTATAATGTATCGGAAACAAACCAACGTAACACGACCCCTTGCAAAAATAAAAACATAATGTTAATAATAATAACGGGAATCCCTCAGTTATGATGCAAAATGGATCTGTCTATCGTTGATCAGAGATCTCTCGATGAACAATATAAAATGGAGTTTGAAGAAATGGAAAGAGGAGGAGTCCCAACCCGCAACGGATAGAGTTACCTTTTGCTAATAGTTTTCCTAGTATATTGATGTTCCTTCACAAGCCCTCTACCTCCATACTCTATCCCATCCGTGTTTAGAATAAGCTGCGACCACAAATATAGAGAAAACTTAATCCCTCATTATGCACAACAGTAAAAACATACGTCGAAGTTTGCAATGCAGCCAAGATATCTTCCATTCAAAAACAATCGTCAAATAACGAAAAAGTTAATTGCGCTTATGTTTGGTTGCATCATTTCTCGGTTGAGGAATGTGGCTGCATGAATCCAAAAAAAAAAAAAACAAAGAAGTTACAAATTTGCATCCTTGGACCTACTTGATATTCTCCAGCTTCTTCAACGCCTACTCCGTATCCTTCATAAGAATCTGTTGGGTGAAAGTTAAGTACAAAGAGAAGTGGACCTCTCATGTAAGCTATTACCTGTAATAAAAAAGAATATCTTCATAACTGGAAAATTACACTACTTTTGTTTCCACAAAAATGGGACATATTTACAGTGGTGTGCAGTTTGATAGATAAACACGTAAAATCTACCTCACAGACAAATAGTTCGTGAATGGGATTGCATGCTAAAAGAAAAAGTGATTTTACTTATGAACCCTCTGGGGCTGGCTCAGCAAGTAGGAGGGGAGGGGTTTGGGTAGGAGCTCTTAGGTTCGAAACTTGGGAGGCTTTCATTCTCTTTAATAAGTGGAAGCCATAAGCCTCGAACCGTATTAAAATACACATACATACATACATACATACATACATATATATATATATATGCTAATAGGATTGATAGTTTTATTGCAACTTTCTCTTTTGTGCAGCTTAACGGGGAACCATTAGGGGTCAGATTGCAATTGAGATACCAGCCGATATACAATGGAGAAAATTTGTATGTTTAGCTGAAATGAGAATTTACATACCTTTGTATTGTCATTCACATGATGAATGTTCGGTTGAACTCTTGAAAGTATTCTTTCTTTTTCATCCAACTTCATCAAGTCCTAAAAAAGAAAGGGAAAAAAAAAAAAGCAAATTAATTAAATTTCTACCCATGATATGCTTAGTTTAATGAACAAAATATCAGAAAGGACAATACCAACTCGAAGAACTTTTAACGAAGAACCAAGAGTGAATCTAACAATTTGCATACTAGAAGAACTACATTTATAGGAAAATTTTAACAAATAAGCATTTCATGGGGAAAAAAGGGGAACTACATGGACACCTTATCAAAGATGAATAATTCGCGGTGTACTCCTTTTGCCAAAAGATCCCACTGACGGTTGGCTAGTGAGAATGAGAAATTGTTGCTTGACATCGGGAATTCAACCCTCTGGCACATAAGAAGATCATTAGTATAATGAACATTAGTTTTAAGGGATACCCAGTGGAAAGCAACCTCACCTCTGGATGCCCAAATTCATTGCCCATGAAATTGAGGTAGGCACGGCCACCAATTGTAAACGTAATCAATCTGATCATCTGCCTCAATGAGAAAAACGACAATATGTTAAAAGGAAAGCAGTAAGATGACAACAATTCCAGCTTAAACAAAACTCAAGTAGATGAGGTTTTCACAATTACTTGTAAAGTACATTTTTTTCCTCCAAGTTACATTACACTTGAGTAGAATTATAAGGACAAAGCATACCTTGAGTAAAGAAGACCCTCTAAGCAATGATTCTTTTGTGGCACCAGAATCCTTTAATATATCACCAAGTAATATCTCTGTGAAAGATTGTCCTCCAGATATTGACTAACATGGAAGATTTGAAGGCCAGGACATGATAGAGAGTTCAAATTAGAACAAAACAAAACATCTTTCAAAGCCGAAAGTATTTCAGGAGCATTTTAAATATGAAGAAAGGGTGTTTAAAGCAAAAGTTACCTGGTTATGATTTTCAGCGTAGACAATCATCTTATCAGTGTAATGTTTGTTGCCCGTTAATGTGCTTACAATCTGATTTAAACAAGTTCGAAGTCATTGAGGGGTAAGTTTAGAGAAGAGAGAAACACACGACTGAATTAACACTGAACAAGATCAAAGATACTAAGATGACTCTAATCTAATATAAAGTACAACCTTACTCATGCTCCACTCATGGTCGGGCACATTCTGAAGCAAAGACGACCACATCTCTGGCACGGACAAATTGACATAGTAATCAAATCCCAATCCACCTTGAGAGGTTGGTTCACATACTCCAGGATAATTGGTTGCCTAAAAATCAAGTGACAAATGAGACTGCACACATGGAAGTGAAAAACAAGAATACTATAGGACAAAAAGATTATACAAGGGATGGAATTAACGTGCACATGAAATGGACGATAAAACATAAGTAGGCGACGGAGCGGGAATTCATATTTAGTGGGGGCTCTTTGTAAAAAGTTGGAGATGTTTTCTATTAAATAGAGACATAGTTATATATTCCAATTATCAAGTAAAGGCAGACTAAGATGCTTCTTTATAAAATGGGAGCACTTTTTTTTCTTTTCTTTTCTTTTCTTTTCTTTTTTTGGTGTGTGTGTGGAAATTTTAGGGTTAAAAATGAAAAACTCTAAAATTTGAGTGGGGACATGCCCCGAATCATCAACGACATAAAGATCAGCTACTTACATCTTCGGCAATGGTGATTATATTCGGGTGGAGACCATGCAGAATCTCATTTGCCAAAATGAGATATAGCAGGGCATCCCGGTCAACATATTGATTGCAGTACCTACAACGTGACAGGATTAAGACTGAACACAATATCTTACTCGCCATAAATGTGTGATGTCGATTATTATATTCCATGTAACTCATGATTCAACAACTGGCTTAGTTTTTACGTCAGAGTTCTCAATTGAAAGATATTTTTAAAATCAGAAGATGAAGGAAAGGAAAAAGTTTAAAAGGATGGCTTACTCCTCCAAATCACCGGTAAAAGAAGCAAAACCATTGTGTGTATACATCATTGAAGACAGCGAATGGAAATGAAAACCATCAATTTGATACTCCGCAACCCACCTGTTCAAACCCATTAAAAGCACGGAATTGTTTACCCTATGATATATATTTGTATATATGATTAAATACACACTTCCAGACATGGAAGAACACAAGATAAATTAGGACACACTTGGTGAAAAACGAGCACCTGGCTCCACAATGAAACCACAACTAACTCTGGAACTGAAAAGTTTGACTAGTTTTTGAACTTCGACTTTACCAATTCAGATTTGAGAGAAGGAAATGTAGAACATCTAGGTCTCCATATTTGAACATCCTGGTACCCCAGTACTTGTGATTCCCTCTTTTACCTATTAAAAGAGAAGAAAGTTGGAACCATAAGCATCATACATGAAGAATACGTTAATGGCTTTGACCCATCCTCAAGTCATAGCACAAATTATGAGAAAACAAGTTAGCTATTTGGGTTAATGGAAGATGTGGGCCAGCCCGAAATCCAAGCTAAAAATAGTTTCCGGTGGGAACTAACCCCAGTTAGCTTCAACACCGTAGCTCATGAAGTAGAATTGCCATGCACCAGGCGATTAGATTTGAGAAGAGAAGCAAATTAATTTTTATGTAATGGCAAGAATAGTAGGAGAGATACCGGTATGAAAGTAGCAGTCATTTGATCCATCAAACAGCGACAGCCCAACCATCTCATCTGCCGCCGAGTAGGAATGGACAATGTCTAAGAAAATCAGCAGTCCAAGTCCTGTAAAATCAAAAAGGCATTTAACAGTGTGAGGTAGTTCCTGGTTAGGTATCCATAGCTTAAACGGTTTCCCATTGAGGCACATACCCATTGTCATCAATAGGTGTTATTCACATTATGTAAAACAAAAAAAGCAGACAACTCTATCTTATTGATAGCATCTCATTTTGAGATCTGGAAATATCAGCACCTTGGACGATATTATCCTAGTTTAATTGGTGATTTATCAGTGGTTAGGGAACCTATTCATATGCAAAAATAAGTGTTGAAATATAAAACTATTGTTGGCCCACCTCCTAACAGCTTAAGCTTTTGGGAGAATTGGTAAACTAACATGGTATCAGAACAGGAGGTTCTGAGTTCGAACCCCTGTAATTGCACTATTTAATCCCCATTTATTATCATCGCGTGTTGGGCCTTATATATGTTTCGGGCTTCTTATAATTTGTGTTGGACTTTCAAATTAATATTTGTCTGCACGTTTGCCCATTGTCTGGCCTGCATGTGAGGGGGAGTGTTGAAATATAAAACTATTGTTGGCCCATCTCCTAACAGCTTAAGCTTTTGGGAGAATTGGTAAACTAACAATAAGAAGCCACTAAGCTACCGGCAAAGCATCATGAAAGATTTGGTTCATGATTGAAAAGGGAATAGCACTAAATGAAGAAAGATAACCATGTGCTTCATCAACCAACCGCTTGAAGTCGTCAGGAGTTCCAAATCGGCTGCTAGTGGCAAATAGATTGGTTACCTGCATTTTTAAGAAGAGGTCGGACATTAATGGAACATTACTGGAATGCATCTGTAGAAGTTTTTGTAACGAAGGGAAAGAAAAGCAAAATGGTAACCTAATGTATAAAGAACCCTACCACTTAAATTTAGCAAATAGCAAATGGGATGCATTAAAACAGAAATTGGTTAAGTCAGAAAACATCGAGGATATGGATGTTTGCAGATAAGTGACCTTTACGAGATTAACTAGAATAAAGCATTATATTTATATAATGAAAATAATGCTTTGCTCACTCTGTAGCCAACGGTGAAATAATCTTTATGCTCAACAACTCCGATCAGCTGGATTGCATTATACCCAGCTTCCTTTACGTGCGGAAGGACCTGAATGAAAGATAGATATAAAACTCGAGAGTAAATAACAAGATCACAATACAGTGGATATAAAACAGTAAAGCAAATATCAAGGAGTTACCTTCTCTGTGAAATCATTGAAAGAAGATATTTTTGGCTCTGATCCACTTATTCCAACATGACATTCATATATACGCAATGACTTTGGCACTTTCGGGCTTATGTTTCGCCATTTATATGCCTCTTCTGGGGGTGGTTCCCAGTGGATTGCAAAGGCTTGCTTTTCTTCTGCACGTGAATGCAATTCCATATTGTTCAGACAAAGTGGACGTAGAGCAACATAGCAATAATTGTTTCCTTGCAAATCAAAGGGAGGCGAAGAGATATACGAATGCTAATACACTGGCTTAAACAAGTAGAGCTGTCCATGTAGACTCTAACCTGGTTGGACGTAAGTAGCCCAAGCGGGAACTCGTTCCAAGGGTCCATTAGGAGTGTTAAAATAAACCCTGTATTTGCTTCCATGGGGAATACCTGGAGTGTACTTTTTCAACCATGCTTTCCTTCCTTTCCGCGTTTCAAACCAGTAAGCTAAGGGAGGCTTCTTTCCTTTAAATTTCTCTTGGGATACAGGATCAAGAATGACATTAAAAATGTCGTACTCCTTCCCACTGTCCATCACATCATAACAAGGCGAATTACTCGGTTGGCCATCCTTATGCTTTTCTTTCCATTCTGCATATCTTGTTTCTGCATCCGGTATGTCTCCCAATTCTTCTAAGGTTTGAGGCCCGTTAGGGCCAAATATTTGCTCATACAACTTTGCTGGTACTTCATACCGGTTTTTCAAAAACCGGTCCTCGCCAGGTTCCCAGTACTCATCATTTGCTCTCTTAAAGACTTCATCAATTGTAACACCACTATCACCTTTATCATAGTCTTCCACGTAGTTATACTGCTGAAAATATAGCTCGTCCGGCTCTTCTCCCTCCCTCAATCTATCCTCGAGAATGATGAACCAGTATCCATAATCATCATGCCCAAGGTGACCCTCTCTGGCAGCATTTTCGGTTGGTGACCACCCGTTGAAGTCACCAATCAGTGCACAATATCGAGCACCTGTGTTTTAAGCTCAGATAAAGTAGTTTTCTTAAAAAAATAATGAAAAATAGCCACTTGAACAAGTTCTTATGATGTCCACAAATTAAGGGACTAATTGTGAAAAATCATCACATTTAGATTAAGTTTCAAATTGGACAAGAGAGACAAACAATGAACTAATAAAATCCTAAAGATATGTTAAAGCCAAATAATAATGTAATTCTGGTAGAAAAACTAATAAATTGCTAAAATGTGACACCAAAAATTAACATGCTCCTTCAAATAAACTTGAAGTCAACTAATTTTCCCACAAGTTCAATATCCTGAAAATTATGCCTTAGAAGAGGAAAATCGAGCATAGATTAGAACCTGGAGCCCATTCCATGTAATCAACTCGATGTTCCGGATGCCGATGCACACCAAGTATCTCAAATCTACAGAAAAAAAAAAAGAAAAAAAAAAAAAAAAAAGAGCCAAAAGAAGAGAGATATGCCTCAACCAATAAGACCACAAACCCATAAAAATTAAGGAATTTTACAAAAAATTTTGGCAACGATCATGTCATATTAACTAGAATTCCTTTTCACTTTAAACACTTGTAACCAAGAAACAAGTCCTACCTACTGAACTGGTCTCAACATATAAATATATATATATATACATGTATGTATATACACATGTATATACATGTGTATAGGTAAAGTCTTAAATCGGGTAGCTATATGGTATGGCATCAAAATTAATGTCGTGTACCACTATCTCATTGATACATGTCAGTTGTAGTAAAAGTTTCAAAATATAACATTCTACACGTGAAGTTACATAACGTTACAAGTAAATCAACTAGTAATTATATCAATCTAAAAGAAATGTTATTTTTATCAGACTCTGTATGGCCACCGGACTTAAAACCAATCTTTTACATATTAATATATATATATATATATATATATTTTTTTTTAAAAAAATCCCTTTTGAAGGGGACCAGATAAGTTAAAAAGTAATGTAGAACTTACCCAGAAGCCAAATCCCTGAGATTAACATGCCGGTTGAAGATTTCATCTTTCAGGTCCTTCAATGCCTTGTGTCTGAAAATTAAAAAACAAAAACAAACAAACGAATGTAAGAGATAACCAATTTCTTGTAATGTACAGCTTTGTTTATATATATATATATATATATATATATATATACACACACACACACACACGGAATTATGCACCTCTCACGAAGGAACTGGGCGAACTGTCTATGGGAAATGCCAGTTCTGGTAAGAAACCCAACTGGGTCGATTCCCTTTTCGCCGTCTGAATCACTTTTCTTCTTACTCTTTTTCTTGTAATTCGTTTGACGCTGTTGTTTCTCTTCTTGTTGTTGTTGCTGCTTAGGTTGCTCTGTAGCTGAGCACACAACTTTTGTTTTCTTGGGAAATGAGATTCTTTTCGGTCCGTCTGAGGATTGGTGTACGAAAAGAGAGCCGTTTGGATGCAGAGAAAGTTTGGTCGGAAATGAAAGTGTGGTCATGGTGAAGAAAAGTGAGAATTTTGGGTGTCGAGTGAGACACAGTGTGTGTTGGGTTTAATGATAAGATGGAGGTTTTTGAGTTGACTCGGGAAAAATTGATACAACTCGATCAGTGACTCGTCCCGTTTTGGCGTATAGTTTTAGAATGAAAATTTTAAATTAAAATTAATTAATTTTTTTAAAAATTAATTATAATTTTTATTTTTTTTTTTATAAAAAGATAAAAATTTTAGATTTCTAGAAGCTCAATAAACGACCAAGTTATATATATATATATATATATATTGAAGAATATGAATTGGACAGAAAAGAGGAATAATATTCAGATATGCGAACAGTGTAGTTTATTTATTTATTTTTTATTTGTTGAGAGAGGGGGAGGGGAGGGGCCTAGTTCAATTAAATAATTATTTACCTACCATATTATGACATATTAATTAACTGATTAATATATTTTATTTACAGTGTATCTCATTTTATCGGGGGGATAAAAGTTAATTAAGTTAATTAATCAACAACAAAGGCATTGGAGACAAGTTTATTAATACACATGTTCTCAAGAAATAGTTAAAGAGTTCTAAAACAAATGGGAAATATTTACATTTTTTTGGTATCTGGTATTAATATCTTAGAAAGTCATATTGTAAATTCAAAGTAAAATAATGTTCTATTATTGTCTGGTTTTCCTTTTTAATTTTTTTAAAAGTATAATGTTCTTTCTTTTTTATTTATTTTTTTTTAAAATTTTTTTAACAGAAAAGAGAATACTACTGTGCCATTTAAATTGAAGGAGCAAAGAGTATATACATGGCCCCTAAGTCGTTAAAAAGAAAAGAAATAACATTAGCCCTAACATGGCCTTCTTTTCAAACCAAAAAAAAAAAAAAACATAGAACTGAAATAGGGACTAATAAAAATACTTTTAACATATAATATAATTTAATATCGACTGTTTTGGGGTTAAAAAAAAAAAAAAAATCTGGCGTTTAATTAAAAAACTGAAAAGCTTGCTGGTTATTGACAACGAGCAGTTCTCTACAGTTGTTAGGAATGATACAACGACAGTTGTGAGAAGCAAAGTGCCAAGATCCTTCATCAGCTATTAATAGCCAATAAAACAGGTGTTTTGACATCTAAACAGCCAGCAAAACAGGTGTTTTGACACCCGAGGCCTTATTGGGAGTTTTAAACTCAAACTGTAATTTTTCATTTCAGTTTTTGTCTTTTTTTGAAAAAGTTTTTGTCTTTTCAGAAAAATCAATAAAAATTTTCAACTCAAACTGTACTTTTTCAATTCAAACCCATTCATCAAACGAATCTTAAATAGCCAACAAAATAGGTGTTCTGAAGAACATATGTTTTAACACTAAGCAAGCCAACAAATTAGGTGTTTTGACACCTAAACAACAAGTAAAATAGGTGTCAAATAGATCTTGTAATATCTGAAATTTTAGACAGCTGTTTTAGATTTTAGGGGGTGGAGGAACCTATATAAATACCACACTTCTCAAACAGTTTAGGAAGAGAGAAAAGCAGAGGTAAAAAAAAAAAAAAAAAAAAAAAAAAAAACTACAGACCAGCCTTAGTAAATCAACCATTCTCTTACAGCAATCATAACTTAGCCATTCTTTTCTTATCCCTTCTCCTAAATAACAAATCAAACTTTCTAAATTCCAAATCTGACTCCAAACATCTTCTAAAACTTTAGAGCTCTCATTTTCTTTTTCTTTGCTTAAAAGAACAAGATTAAGAACCTAGTTCAAAGGATATTAAGCTACAAACCCCAAATATTAAATTATGTTTGTGGAATAAATTTCATTTAATAAGATTATGTGCTGATTTTATTTCGTATTTATATTGAGTTCTTTACTTACTTTTGAACACTCTACATTTCTTATTAGTTTCTTTCATCTCCAGTTATATGGTCCTTGTTTTATTTTCAGTTATTTAGATGATTAATCCAGTTATCTAGTCCCGTTTCTATTTTCTACTTCCAATTACCTGGTCCTATTACTTATTCCTTGTAATCAATTAGCTGGTCCTTTATTTACTCTTCAATTCTCTTGTTTATTTTTATGCAATTATTAACTGTTTTATTTTAATTGTCTATGCTTATCTTTGTTATTACAATATAATAAAACATAACTCATAAATTACCACAAACATTGACCATTTCCTATTAAATTTCAAATTTAGACTAAAGTATGAGTTTGGAACTAGTCTAGGAGCTTTTGGGTTTAAGGAGAAACAAATTACAAGTATTTCTTTTATTGTATTGATCAAACATGTAAAACATTTGAGCAGCAAATAAATAGAATTTGCCACAAATTTTCATAGAATACAACATGTACATAAAAATTCAGCAAGGTAAGGGACCCATTTCATTGTTTCTTTGCATAGTCCCTTGGTCCGAAAATAGTTGATCCAATTCTCACATTGGTGCTGCCCATTTCAATCTACAAGATCAGAAGTGTCAAATACCATAAGAATTCTAACCATGGCCGAGTATAATGGCGGAAAAATGCGTTTAAAAAGTCTGAAGAATCACTTTAAAAGGGGATTCTACAACGGGGTGCCCTCACGAATAGGGCACAGTGACCACGGTCATGAAATTTAAATCAGACTGAATCATATTATATGAGGCTGGATGTTGTGAAAGATTCCGTGAACTGCAATGCAACACTCATTTCACAAGCATCTTGCGATTTAGATCATAAGGTTGAGGTTAATGGTCCCTTTTAGAAAGTGTTGTAAGTTTGAGAATCGATGTGTATCACATACCGCTTGCTCAAAGTCACCAGACATGCCCATGGACAGCTCACAGTGCTCTTCTGTCAATCCGAGTGCCTTGCAGACCTCGGTTCTACAGTTTGACAGTGTCTGAAGAACCACAACATCACCAAAAGCGAATTAGTCGATAGAGCAAAAGCCAGAGAAATGATTCGATTTCTGTTTTCAGAACAAAAACACAAGTTTGGGATTACATACAAAATATAAACTAATATTCAAACTCTAGTTGGGTTAGAAAAACTATGTTACCTTGAAATTCTCTGGAGTTGAAGTGTAGTCCGGCATCCCAATTGTCATTAAACCTGAAAAGAGTAGATTTGGGCAGTGCAATTTGACATGTTTCGCAAGTTCAACACAACCAGAAGGGTCAATGCCTGATTTTGCTGCAAAAGAGTCAAAAAAGATCCGTAAGCAAATTCGCTACCATTGGGAAGGTACAAATGCTTTTCAACTATATTCCAATTTTGATAGCCTAGGAAAAGATCATCCTAGTTTGTAACATTACCACGAGATGCAATATCTCGACCAGACATTATTAACACAGTTCTTGGGGCCAAAAATAAATCACGAAATGGACATGTGACACATAGTGAATAATCCATAAGGATAACCATAATTTGTTGGGCACTCTAATGTGGCCATTCTCGGACATTATCCTAACTCCTGAAGATGCTTCTTTTCCTTCATAAATCAGTGGCAGTTTCCTTTTTACTCACATGCTTCTCCGCTGGTATTCACCTGGACTAAAACCTTCAACGGATTCCTTCCGAGACTTGACACTGCATTGTCAAGATGATTTGCAATCTATAGATTACAAGGAGATGGCAACACGTTGTCAACACATATTTGTATCAACAAAAAACTAAGAGTTGCAAAGTCAAAGCTTAACGCCCATTAGAAAGGGAAGAAAAAAAGGCAACATTTGACAAGTGCTCGGAGCAATTCTAAAAAGTTCAATACGGAACAAAATAAAAATTTTTATAGAGAACAAAAATTAAAGGATTTTAAGTTCTTATCAGCAACACTTATATCAGTGATCGGATAGCGGACTTAATCACTTACCTTCTCATTGTGCACACCCTCAACCATGCTGAGATTAGGTACTCCCGCTGCATAAATGAATAAACTTCAAGTGTCACCTAAATCCTCTCCAATGTACTCAAAAGATGAACAAGAAACTTTCACATGAAGCGAAATTGAACAGATTATCTGAGATACAATCGGGATTGAGAAATAGAACGGCTAGCAATTAGGCAGAATAAGCAATAAAATCCTCAGAAGAATCAGAAATCTCATTATCCATTCATCAACCACAGCTCATAATAAAAATTTAAAAGCAACCAATATTTCTAAGCAAACCAAATAAACTCCGCGATCCGAAACAAATTACGGAAATTTGATAACAGAAAACTTACCTAATTAAACAAAAACTAAACAAATGTTCCAATTTCCATCATTATCTCTTTATGCATTGCATCGGAGATAAGAAAGACAACCAATTTTACTAGTAAAGCAGAGGATTTTAAAGGAAAATAAATCAAAAAACAGAAAGTTCAAAGCTTTTTGTAGTTGCAAAATGAGAATTTCCCCAACAAGAGACAGAATTCCCATTAAACCTCTGATAATCCAATCACTAATCTTCGTTTAATAAATAAAAAGGCATCGAATTTATAGAAAAATTTATGATTTTTTTTTTTTTGAAAAATACTAATAATTAAAAATAAAAAAAGGAAAGAATACACTTACAGAGAAGATATTTGACTTTGTTGCTCTGTAAATGCCCAACGAAATGCCATTCCACGTCCTCGGGAAGCTATTCACAGAACAGAGACTGGCCTTTTATATAGACGCATATTTATACACACACACACGCACACATATAATTACATATGTATAGAGAGAGAGAGAGAGAGAGAGACATAGAGACCTGAGGAGCTTTGTCGAGGATTTCTTGGACATAGTTTTCTCCGAAGCATCGGTGGCCGGCGTCGTAGATTTGACGAACGAGAGAGGCCGGCTTCGTCTTCGACACCGCCACCACCCGAATCCGTTCCGGGTCGAGACCCGACCTCTCCGCCGCATTCCGGACCCGAGCCATCACCGACCGGAGCGCCGCCACGGCCGCTCCTTCCAACGCCGGAGCAGCCATGTCCAAAGAGGTGAGATTTTTCTTCGGCCGAAAAGGGGCAAATATTCTGGATTTTAATATATATTTTTTATTCAAGCGAAAATAAATAAATAAATATATCAATATATATATTTCTTCTCCTTCTTGTAAAGGGTATAATGGTAAAAGCAACTGTGAAAATTTGAGGTGGAAGCTGGAAAAAAAACTTATGGAAAATGACACATTTTCATGCCCTTTAGAATAGTTTATATTTATTTTATTTTTGTGGGTGTGTAAAAAAAAGAACCGTGTTATTTAACACAAATCATGAGATTACTCCCGTTAAACTTACAATTCGCGTGGAATTCATATAACAGCTAATCTATTGGACAAATTTTCATGCCTTTTAAAATAGTTTGTTTTTAATTTAATTTGTGTGTATAAAAAAAAATCATGTTATTTAACACGAATCATAAGTAATCTTAACGGATAATGTATTGATAAATTATTTAAAATAATATTTATTCGCACGATGAAGTTAAAAAGAGCGGAATCAAGGTTTTGCTGTAAAGGGTTATTATCAATATCATGCCCTTTAAAATGGTTTTTTTTTTTTTTTTTTTTTTGGTGGGTGAAAAAATGGTTGTGTCTAGGAATTTTTGTAAGGACGATGATGCATGGTCTGCTTAATATATTGATTGGATAAAAAAAAAAAAAAAAAAGCTTTATGTGTATTATGTTGTTTTAAATCATTATATTTTCATTAAATGTAATTAAATTTACATATTTGGTTAATTCTTATAGAATTTTGATGTGGTGGGATGGTTTAAATTTGAACCCTTAATCATTATCACACAGTATTAGCGTAAATATTTTTTGAGTTATTTGTATTGAATTTTCAGTTTTGATTTTAACACTATGAGCTGAAGATATGAGAAAAGAAATTATTTTGATTCATTTTATTTATTTATTTATTTTGTTTAACCCATCATCCTTGAATACTTTTTTTTTTTTTTTTTTTGCCTTCCTTTTTTCTAAAGGGGGGGGTTTTTTTTTTCTTGCTTGAATAAGTAGTAATTTGTAAATTCGATTAATGGCTGCAAACTAACTGAATTTGGTTACTGCTAACACACTTTTTTTAAATATAGTTTTATGAACTAATATAATTGAAAAACTACCTTAAAAATTGAAAAATTAAGGACCTCAACTCAAGGCAAAAACGAAACAAAATCAGGCTACATCAACTGATACACAAATACACTAAAGATAACTCTTATCTTAATTTTTCTTTTCACAACCAAAATGAAAAAAAAAAAGAATTACAATAACACAAGGCCAATCAATTCTTTTTCATGGTTTTTCTCAAAAAAAAATATATATATATATCTTTCATGTTTCATTTCAATCTTTCTATTAAAAACATTTGTGGAAATTACAGCAAATAACACTTTTACGAAACTAAATAAATAAATAATAAATAATTTATCATAAGTAAATAAATCCTTTATCAAAATAAATATCTGATAAGTTATTTATTATTATTTATTCAAAATATTTTTAAAACATATTATTTATTTTTTAATTATTTATAGTAAAAATGTTCTCCTATTTACTGCTTTCTCTCCATGGTTATTCATTGGGCCTTAAGGTGGAGCCTGTTTTCCTGGGTTTTGGGCTTGAGATTGACTGGGTGGGCTTGTTGTGGACTTGTTCTCATTTGTATTGGGCTTGTTTGGAGAGGTTGTGGGCTCGTTCTCCGTAGTCTTAGGCTGGCTCTGAGTGTCTTGTTGGGCTTTACTTCTTCGGTCCTTGAAGAACTTGGCCCAAGTCGTCAATTCCATTCCCAAAGTAATCAGGCCCAAAGCTCCTAGAACCGCAGTATAGGCCCATTTCCAGGAGTCGTTCGGCTTCAAAATGGCAATCCCATGGAACATGTTCACTGCTATCACAGCCAACAGGGCATACCCCAGAAAATGATGGTACATATCCCAGTACTTGCGGTAATCGTCGTGAGATTTTGGCCTGAGTCGTAGTGCCAACATCTGCACGACGTAAAAACCCGTATTATCACATGGTTACAGGTATAATCTAACGATAATGTCGTAATTGATTCGTCTAATGAGAACTAAAGAAAAAATGTAGAGATTCCAAACTCTTGCTTCTAATACACACAAAGTTAGCACATCGCTGGTTAGTGTGACAATATAAAACTGAAACAATCAAATAATTAAAATAGATAGAGAAAAGAGAGACAATTTTTACGTTAGAAATTACTTAATTGATGTTATATGACATATATGATGATTGCATCACAGTGGTGATTAGATACTATTATCATCAGAGATTTTGTGGGGATTTTACCTGTAAAGTGGTAAATGTGAAGATGAAGATAGCGAGGAGTCGATGGGTGTGAAAGACGTAGTGCTTAGAAGAACGTCCGAGCCAGAGTCCGATGGCCCAACCGGCGGTGCCGAGAATGTAGCCAGCAATCTGGCTGCCGATATGAAGACCAAACCACTGTTTCCATTCGAATGGGAATTTCCTGAAGTACCTTGCAAGAATGACCCCACCAGGCAAGAGCGTTCCCCACCCCACAATGTTCAGAATTCCATGCACCTGAATTAGTATACAAAAACCAAACACAAAGAAAGAACACTTTAAATTACAAAGTCTTCGTTCGGAAACTAAGCTCAAGCTTGGTTTTCAACATTCAAGTTTTGTTTTTTTCCTCAAAAGTTTTTGTCGTTTTCCCAAAAAGTCAACAAAATTTACTATTTCAATTTCAAAAACTCAACTCAAACTCATTTACCAAACGGATCCAAAATAAAATAATAAAACAAAACAAATAAACGTATTAAGCTAGGATTGTACATACATATTTCGTTTACAATTCTAAAAGGACCGTACGTCTATCATACGAGAGTGAAAAGTGAAACATGATGTTTATTTAACATAACACTTTTCAGTGATATCAAGAAATTTATTATCTCAGATTATTGTTATATCTTGTTAATATCAGTATGGCTTTAAAAATTTATATTTGTTATGAGAGAGGACGGACTTATTCATTTCAAATTTCATGAAGCTTTTTTGAGATGCCTAAGCTTTGGACTCCAATGGCCCGTTTCGCTTGTTTCTTGGTAGCCATCTTTTCGGCTTTCTAGACCCAAAAATACAGCTTTTTGGAGTACTTGGAAGAAAGAACTTTCACAATAAATATAAGGAGTTATTTTGGATTTTCAAACAAACAGTTTATTTATTTATTTTTTATCCCCTTATTAACAAATAGCAAAAAGAAAATAAATTTGTGCTTCAAAAAATCGTTTCAAAATTTATTACCCAAACGCTATGGCGCTTTTTTTTTTTTTTTTTTTAATTTTTAATTTTTTAATTTATTATTTATTATTTTTTAAGTTGAGACATGAGAAGATCCCGGATAGCAAAACTTTCTCATACAAACTTGTAACATTACCAAACCTTAGTTGGCCATGGAAATATTGCAATAGGTTATAATAATAATAATAATAATAATAATAATAAACATTCAATGTAAATGGTGGGCAATGGCCAAGATTTTCCTTTGGAGGCTTTGAGGTAAGTATCCGAACCATGCAAAAAATAAAATAAAATAAAAAATAAAAAATCACAAGGCAAGATTGGCATCTAAGAGATTGCATAATTGCAAAGAAAAGAACTCTCAAGAATAGGAAATGTTTCCAAAGTTACCATACTAAAAATTCCAATAGCATCAAAAACTTCAACATTTCAAGAAATTAAAAAAAAAAAAAAAAAAAAAAAAAAAAAAAAAAAAAAAAACAACAAGGCCAACTTACGATTCTGAGGTGACGGCGGTGATGTCCAATGCTACGACTAACCTCGGACGTCAAGTTTAAGGTCTCGGTGCTGTCGAAATTCTGAAGAGTTGAGGGGTGCATTTTAGGCACCGAATTGTCTTCGTCGGCAGCGTAGCCAACTTGCCACACGTGATTCAGCCTTGTGGCGTCGTAAGCCGAGGAATTAAGAAGCAACGTCGCTGACAACGTCAAGTATCCACTAGAGTTCGAGTATCCGCCTTTCAAGTTTCGGACAATAAAATTGTCGATTTTCCGAGGAAGAAGCTCACAACCAAGCTTTGTGTAGCTTGTGATGTTGTACGTGTTCACTGTTAATGTGTCATTGTTTTGTACGATGCCTATGATGGCCCTGGTCCCGACCATCTTTGGCATGCTTTCCGGGTTTACTCCCCACGCTATCCATTTGATGTCGACGTCGTGCCGGCGAACGCCGAACAAGACGTCGATTCGGATGGTGTTGTTTCGGATTTGGGGATCATAATTCCAGCCAAATTCAGCTCCTAGAGTGGCTAATTTCTTGCAATTTGTCATGTTATTTGTACGGGTGAGATCTTGGAATTTTTCACTACAAGAAGAGGAGTGGGAAATTGGAAAGAGAAGAGAAAGAAAGGCCAATGAGAAACAGACTGATTTGGTAGAAGAGAACATTCTTTTTGGGTGTGGTGATTTCAATGTTGGCTATATGATAATTATTATATGCTTGTATTTATTTTAAGGGGACGAGTCATAAAGTATGCATAAATTAAGGGGAAAAAAAAAGTTATTCTTTAATTTCTTATAAGTAAGAGTTATGGAGAAGTTATGCAAGTTATCCATTCTCTCTCTATCTCTCTCTTCCTCTTTTTTTTTTCTTCAGCTTCTTCGTCTTCTTCTTCTTCTTCTTCTTTCCTGTTTGGCTTTAATCAAGGTACTTTAAGGAAAAGGAGGGAAAAGAGAGAGAGAGAGAGAATTATATGGTAGGATATGAAAATAAAAACGTTATTAGTAGAATATTATTTTTAATAGTCAAGTCTCTTCAGAATCATATTAGATTAAACAAAATTTAATTTTATGTTTTGTCTTTTGAGATCAAGTTTCATTATTTTAATCTCTGAACTTTAATATATTCTAGAAGCAGTCCTTGAGCTATAAATTTATTGCAATTTAGTCCTTTGGTTATTACAAAAATAGATCATAATGATCATGTGAACATTTAAAAAATAAAAAAGTGTTTTAGTCAGGGTTAATTTTTGTCATTTTCTCATCCTAAAAACGTATTAGTAAATTTGGATTTCAATTTTAGAAGCCGTGAATTCTCAAAACACAAGTGATATTGATATGATAACGAGTATTTATTTTTTCAATTGTGTTTTGGAAAGAACGATTGTTGTTGAGTAAAATAAATAGTTTGAGAACTAGTTCTGGGACATTTTAAAACTTATATATTAAAATGGGATTGAACCTATAGTTTCGGAATCAAAAGTTAAATTAATCCTAAAAAAATTATAAAATTGATGAATATTTGACTGTTAATATATAATGGCTAATTTCTTGCAATTTGTTATGTTATTTGTATGGGTGAGATCTTGGAATTTTTCACTACAAGAAGAGGAGTGGGAAATTGGAAAGAGAAGAGAAAGAAAGGCCAATGAGAAACAGACTGATTTGGTAGAAGAGAACATTCTTTTTGGGTGTTGTGATTTCAATGTTGGCTATATGATAATTATTATATGCTTGTATTTATTTTAAGGGGACGATTCATAAAGTATGCATAAATTAAGGAAAAAAAAAAGTTATTCTTTAATTTCTTATAAGTAAGAGTTATGGAGAAGTTATGCAAGTTATCCATTCTCTCTCTATCTCTCTCTTCCTCTTTTTTTTTTTTTTTTTTCTTCTTCAGCTTCTTCTTCGTCTTCTTCTTCTTCTTTCCTGTTTGGCTTTAATCAAGGTACTTTAAGGAAAAGGAGGGAAAAGAGAGAGAGAGAATTATATGGTAGGGTATGAAAATAAAAACGCTATTAGTAGAATATAATTTTTAATAGTCAAGTCTCTTCAGAATCATATTAGATTAAACAAAATTTAATTTTATGTTTCGTCTTTTGAGATCAAGTTTCATTTTAATCTCTGAACTTTAATATATCCTAGAAGCAGTCCTTGAGCTATTAATTTATTGCAATTTAGTCCTTTGGTTATTAAAAAAATAGATCATAATGATCATGTGAACATTTAAAAAATAAAAAAGTGTTTTAATCAGGGTTAATTTTTGTCATTTTCTCATCCTAGAACGTATTATTAAATTTGGATTTCAATTTTAGAAGCATGAATTCTCAAAACACAAGTGATATTGACATGATAACAAGTGTCTATTTTTTCAATTGTGTTTTGGAAAGAACGATTGTTGTTGAGCTAAATAAATAGTTTGAGAACTGGGATATTTTAGAACTTATATATTAAAATAGGATTGAACCTATAGTTTCGGAATCAAAAGTTAAATTAATCCTAAAAAAATGATAAAATTTGATGAATATTTGACTTTTAAAACTATGTTCTACCAAGTACCAACATACCCTCTCAAAATAAAAAAATAAAAAAGGTATATATATATATATATTAATAAAAAGATAGAAACTTTATTGATTTGCCAGGAGAGTAAAAAAGGAGTGTCTAATTACAGTTAGGTTTTGCACATAATTTGCAGTAAAAAAGGTGAAAGCAATATGAATAATCCAGCTGTCCTTTCTCAAAAGCTTGACGAGAAGTTTGGTTCTCTCAATCATTTATTTGTCTTTAATTTGTTCTAATATGCCTTGATATTGTAATTTATTTGGATTTGTGTAACTGAGAAGGTTTAAAAAAGAGAAGCTAGTAATTCTTTTTCTTCAAATGGGCAAAAACTGTTGTAATCGACACAAAAAAAAAAAAAAAAAAAAAAAAAAAAGCACAGGCTTTTCTTGATCCTTTCATATTGAAGATTCTGTTGTGAAACACAGGAAGAAGAAGGAAAAAAAAAACAAAAAACAAAAAAAAAAACCACAAAAAAGGTAGTACACATGAAATAATCCAAAACAAGACGACACAAGAACTTTTTTTTTTTTTAAGACCTCTTTTTTGATTGTTTGTTCCTTTACTTGGCTCTCATTTGATTCCCGTCCCCAATATTTTTTTAAGGGTTTTTGGCGTTTTAATTTCTTGAACTTGTAATTTTGAATAAAGACCTCATTGATAAATTAAATAAAATAAAGAATAATTAAAATTTGAAAGGAAATGTTTATGTGGACGTACTTAATTTGTCGGCGTGATTCAAAAATTCATTATGAGTCATTCAAATATGTTCAGGAAACATGTACAACGGCGTTTCTGTCCAAATTTTACTTTCCATCATCTATTTACTAAAAGAGAAAAGGATCCTTCTATCCTTCAGTTGCTTCTCAAAAGCTCATTCCATTCCACGCCAAACTCCAAGAACTTTGATGAAAAAAGTCACAAAGTGAACAATGGAATTTTTGTATTCATTGGCATTGTAACGTACATGTCTTGGCCAAATACACTTTATTACAAACCTCTTCTTTCCTAAATATATGTAAATATATATATATATATATATATATATATATACATATACTCAAGTCCATATTAGTCAAATTTGTCTATAACAGGTGTAGCATTTTATTTAAAATCTTGTAACTATAAATACAAATGATAAATATCGCTGAAAAAATATTAAATTAATCTAAATCAATTATAGTTGTTGTAATAACATATAAAAAAAATAAAATTATAAGTGTCATTTAATAAAGGTATCGGATATAAAACAATATTCCTAATATATATATGAGTGCATGTGAAGGCGAGGCGAGGCGTTTGCATAAGAACTTCTCGTGTTTCATGCCTTGTTAAAATATGCTTTACCCCCAAAGACAGAAATCTCCACCTCACCATTTTGCTTTTACAAACTCAAGAGCAAGCTAGATTCCCCTATATGCCTTTAACTTTGCTCTTGCTTAAGTTTTCTAAGACTGACCCTTCTTTCTTAATTTTATACATTTCTATATCAGAACATTGTACCTTTTTAGAAATGTAATCTTTTTATTTATTATTATTTTTTTATTTTTTTTCTGTCGCATAACGTTGTTATCATTCCAAGCAATAAAGTTGTGCACTTTTTTATTTTTTTATTTTTTTTATTTTTTTAATTGTTAGAGCCAATCTGCTATTATCTAGGAGACAAACGACAGCCTGCAGGCAAGGTAAGAACAAAGTTTTTTCGAATGTGATGAAAATTTGTTTGTTTTTTTTTTTTTTTAATTTCCCCTTTGACTTTCAAAGGATTTGGGAATTTCACCTCAGAAAAGTGCCAACGTGTTTTCCATTTTGGGCAAAGGATTTGAGACATTTCTTGCAGAAAACGACAACTTCTTGGAAAGCTATTCTTAGGTGTACAAACTAAAAATAGGGATAAAGCTACCCATGATTGAGTGAGGACTTCTGTCCTCAATGATTTTTTTTTTTTTTTTTTTTTGCTTTCAATTTTTATTTTTTAAAAGCTTTATATTATTTTTTTTGTTTTGCCTTTATTAAATTATTGTTATTTTTATATAAGCCCTCTATAATATTTTGTCTTTTAGTATATTCCATTATTATATCAACAAGGTGTTTACAAATATGTTTTAGAGAGAAGAGAGGCCGTTGTCGTAAGGACAGGAAGATTATGAAGAAAAACGACATTAACATGAAAATGACAATAATCTCAAAAATTGGAAAAAAACACATATACAAACATCTCAAAAAATAGCATTATCACCTATCAAGAAAATGCCATAAACAGGAAAACAACGAAAGGCATGTGTAAGGAAAAGCGACAATTGCTAAACAAACACACAACTATAAACGATTATAATATTAAATGACAATAACAACAAAGGGCGTCCACACAAACGACAATAAATTAAAAAAAAAATGATATCATCATGAAACGACAACAAAAGAAACGACGATTGAAAAAGACGACAGCAGCACTTAAGCAGTAATATGATTAAACTGGGTTTAACCATAATGACAAAACTCAACATAAACCTAAAACAATCTCAACTTAAAAAGCGACAGTACAATACAAACACAAAAATGAAGAAAACGACAAAGAAATAAAATGAGGCAATATATACGAAAAGAAACAACAAACTTATTATTATTATTTTTTTTAAAAACAACAACAACGAAAAAGCAACAACCAACAATAGTGTTGGACTCAAAACGACAATAAAATGGAGAACGACAAAATGAAACAATTTTGATACGCAAGGGTTTCTCACCTGTCATCGTGCCGAGCCTAATTATTGCTTTGATGCAGAATAACACGTGGATTAACTTTTATGATAAGATCGTCGGCTTAGGGTTCAGGGGTGGAGCCCCCTGACCAAAATTTCGTTAACGGTACTCTGACATTTTTCATATTTATAATTTCAGTTATCCACGTTTTTCTTATATAAAAAGGTGTCGATTTAGAGTAATTTAGAGAGATTTGAGAAAAATATTGAGAGACCGAAAGGTACTTATCTCTCTTATAAGTTTCTTGGTCAATATAGTGAATTATTATAGTCGCTGAACACGGACATAGCTCTCATTTCGAGGGAGAACCACTATAAAACCCGTGTATTCTTGTTTGTTTAGTTTTTATATGATATTGGTGATCTTGATATATAATATAAAATCAGGATGTCTAATTCTTAATAGCATCAGCTACCAAATTATGTATGACCCTCTCGGCGATTCAGATTTGTTGATTTTGATCTACGTTTGTGTTTTTATGTTGCTTTTCGATTCTTTTAGTCGTTTGATCCTGATTATCTTGGCGTTTTCTTTGATAGATGGGGAAACTGTTTGAACAGAAACACTAGAAATTGAACAATTAATGAATTTTAATTTTACGCCATGCTGAGTAATATTAATTGTTTCTAGATTTGCAAATTTTGTGCAATATGGAAGAAGCTTTCTCAGCTTCGGAAACTAGCAAAGTGACTTCAACAATCGTTAGCGTGACAGCAATTGTTGGTCTTTCGTCGGCTCTGGCGATGGACAATGACATGTGACCGATGGTCATCCATGGGGTAACTCTCACGACAGATGCCGATAATGACCAATGGTCACTTGTTGATGTCGGTGTCGGCGACAGCGATGGTAACTTGTTGACTTTGATGACAAACTTGAGCAAAAACTAAGTCTTTGTTTGGTGTTTCAACTTTAATTTAAATTTTTTATTTCAGTTTTTGTCTTTTTCTAAAAAATCAATAAAAATTATAATTAGTTTTTAAAAAATCAATAAACTCCAACTTAAAAATTTTAATTCCAACTAGCGAACTAAACGCACCCCGATGATTGTCCAATGAATGACTCGAGCCACCGGTGATGGTAACTTCGTGTACAATATTGACATGGCAACTTAAAATAGGAAGGGCTTTATATTTAGCAGAAAAACATAGAGAGAAAAGGAGAGAAAATTCTAGTAGGACTGTTTAAGGAGTGATATTCCTCTGGATCTCCTAAAGAAAGTAAAAGAAAAAGTGTGAAAGAGATAAGTAACATTTTTACAATAAATAATTAAAGTAGATGGCATGTTTTAACAAATTAAAGTAAAAAGCAGTAAATAGCAAATTAATTAGGCAAATTTAAATAGCCAATAAACTATTTACTTAATAAATTTGCTACCTACTGTTATTTACTTTAAATATTTTAAAATAATCTTATTTATTTCCTTTAGTTTCATAAAATAGTGCAGAGAAAAATCATACTAAAATTTGTGGAACAATTCAATAAAGAATTTATTGTCCAATAAATTGTCTGAGAAAATTTAAGTGCTAGGTAAAAACTTAACCCTAAGGAAATATAGGAAATATTAGTGTAACAACAATAATAGACAATTTTCTCAACAAACCATGATTCTAAATTGTTTACTTATTAATTTTTTTTTTAAATTTGTTTTGGTGATTCAAACTGTACCAATGGAATTATTTGAGTGTAGAATTACTGTTAGATTACTGAAAATAAAATCCTACAAAGCATATTTTTCCCTTGTGCTTTTGGTGCTTGAGTTGTACGGATCAAAAATCAGAGGTCAATTTGACTGCAAAAAGTGTACACAAAGTAGAAAATTGACCGCCAACATCCCTTAAGTGGGTTAGTATGACAATTGTTCGCCTTGCTGAATGTTTGGGTTCGAGTAGTCACTACCACGTTGGCCAGGATATATGGGAAATCTACCTTGTAAGGGATCCATATATCATGGTCAGGGGGGGGGGGCATCCACCTCTCTGGGATTATTTGGACATTCTAATCTCTACCTCTATTATCCAATTTTTTTTTTTATCAAAAACCAAAAAAAAAAAAAAAAAGAAAGGAGAAAATTGGTCAAGTAAGGTTCACAAAATCTATGTGTACGACAAATTAAGATAAGTTAGGTTCCCTAATTCAAATACCAAACAAGTGACTAGCAAAGCAGAGACCAAAAACGTTGTATGGGATGAAAAATAGTCAAAACTAATTATCTCATGTAAGCCCCTATTAAAAGCTCTACTCTTTTACTTATAAGCTAATCGATCCAATACATTGAGCCAAAAATCATCATACAGGATATAGTTTTCGGTCTTATTGAAGATAAAATTATCATCAAGACATAGTTTTAATATACGTCCCTACTGAACTAGAAGCCTAACTCACATATCCATATAATCCCAAACTTCACCACCTTCCCATTATTCTTCCATTGACAGAACATCTTTGTTCTCTAAGGAACATCTTTGATCACCTTATTTTCTCTTCACACAATGAAGCTCACTAAACCTAGGTTCTTCATCATCACAATTATTTTTGTGGATGTCGAGATTTGCAGCATTGACATTGATGCTTTACCTACCACACGATCACCAAGAAATTAGACATGACACAAATGAAGAATTTTCTTATTCTGATCAAACACATGAAGTTGGAATCTTTTCATTCTTCGGGCCATGGAAGAACACTAGGAGTTCGATGTGCAATAGGTTTCTAAGGATTTGTCACGCCAAGGGCATCCGAGGACCGAGTTGTTGCAAGAAGAAGTGTGTCAATGTGATGAAGGACCGCAACAACGGCAGAAAATGTGGGAAGAAATGCATATACAATAAAGATTTAGCCTATGTTTGGTATTACTTTTCATTTTTGAACTCAACGTATTATATTTTACGACTGATTTTTTGTCTTTTTTTTAAATAGTCAACAAAAATTATAACTCTTCTTTAAAAAATCAACAAACATCAATTTAAAAATTATATTTCATGTCAAACTCAACCCGAACACCAAATACACCCTTACACTCTGATATACGGATTTTGGTTCTTTGAGACTTGAGTAGCACGGGTCAAATTCCAAAGGTCAATATTGGTTAAGTTAGGTACACAAAAAGTATATATATATAGAGGAGAAAAATCAGAAAATCAGGTAAGTTAGGTCCACATTTTTAAGTCAAATACCCAAACAAATTTGGTGGGCGATGAGGAGACCAAAAGCCTCTGCAGATATATATATATATATATATATATATATATATATGTGTGATGGAAATTAATTTTCAACTTGAGAAAAAGGTCTTAACTCTCAAATGCTTGTATGCATATGCAAAAGGCCTAATATGACTATATGAGCTTCAATGTAATTTGCTTATATATAAAGGATATATATATGTATAAGTCAATATATACTAATTAATGGATTATGTTTAAATGATATATAAATGTACAATGATAAACTTGATCATGACAAATTGTGTCATAAATAATATAAATGCACACATGTCAAAATTCTGTGATTTCGATAAAACATGAATGTATGACTGTTGTTTTCCAACTTTTTAACCCTCAATAACTTTCACGTGTCATAAAATTACTTTTTCATGACGTGTATATTTTCTATATATGTACACAAATAATGGTAAATAGAACATTAGACACAAAATTTTAGACTTATGAATGGACTTCAGGCAGCATATGAACAAAATTTCATGTTGTTTAAATTAAAATAGAATAAGAAGTATATCAATCGACGCTAAATTGGCCTATGAGATAATGAATTTTGATCTTCTTTATTAAAAAATGCACAAAAAAAAAAAAAAAACATTAACTCAGTAATATTCTATATAAATAAAGCACATATGAATAAATTAATTGAATATTGCATAGATGCTTCGACAATTAACAAATCTCACATATTATATTGCTAATCTGAATTCTGTTAAATATCTTGCATCTGAAAGAGAATTATCACGTGCTAATGGGACTTTCCCACTAACAAAAGGTATTGGCCTAAAACGTGTAAAACCCACTGCCAACTCAGCTTAATATATATATACACACACACACACACACATATATGATGTGTATATATATAAAACTCCAAACTCCACCATCTTCACATACCAAGCTCTAAACATAACATTTCTATTCTCTCTATTGCCACATTTCCCAGTTTTCTCTCACAAAATGAAGCTCATCAACCTGTTCTTGTTCCTCATGATTATTTTCGCCGATATCGCGATTTGTAGCATTGAAGCCTTACAAAACGAACTGGAAAATTTCCAAATCAGTCATGATGATCAATTAGAATCATCATCATCTGATCAAATACATGAAGTGGAACACTTTTCTTTCTTCTCGACAAGGAAGCAAACTAGGCGGCCTACTTGCAACAGGCTTCCGAGGATTTGTCGCGCCAAGGGCAGCCCGGGACCGAGTTGTTGCAAGAAGAAGTGTGTCAACGTGATGAGAGACCGCCATAACTGCGGAAAGTGTGGGAAGAAGTGCAAGTACAACCAGATTTGCTGCAATGGCAAGTGTGTGAACCCGTCCTTCAACAAGATGCATTGTGGTGGCTGCAACAATAGGTGCAATAATGGAGGCCTATGTGCTTTTGGCCTTTGCAGCTACTCATGATATGTATAGGATGAATATTAGAAGAATTTTTTTAATTCGGTTTCGAGATTTAAATTCTTTAATTGTAAAGAAGAAAAGAAAAATATTTATGGTCTGATCAATATTATTCTTTACTGAATTTAATTTTGAAGTAATGTTATAACCATCCAAACTCCCCAACTCAAACTTTTTTTTGTCTTTTTCCTAAAAAGTTTTTGTCTTTTTCCCAAAAAATTTTTTGTCTTTTCTGAAAATTCAAAAAAAATTCAAAAAAATTTACTATTTAAACTTAAAAATTCCAACTTAAACTACTCCACCAAACACCCCCTTAATTTATGCTTTATTTTGCATAAATGATTTTTTTTTTCGAATGTTGATAAAATAGTTTTGTGTTTGGCATATAAATCTATAAGTGTAGTTACATGTAGTAGTGAAATGTTATTCTAATTATTTGGTTGGTTTGCACTTGTTGAAGATATCACATAAAAATCTCTATGTCAGTTCCATCTATTTTTTAGAATTCTTGGCCCTAAAAATGGATTTGAAAACCAACTTCCGCTAGTGCGATGGTTTAAAAGAGAGAAGAATTACTATCGACTGTGGAGGCCTAACAATAAAAGATTATCATGATGGGTTTGTTATTAAAGGTTCGAGTATTAGATGGTGGATGTAAATGAGAATATTTACTCCTTACTATTCTAGTTCTCAATTTAAGAGTGCTTGAGACGATGCCTTCACAAACTCGTTGCAGCGTATTTGAGGGTTGGGATGAGGTCCACATCATTGAGGGATAGACCCGTTTATTAGGTCTTCAGTGAATATTTATATTTGCATCCAGAGATTTTTCTTTTTTTCTTTTTTTTTGATAATACCAAAGATGGTATGCTAACGATAATGATCGTCCTTTTTGTGGACTTTTAATTTGTCAAAAGAAGAGAGAGAGATAGATATAGAGAGAGAGAGAGAGAGAGCCAAAGCACATAGAGAGGGGTAAGGGAGAAAAACAACGCTTTTTAGATACGGATTTTGGTACTTTGAGACTTTTTAGTACAGGTCCAAATTCCAAAGGTCAATTGGATAAGTTAGATACACAAATAGTACACACACACTCACATATATACATATATATAGGAGAAAAATCAGGCAAAAGTTAGGTCCGCATTCTTAAGTCAAATACCAAAACAAATTTGGTGGGCGATGAGGAGACCAAAAAATGTCAACTTGAGAAACAAGTCTCAACTCTCAAATGCATTTATGCATGCAAAAGGCCTATATAAGCTCTAGTATAATTTGCTTCCATATTTAATATATGTATATAAGTGAAAATATGTACTTTCTATAATGAGATATTATTTATTAATTTATTTTTTAATTTTTAATATATGAATGATGAGAGGAAACAACTAACGTTATGGGAGAGATTCTATTACATGATATAAATATATACACTACACATTCTGGCAGATTTACTAAAGGAATTGAGTGGGGGCTGAAAATTTTTTTCTTTTCAGTCTGCCTCAATTTTATGATTTTTCTACTTTATTATTCCTAATTAAAAATTAAAAATTCTCACTTAACCCCTATTAAAGTTTTGTCTTTTAGTTTTTAGACTTTGATTTTATTTTTAATAAAACTATTATATACCCTCGTTGAAATATATGTTTGACTCCGTCGTCACTGTATATATACCAACTATTGGTAATAAGAATATTAGATGCAAAATATTAATCTTATGAATTGAGGCAGCATATGAACTAAGTTCCATTAAATTGTTTATAAAAATAGAGTAAAAATATATCAATTTACTCTACATACATTGGCCCAATGAGATAATGGATTTTGATCTTCTTAATTAAAAAAGCTAAAAAAAGTACATTAACGTCCCTGGTATATTCTATATTAATAAAGTACATGTGGTGAAATAAATTAAATATTGCACATATATATGCTTTGACAGTTTACACATCTCACTTATTATATTGCTAATAATCTGAAATTTGCCAAATGACTTAAACATCTGAAAGAGGATTATCACGTGCTAATTTCACTTGTAGAATTAATATCAACCCCCTTTATGGTACGTAGCTATTGAATGGGACTTTTCCCACTAACAAAAAGTCGGCTAAAACGTGTCAAATTAACCCACTGCCAACTCAGCTTAATACACACACACACACATATATGATGTGTATATATATAAAATTCCAAAGTCCACCATCTTCACATACCAAGCTTTAGACATGACACTTCTATTTTCTCTATTGCCACATTTCCTAGTTTTCTCTCACAAAATGAAGCTCATCAACCTGTTCTTGATCCTCATGATTATTTTCGCCGATATCGCGATTTGTAGCATTGAAGCCTTAAAAAATGAACTCGAAAATTACCAAATCAATCATGATCAGCTAGAATCCTCATCTGATCAAAATACATGATATTGGAACATTTTTCTTTCTTCTCGACAAGGAAGCAAACAAGGCGGCCTACTTGCAACAGGCTTCCGAGGATTTGTCGCGCCAAGGGCAGCCCGGGACCGAGTTGTTGCAAGATGAAGCGCGTCAACGTGATGAGAGGCCGCCATAACTGCGGAAAGTGTGGGAAGAAGAGCAAGTACAACCAGATTTGCTGCAATGGAAAGTGTGTGTGAACCCGTCCTTCAACAAGAGACATTGTGGTGGGTGCAACAAAAGGTGCAATAATGGAGGTCTTTGTGCTTTTGGACTTTGTAGCTACTCATGATGGGATATATTTTAGAAGAATTTTGATTTGGTTTTTTGAGATTCAAATTCTTTAATTTGAAAAGAAGAAAATATTGTTCTTTAGTAAATTTACTCTTGATTGTAATATTAACTTATGCTTTATTGTTATAAAGGATTTTTTTTTAATGTCTGACAAAATTATTTTGAATTTGGGAAAGAATCTATATTATGTCTGGCTTCACCATGTAGTATAGTAAAATATTTATAGTGTATAACTTCTAATTATTTATTTGGTTTGCACTTAACATTTGTTGAAATAACAGAAAAATGTCTACCAGTTTCATCTATTTTTAAAGTATCATAAATTCTTGGCCCCAAATTGGATTTGAAAACCAGCTTTCAACAGCTAGTACGATGGTTTCAAAAAAGGTCAACTACAAAAAAAAAAAAAAAAAGAAAACTAGGCCATGGGTGATATTGTGGTTTTTTTTTTTTTTTTTTTTTTGTCCAAGATGACGCCTTTCACATCCCCGTTCTTTTATAATATCCCCGAAAATGAAAATAAAATACGAGACTCAAACTTTAGACCTATTATTTAGTAAGAATTTAGGGTCTGTTTGCCTTTCAAGTCCTGATCTAAGTATTTTATATCAGTTTTTATTTTTTATTTTTTCTTAAAAATTAACAAAAGATATAACTAGTTTTAAAAAAGTTAACCAACTTCAATATAAAAACTCAATTTCAAACTGATATTCCAAATATAGGCTTAAAAGATGAGCCCACAACAATTATGTTCTCCTGTTTGGAGTGATATTGATGTTTCCTTGGATAGGCACAGAGAAAGCTCAATAATTTAGTTAATAAGTCAAGGTGATGATAGAACACATAGGGGTAGATGAGTTGATATGTGAGACAACCTTAGGATTTCACAAACTGGGAGGTAGGATCTCACAAATTGGGAGATCAGAAGTTCGAATCCTCTACCAACTCAGGAGAGAGTGTCATTGCTTACGTGAACTTAAAAAACAGAACATGACGGGATCATCACTAGATTTTTTTTTAGTTAAAAAAAAAAAGGGAAAAAAAAGAAGGCAAGGCGAAGATAGACACGTCCTATTTCATGGGACAATTAAGCTTGGCATACGGAATTTGATACTTTGAGACTTGAGTAGTACAGGTCAAATTCCAAAGGTCAATCGGAGAAGTTAGGTACACAAAAAGTATACATATATATATATATATATATATAGGAGAAAAATCAGATAAAAGTTAGGTCCACATTCTTAAGTCAAATACCCAAACAAATTTGGTGGGCGATGAGGAGACTGAAAGCCTCTGGAATATGTGATGGAAAAATTGTCAACTTGAGAAAAGAGGTCTCAACTCTCAATTGCATGTATGCATGCAATTTGCTTAAGATAAAGCATCGAGTGACATATATTTAGAGATTATTATATTAATATGATTAAAAAAAATATTAGATAACATGATATAAAATTAAACTAAATTAAATTAAATTTGTGTTTTGTAAAAATTTATATCATATTGATCATAGATACAAAAGTGGTTATTTAGATAATTTTCTCATTGCTTATATATAAAGGATATGTAAAGGATGTGTGTGTATATATATATATATAAATAAAAGTCAATATACACTAATGAGATTATGTTTACACAATATGTATATGTACAATGATAAACTTGATCATGACAAATTGTGTCATAAATAATATAAGCGCACACACGCCAAAATTCTATGATTTCTATAAAACATGAATGTATGACTGTTGTTTTCCAACTTTTTTATCCTCGATAACTTTCATAATGTGTCATAAAATTACTTTTTCATGATGCGTATATTTTCTATTTATGTACCCAATAATGGAAAATAGAATATTATTAGGCACAAAATTTTAAACTTAAATATATATATATATATATATATATCAATCGACTCTGCATTGGCCAATGAGATACTTGATTTTGATCTTGTGAATTAAAAAGCACAAAGAACCATTAACCATGCAATATTCTATATAAATAAACCATATGGAGAATTGATATGCTTTGACCATTTACACATCTCACTTATTATAATGCTAGTCTGAATTTTGTTAAATGTCTTTGTGTCTGAGAGAATTAGCACGTGCTAATTTCAATTGTATATAGCTGTTGAATGGGACTTTCCCACTAACAAAAGGTAGGCTAATTACGTGTCAAACCCACTACCAACTCATCTTATTTATATATAAATACATATATATGTAATATAACCCCAAACTTCACCATCTTCACATACCAAGCTCTAAAGTTTCTTGCTATATTCACAAAACATTTCTATTCTCTCTATCACCCAGTTTTCTCTCCCAAAATGAAGCTCATCAATCTGTTCTTGATCCTCATGATTATTTTCGCCGAAATCGCGATTTGTAGCGTTGAAGCCCTACAAAACGAACTAGAAAATTACCATGTCAACCATGAGCAACTAGAACAATTTTCTTTGTTTATGTCATCGCAAAGGAAGCAAACTAGGCGGCCGACTTGCAACAGGCTTCCGAGGATTTGTCGGCCAAGGCAGCCCGGGACCGAGTTGTTGCAAGAAGAAGTGTGTCAATGTGATGAGAGACCGCCATAACTGCGGAAAATGTGGGAAGAAGTGCAAGTACAACCAGATTTGCTGCAATGGCAAGTGTGTGAACCCGTCCTTCAACAAGAGCATTGTGGTGGTGCAACAATAGGTGCAATAATGGAGGCCTTTGTGCTTTTGGCCTTTGCAGCTACTCATAGGCTTTTATGTGTATATATATATATATATATATAGTATGTATATACACCACACACATATAAGATCACGATATGGTCTTAATTAGTTCAGTTTCAAGATTCAAATTCTTTGATTGTCACACGAAGATAAAAAGTCTTGGCGTGTGAGGATTATTCTTTACTGCATTTTCTTTTGATGTCATTAATTAGATTTTTCTTGTGGACAAAGACTTTTCTTTTTCTTTTTCTTTTCTTGTAATTTGAATTAGATATTGGAAGATTTTTATCGTTGGAATTAATAAAAAAAAATGAGCTCTATCATTATGGTTATATTTTTAAACTATCATGTCTGTATCAGAAATTTATTTTTATATATATATATAATTTATAGTTTTTTTATATGATTTGACATGATATGATGATTAAAAGAAATACATTATCAGTATGAATCCTATCATAAAAAAGACGAAGAATTTTGGTAATATTTGGTAAAGAGCGTACTGTATAGTACATGCAATTATAGTAAAAGAAACCATGCATGTGTTTTATTTATTTATTTATTATTTAATGTAGATAGGGGTTCAGCAATTAATTTCCAAATAGGTACTAATTGCATAATGTGTCCAAGATATTTCCTTAAAACTAGCACAACAAACGAACGTCCAGTAAACATTCCTTACGGTCTAAAAGTTTTGAGAGTTTCTTCTTTAGAAAATGAACACAGAAATATATCTACGAGTTTTACATCTATTTTACATCCTTTAGCACCAAAATCGTTATTTATTTATTTATTTATTTTTGAGACCGAATTTAACACGTATGATGGTTTAGGGTGCGGTGGAGCCATCGCCATCGCCGCCCATCGGAGTGACGTGGTAGCGGTTGCCGATGTAAGCGGAGGGAGGGTGAAGCTAGCTGAGAAAAGGTAGGACAAAGAGCATAGTGCGTATAAAACTAAATCAACACTAAAAACGACGAGAATAAGACAACAACGTTAAGCGACTATAAAATGACAGAAACGACATCAACTAAGAAACAACATCAACTAAGAAACAACAATAATGGGGATACAAGAAATCTAAGAACAAACGAATAAAATGAAAGCCATTAAAAACGACATCAGTTAGCTAGACAAAAAACCACAGCAAACAAAATGACAAAAAACGACATTAAATACTCAGGAAGGCATAAGACGGGAACAAACTTCAACTTCAAGAATGACAAATGGTAAAAACTATAAACGAAATCAGTAAACAGAAACGACAAAAAAAAAAATCAAAAAGAATAAACCACAAAAAAATTTAAACGACATCAACCTACGAAGGACAATTAGCCACAAAAACGAAAATCGACAGTATGACAAAATAACATCAGTAAACAAATCAAAATGACTAAAAAATGCAACAGATTACAGGTTTAGTATTGACGTTTTAGTGCCTATAAAAATGTTGTGGCTTTGTGATCTTATAGAAATAGTCTAACGTTAATTCCAACTTGACTCTACCGTAAGGCCTGTGTTGAATTCAAATCTCTGTCGTTTTAATTGTGTTCCCTTTTTGCTGAATATTGTATTTTCAGTACCCCTTTTCCTTATGAAAGTTTATCGCATATATATATGTATATCGCATATATATATATATATATATATATTTCATCTTAAACGCACGCTGCTTCTACATTTAATTTTAGCGGATTCGATTTCTATATTTTATGATAAATTCATGTGTGAAATTATCAGTAGGTTACGTTTATAATCCCAAAAAACGCATGCTTCTTGAACTTCTTTTATGAGAAGAAAACGGTCTTAGTAATTTGGTACAGTTCCATGCATAAATTAGAAAATGAAAATATTCTCATCTAAAAATTCAAGGCCTTTAATCTTGACCATACTATTCTTATAATTCGCATGATGATTGGACAAAAGGAAAAAAAAAAAAAAAATCATTTTCCTCTATGTTTGGCATTTTTGCATTGCTTTGGTTAATTAAGAGTCAGCAAAACGAGAAGTAGGTAGACGAAATGAGAGAGTTTGTGTAATTGTAATCTGTTTTTCACTTCTATTTTTCCTTCTAATATCTTTTGTGAAAAAGTAAAAAAGAAAACAACAACAAAAAGGGTTTGGCGTTGATAGACATTGACTTATTCACGGGAAAATTTGGCTTGACATCCGCATTTTTCCCTTGTGCTTTTGGTACTGAAGGAGTACGGTTCAACATTCAAAGTCAACTAACTAAAAAAATGTATTATATGTTATTTTTCATATATATAAATATATACATATATATTTGCTCAATAAAAGGGAAATCAGGTGGTGTCCATTTTATTCCCATGCCCTTCTGCTATATATATAGCAATCTCGGGGACTATTGAGGAGTAACTGGGACTTATATCTAGTCTCACCAAGCTTTCAACCGAGTGCCACTACTGCTTGCCCCTGGCTTAATGCTTCAACTGAGCATGGCCTTATCCTGCAGACTATAGAATTTGAACCTTGGTGGAAATAATAGAGACCTTAGACAAGACACCCAACCACTATACCGCAGCCATCGATGATCATATATCTATAAATATAGAGAGAGAGAAAGACAAGTTGGGCATGGAGGAGAAATTCAGATAAAGTTAGGTCCACATTCCTAATTCAAAATGGTGGGCGACGCGGAGACCAAAAGCCGCAGTATGAGGTGATATAAAAATTACAACTTGAAAAAAAAGTCACAATTTGCATGTCTATGTGTATAGATCTACGTACATAAAGAGTCAACCTTTTATTCCCCAATTTTTTATGATTATTGATTTGGTTCCAAGTCCTTGTATCGTTATACATATATATATACACATGTATTCACACACACACAAGCTAGGATTTTCACCAAACCTTGGTTTGAAATATTAGTGCCAAACATTCTCTCTTCATAGAGCGATTTTTTTTTTTTTTGGTTCAAATTCAAATTTTTTTAATAACTTTTTTTGAGATAAAACACTGTAATAAAAAAGGATATATAAGTTCAAACCATTTTCCCAAGCATTACGGAAATATAGCATGAACCTAAAATATATTTGTCTCCCGGCCTCTCAAAGAGAAGCACATGCATGCATTTAGGAATAAAAATCTCAACGCTTTTTGTAGCATTAAAAAGTGGACTTCCCCACTATCAAAAAGTTGGGCTAAAACGTGTCAAACGCACTAGCCACTGCCAAATTAGCTCCCAACATATATATAGATATATACACACACACACACACACACATCCAAAACTTCATCACCTTCAAACCAAGTTTTCAAGCATTCTTTTCCTTAACATAAGTCAATAATATCTCTCTTCTCTTGCTACACTTCTTAGCTTTCTTTTATCACAACATGAAGCTCGTCAATATGTTCTTGATTATCATGATCGTTTTCGCAGATATCGCGATTTGTGGCATTGAAGCCTTACAAAACGAACTAGAAAATTACGATATCAATCATGATCGGTTAGAATCCTCATCTGATCATGATCAAATACATGGAGTGGAACGATTCCTCTCATCACAAAGGAAGAAAACTAGGCGCGTGACGTGCAACAAGCTCCCGAGGATTTGTCGCGCCAAGGGCAGCCCGGGACCGAGTTGTTGCAAGAAGAAGTGTGTCGACGTGATGAGAGACCGCCATAACTGCGGAAAATGTGGGAAGAAGTGCAAGTACAACAAGATTTGCTGCAATGGCAAGTGTGTGAACCCTTCCTTCAACAAGAGGCATTGCGGTGGGTGCAACAATAGGTGTAACAATGGAGGTCTTTGTGCTTTTGGCCTTTGCAGCTACTCATAGGATTAAAAATTATCTTGACTATAATTTGGTTATAAGAATTCAATTTCTTTTATTCAAAGATGAAGAACATGCAAGGAGTCATGTCATGCATGATGATTCTTTACTGCTTTTAGTTTTGATTTTATTGATTTTTTTTTTTGTGGAAATGGTTTTTTTTTTTTTGGTCAATTAATGTATTGATTAAAAAAAAAAAAGTCGCTTGACTTGTATTAAATAAAATTTGCATGGCTACCGCATATTATTACAATTACAGTACTGCAGAGCTTTAAGTTGTCAAAAAAAAAAAAAAAAGGTTCATTTATATACATATACATATATGTGTGTGTGTGTGTGTGTTTGTGTGAGTGAGTGTGTCTATATGAGGCCGGTTCAATTTAATTTCATCTTTTTAAATGAGGGATCACTTGATGTAACATATGTGCAATATAGTCCAATAATACACTTGAACTCAATCAAATAGTATTTATGTCAAAAAAAAAAAAATTTTAGAAATGAAAGAAACAAAATAAATAACAAAAAAAAAGTGTTCTTAGTAGTTAAATAAAGTCTATTCAGTTACAGTTTGATATTCATAAATACCAAATATTTGCATATACGCAGCAGAGGAAAAAAAATGTAAAATTAAAAAAATGGATAATCTATTTGTCCGTATATATATATATATATATATATATATATATATTGGGCCTTTGCATGCTGTATAGTAATGTTGCGCAAGTTTTATCATTGTTTTCCTTAGGATTTGCTTATCAATGTTTCTTTGAATCATGTGAACCGAGTTTGACAACCAACGATCAAGAACGAACAAGGAAAAACAAAATATTGTTGATATATATATATATATATCTTCTTAGTTTTTTCCATTTCAAAAAATAAAATGCGTAATATATAAAGGGTTAATAAAATATTTTTCTTGACCTGCCATACGAACATTTATATAAGATGGTTAGGAGAAAATGAGATTATAAGTACATGTTGAAAATCTTGAAACAAAACCTGTATAGCAACAAACAAACGCAAAGTAAACGCTTATTTTCATTTTAACAGCCATGTGTGACTTAATAATTAGGTCCAAAATTTTGGATTGATATAATATGGTATATCTCACATTATATTTATCAATAATGAGAGTAATTATGCTTTACGAATTTGATATTTTCTCTGCTTTTTTGTAATAATATCAAGTGTTATTTCTATTTTTACACTTATAATCAATAAATAGTACTAACAAAACTTTTTGTTCATATCTTGTACATAACTCTTCTGATCTCATATATCTTTATAGTTTGTGGCTTATGTATATTAGGCCAGGCTGAGAAGACACAAAAATTAAAGTTATTTTTTCCCTTAAAATTATACAAATAATGATTGAATTCAATGTGAAATTACCGTTATTCCTAATTCAAATTACCAAACAAATGGTAAGCCAAAGTCGAAAAGAAAAAAGGAACTTTGAAGGACTATAGTACTAAGTCCTAAATGCATGGCTATAGTCCTTCAAAATAAAAAAATAAAAAAAATAAAAAAATAAAAAATAAAAGAAAAAAAGAGGCATGTAAACCGAGGAGCTTGAATAATCTGTTTTTACACTATATATATTGTACTTATAATCAATTTTTATGCTTAAGTCCTAATAAATGCATGTCCATTGTCTCTAAATACTCCCTCAAAAAAGAAAGGGAAAAAAAAAGGCACATGTAAGCCATTAAGCTGAATAATCTGTTCACAATATATATATATATATATATATATATATATATATATAGTATAAGTCAATAATGCTTAAGTCCAAATAAATGCTTGTAAACTCACTCAAAAGAAAAAAGAAAAAAGAAAAAAAAAAAGAAGTATGTAAGCCGACGAGCTTGAATAATCTTTATCGTATAATCTGTTTACACTGTATATATATGTAGTGTGTGTGTGTATAGAGTCAATTATGCTTAAAAATGTGTATATAAGTCAATAGTTTGGTTTAATTCCCAGTCCATATAGACTTTGGATGCATGCCAAATCTTAGTTAGACTTACCACCAGAAATTCTCTACATAATGAAATTTGAATTAAAGAGAGTTAAAAAAAAAAAAAGAAATCTAAATTAAATATTTTACCAGCCAAAGCTATACACTTCCAGATTTGATTTTCCAAGCCCCATGCTTCACCTTGGAAGTTTCCTATGGACGCAAAAACATATATATATATATATATATATATATATAATATACACACACAAATTATAAACATTATAAATTGACTTTTGTACATTTTAATATATAATAACATTCTTTCTGAGAAGGAAAGTAGATTAGTATAATATGTTTGATTATACACGGAGACGTTGGGTTTGATCTTGTTTTCATAAGCAAAAACCCCATATTCTATTCAAATAAATCATGTGGAGAATTTGAAAATAATGCAAAGTTGCTTTGACTATTTATACATTTTCACCCATTATATATATATATATATATATATATAAACTGCACTTTTTGAGTTGGACTTTTTGTAAAATCCTATGTATATATTTCAGTTCTCACACCTTTTTGGGTCACTTTCAATTACTTTGTAATTTTGCCCTTTTTTTTTCAGGCGCATCTATATATAATTATAAAATCTTGGTAGTAGTTAAATATGGACTTCTCCACTAACAAAAAAAAGTGTGCTAAAACGTGTCAAACACTTTGGCTTAATCGGTTTCCTATAAATAGAACCCTAAAATCACTTCACCATCTCACCAAAACCTCAAAGCTCTAAATTTCCTATAGCTAACAATCCTTGATTAGCTAAAATATCTCTCTTAATTTCTCTCGAACGATGAAGCTCGTTAATTTGTTTTTGATTATCGTGATCGTTTTCGCAGATTTCGCGATTTGTGGCATTGACGCCTTACAGAATGAGCTAGATCAGAAGCATGATAGTAATGAGGTGGATCAAGTGCATGAAGTGGATCGCTTTGCAGTCTTCCGGCCAAGGAAGCACACTCGGCGGTTGACGTGCAAGAGGCTTCCGAGGATTTGTCGTGCCAAGGGCAGCCCCGGGCCGACATGTTGCAAGAAGAAGTGTGTCAATTTGATGAGAGACCGCCATAACTGTGGAAAGTGTGGGAAAAAATGCAAGTACAATAAGATTTGTTGCAATGGCAAGTGCATCAACCCGTCTTTCCACAAGAGGCATTGTGGTGGGTGCAACAATAGGTGCAAAAATGGAGGTCTTTGTGCTTTTGGCCTTTGCAGCTACTCATAGGCATAAAGATCAAGAAGGTCTTAATTAAGTAGTTCGTTTTTTTATAATTAAATTCTTTAATTGTGAAGCAAATGGAGAAAAATAAAATAAAATTAATCTAGTCATGATTGACAATAAGATTAATTAGTTGTAATATTTTTCATGCAATATTTGTTTTTTTTTTTTTTTTTTGTAAAACATGGTTGTTTAATGTTTAGCTAGCTAGTTGGTTTATTCTCAAGATTCTTTGGAAATCCCTTGAAATGTTTATGGTCAATATCATGCTTTTTTTTTTTTTTAAATGAATTGTGGTAATATGAATCAATATGTACATCAAGATAACTCGATTAAGTCGGCATCTTTTTAACACTCTTATCATTTTTCTATCCCATTGAATATTATTAATAAAAATAAATTGTGCGAAATTGGATCTCTTTCAAATTAGATTATTCGTATATCTAGGGATAGAATTAGACATATATTTCAGTGGTGACATACACTAATTTTTTTAAAACTAAAAAACATCAAAGTTTAAAAACTAAAAGTTTTTTTTTTTTTTTTTTTGGGAGGGAACTAAAAGGTAAAATTTTAGTGGGGCCAGAATTTTAAATTTTTTGTGAAAACAAAACAGAAAAATCATAAAAATTTTGCGATAAAATTAATTTTAGAGTAAAGTATATTAGAATTTTTAATTTTTAATTTTTAATAGGGTAAAATAGAAAACTAAAATTTTTGGAGTAGAAATTAAAGAAAAAAAATTTCATGAGGCTGTAGACCTCGTCCCTGTACAGATCCACCAATCTAGACCACCATGACGGTCCTAACCAGGGGCAGATGTAGGTGGAGGCAAGTGGGCCCCACTGAAAATTTTTTTCTTTTAATTTTACTTCAAAAAATTTTATGATTTTTCTACTTTACATTAATTAAAAGATAAAAATTTAAAAGATAAAAATCTCCCTATAACCTTTACTAAAAATTAAAAACTTTCATATAATCCCTCAATAATACTTTATCTTTTTATTTTTATATATTAATGTTATTTAATTTACATCCTTATTAAAATTTTTATCTAATTCCGCCGCTCGTCCTAACTTAAACACACGACATCTTGGATGGAAACAAGTGGGTTTTACTACTTAATTAGGTTTGAGACTGGAGTTTTGAGCCTCTATAATTCATTGAATGAATATTTTTAACCAGGGAACTATAGAATAATTTGTTTTAATATTTTGCCAAAGTATAACTAGGTTAAAGTTATAGACACGTCTTTTCAATTGTATTTATACATGCAAAGACAAAAGTACTTTGCGGGGCTTAATTAATTTATAAAGCTCTTATGCGGGGCCAGCCACCACGGCCTTAATTATTTTTGGAGCTTCTTAGATTAAATTATTGAAACTTTAAAATCCTTGGAGTAAATGTGACTTTTCTTAGACTACTTCCACGAGTAATCTTAGACTGCCACGAGTAATTAAACAGATCATGCCATAATTAAAAAAATTCTCAACCTGATCTTTGCACATCAATAAGAGAAAACCAATCGTATCATGATCAATCTGCTTTTTAGATCCTATGCTTGATTTGCATATTTTTAGAGGTGTTAGTTGGAAATCACGCATAAATAAAGCAAATGTTGAAGTATGGTGAGCCGCATTCTATTTGATTCGGTTTGTGGTGCGAAATATGTAGTGTAGCTTTAATTATAAATTTTAATTATGTTTTTTTTGCTACAACCACTGTCTCTTGTACTGATTTTTTATTTAGTGGATTTTCTTTTTCTCTGCTCATGGTTTTCTTGTTTAGAGTTTTTCATGTAAATGTGTATTCTTATTTTTCCGTATTTCATATTGCCTATTCTCATTCGTTATTTTCGTAGTAAAAAAAAAAAACTTATCTAACACCCTGATCCAAAAAGAGCAACGAAAGGCATTGAATGTAAGTATATAGATCTTTACGATATGACCTTACATTTTGAATTATTCTAGTAATTGTTTCACTAATCATTAAATTAAAATTTTAACAATTTGATTTATGAGATCATGTTAACGTTAAATTTATTGTCTACAATATAAAACTACTCCAACTATAAATCAAACTGTAAAAAAAATACTCTAATTATATTTTTAAAGCAACGGTTCTTATTGATAATAAAAACTAAGAAGTGTTTTTTTAAATATTTTATCAGATGGCATTGGTATATGAAAATGCCATATACATATATATATATATATGCACATTTACATTGTCTATTACATGTATAATAGCTTTGAATGATTATTCTGAAATTTTGTTCCTATATATTATTTAACCAACACAAGAGAGCGCACTACGTACTTTCGAAAAAGGACGTATTAAATATTACAAATAATGATATTTGCTGTTCATGACCAGGCACTATACTTTTGAAAAAGGCCAGCACGTTTTATGTTATATCAGAAATTAGCTAATTATAAGATCAATAATAAATAACTTTTTAGGTGTCAAATCCTAATTACTTAAAAGATAAATCCTAATCCTAATAAATCCAATCCAAATATACAAAAGAGAATATTAGAACGCCACTGTTTTTTTTTTTTTTTTTTGGTAGTTTTTCCTCACCCGCACCCTCATATACTAAGAAATTACAACAAAATCCATTCACACTTCCTTCAAATACTTGACTTTTTTAGGGCTAAATAAGTGGGGATATTCACCAGTTCCTTCGTTTATAATAGAAATTGAAGGGTCTATATCAATAAAATATAAAAAGATTTGACTAAATTCTACCGAAAGAATGGACTTAGCTGGTTGTGTTAGTGTTGTGGTTCCGTCATATCTATTAGGAAGAGTAGTCTTGGCCCTTTTAACATTATCTATTCTAATAAATTTGTGATTTATTCGGGTTTATTTGTAAAAATTAATGTCATAAATTTGACAACTCCTTATATTTAAGCCCATTTTAATTTTAAAGTTGAAAATTTTGTCGTTTGATAACAATAAGGGGGAGTTTGGCTAGATGGTTCAAACCATTCAACTCAAACTTTTTTTTTTTTTATCTTTTTTCAAAAAAGTTTTTGTATTTTTCCCAAAAAGGTTTTTGTCTTTTCTGAAAATTTAAAAAAATTTACTATTAAAATTTAAAAATCTCAACTCAAACTATTTCATCAAACACGCCCTAAAATTTATCAACGTTTAATGTTAGAGTAGACAAAATTATAATAAATACTTAAAACATGACGCTCTATCTAATTTTCTCTTTTTGTTACACTCCTACTAATTTTCCTCTAATCATCTTCCAAACCCACTTTTGAATTATGATGTATATATTTTTTCATCTTCCTCAAACTGACAAATCCGAAAGATCACAATCCATCAAGAGCCTTCTTATATCTTTCATGTCCTCCCAACAATACTCCATAAATTAATTGTTTTGAATGACATAATATTTTGATTAATGTGAGTTTATATTATCAATTAAAGTATAATGCCAAATTAATTAACATGTTATCTCAATTAAAATATTTTAATTGACGTGACGTTCATGAAGGACATATAAGGGAATTAAAAATGGGGGATGTGTGAGCTAAATCTCTCTCTCTCTCTCTCTTTTAAACCATAGATTTTCCACCTACAGTGATCGAACTTTGAGGAAACCTTCGTCTAATTTTCTTCGGGGCTCATGACAGTCTTGTTTTGACATTGGAGAACCATCCTAAAAGGTTAAATTAACCTATTAATTAGAAAACCTCATACAAGCTTAAGGCTTTCGTGAGGGAACGGGTATTAAATTGAGAAAATATTAACGATTTCTCTTTTTTTTTTTTTTTTTTTTTTTTTAAATAAGGTTGTTAAAAATTTATCTTAATCTACTTTTCTGATTTTGTTTGGCTGCCGTTTTTCTAGTTTAGTTTTGCTCTATTTTATTTTTTATTTTACGATTTGTCAGATTTTTTTATTTCTTTTTAAAAAATATATACTTCGCTTATCAAACAAATGCATGTATTCATAAATCTAACATATTATTTCAGTGTTTATTAACGATGAAAAAAAAATCACGTAATTGTTTTGATTACAAATTCCTAACCAATTGATCAGGGGAGGAACTCAAAGCAAAATTTTATTTTAAAAGAAATACTTCGTAAGAAGATAAAAAGACAGACGAGATTTTATAATTTCCTTAACGCATAAAATTTGGTATTAAATTATTTCATAATTTTGGGAGAGATGAAGAACTTGTACATGGGCGATTTCCGCTGGAGTTTCTGTGGTCCTTTAACTCTTAATTAGTTTGCTTCATTAGGACTCATATGAACATGACGATTCCAATTAGTCCGCTTTTCTAAAATTATACGTAATCAACATAATATATATTTTCATTTATCTTTTCATATATATATATATATATATATTTACACACACACTCACACATCTTCCTATGTATCTGTATAATTGACCGAGGACTCGATCTGGATTCTTGCAGCTTTTCCATGCACATTGCCGATTATATAAATAGTGTAGTTGATCATTAGATTTCCTTGTGGTTACGGTTTTTGCAGGAAACTTTTACTTTAATTAAAGAGCCTAATATATATATATATATATATATATATATACATATATAAAATTAGATTTCACGAGTTTGACTGCTTGCATGTGCATTAATCTTGGGGGGTTAGTCAAGCCATATACTCATTCAAGAGGCACTTTTATATATACACATATATATTAGTTTTTACGTGCTTATTTAATGTGTTGGTTTTTTTGTTAAATGTATATATAAATATTAATTTTGTTGATAAAAGAATTAGTAGATGCTAAATTTTAAATAAATCAATATATTTCTTAATTTATTTATTGTCTCTTAGAGAGTTTAACAAAATCAAGTAACCAGTGATATAAAAGAGAACATAACAATTTGAAGAATTGTTAAAAAAAAAATGTTGAGACATTTGAAAAAAGTTACTTTACATACGGACAAATTGGAAAAATGAAAAGTATTTTAAATGGGCCATAGTAAATATGTAAATCTTTAGGGAAAAAAAAGTCAAAACAAAAATAAAACAAAGGAGGAGGTAAACAACTCAACAAAAAAAGAAAAAAGAAAAAAAAAGTGCACAAAAAGACGAAATAGAGATACCAAATTTTTGAATAGTATATAAAAAAAAATCTCCTTTTATAATATAGTTATAGATATAGATTGTAAAATATAGATATATGTCTAATTATGTACATGTAGTTACAGAACCAGCCTATAAATATAGCAAAATGTATATTGAAGGATTAAATTTTTAGAGACCTTGTATAGGAATAATCTATTTTTAATAAGGACAAAATGAGAAAAATGTAAATTTTTAAAGATTAATTGAAAAAAAAAATTAAAACTTACTAGGAGGTAGGAGCGAAAGTCCCCACTCGATCATAAGTGGTTTTGTCCTTGTGTTTATACATGTATATTTTACATGTTATATATATTACGTTATCCAAAATTTCAAGGTAAACTACAATTACATATCAACTTTTTTTTTAAATTTTCTTTAGAATTAAGGAAGCATAAATTGGATCGAATTCTATCTTTTATAATTCCAAACCAAACAATATTCAATTACAAAGTTTATAACTCTACAATTAGTATAGCTCTAACAAAAATGGGTAATCTTTCTCAACATATATAACATAGTTATTGATACATTTACTTGGTATTTTTTTTCAATACGCACGACACATTACACTCAAGAGAGATCATAAATCACTATAGACGATTTGGAATTAAAATTGTAACTACATATCACGTATTTATAATGTTTTTAGAACCACCAAATTCATTTCTCTTGTGGTTACTTTATTGCATATAATTTTAGGAATAAAAATTTAATCACCAACCTCACGACCAATATATATTCATCAAGAGATGAGATTCATCACAATGAAACAATAAGATTCATCACAATGAAACAATATTCTTGTTGTTTTTTTTTCCTTCTTGTTCAAGCGTAGCTGCACATGCCGTAGAAGCAGTACTCGGCGTACTCGCACCGGTGGTTGCACATGCCACAATGCCTCTTGTCGTACGCCAAGTCGACGCACTCCCCGCGGCAGCAATTCTGCGTGTACTTGCACTTCTTCTTGCACGCGCCGCAGTTTTGGTCGTCATACTTCAAGTCCACGCACTTGTTGTTGCAGCATGTCGAGTTCTTCCCCGCGGCAAGGGTGTCGCACACGTCGTTGTCCTTGTGGCAGCGGTCGGCGGCTCTAGGGTTCCTCTCCTTCTCGGCGAGGAAGCGACTCACCCTCTTGGAAGGCAATAGTACCGGTGGCGATTCCTCTTGATCATCATGGAGTACATCTTTGGAAATGGAAGAAGTAGTAGTAGTAGTACTCACATTTGTGCCACCTTCTTCCATCTTGATCATGGTTTTCATGGTGATGGTGACGGATAAAGCCGTCGTTATCGCGATTAGGAAGACGATCTTGACAAGTTCCATGTTGGTTTATTAGCCTCCTCTCCTGCAATATAGAGAGAGGAGAGAAGAGAAGGGAAGAGAAGTTAAAAGAGGGGAGAGAGAGAGAGAGTTTTGTGTGTTGGATTTTCTTGAGGAAGAGGAGTGAGTTTTTGGTTGGCATGTGAAGGAGGGAAGACGTTGATGTTTATAGTAAGGACGAAATGAGAGAAACGAGAGAGAAACGAAAGGTTTGACGCGGGAAAAGTGGTGAAAAAGTGTGGTGCTTTTCTTTTGGAATGTGCTGCGAAGAGTGTGGTTGAATTCTTAGGGTTTAGGGTTAAAAAAAATGAACATTTTAGTGGTTTGGGGCACTTCTCTTTTTAGTCAATTACATGCTTGAAATTACAATTTTGCACTTACGATAGTAAAATAAGAGTATCTTCGTTAATTTAGTGCTAAATTTATATGCAATCATAAATTTTGATATTTGGATTAGAAAAAAAAAAAAAAAAAAAACTCTCCCGATAAAGTATTATACATTTAATATCAAATTGTCATGTATTTATAAACTTGATGGTAGATTTCTCAAGTCTGATTGTTATGGGTTGGTTTCTCAACTTTTTCATCTGATAATTACGGATGTGATATGTTAAATTATACAAATATTAAAACTTTAGTTATACGAATTTGAAAGCTCCATAATGATGCTTAATAATATAGATATAACATTAAAAGTAACATGATACATAGGAGTACAAAGTCTCAAATACATAATTTTTTTTTCACACTTTGTTTATAACAAATATAATAGTAACATTGACACAGATATCGGAAATGGCCTTTAAGGACATCATAAAATGCAAAAAAAAAAAAAAAAAAAAAAAAAAAAAAAAAAAAAAGGTCAAAGGGCAAATCCGAGATTTTCTATCCTTGAACAAGAATCCAATGGGCTACAATGGCCGACCTGAAGAAATTAAGCCATGCTGTTAGGTGAAGCAAAGGGGGTCACGAGGGCATTAATAATTTAAAGAGGGAACTACAAAAACTAAGCAAAACAGACCCCTTAAGAACAGATTTTGTTTAGCTTACGTGTTTGGCTATAAACTTAAAACTTGAGCTCTAAGAAGGTCTGTGTACAACCAATCTCGAGCTCACTAGCTAGCTAATGACCTATTATTAATATCACATATTAATATTAATCAAATTTCATAAGATGTGAAAACAAAGTTAACTAGCGCTTAAGGCTTAAAGAGATACACGTTTTCTATGTAACAAGTCATGTGAAGCAAAACCAAATTGCGCAGCCAATGAAAGAGCACCACATGTCCTGTCATGGGGCTCTTTTCTCCCCTTTTTTAATTGTTTGACTAAACACATTGAACTCATTCACGTGAGTAGTATTAAGGTGATACAAATTCTAATTTTAACTTTTTTAGTAACAACATATGTGACAGTAGTACTTATCATTTTTTTCGTTAATAGATACAATCAATTGATATTATAATATTGTAAACATCTACCAATAAATTAATGGGTATTTGGGTTCATTATTTCAAACCAAAATTTGATTTATTTTTGTATTTTTTTAAAAGTCAACAAGCTTTTTAGTTTATTTTTAAAGTCAAACAATTTCAAACCCAAACATTTCAATTCAAACTTACCATCTAAACGCATCCTAAGTATAACAACTCACATATTATTGGGTGTTTGGTGTAGTGGTTTGAGTTGATTTTTAAGTTTGAATAGTAAATTTTTTGAATTTTCAGAAAAGACAAAAACTTTTTAGGAAAAGACAAAAACTTTGGAAAAAGACAAAAAAATTTGAGTTAAATGTTGAGTGGTTGAAACAACATATTTTATTGTATTTTTGTTTGAGTTGAATGGTTATGTTGAAACAAACATTTTATATAACATTTTATCTTTGTATGTTTTGTTTGTGTCTATTTCGCTTTGTCTAAATTTTTGGCATTAACCTCTAGGGTTTGTATCAAACACACTAGCTAGTAGGAACCAGTGATATCATTGCATGACAGTTAAAAATTGTCGTCGAGTCCATCGTTATGGTAACAAAAGAGATTCAACGATTGTTTTTTGACCGTAATGGGGAGATTCCATATTTGTTTTAAACTGTTGTGAAATTTGTGAAACACATGTTAAGTCGGGTTTATCTAGATGCATTCTATGACAATTTTAGGGAAAATCATCATACAAAGTTAGCTAATTAAGTCCTTTTTTTTTTTTTTTTAATTTTATAATAAGCTAAATAATGTCCTTATTAATTAGTCAAACTGATGTTGTGAATACAAGGTTAACTAGCACTCAAGGCTTAAAGATATACACGTTTTCTATATATAACAAGTCAGATATTGAAGAAACCAAATTGGGTAGCCAATGAAAGAGCAGCACATGTCATGTCATAGGCTTTTTTCTTTCTTTTTTTATTGTTCGACTTAAAATTGAACTTTTTCATATAAACTATTATTTCGTTTGGTCTAACATTAAACTCTAGGGCTGCTATCAAGTAATGAAAAAGAAAGAGAGATTGATTTGCGGCTTCATTAATGTTGTTTGTTTGAGTTTTTTGAAATAGTCCATGAATACATCATGTATTCATAAACTTTAGACTCACAACTCCAAATATGTTTTTTTTAGGGGGCAAAAAAAAATAAATAAATAAAGAATCGCTTCATTGGAATGACCAAAGCAGAATATGATAAAGTGTTGACGGTGTAAAATCGCCCAACAAGATGATACTTCAGAATATAATAAAGTGTTGACGGTCTAAAATCATCCAACAAGATGAATACTTGTGTGATCTCACCGAATTCGATCTCTTATATATGTATGAGTAGAAAATAAATGGAGAAAGTAAATATGACACAAAGTATAATTAATCATTATGTTTAAATTTTTTGTTGTCCATTTTTAAACTAAAAATATAAATAAGTAAAAATAATAATAATTGTACAATTTCTTATTTTCTTTCATTCCTTTTACTAAATAATTTTAGGAAAACTAAAATCCTCTCCATTATTTTAATTTTCTGTCTTTATTGTAGATTCTATTTTCTTTCCTTTCTTACCAACGGAGGTAAAATTCAATCAATCTTTAAGTTAAAGTATGTGGTCTGGGCACTTTAGATATGAAAAGCATATTAATTTTGGTCCATAAAGTTCAACATTTTATTTTTTAAAAATTTAATTAATCACAAATCTCATAATTAATGTAACAACATAGTTATAACAAAAAATGCATTATAACAGATCGTACTCTAAGCTATTGTTTATAACTTTTTGTATGGTAAGTTATGGTTTATATTGAATAATATAGGTTTTTTTTGTAAACCTTTTTTTAATTACGTGCTGTAACTTTTAAAAAGATATGAAATCGAGCTTTATAATACATCTTCACTTTTTAAGTCAATATTCATATTTACTTGTTATAATAGATAATGTATGAACTATTTTGAAATTCAATGATAAAGATAAACGACGTATCCGGCACGGTTTTAATGGTTAATACTTTAATATTTAGTCGGTGTATATCGTGTTTTAATTCTATAATAATATAGATTAGACAATCGTATAAAATTGAGTAGTTCTTCAAAGACATTAATGACAATTAACAAGGAAGGCACTTATTTTTATAATTTGAATTAACGACGGTTAAAAAATGTTTTCATTGAAAACACGTATCTCTACCTATATTGAATGGTCATGCCTTCATTTATTGTCATATGATAATCACATGATCACTTGTCATCACCACGTGATGACCACATCATTGCAATATATATATATATATATATATTAACTTTTTATGTTTGTTTTTTTTGTTTGTCTATTCTACATGTGCTTATACAACTAGTGTATATATATGATCTTGGTCATGTGTGTTCTCCAAAACCTTGCATTTATAGCACAACATATAAGACCGACGGGAAACCTCTTTTTTGTCGAGAGTATTCATAATAAATACTTACGAAAAGAAAAAGAAAAGGAAAAAAAAAAAAAAAAAACGAAAGTACCAAAACAATGTCTCACTCCTCTTGTAGTGAAGCACAATTTTATTGGTTTTATCCTAGGCTTCTCATTGGTCAATGACATGCAAAGTTGCTTGCATAGTACCTAGAATAACATATAAAAGCTTTATTCTTCATTTTTTATTTTATTATTATTATTTATTATTATTTTTTTTGCTAAAGCTATACTGCTTAGTTTAAGGTTAGATAATTAATAGTTCAAGCAAAGCAACAAAAATAAAATATAATAATTTTATTTGTTATACAATATTCTTGGTGATACATTGGGAAAGCCGTACGCATATATAAATTGTAACTTGGATTGTTATCATGTATTAATGTATTGGGTTTTTATTGTGTTTCCAACTTACTCTTAAATAGTGCTGTTAGATTTTAAATTAATATTTATATGTGCGTTTTTGCTTTACCTTACTTGTACGTGAAGGGGAGTATTCAGACTGTAAAATCATTGTTGACCCATCTTTTAATAATTTAAGTTTTTGAAATTGATTGTTAATTAAACTAACATAGTGAAACATGATAGCTTTGTTCAAGGTTAGATAATTAATAGTTCAAGCAAAGCAAGAAAAATACAATATAATAATTATTTTATTAGTATAAAATATTCTTGGCTTGCTACATTGGGAAGGCAGTTATATTATATATAAAGTATAAAAGGATCAATATTCTCACACACATATTGTAAAATTAAAAGGTACTTTTTCCTAAGAAGGATCTGGTGTTTAAAATCGACCAATGATATTTTAGATCTAAGATCTGTAGATCACCCTATTATAAGTCAACTGTTATAAGTCAAGGTTAATTTTTCACTGTCCTTGAGACTAGAGAAGACAAATCCCATATTATTGTGATGAAATCTTAGATTTTGAAAGTTGGCCTTGTAATTAATTGTACTATAATTCAGTAGGCACACTCAAAATTTTTATTTTTATCTTTATTTTTTATTTTTTGCTTCTGAAAAGAATAGGATGGTTCTATATGCACTCATTTTATTTTTGATACACTCTTTGTATTAAATTGTCCGTTTGACAGATATATTCGTTTTATATTATATTTTCATATGAAATATAACGAATATAATATATATTTAGATAATCATTATATATATATATATATATTGGACATGAGATGGAGGGATTTAAATCTATACTCTGTGGTGTGGAGTGATAGAACTACAGTAAGATATACTAATATTAAAATGATGAGTGTGCAAAGATATTTGAAGTGGTAGAATATTAATACTTATTTATTAAAAAAATATGATTAGGGGCAGTTTTGAAATTCATGAGGTGTGTAACAAATAAATTTAATTATTTCTAAATTTAATGAGATGCAAAAACTAAAGAGGGTATGTCAATAAAACTATCAAAAAGAAAAATGATTCTTAGTTTACAAAATATAACTATTCTCTGCATTGTGGAGTTCAGGAACAATCTGTTAAAATCACGAAAAATTTAGGGTATCGTGCCGAAATCTAAGGTCCGCACATGAAATTTTTCTCATGATTAATTTAAATGTTGTCAACGATTTAACTATAATGAACCAATTTGACAAGTTTAGGTGGCTATTAATTATCAAATCTAAAAAAACACCCATTAAAAAACTCTCCCCTCTATCAAGAGTGTGCTAGGATTTCATTTGCTTTGTCTTTTCTCCTTGGCAGGAGTCCAGCGTCGCCCTCAGCGGCCTCCGGACTCCCAGCCCTAAAGGAGAATCCTTGGCTGCTCAATGAAGGTCTAGGCAGGGGGTGGGTCTTTCATGTTGACCGGAGGGGTTAGTGACCGGAGCATGTGGCTAGGCTAGCTGTCCGGTTTTAGGGGGGTCTTCCACACACATCGTAGCGTATTCTTGGCAGTAGCTATGTTTCATTGTTGCGTCACTTCTTCAAGTCCCTTTGGTCATTTTGGTTGAAACATGCGCAATGGTCTAATTGTGTTGTTAGGTCAGGTCTCTTTGTAGTTTATTTTAGTAAAGGCGATGTTATTTCTACATATATGTCTTGTTTTTATTATTTGATTTGTTTTTGTTTTTGGCTTTGGTTTGTAATAATGTAAATGATTTCTCCACCTTCTGATTTGATTTGTGTGTGCATTCTATTAGAATTGTTTTTCAATGATGCTAATGTCAGGTATCACTAGATTTGTTTTTATACGATGTAGTAGTTGGTCTTAATGTTACAGGTTACTAGCCATCGATTATAGTGTCTTTTCAAAACGAGCTTATGAATGCTCGATTATTAATATGTCGGGAGCTTCCCTGTTGTTGGGTCTGGTATACGTTATTCTTCCTTAGTTTCATCAATTTATTGATAAAATCTTGTCTTAATTGAGGATTTTGTCTCGTTATCATGGGATAATTCACATCAGTGTTGTATGTGTTTACTTAGTTTAATACAATTCTCCTTAAAAAATCAAAATCCAAATATTATGACGAATTAACCATAATGCAAGACAAAATAAGTACGATTTAAAAAAGATAAAATATAAAGTACGAATTTAAAAATGACCAATGAGTAATTTGAAGATTGGTAGGATAGTCGTGATACTTTAAAAATTAAATTTTTGTAGGGATTTGTGATTATTTTATAAATACAAAAATATTTGAATAATAATGTAATAAAAAATAAAATGATGCCATTCTTTTAAATTGATAAAAATGATAAACACAAGGTTTTTTTTTAGGAAATTTTATTGAACTTACTGAAAAGATACAAAATCATAAAAAATAACAAATGATCTCATATAATTGAGATAAAACTTTTAATAGAAACAAATTCATCAAGAAAGTCGATAATACTTAAAGAGAAACACGTATATTGAGACTTAAAATAGATAAATTTTGACATACTAAAATCGAGCATGTGTAATTTTTTTTTTGACAAAATTCCACTATCGATGAATTTCTTGATTTATCAAGGACCAAGATTTAATAACACTGGTGCCACCACCCTGTTTAGAATTACTCTAATCAAATCAAAATACTATGACTCAGATCTGGAGATAAACAATCGGTGAAAGTGTTTTGGGTTTTTTTTTTTTTTTTTTCCATTTGTTTGTTTGTTTGTTTTTGTTTTGTAAGGAGTATTATTTTATAGGGATTTTACCGCGTTGTTTTGCCTTACTAGAAAATACAGTTGCCGTATGTCGTGTCGTATGGAAAATTACTGTCGTATTAAACAAATATTTGTCGTTTTCCGAAGAAATAAAAACGATTACTAGAATCTGGAAGAAGAAGAAGCTGAAGAAGGACAGCGTAGGAGTTTTCATGGAGTTCAGACCTCGCGATTACTCCGCTGAGGACAAAGCTCACGCGCTTCCTCGCTCACGCGCCGCCGATCATCCTCTTTCCGCTTCACCATCTCCCTCTCACCTCCAGGTCCACAGTCTTCTTTTTCTTCTTCGTTTTTTTTCCCTCTCTCTCTTGTCGTTAATTCCAATAATCTGTTTGGCTGCCAAGAAAGTACGGATACAATTTTCTCGCATCAGAAACCTATATTTTTCGTTAATCAGTAGCTAATAATTCAATCACCAAATAATCGCGTCCTGACTAGAAGGTGAAGTTTGATCGAGTGATAAAGCCGTGAAATTATTGAAAAGAATTGATAAAAAGTAGAGATATTTTCGATTGACGAATAATGAATTTCGTGAATTCAACAAAATTCAAAATTGCTGATCAAATTCAGAGATGTTTTCCAGATTGTGGCTGTGGACCATGGAAATAACGACTTTTTTGATCCTTTGAGAGCTTCGAACGACAACGGAGTTCTCTCAGAGGACGTTTCACAAGATTCTGGAAGTAATTCTACAGTGGAACTCTCCAATGAAGTCTCAACGCAAAGCCAAGAGAAAGAATGGAGCTCTTTCAAGAGATTCTTGATGCAGAGATTTCCTGTCTCCAAGATGGTTTCGGTTTCTTCGGTAATCATTTCTTCCTTTCGGATTACAATGCTGATTCGAGATTTCACGTTCCGGTTTTTTCCGTTAAATCTGGCATTTCTTTGTTCTAATTGTGTTTCATAGCTAGTTCAATTGGTTCTGTAATTCCTTAGATACAAGGTTGGACATTGAATTTGACTTAAACTCACGTGAGTTTTTTGTAATTATTTCTTTTTCTAGTATTTACTAAATTTGATTTTTCTTTTTCTTTTCATCTTTTCGAAATTGCAGGTGTCCGATGTTATAATAAAAGGCGGCGGAACAAGTATGGAAGTTAGATTATATCAATGTCGAAGTTCCATATTCTCTTGTTTTAGTTGACTTAGTGATATGCCAATTTGCAGCACATGAGAAATCCTCAACGAGTAAGCATTTGGAGGAATTGGAAGACCCGGAAAAGTTCTCAGAAGAGGGTGCCAAAATTATAACACGACAAGAGTATGTTTCCCGGTTACATGAGCTCAAAGACGAAATCATTCGTGGGTGGAATGCTGGTGATCGTGTCACAGTTTTGAAGTTATCTATAAAGGTTATTGTTTAAATTTGTTTCCTCGGTAGATTTCTCATTTTTGCAATCCATTTTGTACGCCTCTAAGCAGGCTTCTTATTCAATACCGATATATGGCGAGACACCAGTTTTGTCACAACTTGACCTCTATGTTTTTGATGTGCAAAACTTAATATGTCTATTTTGTTATCCTTCTTGAATTGTATATCCATTTAGCTGATGTGCGAAGGAAAATATTCTTACCAAATGGCTGGTTTACTTGTTTCTTTTTATTTGTACGTCTTCAGGACTAAGAAATACCACTTGAATACAAGAATATGAGTACAATTTTGTTGCAATTATGCGAGCAATGTTGAGACCAATTATTGGTTCTGCAGGTTGCTAGGCTTTTGGTAGATACATCAGTGTCACATTTTTATGGAACGGTGTTTGTTCTTGCTACTGATGTCATGGACATGCTTGGGGATATGGTATGGGAACGCATCAAACAGAAAGCTGAATTTTCAGAAGACGGAACCAAAATGTTCTCTTTACCAGGTCTTTCATTTGATTCATTAATTTCTTTAGCTGCTTTCCTCTTTAAATCTGTTGACCATTGGATGGAAGGAAACAATAATTGGTTTTAGACATGGAGTCTGTTTGTCAAAAAATTCCTTATATTGATTGTGCAGTAAGTTAAACAATTCTTGCTACAATTTACCTTATTTACGTTCTACATCAATTCCTATAGCAAAATTCATGTGAATTTTCTAGAAAGTATCATTTTGCTTGGGTTATGTAGCCCTTGTTGATTGAGAAAGTAAATCATCCAAAATCAGAAGGCTCTCGGCTTTAGGCACTATTTGAGTTATAGAATTAGAGTAGTTCTATCTGAACTTCTTAATAGTGCCCTGTGTTCAAGATAACCAAGTGGCTTTGCTTTTTGGGGCAAATGACCATCGATGAGTTGATAAATTTTTATCCATACTTTACCTCTTTCCTCATTCCTTTGGTCCTTCCCAGTTCTTACCATTCCTTCATTATCATCTCTAGGTTTGGACAAGAATGATGGCTCCATTACTATGTTGCAGCTTCATGCTTTTTCCTGAAACTTCTTTGCGATTTATGGCAGAGAACTTCAATGCACGTGATATTTGCTCCGATGCGAAAGAAACTTGCAATAATTGGTTTTGCAAAATTGGTGTCATTCGAGAGCTGCTTCCACGCATGTGAGTACCATAGCTCTCTCTCTCTCGTCCTCTGGAAGGAAAAATTATTGCTTATTCTTAATTTTCCGAGCTTTAGGATATACTTTGTTTAACTGAAAGGAAGCTAAATCTGAATAAAGAATTAGAAAAGGAAAGTAACAAAGGAAAGAAACGATGTGGGGATTCAGGAGATTCCAATGTCCAAAGGAAAGATCGAAGCCCTGTTTCTTGTGATATCTGAAAAGGCATTTAGCTCCCTGGTTTCCATAGCAGCAATGTAATGGATTCCTGAAAAGTGAATTCTCAGCATTGAAGTTTTAAATGGCGCTATAATGCTTTATTTTTCTGAACTTGCTTGTATTCTTGTTGCAGTTCTCATATGATATGAATGCTACAGATTCAATTTCACCTCAAGTAATAAGTGGCCATATCGTTAGAAACAGAATTGTTTATTTATTTTGTTTACTATGTGATCTGCTAATGGCGATGTTTACTTGTGGACTGTGGTTAATACATTTGTAGCTTGTCATCCAACATTTGTATTCATATGTATGAGCTTCCTAAGTTATTTGGTTGAAGTGAACTTCTGAAGTAGTCTGATTTTGTTTTATCTTTTCTGGTGTGAATTTTACTGGGGTATTTTTCCATCTCTGAATATGATTCTTGCTGGTTGTTTGTCATGTGGTATTTTAGTTATCTGGAGCTGGCAATATTGCCTTGCCGACGTTTCTTGGATGAGAGACCTGAAGACTGTCTCCAGCGCTTGGTAATGATGATAAGAGGGTTAGCAGATCCTCTAGCATCTGCATATTGTCGTCTATACTTGGCCCATTGCATGCGGAAATTGCCTTCTTATGATATTGGTAAAGACTCATGCTTCAATACACATAATTATTCTTTTGAATACCCTGTGATTTAGTGATTTCATAAAAAATTAAGGTGCACTATGAAAAAAGAGTATGAAAAAAGAGAGAAAGAAGGTCCTTTTTTTCTTTTCTCCCAAACGAGCAACACAGTGAATTAGGAAGGAGATTGTTAGAAAAGTAACGGAGGAAGATTGATCAGAGATATGGCTGAATGGGATGTTGTTTTCACAATGTAATTTGAATTTTCACAATGTAGTTTGAAAGCTTAGGCCTTAGTGCATGAAAGTTATAATTGGTGAACTAGATTTATTTCAACATCCATAATCTGGGCTGAAGCTCTATATGGTCCTTGTGGACTAATCTTGGTTTTGATTATTGCTGTATTAGACATGGAGTTACGCATGCTACTTTGAAACTTCCCTCGGTTAATTTGTCAATATAACTTTGTAATGTTATGGTTAGACACTAACTTTGTCATGTATTTGACTATTCTGTAACAGCATGTATAGTTAGATCTGTTAATGACATCAAAACTGTATTGTCAAGGATCATATCAGCAAATGAGAACAAAAGATTGCTCGTCAGTTTAATGGAGCCACCTATTGAGTTTAGTATGAAGTGCATATTTAAGGATGCATCTCAGGTATGTTACGGGGTTTTGTGCAGTACTAATGCTCGTCTTTTACAATTTATGTGGGAGGTTCTCTAAAGGTTGTTACACATACGTAGCAAATAAGTGTTCTACTGCATTATATTTCAACTGTTAAATGGCTCGATGTAGGGCGGACATTATCCATAATCTGTAATGAACTTTATCTCTTCTATTGTCTATGGATTTCTCACATCATGATTCTTCTTCTGATAAGAAACAATTCACATAATAATTAGGTATTTTTACATTATGCAAGGTTTAAATAGTTTGTTATTGCTATGCCATAATGGCTGTTTGCATTTATTTTAATCTTTTATGAAAGAGGCAAGTAGGCAAAATACTCATTGAGCTTGGACTAGGAAGAAATGAAGAGGAGTTGTTTGGAACCGTTCCATGTGTCTCAGTTGTTCTTCATCATCTACTTAAGGAACTTCCAACTGATGTGGTTAGCTCAAGTGCCATGAAAATCCTTCATGTCATTGAATGCAGCAATGATAATTCCTATAATCAGGTATAGTACGTCAAATGGCAGAGCATATTTTCTTCTTCTTCAACTTCTAAACATTTAAAATTCAGTAATTAGTGCATCCTTGGCTGGAATCCCTTTCTCATCTTTAATCTTCAGTATGAAGTTTTGCCTTGGGTCGTGGCTCATGTGTCAAGGGCGTCTTAATGGAAAATCTAAAATTCAAACATACTCATTCTAAAAAGGTGACAAATTCATATATTAAACTAGATACTGACTCTTTTTACCTGTCTCTTTTTGTTTGGGAAAGTGCTTGAATTACAGGTTACTCGGGTTGAGGCTTTATGAAAATAAATCTCAAACAGACAATGTCAGTGCTGTGGTGGATAAAGTTATCCAGGTAATTAGAGTTCTCTACTCTAGTTTATTCAACTTCAGAGTTCCATTAGATATATTTTCTTTTTGTGTTTTTAATTCATTTTGCTCAAGTATCAAGCCTCCTATTTAGCATAGAGAGTTCATTTCTATGAAAGACTTGCAATGAGTTAGGCTCTGTAATTTTCCTTCAACTCATATGTTTCAGGGTCGATGTATATTACAAAATCTCCCCTTTCGCCTCTTTTTTTTTTTTTTTTTTTTTTTTTTCAATTGTACTTGTATTTTGGATCCCGTTATATTTAATACCTATCCTAAGATACCCTTCCTGTTTTGTTTGGATTGGATATTTGGATCAATCCCTTCGATTGATATGTTTCTTCTATGGTGATTGTTACTCTGTAGTGTTTGTGAGAATCTTTCAACCAACGTGTATATTGTTTCAATGATAACTATTTCAGGTTGTTACTCAATATGACAATTTTGATGAGTACTTGAAGGTTGTGGATGCTTTCGTTGATATCATTCTTGAAAATCAAATGGTACGTGGATTCTGACACCCTATGATACTTTGTTTACTATGTGTATGCATGTGCGCATATTTGGAAAAAGAAAATAATAATAATCTTCAACTTGAATGTCTTTGGAACAAACATTGTCTCCTTGGAACATTTGTGTAATTACACTGGTACCATTGAATTTATAGCATGACTTTGTTATTGTTGCATTATATTCTATCTAAGTTCTCTCTGTCGATCTAATCATTTATCTCAGGATAACCATCTTAATGCCATTTTAGAAGGCATTTCAAAGCGGGCATACAGTAAAGACACTGCTGTAGATGAACAAGCGAGCTTGCAGTCCATCTTGGTCAAGCTTCTTTCACATCATAAACGTATTGAAGATATGGTTGCTTTGGTATACTTAATTGAAAATGTTCCGTTTTTTCTTTGTTTTTTCTTTAACTCTCTGTCATGTCTTATCTAAAATTCAATAATCACTAGAACTTTTCCAAGGGATTATAAAAGATGATTCTTTATTTACTTTTAGATGGTTCAAGAATATTGTATTTTATTAAACTGCCCAGGGAATTTATCATATATTCTCTTTTGTAGAATCATTTTCTTGAGATTTTAGACACAATGTATGGGAGTTCAAGGACCATCGTCAATATGCACATCCTTAATATGGCAACAAGGTACTTCTTTAGTGGCTACTTTATCTACTTAAGGTCTCACCTTTCCCTTCCTGGGTTTTCCGTGATTGGGAAATTCACAGTCATACTGCTTAACCTTCACAAGACCAGTCCCTTCATACTCTTTTGTTTTTTCCCGTCCTTTCTTCTACCTTGTGAATAACGTACGAGTGAAATTCTGATTCTCGAGGGTTTTTTTCATTGGGCAGGAACAGTTATATATGTGATCCAACAACCATACAGCTGCTATTTGAAATATCTCAGGCTCTATATGATGGTATAGACTTTGTGAACGTTAAAGATGCTGATAACCAGCCAGCACGTTTAATTTCCCGTTTTGTTAATATGGTAACTACATTCAGCTATTCACTTTCTATTTGTCGATTTTTGCAATTGATCCGAGATATTCTCATATATCTTCATCTGTTGTTAGGTTGATTATGGGTTAGAGATGGAACGTCATTTGACATTTTTAGTTGAATGTCGTGGAGCTTTTGGTGGCATTGATGGGCTAAAGGTCTGTTTTCCTTGCTTCATTGCAAATTATGTTAATACAAAGATGGTCTTGTGAAGTTGTGCAAAGACGATATTTGTTTTACTATCTATAAAATATTGTACACCTAATCGTAATTTGAGGGACTTCATAAACTAAATTTAGTCACTTGTGTGGAGGATGGTTCTACAATGCTTGATGAACTCTGTTTACTTGAAACTATTAACGGATTCATGTTTCTATCCATCTTTGGAATTTGAAAAGAAATATACCCTTTATTTAACTCGCAGGAAATTCTAATTCACTCCAGCAACAGATTGGCAGTTAAGGCTTTGAAACAAGGCAACAAACATATCAGTTTCATCAAATCATGCATAGCATTTGGGGAAGTCACACTACCTTCTATTTCATCTCAGATTAGTCAGCTAAACCTGTACCTTGAGACAGCTGAGGTAATTATGGTACGAAGAAATTATGTTTTGTAACAAATTTTCAATAATCTAATATTTCCACTTCTTCGTGTGTCACTCTGTTTAGGTTGCTTTATTAGGTGGCTTAGTTTCCCATTCAGAGGGACTGATAAATTCAGCAATCAGCTGTTTGCAGAATTTTGATATGATGGATGGTTAGTTCGTCTCTCTCTCTATCAAGTTCCTGCATGAAATTGGTCATCTTGAATTCGAGTTGGAGATCTGTTATTTTCGAGATTGATATTCATGATTTTATGCTGTCTCATGACTATGTTCTTTGGTTCTGTTCTTCCCTTGACATGCTTTCCAAATTATCAATGTTGCTAATTTTGTTATTTGCGCTTTAGATTTAAACCATGATCTTATGTGATGATATCATATGATTATTTCTCTTTATATGCTTTCACAGGGCCGAAATTGCCAAAAGATGTTGATGGGATACTGTCCTCAATTTGCAAATTATGCGGTCTCTTGGTTATGATTCCAGGTTGGAGAGATCTCTTTTATTTTGTTTTCTTGCTCGTGGATTTTTGTTTTATTAAATTGAAAGTTCGGCTATAAGTGAATGATCATCTATTTTGAAGGTAATGCTGAGCTGGGAGCTACTTACTTTCTCGAAACCATTTTATCACTTGTAATATCCCAATCATGGTATGCCTCTCATGGCACATATTTTGACATTAGAAGTTTGCACGTCCTTAGTTCTGACAACAAAATTCCTTTGTGGTTCTTGGCTTGACATTTTAAGTCATTGTTACAGGGCAAAACCGAAAATCAGGGCAAAGGCTTTTTGTTCAATACTTTCATTGTCAGCAACACTCTCTCAAAAAAAGCTTCCTTATCGTGTTGATCATGGGAAGGTAAAGAATAACAAAATTTAGGCCAGATTATGTTTGTGAATTGCCAGATACATATAGAAATCAAAACCAATCGATAATAGCTAACGCTTCAACGGTCATTTGACAATTTGGAAAGGGCCTTGAGTTGTGTTTACATAAATGTCTGTAGAAAAAAATTATCCCAACCTACGTCTCATGGGTTCCATTTTGACTCTTCAGGTCCTAGGAAATGACTATCTACACTATGGTGACTCATCGTATTTACACGAACTTGCCTCATTGTCAAAGCTGGTTCTTGAACACCTAGTCGATTCTATTCAACAAGAACCATCATCGGTAAGCATGATTACTCTTAGACAAATTCGCCTTCTTTTCCATTTTTTCTACTTTTCTGGTGCCAATTTTGATTCTACTTTCTTCAATCAAGGCTGCTCGCGGAAGCCTGGCTCTTGAAGCTTGCAACTGCATTGCATCATCTTTTGCTGTAAGCTCCTTCACTAACTGCCTGTACTTGAAATCTATGTCTTAATTTATCAATGAGCTCTTTCGTCCATGTCACCTAAAGAATTCGAAATATAAAACTCTCTGTGTTAACTCCCCCCTGGTTTATTGTATATTGGCAGCCAAGTCCAGATATAACTCTAATCTGCTCCAAACTTGTGGATACCGCCAAGTCATGTTTGAGCACTAGGGACAGATACCTGCAGTTGACTTTCAAATATTTGGACAAACACTGGCCTTCTTCCACCGTTTCCGATGCGGGGACGCTGATTGCTGCATGATGAACACATGCACAATGCCTTCATAGCATTCGAGTGAGGAGCGAGGAATCCTCGTTTCAGCAATGACTCTCGTATGGGAATTTGATTGTAAATCGCAATTCTGAATTGTTGGCAGTCTTTGTTCGTCTCTGCAGAGACATTTTATAGACTCGTTTCGAATTTGTGAAACTCCAGCATTTTCTCCTTGATGGCTTGGCCTAATTACGTCTCGGTGAGAGAAGCCAACAAGGTAACAAGTTTTACAGAGAAATATTTGTTGTACAGTTTCTATGGTTGGCTCAGGCGAGCTTGAAGAAATTTTGATATATAAAATTATATTTGCAGTGTCTCATAATGTGCGTGTAAGCAAGATTTAAAGAATAAAATAAAAAATAATAGTAAAAGTTAAAAACAAAAAAGTGCCTTTTTTCCTCCAATTTCAACGATTATGTTATAAAAGGAGCAGAACGAGGGAGAATAGAACAGACTTAGCTCGCAAACTCCAGACCAAAAATAGATTCGACCACATTCAAGTCTCAGTTCCTAGTCTTACATTTGTTGATATGGTATCTTTGTTAGATTTTCATATTTCTGTCTATCCACAATGATGGTCATAGAAGACCGTGGTGGATTGATTCTGATATCAATTGTTAGAAGCCCCTTTAAGTAGAACTCGCCCTTACAAAATCACTTACCAAAGGGAGGGGCCCCAATGACTTATATATATATATATATATATATATATTGTAGGGCAATTGGTATATAGAACATGTCATGCAGGATATCAAATGCCATTCATAAATAAAATATTCATGATCAATTAGTTCAGAAGGTAGCGGAATTTTAAATATACTCCATAGAATTGTGTTTGTCCCTTGTTTTTGTATTGATTGTCTCCATTTACAGGTTCTTTTTTTTTTTTTTTTTTTTTTTTTTTTTTAATTCTTTCCTTTTGTTGTCTGTGTTGATGAAACGTAGAACAAGGGCCACTACATCAGAACGCGTTTTCCATGTAGTTTCTTATGTAAATTAAAGAAAAAGGTCTTTTGCATGAAATTTGCTTACTTTCTCCCGATTTCTGTCCACTATATTGTACTTGTTTGGCATAACAATTAACCAATATTGAAATTTCCTCTATTATAGCAGATAATTTAAAGAAATAGTCTTTCTTATATTATAACAAATAATTGTCAACAACTAACTGATTGTTGAAATTTCGTCCACATTTCCTGAAATTATGGTTACAACTAATATTATCACTAGTTTACCCCGAAATTTCACAAAGCTTAACCCACAAGGCAATATGTTTTCTCTAACCCACATGGTGCCATTAGTCCTTACAAAAATGTATCCCAACTTTCCTCATATATACATACATCAATCTTAAAAAGGAAGAGGAAAAAAAAAAAAAAAAAAAAAAACCACACACACAAAACACACACTCTCTCTTTTTTTTTTTTTTTTTTTTTTTTTGAACTTGATATAGGAGATTTGAATTCTACACCTTTAGATGAAGTCATACGTGAAATTATTGTTAAGACAAAACACAAAACACACCCTCTCTCTCTTTTCTTTTTTTTTTTTTTTTAACTTAGAATGGAAGATTTAAATTTTACATCTTTAGATGGAACCATACGTAGAATTATCACTAAATAATGACAGTAATCACTTACTCTCTTCCTTTCACTGCACAACAAATTACAAACCCCCCTCTCGCTCTCTTCCACTTTCCCAGAAAACACTGGGAACAAGAAAGGGAAGCAACACATCACAAACAAACAAACAAACAAGCACACGCAACTATATACATGTATATCTATAATTATCTATCATCTATAAATATATTATAAAGGTGAGTTACTTTTTTTTTACACTATTTAAAAATTTTAGTCTCTTTATTTTGTTTTTTGGTTAACTTTTTTTTGTTAGCTATTTATTTATTTCTTTGTTTTATTTTTTTACATATACTTTTCTCTCCAGAAATTTTATATATTTATAATTGGCTCATTAAAAATACTTTTTATTTTTTCAATTTATCCCTATATAAAATACCTTTTTTCAAATATGTCTTAATAAATTTTTTTTCTTACCATTCTTCAAATTGTTATATTTTTTTTTAATCACTGATTACTTGATTCTGTTAAACTATTTTGGGAGATAATAAATAAATTAAACAAGGATATTAATTTTTTCAAAAATTTAACATCTACCAATTTTTATAATAAAAAAATTACATTTGTATTTTTTAAAAAATTAACACATTAAACCCACACGTGCGAACATATCTAAAAACTAGTAACCATATGAATATGTGTGTGTGTGAGAAACTATTTATCACTTCTTTTTTTTTTACCCCCCCTTCTTCTTCTTGTATTTATCATTGCCAAAATTTGTTTCCACCCCAGTTTCTGCTCTAACATCTTTTCAAAAAATACCTTTTTGCTTTTGTTCTGTTTTTTGGTTTTTTGGTTTTTTTTTTATTTTGTTTTTTCTGTTTTGTTTTGTTTTGATTTGTTTTTTGTTTTTTTTATTATTATTATTTTTTTAATCTCTCTTCCTCTTACTTGCATGTTGTTGTTGTGGAAAAGAACTGAAAGTATCTGGAGAAATGAGTCAAACTTAAGTATCAAGAAAAGCAGAGAAAAAAAAACACCAAAAGTCTTTATTTATTTATTTATTTTTTTAAGCTGATTCGAGTATTTTGCTAGAAAATAGAGCATGATTTTGATGGGATTATTTAGGCTTCTTTTGTTACTACTTACGTCTCATCTTGTATTAGCCTTCTCAGACACCAAAAATGAAGAACAAGCGGTGAGGATGTTAATGGAGTTTAAAAAGTCTTCGGTTGAGTCAGATCCCAATGGCCTGTTACTCAACTGGAAGCTTTCTTCTTCAAGTCCCTGCTCATGGTTCGGCGTCTCCTGCTCTTCCGACGGCCTTGTCACCTCCCTAAACCTCTCGAACGCCGCTCTCTCCGGCACCCTCCACCTCTCTCACCTCGCATTCCTCACACATGTCAACCTTCAACACAACTCATTCTCCGGCATGAACTCCGATGATCTCTCCGCGTCTTGCGCCTTCGAGACACTGGACTTATCCTCCAACAACATCGCTGTCTTCCCTCTTACCGATCTCCGACTCTGCCATCGCCTTCGACGCCTTAACCTCTCTCGCAACTCTATCAGCAGCGGACTACATTTTGGTCCTTCTCTGCTGTCGCTTGACATGTCTCGTAACCGGCTTTCGGAGTTCATGATAATGTCCGATGATTGCCGGAACCTGAAGTTCCTCAACTTGTCTGGCAATAAGATCAACGCTGTCGATGTCTTGAGTACTATTACCTCATCTTGCATTAGTCTATCAACTCTTGACTTGTCTTGTAATCTTTTTTCTGGAAATATGCCGTCTTCGTTGGTGGCCAATGCTCCGGAGTCCCTTGACTATTTGGATTTGTCGCACAACAACTTCTCCAGCGAATTCTCTGCTCTCAATTTCGGCCATGGCTGCGCCAACCTGACTCACCTAAACCTGTCTTGTAATGCGCTCTCCGGTTCTGAATTTCCGGCAAGTCTACGAAACTGCCGGCTTTTGGAGACACTTGACCTCTCTTACAACAATTTGCAAGGCAAGATTCCCGGTACTAGCTTGGCGAGTTTGGGGAATTTGAGACAACTGTATTTGGCTCATAACAATTTCTCCGGCGAAATACCTTCGGAATTAGCACAGCTTTGTGGGACTCTTGTGGAGCTTGATCTCTCATCAAACAGTCTCTCTGGTGAACTGCCTTTGAGTTTCGGAAGCTGCTCTTCTTTGGTCAGTTTGAACCTTGGGACAAACCAACTCTCTGGGGATTTTATTACTACAGTGATTAGTAAACTCCAAAGTCTGAGGTTTCTGTACTTGCCATTCAATAACATGTCTGGCCCTCTGCCTCTCTCTCTCACCAATTGTAGTAGGCTTCAAGTGTTGGACCTCAGCTCCAACGCCTTCACGGGAAGCATCCCGTCCGGCTTCTGCTCCTCGTCCTCGGCTTTGGAAAAGATACTTCTGCCCGGTAACATGATCTCAGGTACAGTCCCAGTGGAGTTTGGTAATTGCAAGAATTTAAGGACTATTGATCTCAGTTTCAACAATCTAAGTGGTCCGATTCCTATGGAAATTTGGCGGTTACCGAATCTTTTGGACTTGATCATGTGGGCCAATAATCTCAGCGGTGGAATCCCCGAAGGGATTTGCACAAATGGAGGGGGAAACTTACAGATGCTGGTGCTCAACAACAATCAGATCAACGGAACCATTCCAAAGTCCATATCCAATTGTACCAATATGATGTGGATTTCACTGTCTAGCAACAAGATCACCGGAGAAATTCCTCGTGGAATTGGCAACCTTGTTAACCTTGCCATCCTGCAGATGGGAAACAATTCTCTATCTGGACGGATTCCTGCAGAGCTCGGCAATTGTCGGAGTCTCGTTTGGATTGATTTGAACAGCAATGAGTTGTCCGGTTCCATCCCCTCTAAGCTCGCAGACCAAGCGGGGCTGGTTGTTCCTGGCATTGTTTCAGGGAAGAAGTTTGCGTTCGTGAGAAATGAAGGCGGAACTGCCTGCAGGGGTGCCGGAGAACTTTTTGAGTTTGAGGGTGTTCGCCCTGAGAAATTAGAGGGATTTCCCGCGGTCCATTCCTGTCCTACAACAAGAATTTACTCTGGGACGGCGTTCTATACTTTTTCTAGTAATGGTAGCATGATTTACCTCGATCTCTCCTACAATTCCTTGTCGGGAACCATTCCTGACCAGCTCGGCAACATGAACTATCTGCAAGTGTTGAATTTGGGACACAACTTACTAACTGGAATTATTCCAAGCAGCTTTGGCGGATTGAGAGTGTTAGTAGTTCTCGATCTCTCTCACAACATCCTCAACGGATTCATTCCCGAGTCGTTGGTGACTCTCTCCTTTCTCAACGACCTTGATGTCTCCAACAACAACTTGACCGGAACCATCCCCTCTGGTGGTCAGCTTACAACTTTCCCTGCATCCAGATACGAGAACAATACGGGCCTTCACGGCCAACCCTTGCCGCCTTGTGGCGCTAGTGACTACTCGATGGTTACCAACACTCTAGTAAGAGAGCATTCTGAGGTAAAGATCGATTGGAATATCTTAAGTGCCGAATTTGGATTTATTGTTGGGTTTGGAATCTTCATTGGACCCCTTGTGTTTTGCATGAGATGGCGGACGTTGTACTTCGAAGCCCTGGAGTTGTTCTTTGGAAGTTGTTAACTGTGACAAGGAAGTGGTTGTCTTGGACGACTGCTCGTTGATTAACAACATACACTTACCCTTTCTCTCCCGTTAGTTTCTAGTGTTGTATTTCTAACAAATGGCATGTAACATAAAAATATATATATATATATATATATGTGTATATATTGTTATCCTTGAGTTTACTACATTGATGAAAAGTATTACAAGGTAAGCTTCACTTTTCATGTACCTTTTTCCCCCCTCTAGTTTCTTGTGTTGGATTTCTCGGGATAAATGTTATAACAGGGTTTGAGTGAACAACAGTCTCAGTTTGTTCCATGTAATAAGCAAGTGGCCGAAATTGTAGACTAAGATTTAGCAATCTTTATTATTTGAACAATTTTCATTGTAACAATCATCAGTCCCTATAAAAAAAAATATAAGCTATGTAGTTTTAATGATATGAGGCCTTTTGGGGTAAAACCCAAGAGCAAAACTGTGCAAGTCAAGGTCCAAAACGGATAATATCATACCGAAAAGAGACATAGGTCATTACAAATTGTGTCAAAATTTATACCTAATCGGAAGTGTGGCCAACAAGGACGTTGTACCCCAAAATGAGGAGTGATTGTGATAGTCATAAGTCCATATAAGAAAACGAGTAAGCTATGTAGTCTCATATCGCTTGAGAATGAATATATATGATTATTTATAAGTAAAGAGATCACCTCATGTGTTGCGAGTATGCTGCTCTTGTTCGAGGATTTGTTGTTGTGCTGTGACCTTCTAGAAGAGTCTCCGATTACGGTAGCTTAATTTGTTGATGATCTCCGGGTATAGTCGACCTCCGAACATTTGAAAGATTCTTATCATAATGCTTTGGAAGCTGAGAAATATCTTTGATCTTTTAGTCCTCGACACGCGCCTATGGAACAGATCCAGTGGAAACGGGGTGAGGCCTAGTAAACTGTAACGAGTCTACTTTTATCAATTCTTAGTTTCAAATACATTGATGATCTTATCCACTACTTAAGGTGTTCAAAAGAGTAGACCGCCAAGTCCGGTGTTGAATGGAACTCTTGTTAAGGTAAAGCTTCAATTTTGATGATGGGCCTTTTTGGCGATAGAGGGACTTGAACCCTCACGATTTTTAAAGTCGACGGATTTTTCTCTTAATATAAATTTCATTGTTGTCGATATTGACATGTAAAATGGGACTCTATCTTTATTCTCGTCCGATTAATCCATTCTTCAAAAAATCTGTACTTTTTTTTTTCCTCCTCTAGTTTCTAGTGTTGGATTTCTCAAGTTAAACATGCTTACCCATATATAGAAGGACGAAAGTACTTATCCATAGTTTTTCATAAAGGTCCAGCCACCGTAACCTTTTTTTTTTTTTTTTTTTTCTTGGTTCTATTTCGCGTGCTCGCTAACTAGTGTAACATGAATAATTCATAGAGGCTCTTAAAACCATTTTATATGGCGAGTCAATAATTTTTGAAGCATTGGCCAGTTTATACACCTTTTTATCCTTATTCCAATAGTTTTTTTTTTTTTTTCTTTTTTTATTTCATAATTTTCTTGATTATTTTGTTTTGCTTTGGAAGGTGTTTGATTGGAGTCTCAGGAATAAATATGGGGATTAAAGCAGAAGACGAGGAAACTTGCCAACATCGATATTTTAAGAGATAGAGAAATGATTAAGAATGTGGTACATGTCCTATGATATCAGTATATGGTTTTTGAAATTAAGATTATAAAATAAGATAGATATTTCTTCTTATACTGACTGCAAGTACACACTCTAATTCCCGTAATAATATTCATCATCGACAAAACATTCAATACATTGGCAACAAAAAATATAGTTTTTTAAATATGAGAGGGAAAAAAAAAAAAAGTTGGAACTCATTTTAGTTACATTTAATCCTAATCTTACCTTAATTTTAACATACATAAAAGAACCAATAATACTCTCTCTTCTTTTGTTGTGTGTCAACCCATTGATTTTTTTTTTTTTAACTTCTCTTTTTTGCTTTCATCATTTTCTTTTATCTTTATCTTTTCTTATTTATTTTCTTTTATGATTTTATCCTTTATTTATTTGTTTATCTTTTTCATTTCTCATTTCCTAAATATATATACACACATAATCATAATCCTCTATATATCTATTGGAAAAACTTATATGTTTTATTAATATGGTTGAAAAGGATTAGAAGTTTTGTTAGAAATTTTTTCTAAATTTTTTTGAAATTTTGTTAGAAGTTTTGGTTTTTATTTTTTAAGTTTCGTATGGAGTTTTGAATTTTTGCTTCTTTTTCTTATTTTCTCATTTTGTACTTTTTTATTCGGTCTCTCTCTCTCTCAATTTTCTCTTTAAACTCTTATATCTTTTATACAATATAGTATTCATATGCGCGTAACACGTGTTCAACTAAAATTAATCAATGATCGACTTTTAGTTAATCACTGATCAACAAGAGTCAATTGGTGTTGACTCTTAGTTAATCAATTATTAACTCTCAACTTCATTATCGAAGACTTCATACAAGATAATAATAAAAATAACTTTTTACCTTTGTTTAGTCCATGATTAAACTAGATAATTGATTGTTAGTTAATCAATAATTGAGCAAGGTTGAAAAATTTCTCAATCATTCAATCTCCCAACACAAATAACATTCATTCTAGAAATTAGAACAAAAATCCCTAATTCCTAATAGAAACTGTTTATCCATGGAAAAAAAAAACAAAAAGAATTGATTAATTCTTCTTTGTTTCGGGGTGAACGATGGTTTGGTGATTTGGTGGAGGTGAGGATCGTTTTAAGGGTCGGTGGCGACAGCGACGATGATGTCTAGTGGCGAAGGCGAGGCCGAGTTAAGACGGTGAGTGCGAGCGGCGATAGTGAGGGCTAACGACGAACGGCGACTATCGATTTTTTGAGGGTGGGTTTTTCTATCGTAGTTTTTTGGCAGAATAGAGGGTAGAATTTAGGGGGAAGTTTAGTTAAAGGACAATTATGTCATTTGGATTATATTAAGAAATAAAAGGCTATTTACCTTTTTTATGAAAAGTTTGGGCCATCGGTTAAAATTGGGAGCTACTAATGGGCCCTTTGCCTCCTTATCCCAAAAGAAAATTGAAAGGTCACAGTGTGAAAAAAAAAAAAAATATATATATATATATATATATATATATATCGTCATCTTTCGATGCTCCCAAAAAATAAAAATAAAAATAAAAATAAAAATAAAAATAACAACAATCTCTTTCTTTATCTTCTTCTTTTCATACTATCTCCGTCCAAGCTGATCTTCATTTTTGTTTATTAAATTTTTTTTTTTATTTGAAGAGGTGTCTTTTACACGCTTCGCTTATAGTCCCAGAATTTAATGAGTAGCCCTGCGTTTAAATATGATAGAATTTGGAGAACGAAATGAACAACTATTTAAACCCCCACTTTGAAAACGCAATATGAAAAATCCCAAAAACGCACGTCACACGAGTCAAATATATATATGTATATATGTATATCATAATATATTTATGTATTAAATTAAATATATGCTTGTTGGCTTTATCTCTCACCCCCCAAGTTCAAGTCCAACTGGAGACTTGATAGTAACAGTTGTAGTCGTTAATCAAAGTAGTTTCACATAAGTCTCCAAACTAGGAAATTTCACTCAACAGACTCGTGGCATTCGTTTTACATTATTATATATATATATATATATATATATATATTAAATATTCAATATTAAGTACCGTAGGAGAAACGTTATTGTAAGTTGTAGGAGAAGACGTTCTTTAGGGTTTGGCCATCAATTTCTTGTTGTCTTGCCTTTTTTATACACTCCACGCTCTCTCTTTACCCCTCACCCTCTAATTGGTTCTCTGTGCCTACATACATACATTTTTGTTGTAATATGTTACACACTTTTTTCTATTTTTTCAAAAAAAAAAAACTTTTTTTTTAGGGTTGATTATTCGGATTCTACATCTTTAATTAGCTCAGATGTCGAATTACTGTTATATTGTACCTGCAATTACATGAGATGCTATTTATATTTTTATAATAAATTTGAACATTAAAAATGGTCATCTGTGCTAGGCTTTGTTACAGATGAGATAGGTTAAGAGAGATCTTAGATTTAATCATGATAACAGCTAGCAATATTTGTATTTGGTACATGAAACTACAAACACATAAGAATATACATGCGTAGAAAAGCAATTAGCAAATATAGATTAAGATGTAAGATAAAATAGGACTAAATGCGATTATTTGTTTCTTTTTTTTTTTCCATTTGTTTTTAACAAAAAAACAATCTAACAAAAATGATTAGATGAAACTAATGCTCTTTTTTTTTTTTTTTTTTTGGTTCTATTTTTGAATGAAAACTTTAATTTAAAAAAAAAACTCTACCGGTAATTACTCTGAGAAAAACTCTATCACAACCTCTCCCATAAAAAAGATTTCTTTACTGAATGAATTTTAATAAATTAAAAAAGGAAGAAAGAGAACCACAAAAACAGAGGAAAAAATTTTTAGACATGCAAGTGGAGGGGCATTTTCCATGGAATATTAGCCCCAAAAAAAAAAAAAAAGCTGAGTGTTTTTGGGGGCAAGAGAATCAAATTCAGCTGTTTGACTGGACCCTAAAATTGAGAAGAAAAATGAGGCCAAATGCTTTTTTTAGGCACCATCTCTTTGCTTCCTACCATTTGACTCTCACTAAACCAACCTATTATTGACTTTGAAAATTTCGTTTTCTTTTTACATATAAAATATTTTCCCAATACTTAAAAAAAAAAAAACATTTCCCCAAAAATAAATAAAATCCTCATAATTTTATTAATTTATAGAATTGAAATTATTTTATAATTCATTATAATTCAACATATGTTTGGCACATTCCTACCAACCAAACAATTAAAAAAAATTATATTTTTTTTTACAATAAATTCAATTTTACTATTTACATATCAAATTATAACATAAAAAATCAAACTTAAAAAATTTTATAACTTTATTATTTCAAGTTGATTTTTTAAATTATATATATATATATATATATATATATATAAAACAAGATTGATGTTACTATTTTTTTTAGAACACATTTCAAGTTTTAACAATTTTTAACTTCAATCAAATGCATATTTTCAAAATTCAACTCAATTACAATCAAAATAACTTTAAAACTCTAATCCAAACGGACCGACTAAACAACCTCTTAATCGAGTAGTCCACAATTATATCATTTAAATAGCGTATAACAAACGTGTAAGGTGTTGAAATTAAAAAAGAAAAAAAGAGACTAGTATTCCATTCTTGGGTTGTGTGTGCAAGTTATGCATGAAACCCGCAAACCCGCCCAAACCATCCGGCCCCGTCCCACCCCGCCTTACCCATTTAAACAGGTCCACATCATCACCTATTTGTTTTAGGTTTGCTATCCACCCGCCATCACTTATGTATGGGTGCGGGTTTCACTTTTTAGCTTGTAGGTTCAACCCGTCCACTTGTCATTTTTTTAATTAATGATTAATATATTTTCCTTCAATAAGAGTATAAGACTTTTTAACGAAGTCACAAGTAATTTAATTGTTTTCTAGATTTTATTATTATTATTGTTGTTATTGTTTAGAAATTGTGTTTGTAATTGAAATCAATCTTACTCTCTCTTTTTTTCCGTCTCTCTAAGCTTAACATTATAGCAGATTTGATAATTAAATAGAAGTTCTAGGCTTGTTTCGGTTAAAAAAAACAATTGAAAAAAAAAAAGTAAAAGGAGAATTACAAAATTACAAAATTACAAAATTATTTTCAAAATTCTCTACCCACCAATCACATCGTACGTCCCCACCCATCCTGACCACCAATCCACTTTCATGATGAACGGGACAAATTTGAGATTTTGAAAAAATCGTTATCTTTCAACCCGCTCCCCACCCTCTCATCACATGATAAATCCACCCATGCACGGTCCTACGTGCGTGTTTAACTCAACTTTGTTTTACACCGCCATTCGTCTTCTTTACACCAACTTTTTTTTTTATTCGTTCTCTTGGTTCTAGTTTTGTCTCTCTTCTTCAGGACTCTCACAGCTTTCAAAACAAAAACAAAAAAAAAAACAAAAAACAAAAAACAAAAACAAAAACAAAAACAAAAAACAAAAAAAAACTTCTTTCCAAGTATATCCTGTCTGACTGAAAGAGCATCACTGGCACGTGAAAAAAGGAGAGGCATTGAAATTCTTATGCTAAAATTCTCCTCTCCTCTCCTTGGTTTTGGTTTTGGTTTTGGTTTCTCATAAATTTCTCTTCGGGAATATTAACATTAAAAAAGCCAAAAAGCAACCAGACAGGCTAAAATCCTAAATGGGGTTGTGGTTTTAATGAATCCTCAATCCCCTTCCTTGTTTGTTTCCCTCTGAAACATCCTGCTTTTTTAAGGTACATGTACCCTTTCACTTCTGCTTCTATTTCATTTCATTTCCTTTTTTTTTTTTTTCCCTTGCTTGTTTTTATGATATCATACTTTCAACAAGTACCCTGTTCTTAATTTCTCTTCTTCTTTCTTGTCTCTTGTTCAAAGTTTTCAGCTTTCCCACCAGATACAGCCATAGAATTCAAAGCAACAGAAGTGGGTTTTGGTACAGATCTGGTAACAAAGTTATCAGAAAACCAGAGAATGATTTTGAAATAGAAGAAGAAAAGCACGTAATGGGATTGTTAATAAAGATGCTTCTTTTATTACTCGTGTCTCATCTTGTGCTGGTATTCTCCGACAACAAAACTCCAGACGATGAAGTTACGAGGATGTTACTGCAGTTTAAGAAGTCTTCAGTTGAGTCAGATCCCAATGGCCTCTTACTCAACTGGAATCTCTCTTCTTCTTCTTCTTCAAGTTCAAGTCCTTGCTCATGGTTTGGAGTCTCCTGTTCTCCCACCGGCGTCGTCACCTCCCTCAACCTCTCCAACGCCGGCCTCTCCGGCAGCCTCCACCTCAATTACCTCGTATTCCTCACACATGTCGACCTTCAACACAACTCATTCTCCGGCATGGACTCCGATGATCTCTCCTCGTCTTGCGCCTTCGAGACACTGGACTTATCCTCCAACAACATCGCTGTCCTCCCTCTTACCGATCTCCGACTCTGCCATCGCCTTCGACGCCTTAACCTCTCTCGCAACTCTATCAGCAGCGGACTACATTTTGGTCCTTCTCTGCTGTCGCTTGACATGTCTCGTAACCGGCTTTCGGAGTTCATGCTAATGTCCGATGATTGCCGGAACCTGAAGTTCCTCAACTTGTCTGGCAATAAGATCAACGCTGTCGATGTCGTGAGTACTATTACCTCATCTTGCATTAGTCTATCAACTCTTGACTTGTCTTGTAATCTTTTTTCTGGAAATATGCCGTCTTCGTTGGTGGCCAATGCTCCGGAGTCCCTTGACTATTTGGATTTGTCGCACAACAACTTCTCCAGCGAATTCTCTGCTCTCAATTTCGGCCGTGGCTGCGCCAACCTGACTCACCTAAACCTGTCTTGTAATGCGCTCTCCGGTTCTGAATTTCCGGCAAGTCTACGAAACTGCCGGCTTTTGGAGACACTTGACCTCTCTTACAACAATTTGCAAGGCAAGATTCCCGGTACTAGCTTGGCGAGTTTGGGGAATTTGAGACAACTGTATTTGGCTCATAACAATTTCTCCGGCGAAATACCTTCGGAATTAGCACAGCTTTGTGGGACTCTTGTGGAGCTTGATCTCTCATCAAACAGTCTCTCTGGTGAACTGCCTTTGAGTTTCGGAAGCTGCTCTTCTTTGGTCAGTTTGAACCTTGGGACAAACCAACTCTCTGGGGATTTTATTACTACAGTGATTAGTAAACTCCAAAGTCTGAGGTTTCTGTACTTGCCATTCAATAACATGTCTGGCCCTCTGCCTCTCTCTCTCACCAATTGTAGTCGGCTTCAAGTGTTGGACCTCAGCTCCAACGCCTTCACGGGAAGCATCCCGTCCGGCTTCTGCTCCTCGTCCTCAGCTTTGGAAAAGATACTTCTGCCCGGTAACATAATCTCAGGTACTGTCCCAGTGGAGTTTGGTAATTGCAAGAATTTAAGGACTATTGATCTCAGTTTCAACGATCTGAGTGGTCTGATTCCTATGGAAATTTGGCGGTTACCGAATCTTCTGGACTTGATCATGTGGGCCAATAATCTCAGCGGTGGAATCCCCGAAGGGATTTGCACAAATGGAGGGGGAAACTTACAGATGCTGGTGCTCAACAACAATCAGATCAACGGAACCATTCCAAAGTCCATATCCAATTGTACCAATATGATGTGGATTTCACTGTCTAGCAACAAGATCACCGGAGAAATTCCTCGTGGAATTGGCAACCTTGTTAACCTTGCCATCCTGAAGATGGGAAACAATTCTCTATCTGGACAGATTCCTGCAGAGCTCGGCAATTGTCGGAGTCTCGTTTGGATTGATTTGAACAGCAATGAGTTGTCCGGTTCCATCCCCTCTGAGCTCGCAGACCAAGCGGGGCTGGTTGTTCCTGGCATTGTTTCAGGGAAGAAGTTTGCGTTCGTGAGAAATGAAGGCGGAACTGCCTGCAGGGGTGCCGGAGAACTTTTTGAGTTTGAGGGTGTTCGCCCTGAGAAATTAGAGGGATTTCCCGCGGTCCATTCCTGTCCTACAACAAGAATTTACTCTGGGACGGCGTTCTATACTTTTTCTAGTAATGGTAGCATGATTTACCTCGATCTCTCCTACAATTCCTTGTCGGGAACCATTCCTGACCAGCTCGGCAACATGACCTATCTGCAAGTGTTGAATTTGGGACACAACTTACTAACTGGAATTATTCCAAGCAGCTTTGGCGGATTGAGAACGTTAGTAGTTCTCGATCTCTCTCACAACATCCTTAACGGATTCATTCCCGAGTCGTTGGTGACTCTCTCCTTTCTCAACGACCTTGATGTCTCCAACAACAACTTGACCGGTCCCATCCCCTCTGGTGGTCAGCTTACAACTTTCCCTGCATCCAGATACGAGAACAATACGGGTCTTCACGGCCAACCCTTGCCGCCTTGTGGCGCTAGTGACTACTCGATGGTTACCAACACTCTAGTAAGAGAGCATTCTGAGGTAAAGATCGATTGGAATATCTTAAGTGCCGAATTTGGATTTATTGTTGGGTTTGGAATCTTCATTGGACCCCTTGTGTTTTGCATGAGATGGCGGACGTTCTACTTCGAAACCCTGGAGTTGTTCTTTGGAAGTTGTTAACTGTGACAAGGAAGTGGTTGTCTTGGACGACTGCTCGTTGATTAACAACATACACGTACCCTTTCTCTCCCTTTAGTTTCTAGTGTTGTATTTCTAACAAATGGCATGTAACATAAAATATATGTATATGTTTATATGTATATATTGTTATCCTTGAGTTTACTACATTGATGAAAAGTATTACAAGGTAAGCTTCACTTTTCATGTACCTTTTTCCCCCCTCTAGTTTCTTGTGTTGGATTTCTCGGGACAAATGTTATAACAGGGTTTGAGTGAACAACAGTCTAAGTTTGTTCCGGTGGCCGAAATTGTAGACTAAGATTTAGCAATCTTTATTATTTGAACGATTTTCATTGTGATAATCATCCGTCCCTATAAGAAAAAAAATAAACTATGTAATTTTAATGATATAAGGCCTTTTGGGGTAAAACCCAAGAGTAAAACTGTGCAAGCCGAGGTCCAAAACGGATAATATTATACCGAAGAGAGACATAGGTCGTTCCAAATGGTGTCAAAATTTATACCTAATCAGAAGTGTGGCCAAGAAGGACGTTCTACCCCAAAATGAGGAATGATTATGATAGTCATCAGTCCATATAAGAAAATGAGTAAGCTGTGTAGTCTCATATCGTTTGAGAATGAATATATGTGATTATTTATAAGTAAAAAGATCACCTCATGTGTTGCGAGTATGCTGCTCTTGTTCGAGGATTTGTTGTTGTGCTGTGACCTTCTAGAAGAGTCTCCGATTACGGTAGCTTAATTTGTTGATGATCTTCGGGTATAGTCGACCTCTGAACATTTGAAAGATTCTTATCATAATACTTTGATCTTTTAGTCCTCGACACGCGCCTATGGAACAGATCCAATGGAAACGGGGTGAGGCCTAGTAAACTGTAACGAGTTTACTTTTATCAATTCTTAGTTTCAAATACATTGATGATCTTATCAACTACTAAAGGTGTTCAAAAGAGTAGACTGCCAAGTCCGGTGTTGAATGGAACTCTTGTTAAGGTAAGCTTCAATTTTTATGATGGGCCTTTTTGGGGATAGAGGGACTTGAACCCTCACGATTTTTAAAGTCGATGGATTTTCCTCTTACTATAAATTTCATTGTTGTCGATATTGACATGTAAAATGGGACTCTATCTTTATTCTCGTCCGATTAATCCATTCTTCATAAGATCTATACTTTTTTTTTTTTCCTCCTCTAGTTTCTAGTGTTGGATTTCTCAAGTTAAACATGCTTACCCATATATAGAAGGACGAAAGTACTTATTCATAGTTTTTCATAAAGGTCCAACCACCGTAACGCTTTTTTTTTTTTTTAACATGAATAATTCATAGAGGCTCTTAAAACCATTTTATATGGCGAGTCAATAATTTTTGAAGCATTGGCCAGTTGGTACAGGAATTGATGTGCATATATTTATACACCTTTTTATCCTTATTCCAATAGTTGGTTTTTTTTTTCTTTTTTTATTTCATAATTTTCTTGATTATTTTGTTTTGCTTTGGCAGGTGTTTGATTGGAGTCTAAGGAATAAATATGGGGATTAAATCAGAAGACGAGGAAACTTGCCAACATCGATATTTTAAGAGATAGAGAAATGATTAAGAATGGTACATGTCCTATGATATCAGTATATGGTTTTTGAAATTAAGATTATAAAATAAGATAGATATTTCTTCTTATACTGACTGCAAGGACACACTCTAATTCCCATAATAATATTCATCATCGACAAAACATTCAATACATTAGCAACAAAAAATATAGTTTTTTAAATATGAAAGGGGAAAAAAAAAAGTTGAAACTCATTTTAATTACATTTAATCCTAATCTTATCTTAATTTTAACGTACATAAAAGAACCAATAATACTCTCTCTTTTTTTTTTGTTGTGTGTCAACCCATTGATTTTTTTTTTATCTTAACTTCTCTTTTTTGCTTTCATCATTTTCTTTTATCTTTATCTTTTTCTTTTCTTATTTATTTTCTTTTATGATTTTATCCTTTATTTATTTGTTTATCTTTTTCATTTCTCATTTCCTAAATATATATACACACACATAATCATAATCCTCTATATATCTATTGGAAAAACTTATATGTTTTATTAATATGGTTGAAAAGGATTAGAAGTTTTGTTAGGAATTTTTTCTAAATTTTTTTGAAATTTTGTTAGAAGTTTTGGTTTTTATTGTTTAAGTTTCGTATGGAGTTTTGAATTTTTGCTTCTTTTTCTTATTTTCTCATTTTGTACTTTTTTTATTCTCTCTCCCTCTCTCTCTCTCTTTCAATTTTCTCTTTAAACACTTATATATTTTACATAATATAGTATTCATATGCGCGAAGCGCCTGTTCAACTAGTATTCTAAAAAACAAATAAACAAACAAACAAACCAAATTCCAAAAAAAAAAAAAAAGAAAAAAATCAACAGAGAACCATATTAGAGTTAAGAAATACTAAACACACATGTTAAAACACTAATAATATGTACCCACCGATTCTATTAGGATTTGTGCCTTACAATAAACACATTTAATGTACCAATAACAATTAGTTTCAAAAAAAAAAAAAGGGTTTCATTTCATTTATTGGTTATCTAAATTACTATCATGGGTTTGATTTTCTTTCTTCTACTATGGAGGATATTGTTAACAATTGGAAATCTTAGGGCATTATATTTGTGCTGGACAAAGAAACTGTGCTAAGTATTTGGAGGTAGCCTAGAATGTTATGTACCATGCAGTGAATGAACACAAAGGCTCTAGGGCTTGTAGCATCGGGTTTAAAGCGTATGTTCCCGTAACGCTTGACTCCTTTATTCATGAAAGTGAGTCGAATTCACTGTTCTCTTCTCCGATGGATTAGCCAATATGCAACAACTCATTTGAATATGATCAAGGCATTGACATTGCTAACCAAGGACTGACTCGAACCAAGCTTTGATGCGCGAAACAAAAGTCAAATGAGTAATTATCGCCTAGACAAAAAGGCTTTTAAACTATTTTAGACGAGTCATTACTTTTTGAAGCATAGACTAGTGAACTACATGATGCCGTTTATAAGAAAAAGCTCTCCTTGATCTATAACTAGAGATTCATATAGAGACAAACAGTAAAATTGACTTAGTTAAATTTTATGGATATTCGTTTATTGAATCTCGATAATAGATTAACAGAATAAATTATTTACAACTTGCCACAGAGTAGAATTTTTACCCATTCAAAAATTTGAGTAAGAAATTCTTAAACAACACTTGATGAAACAACTGTTATTGGTATAAACCTTTCGAGCTCAACACAAGGAGTGCTTCCTTCATACCATATTTATGTAGGGTATTAATTAAACTTCTAAGAGGCTGGTTGATTATTCAGTTTGTGTTGGAGAATTAGAGTTTTTTTTGTTTGATTTGAGTTTTAGAATTACACGTTTAATTAAAAATGAATTTTTTGGAGTTAATATATACAAATTTGTACTTGGAAAAAAAAAATCAATAGGGATCTTCTTTCATTACTCTTGTAATTCTATGCAATTAAAAAAAATCATCTCATTTTAATTTAAAGCAATAAAGTTATATAAATTTGAGTTTAGATTAGAGTTGAATATATGAATAATAAAATTGAGTTTACTTGTAAAGAAAAAAATAATTATTTGAATTGAGTGAATCAACAAACACCCTCTTAACAATTATGAATAGAGTGACACTTCAATTCGAGATTTTACGTCGATTTCCTTTGGTAACTATCTAGGAACACGAATTTTGGGTTGACGGAAATAGGTGAAATTTGTTCATTGACTTTTATTTATTTATTTTTTTTTAATTTATATTCATTGACATTCTTTGAATAAATCGAGAAAGTAATGGTAAGGATTAAAATTCTTTAAAAAATTCAAACAAAAAAAACATTAGATAATCGTAATTTGGAAATAACGAAATGGAAGAAAAGAGAAAATTTAGTCCCTAGTAATTTCAAACCTAAATCAATTATGACGTGTAAAGTTCGAATTCCTCCGTCCCAAATTTAGAAAAATAAATACATAAAAACTAAATTAGGCCCGCTCAATATCAAAGAATGAACTTGGACCTAGGAAGATTCATGTGAAACGACACAAACTCCTAATCAAATAGCATTCTTCTTGATAAAAGCAAGCCTTGACACCAATAACGCAAGTCTAGCCTTGGTTCAAAACCAACGACATTAAACTTATAGGAAAAAACGACATGTGTTTTATGGGTTAAACTAGAGCTGGCAAATCGTGTTCGCGGGCCGTGTTCGGGCTAGCCCGTTGTCGGCCCATTTATTTTCGTGTTAAACGTGTCGACCCAATTTCGACCCAATTATTAAACGTGCGGTCCAAACCCATTTATTACGTATCGTTCTTGTGTCGTGTCACCGTGTCGTGTCCGGAATTGTCGGCCCTAGTTTTGGAGTTAAACATATTTTATAGTATTGTCAAATACTTAGTTACTTTAAACAATAAGCAAAAGAATAAACTACAATAGCAATTCGAAGACAACAAGTAAAAAATACAGAAATGATGACAAGAATATTTAAATATTATTTCTGAATTTTTTTTTTCATGGTCAATAAGAATTTGGAAAGTTGAAGTTCAAATTTGAAAAATATAGTTTCAAAATGATGAGTAAGTTTTACTATTTTACATCCTAATAAATTTATGTCTTTGTTAACTATAAGATTACCCTAATATCCTAATCCAAATATATACACATAATTAGGTTTACTATTTTATATTATTAACTAGTTAACTCTAACTATAATTTTTTTACAATTTTATATTATTAACTAGTTAATTATAAGATTATTATTTTATATCAGAAGCAACATCTCCATAACTTCTGATTTATATTGTCTCAATAGTGAAAATTCTTAAATAGTTATTTTCTGGTCTTGTATCAAACACACAAATGGGCCTATACTTGTTATAAAAAGAGCTTTAGAATAGTTTGAAAATTCTAACATAAACGTGTTAAACGTGTTAATCGTGTTAGCCCGTTTCCGGCCCATTTATTTTCGTGTTAAACGTGTCGACCCAATTTCGACCCAATTATTAAACGTGCGGTCCAAACCCATTTATTACGTGTCGTTCTCGTGTCGTGTCATCGTGTCGTGTCCGGAATTGCCGGCCCTAGGTTAAACGGCAAACATGATGTCGTTCCCTCGAAAAACGACACTGTGAACAGAAACTGAATTGCAGACTAAATGTTGCTTTCTTCTTATCGACCTCTGAATTAGTCCTTCAAACTACAAGTCGTTTAACTAAACTTGCAACTTTAAGATGAAGAACGACACAGAAGTTAAATTTACAGGAAAGCAAGCTTTAAACCAGAAAACGATATGTCGTCTAATTCTATTTGAGAAAAAAAAACAATAAAGTAGGTTAAATTATAAAGACTAAAACATATGAGGGTTCTTGAGCAAATAAACATTTTTTTCTTTTCTTTTCTCTTCGTTTCCTTTTTCAAGTCCCTGCTCATGGTTTGGCATCTCCTGCTCTCCGGACGGCCTTGTCACCTCCCTAAACCTCTCGAATGCCGCCCTATCCGGTGCCCTCCACCTCTCTCACCTCGCATTCCTCACACATGTCAACCTTCAACACAACTCACTCTCCGGCATGGACTGATCCGATAATCTCTCCGCGGCATGCGCATTCGAGACATTGGACTTATCCTCCAACAACATCGATGTCTTCCCTCTTACCGATCTCCGACTCTGTGATCACCTTCGAGGCCTTAACCTCTCTCACAACTCGATCAGCAGCGGACTACAACTCGATTGTCCGACGGACTTTGTTTTAAACCATCAAATTTTGTCTGTTTTACTTTTTTTATTTTTACATGATTTTGATTAGATATAATATTAAAAATCTATATTATCAGTAGAGATATCATATCATAGAAAAATCTAATGAATATAGAGAATTTTACGATACGATATGAAGAATATATTTTCATATTCTTGATCTCAATATACTCAAATTGAACCCATTGAGGTAGTTAAAGTTCAATTATGTAAAAGCTATTATTTACTTCTTAACACATTTACATGATGGATTTTCATGCATCATATGAACTATAGAATACTCTTAAACAACACTTGATGAAACAACTGTTATTGGTATAAACCTTTCGAGCTCAACACAAGGAGTGCTTCCTTCATACCATATTTATGTAGGGTATTAATTAAACTTCTAAGAGGCTGGTTGATTATTCAGTTTGTGTTGGAGAATTAGAGTTTTTTTTGTTTGATTTGAGTTTTAGAATTACATGTTTAATTAAAAATGAATTTTTTGGAGTTAATATATACAAATTTGTATTTGGAAAAAAAAATCAATAGGGATCTTCTTTCATTATTCTTGTAATTCTATGCAATTAAAAATAATCATCTCATTTTAATTTAAAGCAATAAAATTATATAAATTTGAGTTTTAGATTAGAGTTGAATATATGAATAATAAAATTGAGTTTACTTGTAAAGAAAAAAATAATTATTTGAATTGAGTGAATCAACAAAACACCCTCTTAACAATTATGAATAGAGTGACACTTCAATTCGAGATTTTACGTCGATTTCCTTTGGTAACTATCTAGGAACACGAATTTTGGGTTGACGGAAATAGGTGAAATTTGTTCATTGACTTTTATTTATTTATTTTTTTTTTAATTTATGTTCATTGACATTCTTTGAATAAATCGAGAAAGTAATGGTAAGGATTAAAAATTCTTTAAAAAATTCAAACAAAAAAACATTAGATAATTGTAATTTGGAAATAACGAAATGGAAGAAAAGAGAAATTTAGGCCCTCTCGTGATTACAGACATAGTATAATAGTAATTTTAAACCTAAATCAATTATGACGTGTAAAGTTCGAATTCTTCCGTTCCAAATTTAGAAAAATAAATAAATAAAAACTAAATTAGGCCCGCTCAATAACACAGAATGAACTTGGACCTAGGAAGATTCATGTGAAACGATACAAACTCCTAATCAAATAGCATTCTTCTTGATAAAGGCAAGCCTTGACACCAATAACGCAAGTCTAGCCTTGGTTCAAAACCAACGACATTAAACTTATAGGAAAAAACGACATGTGTTTTATGGGTTAAACGGCAAACATGATGTCGTTCCCTCGAAAAACGACAATGTGAACAGAAACTGAATTGCAGACTAAATGTCGCTTTCTTCTTATCGACCTCTGAATTAGTCCTTCAAACTACAAGTCGTTTAACTAAACTTGCAACTTTAAAATGAAGAACGACACAGAAGTTAAATTTACAGGAAAGCAAGCTTTAAACCAGAAAACGATATGTCGTCTAATTCTATTTGAGAAAAAAAAAACAATAAAGTAGGTTAAATTATAAAGACTAAAACATATGAGGGTTCTTGAGCAAATAAACATTTTTTTCTTTTCTTTTCTCTTCGTTTCCTTTTTCAAGTCCCTGCTCATGGTTTGGCATCTCCTGCTCTCCGGACGGCCTTGTCACCTCCCTAAACCTCTCGAATGCCGCCCTATCCGGTGCCCTCCACCTCTCTCACCTCGCATTCCTCACACATGTCAACCTTCAACACAACTCACTCTCCGGCATGGACTGATCCGATAATCTCTCCGCGGCATGCGCATTCGAGACATTGGACTTATCCTCCAACAACATCGATGTCTTCCCTCTTACCGATCTCCGACTCTGTGATCACCTTCGAGGCCTTAACCTCTCTCACAACTCGATCAGCAGCGGACTACAACTCGATTGTCTGACGGACTTTGTTTTAAACCATCAAATTTTGTCTGTTTCACTTTTTTATTTTTACATGATTTTGATTAGATATAATATTAAAAAAATCTATATTATCAGTAGAGATATCATATCATAGAAAAATCTAATGAATATAGAGAATTTTACGATACGATATGAAGAATATATTTTCATATTCCTGATCTCAATATACTCAAATTGAACCCATTGAGGTAGTTAAAGTTCAATTATGTAAAAGCTATTATTCACTTCTTAACACATTTACATGATGGATTTTCATGCATCATATGAACTATAGAATACTCTGCAATGGGTTTTTTTTTTTTTTTTTTTTTTTTTTAAAGCAAGCACCACGGATTATGGGTATATTTGTAATGGAAATTTGTGGTTCCTACTTCCTAGGAACAATGATGTTTGTAAACAAAGAACGAATTTTTATAGCTGTCACATATACAATATGTTTTGAGTAGTGTTACCGTTTGGTTTCTACTCTCATATTTGTGGCTTTCTTTATTAGCTTCTGACTGCTTCGTAATATTTCTTCAATTCACCTAATGACTTGGAAAATAGAATGTACTAAATATAAAGGAACAAAATGAAGAAAAGAAGAAAAGAAAAACCTCTACATCTACACAAACATCTTTTAATATGTGAATATGTGAAGAGTTCTAATTTTTAGTAGAACGTAATTACAAATATAACTAGATAAAAAAAATATGATTATTTATATTTGTAAATGAGGAAAATCTCCGACAATCATAACATTCTGTTTTGCATGTTATAACTACTAGCTAATATATAATATGTATATATATATATATATCATATCTTTGCAAAATCAGGATATATTTTTGCTGGATTTTTTTTTTTTTTTTTTCGGTTTGTTTTGGAACATTTGATGACAATACTAACCTGTTAAACCAACTACTAAGGAAAATATTGCAAAAAATGTGAAAATTATAAAAAAGGAAAATATACAACTTTCCCTTTGTATTAATTAATTATATGTGTGTATATGTTTGAGATAGTTGAGCGTCCTATTCACTATTCTCTAACTATACATAACGTGCAAAAAATTATACGAATCCTATGTAACAAGAAATTTAATAGAAATAGTCCCCCCCACCCACCTTTTTTCGTGTTTTAATCTGTTATGATCAATCATTGATTAATTGAGGGTCCATCAGTGATTATGTTCCTTTCTTATTGTTGATTTTAGCATCTCTGAGTTATTCGTTGAAATAAAGTAGTAAGACACTTGTTAATCACTGATTAACTCTCAACTTCGTTATCTTATGTTCCGTTTGGTGAAACGGTTTGAATTGAAATTTTTAAGTATGAGTTGGTTGACTTTTTAAAAACTAGTTATAATTTTTGTTGACTTTTCAAAAAAAGACAAAAAAGTGAGATGAAAAATGTAAGTTTAAGATTGTGACGCCCCGACCCGTCCACGTAGGGGCATACTACGTAAACGTGGACCGTTACCACACTTGCTTAACTTAAATCATTGTTTTACCGAAAATTTCAGGATAAATTTTTTTTTTTTTTTTCTTTTAAAACTTTAAATTTTATTTTAAAAATCATAACTCGAAACTAAACTTGTGCTTATGGGTAATCTTCATCATGCCTACCCATAACTTGTTATGCCGATTATAAGGTCACCATAACCTTTTAAATCGGACCGTGGAAACATTACATACATATACAACTTCATAATTAAAAACATTTGCGGAAAATCTTGCGTAGTGGTATCCCACACCGCCCTTCACTCGCTGCATCGTCTCCATGGCCCATCAAGTAATGCTGCAGGCGTCTTACCTACAGTATGAAATATACAAATGAGCTTTCGCCCAGCAAGTACAAACATGATCTCACAAAAATCTTTTCAAACATCAAGTAACATATCAATCATCATGTAGTTTATGCATGATCCGATTATGTCCAATTATAAATCTTTTAGGCACTTTTACTCATTATCTTGATTACATGTGGGCCCCTAGTGTCCGTACCAAAAGCGCGCAGCCTCCAGACAAAGCTAGGGTTTGCAAGGCCCTAACAGTTCTGGGAATTATAACGTGACCCTCACGCATCAACGAGAGGTAAATGTCACTACTGGTTTTGAACATGTAGCCTCCTCGATCACGGGAGGTTGGTACGACACCTTACTTGATTTATCTTACCATGTGGTTCAATATTAGTGAACATGCTTCATGATGTCACAAGGTCAAATCCAAACTTAACATTTGCCATATCATGGCATTCTTGAAAACATGACATTTTTAAAACCATGACATTTTAGAAAACATGGCATAATATGTAACATGTCATAGCATCACATCATTACATGGCATCTCATATCATAACATAGCATAGCATCACATAGCATAGCATTATAACATAGCATAGCATTATAGCATAGCATAACATAGCATAGCATGTATACTTGGAAAATATCTTTTATTATTTTCCATACTGCAGGTGAGGTCTGTACTTACCTCTTTTACTATGTCCTACGTAAAGCTGCTCCTCTTCCGGGTAGCCGCAGGCTTCCTCCTGCTTGATGAAGGACATAGGTAAGGGTCTAATTAGTATTGTGGAATGTTGGTGACCATGCCAACATGCCTACGAAATTCTAGCTGTAAGTCTCCCTTATAACTTATGATGACTTACTTGGTTACTTAAGGTAACCTTGGGTATTAATCCTAATCATATATGAATAGGGTTAGGTATCATCCTAACCTTGGCCTATGCCTTGTCATTTTTAATTTTAATCCTTTTGGGTTTTAAGATCAAACTCAATTTTTTATACCTTGTTGGGTTACCTTGAGTAACCCTTGAGGTAGTCAAACTTAGTTCAATTATCCTAAGTCAACTTTGGGCTTTGGACTCCATCCCGTAACTCGGGTATCCTTCCCGGTTACCGTCCATCATTGTTTTGTTACCAAAAGTAAGATAACTTTTGAATCCAAAAACTTGTTTTTCTCTTTGCTTTGGAAAAACTTAGTTCTCTTTGTTCAAAAATTCTAGTTTAACTTTGAAAAATTGTAATTCTTTGAGAAAGGTTTGTAAAAATTATTAACTATTGAAAACTGCCTTTGGAGTAGTTTCCCACAGTCAAAACATTGGTGTTGGTGCAAAAATACAGTTTTCCTGTACTGTTTTAGAAAATCCTGTGCAGGAATTTCTTGTTTCCTGCACACTCTATAGAAATCCGTGTCAGTTTAAAAATCTGAATTGAATTTGAAAAAGTTGTCTTCATGAAAGTTTTAGATCTTGAAAAATCCTAAAACTTTCATGTTTTACGAAAGTCCAGTTCTGCTTGGATTCGTACCAGTTTTAATTTGAAACTGGCTGACCCTGTAAACTGGGTCTGGGCAAACTAGCCACGGGTTTTTGTAAAAACGGAGGCCATTGGAGCCTTATTTTGAAAAACGGTCCGTGTTGTCCTCTAGGAAAAACCCTTATCTACAACTTTGTAGTTTTGAGTTTCTTCAAATTCAGCCTCTAAGGGCCTCAAAATACCATTTCCAGAACACTGCCCAGTCTTGACCCGAGACTGGCAGTTTCGGTTCTTAATTTCGTTTTACGTCCTAAAACGTGCACGCTACCTCAACCGACCACAGCGGGAGCCTAAAGTCACACATGCAATCATTTCTAACGTTCCAATCCATCATGCATCTAACATGCACCCTAACATTCAATCAAGCATAAACATAACCAAACCACAATTGAGACCTTAGCACCCTAATCAAGCACATAACTTATTGCATGGCATAAGAAAATGAGCTTATGCTCTTACATCCCAAACATAGAAATACACTTAAATTTCCCAAATTTAAGCTCAAATTAGAAAGGTTTAAGGTCATAAGGTTTACCTCTAGGGTTTGGAAGTTGGTTCACAAGCTTGGATTCCAATTTTTTCCTTACTCCCCTTGGCTGCCATTGCAGCCGATTCTCCTCCCCCAAATGGGTTCCAATTTTCGGCCATTCCTCATGAAAAACAACCACATGAATATCTAGTTTCAATCTTAATAGAAAAACTTAAGGGTTTAGAGATTTACCTAGATCAATCCAAGAGATTGGCTTGATTGATTCCAATTTTTCTCTCCCTTTTTTCCTTGGCTCCACACAACCGGCCTCCCCTCCAATTGGGTTCCAAAAATTTTGGCCAATTAAATTGAGCCTCACACACTCACATAAGGTCTGGCCATTACCAAAATCCAGCCAACCATTTTTTTTTCTCTTCCTAGGGTCGGTTTTGGTGGAGAAAATGGGTGAGGGAAAATTTTGCCATAGTTTGGCTTGTTTTTCTAATTTTTTTGAGCTGAAATCCGCCCCCCCCTTGGCCCTATTTATAGCTGATTTTGAACTTTCAAAATTGCTAAAAAGTCCTTGAATTTGGATTTAATTATTTTTTCAAAATTGCACTTTAGTCCTTGAAGCAAAAATATTTGCACTTTGACCCCTACAAGTGTTGGCCGGCCATTGCATGCCTTGGAGCCCAAGTTTTGCTTACCTCATCATGATGACATCATCTTGATGACATCATGTGCTTACCTCATGCTTACATCATCATATTTTCCAAAATTTGCACTTTTGCCCCAAAAGTGAAAATTCTTACAAAAATGCCCCCTAGGTGGCCGGTTGCTTTCTTGGTGAACAAGCCAAGCTTATCTCACCTTGATGACATCATCTTGATGACATCACTTCGCTTACATCATCAATTTTCCAAAATTTGCACTTTTGCCCCAAAAGTGAAAATTCTTACAAAAATGCCCCCTAGGTGGCCGGCCATTATGGTGCTTAGGTGGCAAAGATTTCTTTCCACAATTTCCTTAAATCAAAATGATGTCATAATTCTAAGATAGGGTGATGTCACCATAAGGCCTTGTTTGGCTTTTCCTTTAGAATGCAGTCCACTTTTATGCTACACAGATATTTCTAATACTGTTATTAACTAATAACAGTATTTTATACTGTACTATAGTCCAAAATTCATCTGTGTAAAAATGAACTTTATCAAATTTTTCTTGTTTCTTAAAACCTTTCTTGCCCTTCGTATCTAACTTGGTGTGCTTGATTTTTCTAGGCTGGTCTCATATCTTATTCTAGCTTAATCGTCCGAAAAGATAATTTTCGCAGTATATTTTCAATACTGCTTTTCCTATTACTGTACAGTCATACATTTGACTGTTCTTAGTCAATCCATTGACTTTTTAGTCAATTTTGACTTTCTTGGTCAAACTTTGACCAACATGAAATTATGAAATTTCATCACGCCATTTTCCTTAAAACACCTTATACTTGGCTAAGTAGTCTATTGTTGAGTCTCGTTACTAGTTAAATGAGAACTCAAACTTATACTGTTATTCCATTCCAATCTTGATCCAGACTTAGGTTTTCCTTGTTTCTAAGGAAATCTAGAGTCATCAAAATTTCGGATATTACATTCTACTCTCCTTAAAAGATTTTCGTCCTCGAAAATTCGTATAATCCTAAATGGCTTTTCTTCAATCCACCATCAATTCTTCACAAGTTACTTTAGATTGAATAACTTGTTCATGTTCCCATTTTAACATCTTAATGGGATCATGTCTCTTATATAGAACCATAATCTTCTTTCTATATCTTCATAATTTATATCCTCATACTCCCATGTTTTCATGTCCTCATACTTTCCTTTCATACTGCATCACAAGAACTATTTACATGAAAAACTGAGCAAGTATTTCATATTACTTGCTATATTTGAAAAGTATATATAACTTTTCCATACTTGAAAAGAAAACATATTGTATCTTATAATTAAGATACTTTTCTTTAACTTTATTTGAGGGCTCAGCGAATATATCATATTGAAAATATTTTTCTTTCAATTAATTAAAGCTGAGAACCCTCTGGTACAATGTTAATCTTTGCTATTAGAACCCTTTTTCTTATCATGATGGCCCCTATCTTGGAAATATTTTTCTTCCTCAAGGATCGGCCCTTTTCTTGACATGATGGCCCCTCTCTTGGAACTCTATTCCTCAAGGGTTCAGCCCATAACATATCACAACATAACGTGAGTTGGTTCTAATAAGCATAAGATCAAGCACCATACATAAAATAACTTCTTGGAATCTTTTCCAAGTTAATCATGGAAAACAATAATAAATAGTATTATTGAAACATATTACTGTTCGAGTGATGCATTGAAAGGTATCCTTGTATCAACTAGCTACTTGTTAACTAGTAGAAGCTTTTCTCATTGCTTCGGACATTTCCTTTATAGCACATAATCATAGCTCTAAGGAATATGTAAAACTTTCCATCATCATTTCATGATTTTCATTACTTAAAAGGTCGTATATAGTCGACATTAGTCAAACTATTATATATCGACTCCAAGGTTGTTACTATTGATCTCAACCTCACTAACTTGATCATCAGACTCATAGCCATCATCATTATTATCATAGCCTAATAAATTGTTGTTGATAGCATCCAACTTATTTTGGCATAATGCTAGTTGCTACCCCCAAACTAAGGCATCATCAAAATTTTCCCGTATCTAATAATACTCTTATGGGACAAAAGCTTCACAATCAGGAAACTTAACTTCCATGGTATTGATCCATTCCTTAGAAGGAAAATAATTTCTTAATATCACTATACCCGAGATGAAGCGATAGGCTATATGATCTCGAAGCCTATTCTTTTCTTGTTGCTATTCTAGCAATTATCGTTATAACTTAATCACTATAGTTGCAAGATTAGACTCTTGCAAAAATTTGGTTCGTTCGTATGCACGATGAACCATCTTCTAATTCTAGTTCTTAATTCCTCACATTTCTAATCAAAGGAAATTAAATTAACTTACTTGGGCACTTGCAGAAACGATGTGAAGCAAAGTGAAGTAGGCTGGCAGGATACCGCTCTGATACCAAACTGTGACGCCCCGACCCGTCCACGTAGGGGCATACTACGTAAACGTGGGCCGTTACCACACTTGCTTAACTTAAATCATTGTTTTACCGAAAATTTCAGGATAAATTTTTTTTTTTTTTCTTTTAAAACTTTAAATTTTATTTTAAAAATCATAACTCGAAACTAAACTTGTGCTTATGGGTAATCTTCATCATGCCTACCCATAACTTGTTATGCCGATTATAAGGTCATCATAACCTTTTAAATCGGACCGTGGAAACATTACATACATATACAACTTCATAATTAAAAACATTTGTGGAAAATCTTGCGTAGTGGTATCCCACACCGCCCTTCACTCGCTGCATCGTCTCCATGGCCCATCAAGTAATGCTGCAGGCGTCTTACCTACAGTATGAAATATACAAATGAGCTTTCGCCCAGCAAGTACAAACATGATCTCACAAAAATCTTTTCAAACATCAAGTAACATATCAATCATCATGTAGTTTATGCATGATCCGATTATGTCCAATTATAAATCTTTTAGGCACTTTTACTCATTATCTTGATTACATGTGGGCCCCTAGTGTCCGTACCAAAAGCGCGCAGCCTCCAGACAAAGCTAGGGTTTGCAAGGCCCTAACAGTTCTGGGAATTATAACGTGACCCTCACGCATCAACGAGAGGTAAATGTCACTACTGGTTTTGAACATGTAGCCTCCTCGATCACGGGAGGTTGGTACGACACCTTACTTGATTTATCTTACCATGTGGTTCAATATTAGTGAACATGCTTCATGATGTCACAAGGTCAAATCCAAACTTAACATTTGCCATATCATGGCATTCTTGAAAACATGACATTTTTAAAACCATGACATTTTAGAAAACATGGCATAATATGTAACATGTCATAGCATCACATCATTACATGGCATCTCATATCATAACATAGCATAGCATCACATAGCATAGCATTATAACATAGCATAGCATTATAGCATAGCATAACATAGCATAGCATGTATACTTGGAAAATATCTTTTATTATTTTCCATACTGCAGGTGAGGTCTGTACTTACCTCTTTTACTATGTCCTACGTAAAGCTGCTCCTCTTCCGGGTAGCCGCAGGCTTCCTCCTGCTTGATGAAGGACATAGGTAAGGGTCTAATTAGTATTGTGGAATGTTGGTGACCATGCCAACATGCCTACGAAATTCTAGCTGTAAGTCTCCCTTATAACTTATGATGACTTACTTGGTTACTTAAGGTAACCTTGGGTATTAATCCTAATCATATATGAATAGGGTTAGGTATCATCCTAACCTTGGCCTATGCCTTGTCATTTTTAATTTTAATCCTTTTTGGGTTTTAAGATCAAACTCAATTTTTTTATACCTTGTTGGGTTACCTTGAGTAACCCTTGAGGTAGTCAAACTTAGTTCAATTATCCTAAGTCAACTTTGGGCTTTGGACTCCATCCCGTAACTCGGGTATCCTTCCCGGTTACCGTCCATCATTGTTTTGTTACCAAAAGTAAGATAACTTTTGAATCCAAAAACTTGTTTTTCTCTTTGCTTTGGAAAAACTTAGTTCTCTTTGTTCAAAAATTCTAGTTTAACTTTGAAAAATTGTAATTCTTTGAGAAAGGTTTGTAAAAATTATTAACTGTTGAAAACTGCCTTTGGAGTAGTTTCCCACAGTCAAAACATTGGTGTTGGTGCAAAAATACAGTTTTCCTGTACTGTTTTAGAAAATCCTGTGCAGGAATTTCTTGTTTCCTGCACACTCTATAGAAATCCGTGTCAGTTTAAAAATCTGAATTGAATTTGAAAAAGTTGTCTTCATGAAAGTTTTAGATCTTGAAAAATCCTAAAACTTTCGTGTTTTACGAAAAGTCCAGTTCTGCTTGGATTCGTACCAGTTTTAATTTGAAACTGGCTGACCCTGTAAACTGGGTCTGGGCAAACTAGCCACGGGTTTTTGTAAAAACGGAGGCCATTGGAGCCTTATTTTGAAAAACGGTCCGTGTTGTCCTCTAGGAAAAACCCTTATCTACAACTTTGTAGTTTTGAGTTTCTTCAAATTCAGCCTCTAAGGGCCTCAAAATACCATTTCCAGAACACTGCCCAGTCTTGACCCGAGACTGGCAGTTTCGGTTCTTAATTTCGTTTTACGTCCTAAAACGTGCACGCTACCTCAACCGACCACAGCGGGAGCCTAAAGTCACACATGCAATCATTTCTAACGTTCCAATCCATCATGCATCTAACATGCACCCTAACATTCAATCAAGCATAAACATAACCAAACCACAATTGAGACCTTAGCACCCTAATCAAGCACATAACTTATTGCATGGCATAAGAAAATGAGCTTATGCTCTTACATCCCAAACATAGAAATACACTTAAATTTCCCAAATTTAAGCTCAAATTAGAAAGGTTTAAGGTCATAAGGTTTACCTCTAGGGTTTGGAAGTTGGTTCACAAGCTTGGATTCCAATTTTTTCCTTACTCCCCCTTGGCTGCCATTGCAGCCGATTCTCCTCCCCCAAATGGGTTCCAATTTTCGGCCATTCCTCATGAAAAACAACCACATGAATATCTAGTTTCAATCTTAATAGAAAAACTTAAGGGTTTAGAGATTTACCTAGATCAATCCAAGAGATTGGCTTGATTGATTCCAATTTTTCTCTCCCTTTTTTCCTTGGCTCCACACAACCGGCCTCCCCTCCAATTGGGTTCCAAAAATTTTGGCCAATTAAATTGAGCCTCACACACTCACATAAGGTCTGGCCATTACCAAAAATCCAGCCAACCATTTTTTTTTCTCTTCCTAGGGTCGGTTTTGGTGGAGAAAATGGGTGAGGGAAAATTTTGCCATAGTTTGGCTTGTTTTTCTAATTTTTTTGAGCTGAAATCCGCCCCCCCCTTGGCCCTATTTATAGCTGATTTTGAACTTTCAAAATTGCTAAAAAGTCCTTGAATTTGGATTTAATTATTTTTTCAAAATTGCACTTTAGTCCTTGAAGCAAAAATATTTGCACTTTGACCCCTACAAGTGTTGGCCGGCCATTGCATGCCTTGGAGCCCAAGTTTTGCTTACCTCATCATGATGACATCATCTTGATGACATCATGTGCTTACCTCATGCTTACATCATCATATTTTCCAAAATTTGCACTTTTGCCCCAAAAGTGAAAATTCTTATAAAAATGCCCCCTAGGTGGCCGGTTGCTTTCTTGGTGAACAAGCCAAGCTTATCTCACCTTGATGACATCATCTTGATGACATCACTTCGCTTACATCATCAATTTTCCAAAATTTGCACTTTTGCCCCAAAAGTGAAAATTCTTACAAAAATGCCCCCTAGGTGGCCGGCCATTATGGTGCTTAGGTGGCAAAGATTTCTTTCTACAATTTCCTTAAATCAAAATGATGTCATAATTCTAAGATAGGGTGATGTCACCATAAGGCCTTGTTTGGCTTTTCCTTTAGAATGCAGTCCACTTTTATGCTACACAGATATTTCTAATACTGTTATTAACTAATAACAGTATTTTATACTGTACTATAGTCCAAAATTCATCTGTGTAAAAATGAACTTTATCAAATTTTTCTTGTTTCTTAAAACCTTTCTTGCCCTTCGTATCTAACTTGGTGTGCTTGATTTTTCTAGGCTGGTCTCATATCTTATTCTAGCTTAATCGTCCGAAAAGATAATTTTCGCAGTATATTTTCAATACTGCTTTTCCTATTACTGTACAGTCATACATTTGACTGTTCTTAGTCAATCCATTGACTTTTTAGTCAATTTTGACTTTCTTGGTCAAACTTTGACCAACATGAAATTATGAAATTTCATCACGCCATTTTCCTTAAAACACCTTATACTTGGCTAAGTAGTCTATTATTGAGTCTCGTTACTAGTTAAATGAGAACTCAAACTTATACTGTTATTCCATTCCAATCTTGATCCAGACTTAGGTTTTCCTTGTTTCTAAGGAAATCTAGAGTCATCAAAATTTCGGATATTACAAAGATGTAATACCAAATAGGCCATTAGACTAAAACAACTTTTTGCATCATTTTGGTTACTGATTAAACTAGAATCAATTATCAATTTAGTTAATTAGTGTCAATCAATTATTGACTTTTAATTAATCAGTGATTAACTCTCAACTTCATTATCTTAGACTCCAGTAAAAATAATGATACTTTTTAACCTTCGTTTAGTCATTGATTAAACTAGAATCAATTATTGATGGACTTTTAGTTAATCAGTGATTAACTCTCAACTTTGTTATCTTAGACTCCAGTAAAAATAATGGTAAAATAACTTTTTAATATTCGCTTAGTCATTGATTAAACTAGAATAAATTATTGATTGATATTTAGTTAATCACCGATTAACTAGAGTCAATTGGTGCTAGAATCTTAGTTAATCAATGATTAACTCTCAACTTCGTTATCTGAGACTTCATCCAAAATAACAATAAAACAACTTTTTACCTTTGTTTAGTCCATGATTAAACTAGATAATTGATTGTTAGTTAATCAATAATTGAGCAAGGTAGAAAAATTTCTCAATCATTCAATCTCCCAACACGAATGAATGTCCGACGACATCTAGTGGCGAAGGGGAGGCCGAGTTAAGACGGAGAGTGCGAGCGGCGATAGTGAGGGCCAACGGCGAGCGGAGGGCCAACGGCGAGCGGCGACTATTGATTTTTTGATGGTGGGTTTTTCTGTCGTAGTTTTTTGGCAGAATAGAGGGTAGAATTTAGGGGGAAGTTTAGTTAAAGGACAATTATGTCATTTGGATTATATTAAAAGGAATGAAAGGCTATTTAACTTATTATGAAAAGTTTGGGCCATCCGTTAAAATTGGGGGCTATCAATGGGCCATTTGCCTCCTTATCCCAAAGAAAATTGAAAGGTCACAAAAAAAAAAAAAAAAAAAAAAAAAAAAAAAAAAAAAGGCCTTCATCTTTCGATGTTCTCTTAAAAATAAAAATAAAAATAATAAAAAAACCCTTACAACAATCTCTTTCTTTATCTTCTTCTTGGCATACAATCTCCGTCCAAGCTTATCTTCATTTTTGTTTACTAAATTTTTTTTATTTGAAGAGGCGCCTTTTACAAGCTTCGCTTAAAGTCCCCGGAAATTATTGAAAAATATGATAGAATTTGGGAAAACGAAATGAATAAGTATTCAAACCCCACTTTGAAAATGCAATTTGCAAAATCCCAAAAATGCACGTCACACGAGTCAAATATATATATATATATGTATATCACAATATTTTTATGTATTAAACTAAATATATGCTAGTTCGCTTTATCTCTCACCCCACCAAGTCCAAGTCCAACTGGAGGTTTGATAGTAATAGTCGTAGTCGTTAATCAAAGTCACATAAGTCTCCAAACTAGGAAATTTCACTTAACAGACTCGTGACATTCGTTTTATATTATTATATATATTAAATATTGAATATTAAGTATCGTAGGAGAAACGTTATTGTAAGTTGTAGGAGAAGACGTTCTTTAATTAGGGTTTGGCGATCAATTTCTTGTTGTCTTGCCTTTTTTTATACACTCCACGCTCTCTCTTTACCCCTCACCCTCTAATTGGTTCTCTGTGCCTACATACATACATTTTTGTTGTAATATGTTACACACTTTTTTTCTATTTTTTCAAAAAAAAAAAACTTTTTTTTTAGGGTTGATTATTCGGATTCTACATCTTTAATTAGCTCAGATGTCGAATTACTGTTATATTGTACCTGCAATTACTTGAGATGCTATTTATATTTTTATAATAAATTTGAACATTAAAAATGGTCATCTGTGCTAGGCTTTGTTACAGGTGAGATAAGTTAATAGAGATCTTAGATTTAATCATGATATCAGCTAGCAATATTTGTATTTGGTACATGAAACTACAAACACATAAGAATATACATGCATGGAAAATCAATTAGCAAATAGATTAAGATGTAAGATAAAAAAGGACTAAATGCGATTTTTTTTCATTTATTTTTAACAAAAAAAAATCTAACAAAAATGATTAGATGAAACTAATGCTCTTTTTTTTTTTTTTTTTAGGTTCTATTTTTGAACGAAAACTTTAATTTAAAACAGTAGCTGTAACTATTTCAACATTCGGAAAACAAAGATCCTAATCTTTACGTATAGATAGATTGATATAAATATTTGGTAGTGCTAATAATATGAGGATAAAAAATAATAATAAGATAGTGTAGGTGTGTCAAAGAAGGAGTTGATTAATACATATTATTGCATCTTGGACTTAAGGTCAATTTCGTATTTCATCTCTCACTATACACGTGTCAATATACATTATTAGAGAACACGATATGAGGTATAATCTAACCCAGGGCTTAAAACGAGTCATCAAATGACTCCCAAACGAGTCACTATACCGAGTCACAAAGAAGCTACTTGACAATTCTTCCAAACAACTCTTCAGCCAGTTATTGACTAGTCCTAATCCGAGAATAACAGAGAATCTTTAGAATAATTATCATAATCATATTACAAGCTTCGCTTAAAGTCCCCAGAATTTATTCAGCGGGTCCTGCCTTTAAATATGATAGAATTTGGAAAACGAAATGGACAACTATTCAAACCCCACTTTGAAAATGCAATTTGCAAAATCCCGAAAACACACGTCACACGAGTCATATATATATATATATATATATATATATATATATCATAATATATTTATGTATTAAATTAAATATATATGCTTGTTGGCTTTATCTCTCACCCTCCCAAGTCCAAGTCCAAGTCCAACTGAAATCTTGATAGTAATAGTAGTAGTCGATAATCTTGTCTCATAAGTCTCTAGGAAATTTTACTTAACACATTCGAGACACTTGTTTTATATTATTATATATATTAAATCTTGAATATTAAGTACCGTAGGAGAAACGTTATTGTAAGTTGTAGGAGAAGACGTTCTTTAGGGTTTGGGGATCAATTTTTTGTTGTCTTGCCTTTTTGGTACACTCCACGCTCTCTCTTTAACCATCATCCTCTAATTGGTTCTCTGTGCTGACATTCATACATTTTTGTTGTAATATGTTGTTAATTTTTTCTTTTTTTCTAAAATATTTTTTTTAGGGTTGATTATTTGAATTCTACTTCTTTAATTGGCTCAGATTTGAGATTTGGATAATCTTTTCAGCCCTGAATATATTTGAATTTGGTTTCATAATTCAAATATATTAATTTAAAGCACAATATCTAGTCACAAAAGAAGTGGATAATACTAATATCATTTAAATTTAAATTTAAATACGAATTTGATTTTGATTAGATTCCCTCATCCAAGCCTATAAATAAGAGGTTTTCACACACTTTTGAGGCTTCGAGAATCTCATCCTCCTCACAGTCGCTAACTTAGAGCAAACCCTAGGTGCAAAATCATCGGAATCTTTCCGCTGCTTCTACATTTATTTTACTGTTACATGCGCTTGATTCCATACCAACCCACCGGTAGTCCAATCAATCATTGGCCCTTGATATAAATTCGATTGTAGATTTTACCTTCTATGTCTAAATCATTTCTACACCAACAAAACAAAAGGTTACATTCTATAATGTTGAAGTTGAAATACACAATTCGAATCCATTCATTTTCAATTGATAAAAATAGAGATTATTACAAATCTTTAGTATAATAAAAGATTGTTGGTGTTACCATGTAGTTATAATAAACATGTTCTTAATTAACTCGACTCAATTCAATCACAGAGTATGGATAAGCAATTAATTATTGATTAAGATTATTACATTTATTTTTTAAAAAATTTGATCAACTATACTGATTGCTTACCAATAAAAAAAATATAACCGATTCAAACCACTCCACATTATGTATACATTTGAAAATAGAAAAAAAAATATATATATATATATATTAAATATAGATTTTTTTACCTTCAAAGGTTTTAGTACTTAAGTATCAAACGTTTATTAGAATATTAATTTATACAATATTAAAAGACACCGACCTTCTTAAGTATCATCCATTAAGAGAAAGTGTGTGAGTATTCACGTTCAATTGATGATGGAGTTAGCACCAAACATTTTTCTAATTTTATTTACGAGTTTAGTTATATTAGTTCATGTATCAAGAGGCAATGATTTTATGGTAGATTTTTGTATAGAGTGTTATTTCTTTCTTTTTCAATCTAAAATATTAGACATTCCCCCCTCCACCACAAAGAAAATGCTAGAAAATTAGTTCGAAAATTAAACTATGGACTAAATAAAGTGCGAAATCGATTAAAAAAAAAAACCGGATCTTATCCACACACATATCAAGTAATATATATTAAGCGCAGATATTAAATTAAAATGTAAATTTTATCAACATCTTATGTGCTAAATCAAGTCTAATAGAAGCTAAAATATGTCCATGTACTCAATAGCGATGATGAGTGGGGACGAATACTAATGCTAATGAAATGATGGAGAGTAGTGTGTGTACAAATTTATATTTTCACATATTATTATTACATATGATGAAACTGACAAAATTCGTCCCTCCCCTCCCCTCCCCACTCTCTTTCTCATTCTCTTTTCTCATAAATATATATATATATATATATATATATATATATATGCATATACAGAACGTACAAGTGTGTGAATATTCAAAGCATCGCCAGAACTCTTGGCATTAATTTCTCATTAAACTTCAACCCACTGACGTGCATACCATTTATATATATTATATAAAAACATTTACAATATAATAGAGTGGATATATATAGTGAATAACATTATTTGGCGAGTCCCAGCTACCAGGCATCTATATACGGACGGATGTTATGGCATTTCATTTATAACCTTGCACCCATTGCCACTGTTTTCTTTTCATTTAGTAAAAAAAATAAATGAAAATTTTTGTGGTCAGTTTAAATTAAATAAATAAAAACTGGAAAAAAAAAATATTCGGAGCCAAAAAAATAAATTTATTTGGTTGGAAGAATTTAAAACTATACAATACTATAACTACTCTACAAGTATATGTAATAAATATAGGTTTATGGCTTTTCATAAATTAATGTGGGGAAAGATGGTAACGTTTTACCAACTCTGTATCTCTCATCTCAGCAGCCAATTATATCTACTTAACATGGAAAGATAAAGTTGGAAAAAAAAAAAAAACAAAAAAAATTAAAAAAATGGTTAATTTCATTAATAGCACCTGTAAGAATTTTATTATTAAAAATAATATCACTTTTTTTTCCCTTCATTACTAGCACTTAATGTGGGTCTCAACAGCATTTAATGTATATCAAATTACAGGTTTACCCTCATCTCCTATAAGCTCAAATATCCCTCTCCCTCGCATGGCCCAAAATTTTTTTCAAACCAACATCTACAGTGTTTTAGATAGAGAAAACTGAAATCTAGAGAGAGAAAGAGTTACCACCCACCGGAATCTTTTTTTTTTTTTTTCACTTTTCCACCTAGCCCCCCACCCATTTTGAAACTAAAATCTTCATATAATAGAGAGAAACTTCCATTTAGAGAGAGAAACTTCCATCGAAAGTTTTTTTTCTTAAATCTAACATTTTTTGTCATTTTTGAGTAAAGGTCATTCCTGTTATGACCACCCGGTCATAATAGTTATGACCTATGTTTAAAATTTTTTTTTTAAAAAATATAATATTTTTGGTCATTTTTGAATACAGATCATAACAGTTATGATCACCCAGTCATAACCGTTATGACCACACTGTTATGACTACTCGGACATAAGCGTTATGACCGGGTGGTCATAACGATTATGACTGGGTAGTTATAACAGTGTGGTCATAACAGATATGACCAACAGGATGGTCATAACGGTTATGACCGGGTGGTCATAACAGTGTGATCATAACAGTTATGATCGGGTGGTCATAATGGTTATGACCACCCTGTTATGACCACTCGGACATAACAGTTATGACCGAGTAGTCATAACAGTGTGGTCATAACGGTTATGACTGGGTGGTCATAACTGTTATGACCTGTACTCAAAAATGACCAAAAATGTTAATTTTTTTTTAAAATTTTTTTTAAACATAGGTCATAACTATTATGACCGGGTGGTCATAACAGGAATGACCTTTACTCAAAAATGGTCAAAAATGTTAGATTTAAAAAAAAAAAAACTTTCGATGGAAGTTTCTCTCTCTAAATGGAAGTTTCTCTCTTTAGATGGAAGTTTCTCTCTATTATATGAAGATTTTGGTTTCAAAATGGGTGGGAGGCTAGGCGGAAAAATGAAAAAAAAAATAAGATTCCAATAGGTGGTAACTCTTTCTCTCTCTAGATTTCAGTTTTCTCTCTCTAAAACAATGTAGATAGATAGAAGTTTCTCTCTTTAGATGGAAGTTTCTCTCTATTACATGAAGATTTTGGTTTCAAATGGGTGGGGGGCTAGGCGGAAAAGTGAAAAAAAAAATAAGATTCCGGTAGGTGGTAACTCTTTCTCTCTCTAGATTTCAGTTTTCTCTCTCTAAAACACTATAGATGTTGGTTTGAAAAAATTTTTTGGGCCATGCGAGGGAGAGGGATATTTGAACTTGTAGGAAATGAGGGTAAACCCGTAATTTGATATACATTATATGCTGCTGGACCCCACATTAAGTGTTAGTAATAAAGGGAAAAAAATGATACTATTTTTAATAATAAAATTTCTACAGGTGCTATTAATGAAATTAACCCTTAAAAAAAAGCCTCGGAAGATAAAAAAGATTCCCATTACCGAATGAATTTTAATAAATTAAAAAAGGAAGAAAGAGAACCAAAAAACCAGAGGAAAGAATTTTTAGACATGCAAGTGGAGGATCATTTTCCATGGAATAGTAGCTCCAAAAAAAAAAAAAAAAAACTGAATGTTTTTGGGGGAAGAGAATCAAATTCGGCAGTTTGACTGGACCCCAAAATTGAGAAGAAAAATGAGGCCAAAGGCTTTTTTTTAGGCACCATCTCTTTGCTTCCTACCATTTCACTCTCACTAAACCAACCTATTATTGACTTTGAAAATTTTGTTTTCTTTTTACATATAAAATATTTTCCCAATACTTCAAAAAAAAATTTTCCCACAAATAAAAATAAAATAAAAACCCTCATAATTTTATTAATTTATAGAATTGAAATTATTTTATAATTCATTATAATTCAACTTATGTTTAGCACATTAGTCCCAATTAAACAATTCAAATTATTTTTTTAATCTTTTTTTAAAAGTAAATTCAATTTTACTATTTACATATCAAATTATAACTTAAAAAACTTAAACTTTAAAAAATCTATAACTTTATTCTTTCAAGTCGATTTTTTAAATTATATAAATTTTTTTAAAAAAAAGATTGATTTTATTATTTTTTTTTAGAACATATTTTAAGTTTTAACATTTTTTAACTCAAAATCGTTAATTTTCAACCAACGCATATTTTCAAAATTCAACTCAATTACAACCAAAATAACTTCAAAACTCTAATCCAAACTGACCAACTAAACAAACTCCTAATCCAGCTGTCCACAATTACATCATTTATCATATAACAAAATTGTTAGGTGTTGGAATTAAAAATAAAAATAAAAAAGAGTATAGTATTCCATTCTTGGGTTGTGTGTGCGAGCTGTGCATGAAACCCGTGAACCTGCCCAAATCATTCAGTCCCTCCCTGCCTCGCCCATTTGAACATATTCACATCATTATCTGCTTGTTTTGGATTTTCTACCCACCTGCCATTATTTATAGGCGGGTGCGGATTTCACTTTTTAGTTCGTGGGTTCAATCAGCCCACTCTTCATTTTTTTTAATTAATAATAAATATATTTTTCTTTAATAAGAGTACACGACTCTTTGATGAAATTACTAATAATTTAATTATTTTTTAGATTTTATTATTATTATTATTATTGTTGTTGTCGTCGTCGTTGTTGTTGTTTAGAAATTGTGTTTGCAATTGGAATCAATCTAACTCTTTTTTTTTTCGTCTCTCTAAATTTAACATTATAGCAATTTTGACAATTGAATAGAAGTTTCAAACTTGTTTCGGTTTAAAAAAAATTAATTGAAAAAAATAAATAAGGAAGAATAAAAAAATTACAAAAGTGTTTTCAAAATTCTCTACCCATTCATCACACCACATGCCCCCACCCGCCCCAAACCGCCACCAACCTGCCTTCATGATGGACAAGGCTAATTTGAGATTTTGAAAAAATCATTATCTTTCAACCCGCACACCACCTAGTTTGAGATTTTGAAAAAATCATTATCTTTCAACCGCTCACCACCCTCGATCCACCCATGCACAGTCCTACGTGCTTGTTTAACTCTACTTGGTTTTACACCACCAATCGTCTTCTTGTGCTTTACACCAACTTTTTTTGTTTTTTATTTTTTCGTTCTCTTGGTTCTAGTTTTGTCTCTCTACTTCAGGACTCTCACAGCTTTCCAAAAAAAAAAAAAAAAAAAAAAAAAAAAGAACGAAACTTCTTTCCTAGTGTCTCCTGTCTGACCAAAAGAGCTTCACAGGCAGGTGAAAAACGGGCGAGGCTTTGAAATTCTTATGCTAAACTTCTCCTCTCCTCTCCTTGGTTTTGGTTTCTAATAAGTTTCTCTTCGGGAATATTAACATTAGAAAAAGCCAAAAAGCAACCAGAAAGGCTAAAATCCGAAATGGGGTTGTGGTTTTAATGAATCCTCAATCCCTTTCCTTGTTTGTTTCCCTCTGAAACATCCTGCTTTTTTAAGGTACATGTACCCTTTCACTTCTGTTTCCATTTCTTTTCTTTTCTTTTCTTTTCTTTTTTTTTTTTTACTTGTTTTTATGATGCCATACTTTCAACAAGTACCCTGTTCTTAATTTCTCTTCATCTTTCTTGTTTGTTGTTCAAAGTTTTCAGTTTTCCCACCAGATACAGCCATAGAATTCAAAGCAACAGAAGTGGGTTTTGGTACAGATCTGGTAACAAAGTTATCAGAAAACCAGAGAATGATTTTGAAATAGAAGAAGAAAAGCACGTAATGGGATTGTTAATAAAGATGCTTCTTTTATTACTCGTGTCTCATCTTGTGCTGGTATTCTCCGACAACAAAACTCCAGACGATGAAGTTACGAGGATGTTACTGCAGTTTAAGAAGTCTTCAGTTGAGTCAGATCCCAATGGCCTCTTATTCAACTGGAATCTCTCTTCTTCTTCTTCTTCAAGTTCAAGTCCTTGCTCATGGTTTGGCGTCTCCTGTTCTCCCACCGGCGTCGTCACCTCCCTCAACCTCTCCAACGCCGGCCTCTCCGGCAGCCTCCACCTCAATTACCTCGTATTCCTCACACATGTCGACCTGCAACACAACTCGTTCTCCGCCGCGGACTCGGACAATCTCTCCGCGCCCTGCACCATCGAGACGCTCGATTTGTCCTCCAACGACATCTCTGCATTCCCTCTTACCGATCTCCGACCCTGCGGCCGCCTTCAACGTCTCAACCTCTCTCACAATTCGATCGGCGGTGGTGGATTCCGGTTTAGTCCCTCTCTGCTGTCGCTTGACATGTCTCGTAATCAAGTTTCGGAGATGAAAGTAATGTCCGATGATTGCCGGAGTTTGAAGCTTCTCAATTTGTCCAACAATAAGGTCAATGGTGTCAATGTCGTGAGTAGTATTATCTCTTCTTGCACCAATCTATCTATTCTTGACATGTCTTATAATCTTTTCTCCGGGAATATACCCTCATCTTTGGTGGCCAATGCTCCGGACTCTCTTAACTACTTGGATTTGTCGCATAACAATTTCTTCGGTGAATTCTCCGCTCTCGACTTTGGCAGCGGCTGCGCCAGCCTGACTCACCTAAATCTGTCTCATAATGCGCTCTCCGGCTCTGAATTTCCGGCAAGTCTAAGAAACTGCCGGCTTTTGGAGACACTTGACCTCTCTTACAACAATTTGCAAGGCGGGATTCCCGGTACTGGCTTGGCGAGTTTGGGGAATTTGAGACAACTGCATTTGGCTCATAACAATTTCTCCGGCGAAATACCTTCGGAATTAGCACAGCTTTGTGGGACTCTTGTGGAGCTTGATCTCTCATCAAACAGTCTCTCTGGTGAACTGCCTTTGAGTTTTGGAACCTGCTCTTCTTTGGTCGGTTTAAACCTTGGGACAAACCAACTCTCTGGGGATTTTATTACTACAGTGATTAGTAATCTTCAAAGTCTGAGGTTTCTGTACTTGCCATTCAATAACATGTCTGGCCCTCTGCCTCTCTCTCTCACCAATTGTAGTCAGCTTCAAGTGTTGGACCTCAGCTCCAACGCCTTCACGGGAAATATCCCGTCCGGCTTCTGCTCCTCGTCCTCGGCTTTGGAAAAGATACTTCTGCCCGGTAACGAACTTTCAGGTACAGTCTCAGTGGAGCTTGGTAACTGCAAGAATTTAAGGACTATTGATCTCAGTTTCAACAATCTGAGTGGTCCGATTCCTATGGAAATTTGGTGGTTACCAAATCTTTCGGACTTGATCATGTGGGCCAATAATCTCAGCGGTGGAATCCCCGAAGGGATTTGCACAAATGGAGGGGGAAACTTACAGATGCTGGTGCTCAACAACAATCTGATCAGTGGAACGATTCCAAAGTCCATATCCAATTGTACCAATATGATGTGGATTTCACTGTCTAGCAACAAGATCACCGGAGAAATTCCTCGTGGAATTGGCAACCTTGTTAACCTTGCCATCCTGCAGATGAGAAACAATTCTCTATCTGGACAGATTCCTGCCGAGCTCGGCAATTGTCGGAGTCTCGTTTGGATTGATTTGAACAGCAATGAGTTGTCCGGTTCCATCCCCTCTGAGCTCGCAGACCAAGCGGGGCTGGTTGTTCCTGGCATTGTTTCAGGGAAGAAGTTTGCGTTCGTGAGAAATGAAGGCGGAACTGCCTGCAGGGGTGCCGGAGAACTTTTTGAGTTTGAGGGTGTTCGCCCTGAGAAATTAGAGGGATTTCCCGCGGTCCATTCCTGTCCTACAACAAGAATTTACCCTGGGACGGCGTTCTATGCTTTTTCTAGTAATGGTAGCATGATTTACCTCGATCTCTCCTACAATTCCTTGTCGGGAACCATTCCTGACCAGCTCGGCAACATGAACTATCTGCAAGTGTTGAATTTGGGACACAACTCACTAACTGGAATTATTCCAAGCAGCTTTGGCGGATTGAGAGCGGTAGGAATTCTCGATCTCTCTTACAACATCCTCAGCGGATTCATTCCCGAGTCGTTGGTGACTCTCACCTTTCTCAGCGACCTTGATGTCTCCAACAACAACTTGACCGGACCCATCCCCTCTGGGGGTCAGCTTACAACTTTCCCTGCATCCAGATACGAGAACAATTCGGGTCTTCGCGGCCAACCCTTGCTGCCTTGTGGCGCAAGTGACTACTCGATGGTTACCAAAACTCTTGTAAGAAAGCATTCTGAGGTAAAGATCGATTGGAATATCTTAAGTGTCGAATTTGGATTTATTGTTGGGTCTGGAAGCTTCATTGGACCCCTTGTTTTTTGCATGCGATGGCGGAAGTTGTTCTTCGAAACCATGGGATGTTGCTTACAGAATCTTCCGTTAACTGTGACAAGGAAGTGGTTGTCCTGGACGACTGCTCGTTGATTAACTACATACACGTACCCTTTTTCTCCCTTTAGTTTCTAGTGTTGTATTTCTAACAAATGGCATGTAACATAATATATATATATATATATATGTGTATATATTGTTATCCTTGAGTTTACTACATTGATGAAAAGTATTACAAGGTAAGCTTCACTTTTCATGTACCTTTTTCCCCCCTCTAGTTTCTTGTGTTGGATTTCTCAGGATAAATGTTATAACAGGGTTTGAGTGAACAACAGTCTAAGTTTGTTCCATATAATAAGCAAGTGGCCGAAATTGTAGACTAAGATTTAGCAATCTTTATTATATGAACGATTTTCATTGTGACAATCATCAGTCCTTATAAAAAAAAAATATAAGCTATGTAGTTTTAATGATATGAGTCCTTTTGGGGTAAAACCCAAGAACAAAACTGTGCAAGCCGAGGTCCAAAACGGATAATATCATATCGAAGAGAGACATAGGTCATTACAAATTGTGTCAAAATTTATACCTAATCGGAAGTGTGGCCAACAAGGATGTTGTACCCCAAAATGAGGGGTGATTGTGACAGTCATCAGTCCATATAAGGAAACGAGTAAGCTGTGTAGTCTCATATCACTTGAGAATGAATATATGTGATTATTCATAAGTAAAGAGATCACCTCATGTGTTGCAAGTATGCTGCTCTTGTTCGAGGATTTGTTGTTGTGCTGTGACCTTCTAGAGGAGTCTCCGATTACAGTAGCTTAATTTATTGATGATCTCCGGGTATAGTCGACCTCCGAACATTTGAAAGATTCATATCATAATGCTTTGGAAGCTGAGAAATATCTTTGATCTTTTAGTCCTCGACACGCGCCTATGGAACAGATCCAGTGGAAACGGGGTGAGGCCTAGTAAACTGTAACGAGTCTACTTTTATCAATTCTTAGTTTCAAATACATTGATGATCTTATCCACTACTTAAGGTGTTCAAAAGAGTAGACCGCCAAGTCCGGTGTTGAATGGAACTCTTGTTAAGGTAAAGCTTCAATTTTGATGATGGGTCTTTTTGGGGATAGAGGGACTTGAAACCCTCACGATTTTTAAAGTCGACGGATTTTTCTCTTACTATAAATTTCATTGTTATCGATATTGACATGTAAAATGGGACTCTATCTTTATTCTCGTCCGATTAACCCATTCTTCAAAAGATCTGTACTTTTTTTTTCCTCCTCTAGTTTCTAGTGTTGGATTTCTCAAGTTAAACATGCTTACCCATATATAGAAGGACGAAAGTACTTTATCCATCGTTTTTCATAAAGGTCCAACTACCGTAACGTTTTTTTTTTTTTTTTTTGTTCTATTTCGCGTTCTCGCTAACTAGTGTAACATGAATAATTCATACAGGCTCTTAAAACCATTTTATATGGCGAGTCAATAATTTTTGAAGCATTGACCAGTTGGTACAGGAATTGATGTACATATATTTATACATCCTTTTATCCTTATTCCAATAGTTGGTTTTTTTTTTCTTTTTTTATTTCATAATTTTCTTGATTATTTTGTTTTGCTTTGGCAGGTGTTTGATTGGAGTCTAAGGAATAAATATGGGGATTAAAGCAGAAGACGAGGAAACTTGCCAACATCGATATTTTAAGAGATAGAGAAATGATTAAGAATGGTACATGTCCTATGATATCAGTATATGGTTTTTGAAATTAAGATTATAAAATAAGATAGATATTTCTTCTTATACTGACTGCAAGTACACACTCTAATTCCCATAATAATATTCATCATCGACAAAACATTCAATACATTAGCAACAAAAAATATAGTTTTCTAAATACGAAAGGGGAAAAAAAAAAGTTGGAACTCATTTTAGTTACATTTAATCCTAATCTTATCTTAATTTTAACATACATAAAAGAACCAATAATACTCTCTCTTCTTTTGTTGTGTGTCAACCCATTGATTTTTTTTTTTTTAACTTCTCTTTTTTGCTTTCATCATTTTCTTTTATCTTTATCTTTATCTTTTCTTATTTATTTTCTTTTATGATTTTATCCTTTATTTATTTGTTTATCTTTTTCATTTCTCATTTCCTAAATATATATACACACACATAATCATAATCCTCTATATATCTATTGGAAAAACTTATATGTTTTATTAATATGGTTGAAAAGGATTAGAAGTTTTGTTAGGAATTTTTTCTAAATTTTTTTGAAATTTTGTTAGAAGTTTTGGTTTTTATTGTTTAAGTTTCGCATGGAGTTTTGAATTTTTGCTTCTTTTTCTTATTTTCTCATTTTATACTTTTTTTATTCTCTTTCCCTCTCTCTCTCTCTTTCAATTTTCTCTTTAAACTCTTATATCTTTTACATAATATAGTATTCATATGCGCGAAGCGCGTGTTCAACTAGTATTCTAAAAAAAAAAAAAAACAAACAAACCAAATTCCAAAAAAAAAAAAGAAAAAAATCAACAGAGAACCATATTAGAGTTAAGAAATACTAAAAACACATGTTGAAACACTAATAATATGTGCCCACCGATTCTATTAGGATTTGTGCCTTACAATAAACACATTTAATGTACCAATAACAATTAGTTTCAAAAAAAAAAAAAAAAAGGATTCATTTCATTTATTGGTTATCTAAATTACTATCATGGGTTTGATTTTCTTTCTTCTACTATGGAGGATATTGTTAACAATTGGAAATCTTAGGGCATTATATTTGTGCTGGACAAAGAAACTGTGCTAAATATTTGGAGGTAGCCTAGAATGTTATGTGCCATGCAGTGAATGAACACAAAGGCTCTAGGGCTTGTAGCATCGGGTTTAAAGCGCATGTTCCCGTAACGCTTGACTCTTTTATTCATGAAAAGTGAGTCGAATTCGCTGTTCTTTTCTCCGATGGATTAGCCAATATGCGACAACTCATTTCAATATGATCAAGGCATTGACATTGCTAACCAAGGACTGACTCGAACCGAGCTTTGATGCACGAAACTAAAGTCAAATGAGTAATTATCGTCTAGAAAAAAAGGCTCTTAAACTATTTTAGACGAGTCATTACTTTTTGAAGCATTGACAAGTGAACTACATGATGCCGTTTGTATGAAAAATCTCTCATTGATCGATAACTAGAGATTCATATAGAGACAAACAATAAAATTGACTAAGTTAAATTTTATAGATATCTGTTTACTGAATATCGATAATAGATTAACATAATAAATTATTTACAACTTGCCACAGAGTAGAATTTATGCCCACTCAAAAATTTGAGTAAGAAATTCATAAACAACACTTGATGAAACAAATGTTATTGGTATAAAACTTACGAGCTCAACACTCTCGATCACCAGAAGGAGTGCTTCCTTTCATACTATCTTTATTTAGGATATTAATTAAACTTCAAGAGGCCGTTGGTTGTTCATTTGAGTTGGAGAACTGAGTTATTTTGGGTTTGATTTGAGTTTTAGAATTGTACATTTGATTGAAAATGAAATCTTTGGAGTTAAAGTATAAAAACTAGAAATGTACTCGGGAAAAAAAAATCCATAGGGATCTTCTTTCATTACTCTTGTAATTCTATATAAATTTTTTAAAAAAAATAATCTCATTCTGATTTAAAGCAACAAAATTATTGAAATTTGAGTTTTAAATTAGTGTTTGAGATATGAATAATAAAATTGAGTTTACTTTAAAAAAAAAAAGAATAAAAAGAATTATTTGATTAGAGTGAATCAAACGCCCACCGAACAATTATGAATAGAGTGACACTTATTTGGAGATTCTACGTTGACTTCCTAGTAACTATCTAGGAACACGAATTTTGGGCTGACGGAAATAGGTGAGATTTGTTCATCGACTTTTATTTTATTTTATTTTATTTTATTTTTAATCCATGTTCATTGACATTTTTTGAATAAAGCGAGAAAGTAATGGTAAGGATTAAAAATTCTTCAAAAAATTTCAACAAAAAAAAAATTTAGATAATAGTAATTTGGAAATAACGAAAGTGGAAGAGAAGATAAAATTTAAGCCCACTCGTGATTATAGACATAGCCTAATAGTAATTCTACACTTAAATCAACTACGAAGTATAGAATTCGAATCTCTCCATCCTAAATTTTAAAAAATAAATAAATAATAAAAAATAAATTAGGCCGCTCAATATCAAAGAATGAACTTGGAACTATGAAGATTCATGTGAAACGACACAAAATCTTAATCAACTAGCAATCTTCTTGACAAAAGCAAGCCTTAACGCCTAAAAAGCAAGTCTAGCCTTGGTTCAAAACCAACGACATTAAACTTATAGGAAAGAGAGACATGTCTTTTATGAGGTAAACGGCAAACAAGATGTCGTTCCATCGAAAAACGACAATGTGAACACATAAACTGAATTTGCAGACTAAATGTCGTTTTCTTCTTATCGACCTCTGAATTAGTCATTCAAACTACAAGTCGTTTAACTAAACTTGCAACTTTAAGATGAAGAACGACACAGTAGTTAAATTTACATGTCGTATTTCGGGAAAGCAAGCTTTAAACCAAAAAACGACATGTCATCTAATTCTATTTGAGAAAAAAACAGTGAGTAGGTTGAATCATAAATACCAAAACATATAAGGGTACTTAAGCAAATAAACAATTTTCTTTTCTTTTCCCTTCGTTTACTTTCCTCTCTCCTTTCCCCCCTTTCCCTGCGTTTCTGGCCCCAATTCGAAACCAAAATCCATTTTCTCCCCCAAATTCGAATCTAGGGTTTCTACAAATCTCGCATCTTCTCTTCCGATCACAGTCTCGCAGAGCCAAGCGGCCGATCGGAATCGATGGATCTGGAGGTAGTTGGGCGCCACGCGCTGCTCTTCGACGACGACGCCAGCGCCGCCTTCGTGAACTCCAAGGAGGCTCTGGTCGAGTGGAACTCGCTCTCCATCGATCGCTACGACGTCCGGCACCTCCTCTCCGGTCCTCCGCCGCCTCGCAGTCGCCGTCGGCCGCCGCTTCTCTCCGATGCCTCGCTCGAACCCGACCTCGATCGCGAGCGGTACCTCGATTTGCCGCCACCTTCCGATGAGCAAGAACAAGGTATGCAAAGAAGATTGGAAATTTTTGCTTAATTAGGTCTTCGTTTCGTTTGACGCATGATTTTATTGATGATTCGTTGATTATTGGTGATTTAGAAGTAGATGATGGAGATAAAATTAGATGTTTGTAGTTCTAGATGGAGTGTAATATAAATATTGATGGTTAAATTATTGTGATTTACCGATTATTGGTGCTTTAGAAGAAGATAATGAAGAGAAAGCTGGATTTTGTAGTTCTAGATTTTTTTTATTTTTTTTTTTGTATAGGTTGACTTTGTTTTGATATGGTCAACAAACAGTACGAGCTGCACGGTACATAGGTCAATATCCGTGGAGTGTTTTCCGCTGCCGAGTCCGTTCTGAATTTAAAAATGAATTGCTTGTGAGCTGGTTAGTTATCTTTAGCAGAATTACTCTGAATTACTTGGGAATGATTAGAATTTAGCTAGACTGGATTAGATAAAGGCTTAATTTGTGATTGTTGTGCTTGTGAAAGAAGTTCCGACTTGTACTTATAGCAAAAGGAGGAGTGGAAGCGGAAAGCAAAATTAAAAATCCTAGCTTGTCTAAATAACTGTGGTGTCTATTCAAAGTATTTGAGTACACTTTTAACGAAAACACATACAATACTTGCATCGTGTTATATGTAAAGGATTTTTGATGGTCCAAGAACAATAAAAGTTTGGAGTGCTTGTGGAAGTGCTGGTGAATTCTCCATAGAGTATCTTGTTTCTGTGACTTCGAAAAAGGCTTTTTAGAGCCTTGAGAATTGGAGATTGGTGAACTAGAGGTGCTGAGTTCTCTATGGTATATGATTGTGGTAAAGCTCTGTGTAACAGTTTTTAATTTCTAGAGTTTTGGGAACCACGCGCGCACTGGGAGTGGGGGGTGGGTCACGGGGCTTATGGGAGTCAGTGTCTTGTTTGCATCACCATTATACTTTTTCCCAACATTTTTTCGGTTTGCAGGATGGGATATAAATTTGCTACAATACATCAATCAGAGACATGAGTAAGAATGTTCTTGTTAATCAATCTGGTGTTTTCCTTTTTGTTATATTGCCCCGTGTTTCAAACCAGTTTCTAATTGTGTATGATTGACTCTATTGTGGGTTAAAGTGGTTTTTTCACTGTATAAGTTTGATGCTAAATTTTCTGCCTGATATCCAGACACAGGTAAAGATGTAGAGACGGTGGTTGATGGTGGCTTCCATGCTGTTTCCTTCACTTATGGAAATCCAGATGAAGTAACGGCACTGAAAAATAATGATGCTGAATCTGTTTTCCGGCCGCCTTTTCCTGTGCCAGAGAGCTTAATTCAAAACCTAGTAAGTGATTTCCCGTGTATTTTAACCCCTGCCGTTAATGATGCAAATATTGCTGAATGTTTGATCCTTAACCAATGTGGTCTGGCCAGATGATAATTCTCTAAGGTGCATGTGTTATTCTAAGGCTTATCATGTCTAAGTTTCAGATGCTCGGAGCAGGGATGGCATTCTTGTGATCCAAGGGGCTGTGCAGGTGAAATTAGGATGGTAGAAATTCCTTGAATCTTACTGCTTGTGAGCAAATTGGATGAGACATAACTTCATAGGGTTCTCTTTATTGATTTTAATTGTTATCCAGAATATGTAGGTTCTATTGGTTTATAGTAGGGTTAATTTTTTTGGTTTATTCTTATTTTTTCTATATTGGAACAAATATCATGTGAGACATAGCCAGTGTGAAATATCTTAGTTTTGACATGGGAATCTTTTTTTCTATTTTACAGCCTCCCACGGAGAAGGTACATCAAATCATTGCACGAACTGCTATGTTTGTAAGCAAGCACGGCGGGCAATCAGAAATTGTTTTGAGGGTAAAACAAGGAGACAACCCAACATTTGGGTTCTTGATGCCTGACCATCATCTCCATCCCTACTTTAGGTTTATTGTCGATCATCAAGAGCTATTGAAGTCTGGTGTTGATGGGAAATCGCTGGAAGAAGAAAAGAAAAGTGGTAACGGATCTGATCAGGCCGGTGGTGCATTGTCTTTGCTTGGTTCTGTATATGGGTCTGGAGAGGATGAGGATGGCACAACTGAGGATCTACCTGATGCAAAATTGGACAAGTCTCGGGAAACTGTTGATGTTGCTGGTAGTGTGACAGTTTCTTATGGATCGGAACAGGTGGAATCTTCAGCAAATACAACTGTGAAAAATGAGGTCATTTCAAACAATATGAAAGAAAAAGTGCATGTCATTAAACGGAATCGTAGCATTAATACAGTCAAAATTTCCACTAAATCAGAGATGAAAAGGGATGGTGATGCCTTGGGGTCAGTTGGTGTTGCCACCAGTAAGTTGCAGGAACCTGCAATGCCTAGCACTTCCAAGGTTGAACTACCCTTATTAGAGCCTCCTTCGGAATTAAAGAGAGTGGTTGAAAAGATAGTTGAGTTCATCTTGAAGAATGGCAAAGAATTTGAAGGTGTTCTCGCTGAACAGGATCGTAAATTTGGAAGATTCCCGTTCCTTTTGCCATCTAATCCCTATCATCCTTACTATTTAAAAGTCCTTCAAAAGACTCAGGAGGTGAGTCCTGCAACACCTCTTACTGCTGTGGGCTAGTTTACTGTTATTTGCATAAGATTTGTATTAATAGGAAATTGATTTTTAATTCTTCACTTTACGTGCTAAGAGCACAAACGATTGAGAAGGGGACACGTCTCTCTCTCTCTCTCTCTCTCTCTCTCTCTCTCTCTCTCTCTCTCTCTCTCTCTCTCATAGTGCTCCTGTTTTGGAGTTACAAGTTTTTCCAATTAATATAGTCGTGTTGCCAAGATTCTCTCCTTTGCATGCTTTCTTTTTGGTACTTGCTTTTCACATTATATGCTTTGATAGACATGGTGAAGTTCTCTATTATTTTCTTTGATCCCCCGATACCTCGTTTTAGTTTGTTTATTTTTGTTTCTGTTTTCTTGACAACTTCTCCTTTTTCAACAGCCGAAGTTAGCTGGTAAGGGCTGTGTTTCTGAGAAGAATGGGTCAACTGGGCATGGGATAGAAAAGAAGACTACAATGTGCAGAGAAAGTGATGCAGTATCCTCGGGATATGTTGATGCGGATATACCCCATGATTACGATAAGAAAGATAAGTTTCGGATGGTGCTTGGAAAGTCCAAGAAGGATGGACAAGATCCGCCTCCCAAAGTTAGCCAGCCACAATGCGAGGTAACTATGGATGCGGATGCTGCAGCAGCTATCCTTAAGGCCGCCACGAGTGGCATTAAGAATCCAAGTCTCGATCTGATCCCAAAACTATCTGGTTATGGCATTGGTCAAGGACGCAGCGATGAGAGCGGGAAATCTTTAAGTGTTGAAAGTCTCCACACATCACAACGTCGAAGTTCCACCCAAAGACAAACCACTGTTGGGGAGTCTATTGTGTTCGTCCCTGTAGTGAATGCTATCGCAAAGACAGCTGCTAATGAGGCTGATTCCTCCAAAGCATCCTTGACCAGAGAACAGATGCTGAAGGCTGAGAGATTGAAACGGGCAAAGATGTTTGCAGCCATGGTAAAAAGTGGGGCTGCACCTTTAAAACCAGAGCGATTGCGTAGCTTATCAGTTGAACCACCTGGATCTGGGACTTCTTCCCCAGGCAATGAGGTTGTGAATCCTGCTGGCAAAGAGAGGGAGGGCAGTTCAGCTCCGGTAGATGTCGACACTTCAGACAAGGTTGAAAAGTTTGAAAAGAAAACTGTTGTTGAATACAATGAGCGAAGATCAAGAAGAAGTTACCGGTCAAGGTCTAAAAGAGAGGATGAAGAGGAAGAAGAAGATGAACAGGAGGAAGAAGAAGATGAAAGGGACCACAAGCCCTCAAGGAAGCACAGGTCTCATCGATCGTCACGTCACAGTAGGGACAGGCATAAGCACAGGAAAAGACATTCCTCTTCCAAGGACCGAGAATCTCGACACCATGACAAGCACGGAAGTGACGACTACTCTGATGATGAGGATCGGCACTCTCGTCATCGGCATAAGCACAACAGCTCCTCCGATGACGGGGAGCATCGCTCCTCTAGAAAGAGGCGAAAGCATCATTGCTCTGATGACGAAGAGCGTCACCGTTCAAGACGCCACCTTAGACACGTAGACTCCTCTGATGACGAACATCGGCGTACTCGAGACAGATACAAACATGGTGACTCCTCTGATGGTGAGGGTCAACACCGGAGCAGATCCACTAGACAAAGGAAACATCAGTCAGAAAGAGAAGTGGAGTTAGAAGAAGGAGAAATCTGTGCGAGGTTGGATCAATCGAAGGCGAACGAAAGTGAACGAGCAAGTAGGGAAGCTTCGTTAGATTTATTAAAATCACGTCAACAAGAAAATGCTCCATCTCAGCCCTCTGAAACCACGGTGGTCTCTGATGATTTAAGAGCCAAAATCCGTGCTATGTTGATGGCAACTTTGTAGTAGGTACTATATTTTTGCCCTTTTTTTTTGTTTCCTAGTATTGTAACAACAGTTGTCATGATTTTTTATCATTGATGTTAAATGAGCAAAAAGAGCATTTTTCTCGGTTCCTTTGTTCTAATCCTAACTTCTGATATCTGATATGAAGTTGAGACTATTTCTGAGTTCTGTTGAGAGAATGTCAAAACTATATTGTATAGTTCATTTAATTTGATGGGTGAAAATGAAATGGCTGTAGACGCGGAAGTAATATTGGAAAAAGAAGATTTGCTTGCCAAACTTGCAATTTAACCAAAAAAAAATTATAAAATACTGCAAAAAAATCATCAAAAGAAAATATTGATTTAGATGTGCATGTCCTGTATAAGCAAAATAGACGTCGAATGAAATTCTCAATGAGACTAGTGGTGTTAAACACGGAAACACTCCGCAACTAATAAAAGATAGGTCTCATTTATAGGCCTCATATCGTGCCAGATCTATCTTTAATATTTTTTTAATGGGTGATGCTAAATACTATTAGTTCCCTTTGGCATTGTTTTAGGTGAAAATATCACCGGAATGTACAACCGAGGTGAAGTAAAGCGCACGTTCAATAGCAAATTATAAAGAATCAAGTCAATTATACAAAAAAAGAGATAAAATTGCACCTTTGCACTCCAAAAAAAAAAAAAAAAAAAAAGAGCAGATTTAGCACATTCCTATTAAGTTGCTATTTGCCTATAAATTATATGCAAAAACAAAACCCAAAATTTTCATTTAACATAATAAATAAAAAATTCAATATAAGACTTGATGAATATCCAGGGTACAATGTTCTAAGCCAGTCAATATCTCCGGCAATGAATGAAGAAATAGCTAAAGACTTGTATCATAACAAGAACCTCTTTTTTTGACTTTTAACGAAACAATAATTAAGAACTACAAATATATACATACAAATTCTTCACGGACCAGGACCTGTATTTATGTCCTATCTTAAGCCTCTAGAAACGACCAACCAACACTTGAACTGTTGCATGGGCAAAGATACTTATGGCAATTCATCTATGGCCCTTGTACTCAATCCCTGAAGACTCCGACGAGACACCCCGAAAACTGACACGTCACATGAATGTAAAATCAACCCAAACTCACAACTTCAAACACCTTAACATAACAGTGGAACCAGTCTATTATTTCAGTTAAGGTACAAACCAAGTGACAAAATTTAAAATGTAGCTTATATATTTAGGGACAACTGATTTTTAATAGAAACAAAATGTTGTAAAATGGGAAAACTATAAAAAATTTTTCAAAAATAATATTGTAAAATATATGCTTATATATATATATATATATGCTCATGGCCGTACTATCATGGCCCGGACATGGATGAGAAAACACCCCAACCCAGGGCATTGGTTACTCCGTGAACATTCTTCATTGTAGCCCTGGAATCTTCTCCACTCGCATCCGCTTTTACAGAGGGGAATTCGACGGTCCCAAATGACCGGAAATTAGGACCGGACAGGTCATACATCGCCGGAACATCTCCATCAACTTTTCCTTCTTGCCAAACGTGGTTCACAACTGTTGTATTGTCAGGAAGTTGAACAGTCGCAAAGATGAATACGTATATATATCTGGTAGAGATATCAAAGGCAGCGAAGCTGAGATTACCCTCTTGAAGCCGAGTCCCGTAGCTCGTTGTCGGAGAAGTATAGGCCGAAAACTCTCCTGTCGGAACGGTGAAAAGCGATCGGAGCTTGAGAACCGACCTTAGCTGTCGATATATGTTGTGTTTTTGGCCCCTCTATCCGATCCACGATCTCGAACCAGTGCCTAAGCCGGCTTTCCGGAAGGCGATATCGACTTTGCCTAAGGATTGTAGTTCCAATGGAGGGTTTTTTGGTTGGTGAAGTTGTTGGTCGTGCATGGCTGTGACATGGTTGAAGAGAGAGAAAAGAGGGTAAGAGTGAGAAAGAACAGACAATCCATGAATGTCTTGGCCATGATATATATTTAAATGCATTTATATATATATATATATATATACATATATATGAAAATGTATACATACGCACACAGAGTGGAGAGTCCCTGTCCAAGTCCAAACCCTGTATTTGACTTTAACAAGGTTAATTATTAAGATGTTATTTGAAGCGCTTGTACTCATACGCTAATCCTTCTCTTTGAAATTATTAAGGCTTTTGACAAGATTTATATATTTATATATATATGTTATATATGTAAATGTATAAACTATAAGTTGATAATTGAAGGTAATGATTTTTTTCCCCCTTCTGATTGGAAATGCAATTTTCTGATCTTGATCTACATAGGAAACAAATAACAATGGTGCTTTTCGCTTTTTAGTAAAATGAAAGGTTTTTTTTTAATAATAATAATAATAAAATAAAAAAAAGCATGAAACCTGAGGAGAACAACAACATTAACAATATTTTAAACCTGAGAAGCGACTAGAAGTTTAGAAACACAACTGGGATATTATAATTTACGTTTTAAAAATGAAAAAAAAAAAAGGATTAAAAAGTCGCACTAAAATAAATTGACAAACGACATTGAAAAGAACATTATTAGTAGTAAATTAAACGATGGATGACACATTCAATTCCTCTAGTTCCTCCGTTCCTTTATGAACAGCCGGTTGGTGCCTGGTTTGAAACTAATAATATTGTTTTAAAAAATTAAAAAATCTCGACTTAATTAATTGGAAAAATGGAAAGATGTCAAAATGATAGCATCACATAAAGGAAGAATAGAACATCTTACCAAAATGATTAAATATGATTGTGATCTATATATTATTTCATAATCTTTACTCATTTTGTTTCCATTTGTCATCAATCACTGATTTTTTTTTCTCCAATATTTAGATGGCATGCAGTTAATTAAATGCGGGATATTGACTTAAAAAGGTAGGAATAATTTTTACATAATAGTAAAAGATTGGATAAGACAAAAGTTAAACTTCACAAAATAAGGTTTTTTGGGACTACGATATCGTAAATTCTATCAGATATGTATTGATTAGATTTTAGTTTTTTACCCCCCGTTTTTTTTTTTTTTTTTTTAAATCATAGCCTGAGCACTTTTTGAGATTGAAAAGTATTGGTCATTTTGCACTCACCTAAAAAAAAAGTTAGACAAAAAATAATGCACATAAATTAGTTTATCGACCTCCGCCATTGGCATTAATTATGAATTTTTGATAAATCACAAAGACAAGAATACACAATTCACACAGAATAGATCGATCGTATGGTTTTCAGAAGAAGGAAACTAGTTGAATTATAAGTGGACCATACTAAGTTACCACTTGTAAGAAATTGCTGATGAAAGGGAACTTGTGCACACATAACAGTTTTTTTGGTAATTCACAAAGATAAGAACACACAATTCTCACTGGATAGATCGACTACAATGCCTTCAGGAGAATACTAGTAGAACTATAAATGGATCCCACTAAATTATCATTTCTAAACAATTTCTTACTAAAAAGAATCCTGTGAACACTTGAAAACTATTTAAGTCATGGCTCCCTGTTGATTTCGGATTGTTATCGCCATGAATATGTGAAGAATGAAGTATCAACTATGTAATCAAATAAATGATAATTTATTTGTTTACGTACGTCAAGAAAGACACCTATTCCACAATTAAGGCCTTAAAACCCAATGGAAACAATATATAATAAAAGTACTTAACAACTATTGACTAAAATTAATTACTTGTTGTAGTTATTTATCCCTACTGAAAAAGAAAATAATCTCTATCACTGTGCATGTATATTGTTGTGTTTTTGCAGTCCCGTGTCAGCACGAAGTAAGAACCTTGGATATCATATAAGTGTTAATAAGTTTTTTTTAGTCAGTAATTATCTGGAAGTCATAACTTACAGGATTCTTTATGGGTTTACATGGTTCTTTATCTTGAAGGTCCTTGTGGTCGATGTACCCCGTAAGAAATTATATGTATATGTGCTTGTTGTGTAATAAAATATAAATGATAGCGGTTTGACGAGTCCTACATTAACAGAGAGGAAGGACCATGTATGGCATAAAAATGTATACGAGTTCTCTTACTATCAGCTATTGTCTGAAAGTTTATGATTGATCTAATTTGTAAAAAATTGTGTGTACTTGCTGTGTATATTACAAAAATATTGTTGCGTTTTTGCAATTTATAATTCACAACCTTGTCTCTGGCTCTTGATATTAACTACTCGAGGTCTATCTATCCTATAACTTTCTAAGTAGACAGTTTTGGTTCATCCATTTATAAAAGTATCTATTTTTAGACGAAATCTATTATGAGGGGATGGCATGTGAGGGCTTTAAGAGGAATGTAATATTGCTTAAAAAGATACAAGCAGATTTAAAACAAAAAAAAAAAAAAAAGGAAAAAAAAATTATACGTGAAACAACAAGTACAACAACAACAACAAAGCTTTTTTTTTTTTTTTTCCTTTAATTTTCTTTTAATTAGTCTTCCTTTTTGGATCTGCTCCTTTTGTTTCACAGTTGTATCCCTCTTATAACACTCTTGTGTCTATCTAAAGCTAGATTCCGTCTGAAAATAGACAGTTTGTTATTTATTTATTTGTTTATTTTGATAAGTATAGACAGTTTGTTATTATAGTGAAAATTAAGTACTTCAAAAACATCGGGCTAACAACTGCCTTTAGCCTGTATTTGGTATGAAAGAAAGAAAATAAGAGGGAAAGAAAAAATAAAGGTGAGAGAAAATAAGAAGAGGATAAAAGATTTATTTTTTCTTTTATGTTATTTGATAATATGAAAGAAGAGAAAATAAAAAAAAGTTATATAATTATTATTTTATATATATAATTTTATTTTAAAAGCTTCCTTCATCTTTTCCACCGACCAAACAAAGCATTAAAGTGAATGTCGGGGTCAAAATTAGACAAATGGATCTCCTCGGTCAACATATGAAAATAATTAGCCCCCCCATGTTTATTTTATTGCTTTCAAATGTGATACCAATTGTTATAGTTAGTCAAATATTCGTGAGGCAAAGTCGTTTTCATTAGCTCCATTAAAATTTAACTCACCAGGATCTTTGGACTGATTTCCCAATTTTCACACATTTTAATTATGATCAGGCATCATCAGTAATTAAGCTCGAAATTTTTAGGAATAAGACAAAAGCAGTAGATAGTACGGTATATTTTGTTGGTATTATCAGCACAAAAAACGTTTCTGTTGACCATTTGGGTGGGTGAAGAAGAAAAAAGTACTTTCAAGTGAAAGGAAATGTGTTTGAATTTTGTGATCAGCTCTATTTTTCTAAAAACTTTTAGCATTATTATTCATCTATGTCCACTAAATTTTAAGATCACTCACACTTTGTTTTAATATTAATCATATTTTATTCACTCTATCTAAATTTCGATTAAAAAGACATAAAAAAAAAAAAAAGTTAGTTAAGTATAGTTATGTGGTCGTTTTCCATTTATTTTAAGTAAAAATCCTAATAGAATTGACTTAGAAAAACTAATTTCTCTATTTTTCTGTCCGTTTTAACTAAAATTCTAATAAAAATAATGCAGTATGATTAATTTCAAAATTCAGAAGATAAAGTAAGAGTTTAAATTTTAGAAGAGAAATGGTAATGATATTAAAGTTTAGGAATATAGATGAAAATAATATTATATATTTATATATATAATTTGCCTTGAAAATAATGTTGTTAGCTCAAAAGAGAAATATCCTTGGCAATATCCTTTAAGAAGCTAGGAGAAATATAGATGAAATAGATGATAAACTGTTTTCTCCGAAACCTCTCCCGATCAGGTCTTTAAATAATTACCTTTTGTTAACTTTTAATCACATATTTAAAAATATTTACTATAGGACTTAAACGCAAAAGTGAATACATAACTACAACTCAGACTCTTACTAATTGAGACCAATTAAATTAGCTTGAAATAACAATTATGAATTAGCTTCAATTAGCAAATATACGAATCAATTATATATTAAAAAGTCTATCCTTTTGACAAAAAATCTCTAGCCAACCTTCTTGTAAAAGATCTTTCCTTAGCATATAGTATGTTGGTACTAGATAAAAAAAAGGTGACTCCAGTAATTTCTTTGTCTTAAACGCGTCTCAATTTTCAAGAATAAGTCACTTCAATAGTTTCCAATGGTTATACGAGTATCCAAAATACAAACTAGATGGATGTTTGTTATCCCAACCATTCTTATTAGTCCCGATCCTAATAAGGAAAAGGGAAAGTTTATAACAAAATTTAAGTGTTGTTGATTCCTAGGAGTAGTGCCTCTTCCTCTATGCCACCTATTGGTACTAATGGAGTGAGTTTGACTTAACCCATACCATAGGTATAATCTTTCGCTTAATACTCTTGAATCGACAATTAAGGCATTTGAAGTTGCATTAATCGGGATACACGACATGAATAATCTTTTCGTTGAGCAAACTAAAGAGAATGATGGCCTTGGGTTGCACCAAGTTTGAAACCAAGTGGATTTATTTTTTGTCCCATAATCCCCCACTAGTATTACTATACATATACATATGATTACCTCTTGTACTTTTTTTATCCAGGTTTTTTTTTTTAAAACACTTGGAAAAATCCACATATGGTGAAGATCTTTTGTTGCCATTGGAAACAGTAAAAATCCTACTCCTATTAATATCGGAACTGAAAGTGAGATGTAAGTTATAATCCATGAATATTGAGATATATATTCCATAAAAATAAATTAAATTTTTTTTATTTTTATCTTAATTAATTGTTTCTAATTTACCGGTTCTTTTTCCTTTTGAAATGATATGGGGTCAATTAATAAAACAAAAACTTAAAATAGACAAAATAAAATATAAAATTTTATAATTATTCTGAATCTTTTTCAACTATTTTAAATATTTCAAATAAAGAAGTTAAAATTTGTCAAATTATATGAACAAATTACTATTGAAAACGATGAAAAAAAAAAGTACTATATAGTAATATTGATATTAAATATTAATTTTTAATTATTATATTATTATTAAGTAAAATTTGATGAATATCCAAAAATTAAAAATGGAGATTTCCACTTTCATTATTATTTTGTATTACACTAATTTATATATTGATAAAGTACAGATAAATAATTATACCAAAACAGTACTTGATCTGAATCAATTAAAAAAAAAAAGACGTAACTTATCCCCAATAAAGTTATTTCTTTTGGGTTATTTTGAAATTTTATTTTAGAATTAATCGATTGTCTTTTATTGTAATATAATTTTAATATTAGACTTTTATTTTTTTAGAAAAGGGATCTAATCTTCAAATTCTGACATCCAAAATTTAATTTTAACATAAAATTAAAAGGAGGAAAAGATATTTTTTCAGAAAATTATTTATCTTTGACGTTTTGGATTATGTATCATATCATTGAAACTAATAGGAGTTGAATTATTTTGACAAGCAAAAGTTTGATTCAGAGGGAGAGGAAGAGGCAAATTTTGAAATAAAAATATCATTTGATTAGTCTTATCCTCAAAAAAATTAATAAGTAAAGTTCCATCGTTGAATGAAAAAATGAAAAATTCATGAAAAACTACAATCCCAATGTAATAGTGTACCTGTACGCCTTTATCGACTTTGTTTTTCGACTGGAAGACCAAGGGCGTGAGGTCGCTTGACTTTGACAGTCAAATTTGGACAAAAAACAGGCATAGCTATAATGCCAGATTATCATTGACCTCTATATATATATATATATAGGTATGTATATGTATATATTAATTTATCAATGAAACTAGCCATGGACTTTTGGACCAAATATATATGTATTAATTTACTTGTTTAAAGAAATATTATATGCAATGAGCTTACGTACTTTAACCCAGTAAAACCTATTTTTATTTTTATTATTTAAAGATTCTTATTGTTACCAAGTTCAGTTCTATTCTTCACATTTTCTGTTTTGTTGATTATTTTTCCACTACAACATATGTCATGTTATCTAAATTTAATAACATGATCATATAATAAATACAAATTAAAAATACTAAAGATATTAAATTTCTGTTGGACTTTCTGTTTTAACCTGGTTTTCCAAAAAAAAAAAAATTACAGTTTATTTAAAAAAAATGATTTTAGTACTTAAATTATGAATTTAAACATGTGATCTAAACGGACCTTTAGTGATTAATTTGGAAGATATCCAATATTATCAGAAAATGGGATAACAGATATGAATTAACAGTGACCTCAATATCTCACTCCATTAGCAAGATTTGATTCTTGTGTTCTATGATTCATATTATCTTTCATGTCCCTTAACAATATATTATGTCTGTTAATATAAATTTCATGTCAATTAAAATATTATATTAAATTATATTGGCAATTTAATTATGAGACTCTCTTTTCTTCTGGATTGTTATTTTGGCCCTCTTCCATGCTGTGTAATTAAATACGTTCATACTACCTTAATTTGTTTTCTTTCGCAACTTAAAGGTTTTTTTATTTTTTTTTATTTTTAAATAGTACCTCTCTTGTTTGGACCTAACAAACTAATTTCCCTACTCCTCACGCTCTAATTAATTACACACTTACCCATATCCTTACGGACCTTAGCTAACCATAATAAATTAATCTATATTCAAACATATATTTATAGAGGTATCTCTTTCATTCATTATTTATAACATTACTTATATTATATTATACTAATTAAATAATTCAAATGAAATAATTTCGATGATTGTTATCATTTATATCAATATATAAATAATACCATATAACTAATTATTATAAATTTTTAAATTAAAACTTACAAATGCAACATGATATGTGATATTACATACGAAATATTATATATATCTCACTTATTAAAAAAAATTAAAATCATATTTCGAATCTTTAAACTCATATTCAAACTCCCCCCACCTGCTAAGTTGGTCTAGGGGATATTCAAACATTATATATAATGGTATGGAATTTGCCTGTTTGGATAATATCACGTCAACACGGTCTCATTTATTTAATTTTTGTTGCGTTGTTGTTGTTGTTTCAGTTAGCAATTAAGGCTTGTTGCTAAAGGAAAAATGGTTTTGGATGACAATAATGATGAAATTGACAGTCAAAGTATCAACTCCTTGACAATGAAATATAATTTTTTTAAGAGTAAAATTTTAAATTAGTCCCTAAATTTTTAAATTTATACTACTTTGATTTTTTATCTTTTTTTGTTGTTTCATAGTTGGAATATCTCTAAACTATTAAAATATTTATATTAATTATTTGACAGAATTCATTTGTAATTTAGTTAAAATGTGACGCTAACTAATGAATTCCGTCAAAAAATTAATAGAAAGTTCTATTTTAACAAAATTTAATAGTTTAGAAGTATTCCAGTTATGAAAAAAAATCAGGGAAAAAAGTTATAATACCCCTGAATTATTGATATGTTGCTATAATAATTGTTTCCGTTAATTTTTGAACGAATATGTTAGTTAGTATCACTTTTTAATCAAAACTGTTAACGAATTATGTTTAAAAATTAACATAAATAACTATTATAGCAATACTTTAATAATTTAGAAGTATTCTAGACACCAAAAAATTATCAAGGAACTAAAGTTGCACAAATATAAAAATTTAAGTCCCCAAAAAAAAAAAAAATTTAAGGATTAAATGAGCAATTTATAGTTAAATGCTGTTCTAATAGTTGACTAGTTCATAATTGAATTCGGTTGTTGTTTTTCTTTAATTTTTTTCCCCGGCCTTCTAATATATTATGGAAGAGAGATTTAAATATCAGCTAATTAATCCTTACGAAAGAGAGATAACCTGTTTGTTGACTTTATCAAAGTCGTTACCCCGGATACTAAAATGCCTTGAGATGGACAAAACATGTAAGTGTCGATTAATCACATTTGGCATGCATGTTAATTTTTAAATTGTTCAGTAAAAGTTAACATATATATATATATATGTATATGTACATACATACACATTTATATATGATACCCTAACGAATTTCCAAAATTAGTAGAAGACTTAATGATTTGAACTATATACACATATTTTTTTTTAGAGACGAATGATTTGAACTATATGACTTATAATGCAGTTATCTTTGACATTATTGTTGGACTATATTTACAACTATAAATATAAATATATTTCTAATACTAATTTTTTTAAAATAGTGATAACTATAATAATATGTTTTTTTGTTTTATCTCTTTACATGAGAATACTTTTTTTTGTTTTTCTTGCAAAAAATATTAGTAGGAAAAAAAAAAAAAAAAGCAAGTGTAAACACTTATAAGGAATCATGCATTGACATTTGTGTGTATGTATGTAGGTAAAGCTTTTCACATTTGAGTGAACAAAGTAACATTTTTTCTCAATTTGACTGAATTAAAGCTAAAGTCTCGTCTTATCTGGCGTACGATTTATTACTTAGTATGCAATAACCACTATTGCATAATGCGCTCACTAATTGATATTTCCCCTCGTGCATTGTACTTTTTTTTTTTTTTTTTGGAATCTTTTCTGGAGAATTGCTATTCATGAATGAATATATACTCCTAGGATATATATATTCGTGTGTTGTGATATTTGATCTGTAGTTATAAAATCATGTATATTCTTTTTTTTTTTTTTTTGTGGTTTGTTTACTCCCTCAGACGTTTGATAGTTGATACTTTGTACTTGTATAGTTGCAAATGTGTATAAATTGTAAATAGTAAAGTCATTTATTGAACTGTGTTTATTGCAGTTTAATTGTTTAATTTTGTATGCTAATAACGAAATCTAAAATAAATATTAAAAAAAAAAAGAGACAAAATTATTTTTTTGTGAAAATATCTATTATTTATGAATATTAAATAAATTTGAAATTCATAATTTTCTTATTTAATATAATTTAAAAAGATTTTAAACTATTATATCAATAAAATTTGGAATTCATATTTTTCTTATTTAATGTAATTTATAAAGATTTTAAACTATTCTATATCTTTCTAATTACGTAAAATATGTCTAGTAAAAATATAAAAATGTCACTGATAGTGGAATACGGTGACATTTCAACTTGTCCCTATTTTATTGTTTTTGTGACATTTTAAAATGTAACTACAGTATATCTTATAGTGACATTTTAAAATGTCACAAACTTTTAGTTACACTGCTGTCCGTGACATTTTCTACAAATGTCACTAATTTAAAAAATGCGACTAAAAGTATATTTTAGTAACATTTTTAAATGTAGCAAATTCTCATTTTTGTTGTAGTTCAAGACAATAATAAATATATGTATTGAATAAATTAGAGTGTGACTGATCTAGAAAATCTCAAAAAAGGATAAAAGCAAGTAACAAGTATACCCGGCCTTGAAATTTAGCGAAAGTTTCATGATAATTTAAGAATAACATAATTAGGACTTACAATTGCGTATTAATCCTTTTGATACAGCACATATAAACCGTTTTAATTGATAATTGAATCCCTGGAAATATGGACTTGCAAATAATATATCATTAGTATTATGCAATGTCTTTTCATTTTCTTTAACTATATATTTAAATTTGTGTTTTAATTTTTAGTTCAATTGCATATTTTTGCTTCACCACTGTAATTTATTTCACAAAAAAAAAAAAAAAAAAAAAAAAACACGTACACACACCCTGAAAATTTCCACAAATCATGTTTCCGCAATATATTGCTTAATAATGATCATATATCATAACAATGATTAGTTACATCTAATTAGTATAAATGTGTACGACCATATCATTGTGGCGTATATCATAATAATCGTTGTGATATCATTGTAATTTGTCTAATTATAATATGAGAAGTCATTATATTTCTAATAATAGATGTCATGATATTTACATACCATTTGTATTGTTTTTATTTTGTAAATCTTATGTCCCTATTCTTATAAATAAAAATGTTTTCCATTATTTTTCAATAAGTACCTATGGGTCAACTATTAATTAGCACACTCAGTTGGTGTACTTAATATTATATACTCAATTATATATTTAAATTGGCTAACTATTTTGATAATTAGATTATATTTTTATTACAAATTGTATATAATTTGTGGTACGTATTCCAAATTATATTTTCTTAATTTTTCTAATTATTAAGCAGATAAATGAATCAATGAATCAGTTTGATACTTCGTTTAAGTAAAAACATTTATAAGAAAGATTTTTGACTCACTACTAATGCTATATTATAATTCATATACACATATATATATATATATATATTCAAAAATTAGTTAGAAGGTGACTAGTCTGCAATCGTAAACTTCAAATCTCAATAAGAAGAAAAGAGGATTGCAATTATAGTATAGCGATAATTCGAAACTTGTGTTCATCAATTTTTAAATACATTCCTAATTTTATGCCAAATCAATCTAATCAATGTGGGATTTTTGTTCACACTCCTAATGATTCCCTTTCAAACGTAATCTAGGATAACCCATACAAATTCACATGTTGTCATGGATTTTCCAACTTATTAAGAGTCCATCTTTAATCACATGAATTTAATCTATCATGATTTGATCTCAAGGACCCACCAGCCTTCATCTAAATTTTCTCCGGACTAGTTCATCTTATTCATACACGTGACCACATTTGGAATCTGATTATAATATCTCTTTTTAGACTTTAGAGTTCTATCAAGAGGTTAACCTATTAAAATAAATAGTCCAAATTCGTTTAAAACATAAAATCTCAATTCCATCCCTATAGTTAATATGAAATTTTTGTTCGCACATTCCTAACAGATATTTTTCAAACAAAATCATTGCCTTTATGGCTGTGCATGTACACATTATGGTTTTATCAAGGTACATCCCGAGACTCAAGCCTAAGAATTGTAGTTTTACTTTGTTATGCAAATGGATCTCAAATTTCACAGAAACGACATGATAATTTTAGAATTGGGGTAAGGATTTTATGCATATTTCACTTTTCCGTGATATTTGAACATTTTAATTATGAGGGTAGGACTCCAAAAGATATTTATTTATTCATAAGTAGAAAAGTGAGAAAATGTACGAAGAACGTGACCATAAAAGATAAGATATAATGTGAGCACAAGTTACGTCCTTTTTGTAGTTTTTGACCTTAATGGTGGTGACGTTTACGTTTTTATACTTTGTCAACTATATATATATATATATATATATATATATTAATCAATTAATGAGCACACACTATGGATATTACATAGACCAACAAATAATTAAAAGAAAAAATAGGCTGGCACGTAACTGTGTTGTCAATATATAGTCCTAATATGTTTAGAATATGAATTATGGAAAATATATTTTGAAGAAATAAAAACATCTAGTAAAAATGTTTTATGGATTTCTTTTCTTCCTGGCCTTATTTTCTTGTTTTCTTCCCCGGTCTTACATAAGCTCTTATCTCTATCCCATTGAGACTAGTTCAGCGGATAAAAAAGAAGATTTTAAAGTTTTAGATCTCAGATTCAAGATCTAAAAGATTTTCTTATAATTTTTTTAAAAAATGATTTTCTTTTAAATCAACAAAGTAAACAATTCTTCAAACTCCATGTCATTATATATATATATATATATATATATATAAAACCGAAGTAAAGAGGAGGTAAAATTCTATGTGTCTTACACGTTATTCTCGAATTAGTCGCATATTAATAGTTAACAGGCTTGCAATATATATAATAGTTAACTTCTTACGTAATATTGAATGGATCAAATTAATTCACACAAATTCTACAATTTAATCCATATTAACTTAGAGAAGGTCCAAGATTGCTTAAAATAACAACAATAAAAACAAATGTTGTAATTTTTTTAAAAAAAATTACGTAACAATAAGAATGAAAAAAAAATTAAAGAAAAGAAAGTTGCAAGGAGATAAATATAAAATTATAATCAGTTTTTTTTAATTATTTTCGTTATTACAGATATAATTTAGAGATAGTTATATATATTTTGTTAAAGATGAAAATTTATATTTGACTCTGTAATAAAGCACAAATATTAAATTATCTAATTTCATATTTGATTCTGATCTTAAATAATTCATGACCCTAAAATTAAAAATAATTATAAAACGTGTTTGTTTAATTAAATAATATGCTTTATTAATAGGATAAAACTTCAGAGAATATTCAGAAGGATATATACAAATTAAAAACAAAAATAAAATAAAATAAGAGAGAGAGAGAGAGAGAGAGTGAGAGAGAAGGCTTGGTCGTGGTAGGGACATATAAAGAGTGGAGGGTCAAAGAAACAAAAAAAGTGGGACCCACAGAAGTAGTCTGAGACCGAGGGCGAGCCGTCAATGTCATTGACTCTGCTTCTTTCTCCACTTTCCCACATGTTATGCGCCGGGCCAATCGGTCGGCCCTTATTCTTTCTTTGGAGCTGGTCAAACTCTCTTCTTTGACTCTCTCTCTCTCTCTCTCTCTCTGCTCTCTGCTCTCTGCTCTCTTAGTCTCTCTCTCCTCTCATGGTATTTGGTAAAATTGGAGAAAATTTTTGCATGTGTAATAATCATTGCAAATAGATGATAATTCTTTGAATCATTTGAGATTCATTCGAAAAATAAAAATAAAAATTGGTCAAGGAAATTTGATGGAGGATAATTAATTAGCCAAATCTGCTAATAATGTACTTTTTTTTTTATACATTTGAAGTAAAAACTACGAATAAAATTCTTTAAAAAATAAATAATTATTGATATAATTGATCGATAATTTTATATATAATTTTATTATAATATATAAAATTTGAATTCTCTAACTTCAACTACAAAAAAGAAAGATGTCTGATAAGATTCATTGGATTTGGTTATAAAGTTACTTGAATTTGATGTTCACACTTATACATATGTATATATGTCAAGGATTTGAATCCTCTTTTTTTTTGGGAACTGTGCATTATTTATTGAGTAAAGGCCAAATCTTCATCTTATAATCATATTAAATATATATTTATCATTAAATTATAGATCTGTTTAGGTCTTATTTGATAAATCAATTTTATTTAAATTAAATTGTATTTTTTTCAACTTAATTTTTATTTTTTTCTAAAAAGTCAATAAAATTTATAACTATTTTTTAAAAATTTAACTCAACTCAAATTTAAAAATTTCATCTTATCTCAAACTCAACTCATTCATCAAATAGACCCTTAATAAAATTTTATGAAAATATTTTTGACTTATCAGATAAGGATTTTATGTCAAAATCAGAAAATATGATTTTTGAAAAAAAAAACTGTAATAAGTAGAATTTAAAACTTATACAATTTAATATAGAAATTATAAACATCATTTAACACATGCTTATTTATTTGTAAACTTTAACATCATTTTGATTTTATAAACTCTTTAAAAATTGTCATTTCTAAATACTTACTAAAAAGTCAAAGTTTTTATTTCTTTTTTTTTTATAGATTAAATTAAACTAAAAAATGATTAAAAATAATTAAAATAAAGAACAAAACAAACTTTGTGAATCCCGCCCTATGTCAACAACCACAGATTAACTCTTACCTTTTCAAACTACATATGTGATAATGCTCTTTATTACATCTAAATATGGTAATTATTGAATTTCTATTTATTATCATTTCTATTTTCCTTTCTTCTTTCTTTCTTTCTTTTTTTTTTTTTTTTTCACCACCTTCTTTAAGAATTTCTTTCTTCGTCCTTGTGATCAACAAAGATGGTAAATGTGGACTCTCTATATACTAAAAAAGTGTCAATTCACTGTACTTTTTATTTCGTCCGCTGATGCCAAGTGTAGTTCCTTAAAAAGAATTAAACATCCATTAAAAAATTCAGTATTTTTTTTTACTCTAATATTCTCATCATTTAATTAAAAAAATAATGTAACATACGAATATTACACTATGTTAATATTTGCATTCAAAACAAACAAAACATCTAATAAAAAACAAATAAAAAACAATAAGAATAAATAAAACAAACTGTTGAATTTATGAGGAAAAATAAAAATTAAAAAAAAAACTTGTGGTGATAAGATTCAAAGATTTTTTTTTCTTTTTTTTTTTTTTTTGGGAGCGTGTCTCATATTTGCTTCAAACTAGGAATACAAACCGAGTACTAGTGAGTCTTCATCTAGCGGTTAACAGTTTAGATTTAATCCTCAATCTGACTTCTCTTTTTATGGCCAGAATTAAATCTCATAAAAATTCATGTGTATATATATATGTATGTATGTATGTATATGTATAACAACTAATGAGAGAAATTAACTGTGGATAACAGGCTAGACGGAAGACTTTCTTCTCTCTCTAAAAAGACTCTTTCTCTCTCCGGTCGAAATTGTGCCATGTGGCGACTTGACGCACCACCTTACCTCACCCTTGCAATCTCCACCATATTTATTCTCCAACATCACACATTTCACACAATTTTGGTCTTAGTCCAAACCCTATTTGATGCCGAGTCCATTGCGTAAACAAAACAAAGACTTCAAAACTTCACTCTCTCTCTCCTCTCTCCTCTCTCTCTCTCTCTCCTCTCGTACATATAATTCTCTGACCTTTTTCTTCTTTATTATATATAAGAGCCCTGGTCTTTAGCTCCCTTTTAGTTTGATTTTTATATATATAGAGATATATACATTATCATAGCATCTTCATTTCCTCGTCATGATCATGGACCCCACTGGGGAATTGGATCAGGACGGTTCGCCGGTGATCAGAGCGGTCGATGGCCGGAAAAGGGTCGTCGGAGAATTGGACTTTTTTGCCGATAAAGGTGTCGATCTGGTCAAAGCAACATCACAAGGCCATGTTGATCATGATGAGGCTGAAGATCATCATCAAGATCAAACTGCACGAGATCGTGGAGCGCTGCAAGAGATGCAACTCGACGTGAATGTATGCAATATCTTGACTTGTTTTAATTTTTATTTGCTTTTTTTTTTCTCTAAGTTTTTGATTAATTTTCGTAAATATATAAGACTTTGAAATTTTCCATTTTGTTATTACGTTTGTAGACTGGCTTGTGTCTTCTTACAACCAACACTAGTAGCGAAAAATCAAGTGTGGACGAAGGCTCTTCTGGCAATAATATTGAGGATAACAAGAAACCAAATTTGAATGAGGTAAACAATTAACTTTTAATAATATTGGTAGTATTATTTTTTTCACTTTTTTTTTTTTACCTGAATTATTGAAAGTGATTTTATTAGTCATGTATAACCACCATAAGGACTAATTTTATGTTGGTGAATATAGTTGATGATTTTGCAGGCAGAATTGGACCGAATGAACAATGAAAATCAACGTTTAAGAAGTTTACTTAATCAGGTTAACAACAATTACCAGGTCCTTAATCTGCATGTAGCATCACTGGTGCAAAGGCGACAGAACCAAAATTCCGAATCCGGGGAAGAACGCAATAAGGTAATAAATTTTCTAATTTTGTTGCTACATATTTTATTTAATTTTCGTTGCATAATACAATATATAGCTACGGTTTTTGATTTCAGATGTTAAGTGGACTCGTAGAAGAGAATCAGAGAAGGTACGCAGCAGGAGTGAAACCATTGATGGACATAGGTCAGCCAGCTCCGATCGCTGGTGAGAAAGATTATGAAGTTTCGCATTCTTCTGGATCGCCTCGAAACGAAATAGTGGAGTCAATGGACTGTAAGAGTATTAAACCTCCTAATATTAGGGAAATTGGAAGGAAGGAACTATTAGAACATGATGATCAAGAAGAAGTTCCAGAGCATCAACAAGATCAATTTGCTACAGGATCTAGATGGGTTCCTAATAAAGTTGCTAAATTTGGTAGTACTACGACTAATATGACTACTTCAAGAGATGAAGAGCAAGCGTCAGAAACCATGTCCATGATTAGAAAAGCCCGCGTTTCGGTTCGCGCAAAATCTGATGCTTCCATGGTAATTAGTAGCATCATCTCTATCATTTAATATCTTGATTCTTAATATGTATTTAAGAAAACTTGTGATATCTTTCTTGAATGAATCACTTAGAAATAAAGGATTTGGACCTCTATATATTTTGAATTCAGAACCATTGCTTTCTTTCTAATGTGCAACTAGTCTTCCTTTTAATTTTACTAAAATCTTAACAAAAAGGAACAAATAATTAGGGGACATACATGTAAATATGCAAACTAATTTTGCTTTTGTTAATACTATAATTTAAGCAATATCAACATAGATTAACTAATAAAAGTTAGAAAAAAACGTGTAAACTATTACATTTTCAATCTTTATCATGCGTGCCTATATGTATAACTTATATATCATATAGAGCGAGTGAATTGTTAAAAACAAATAAAGTGAAAGAATATATTTTGTTGTCAAATTAATATTTCAATAACTGCTTATACTCCATATCAAAATATTTGTTTATTTTGTTGAATTCGAGATTATTAAGAGACTAAACTTTTACATCTATTTATTAAATGGGGTAGCTTAATACCCTAATATGTCTATTATTGTTATAGTGTTTTTATGATGTGGGACTCGGATTTTTTTTTTTTATCCTAACATATTTGTGTGCATATAGATGCGAACATAATATCATATATGCTGATCCATCTGCAAAAATCGTGATAGATTTCTGATGGGTGCCAATGGAGAAAGTATGGGCAGAAAATGGCAAAAGGAAATCCATGTCCTCGAGCTTACTATCGTTGCACCATGGCTACTGGTTGTCCAGTCCGCAAACAAGTAAGCCACCCCTTCTTTCTTTTCTTTTCTTTGTTCTTTTTTTTTTTTTTTTAACTTTTATGGTAAATATCTATATGAATATCTATGGCAAAAGGAACTTTCTTATCTTTCTTTTTAGACAAGGCATTTATCTTCTTTTCAATAGTGATTTTATTGAGATTTTTTTAAAAAAACATTTTTGAGAGCGACAGATATAAATTCTAAGCTTATGTTCACATCATAAGTGAAATTAACAACCTTAAAAGACTTACATATTATCTAGTAATTAACACATGTTAGTGGTAATTTTTTTTTTAAAGTGATTGAAATATTGGTTTGCCGACTAAACAAGGGCAAAAAAAAATTATCTTTAGGTGCAAAGATGTGCAGAAGATCAAACAATCCTGACCACAACATACGAAGGCCACCACAATCATCCTCTCCCGCCGACCGCCATGGCAATGGCGTCGACAACATCAGCCGCTGCATCCATGCTACTCTCGGGATCAATGCCGAGCGCCGACCACCACAATATTCTCAACCCTAACTTCCTAGCAAGAACCGCTCTCCCTTGTTCCCCGAGCTTCGCGACGCTTTCGGCCTCAGCTCCATTTCCGACCGTCACGCTAGACCTCACTCGCACTCCCGCCGCCTCCTCCTCCTCCTCCGCGGAGCAAATCCTAGGCCAATTGCGACAACTTCCTCAAGGTAATGTGAACAATCCTTCCCAAATTATGCCTCAAAATGCCATGTCCCCGTCGTCACAAGTTTTTGGGCACGGTCTTGTGGACCAATGCACCAAGTTCATGGGTCTTCACGGATTGAACAATGGTGCTAACCCTCAAGACTTAGAGCCCGGGCAATTATCCGACACCGTGAGTGCGGCAACTGCAGCTATCACGGCGGATCCTAACTTCACGGCGGCTCTGGTGGCGGCGATCACGAATATCATCGGCGGAAATGTTAAGCCGAACAATGGCAGTGGCGTTGCTACTAGAAACCACAGTGAGAAGAATGCCTGAATTTAGTTAATAATTAATTAACTAGCCTCAGTTTTGATGTTGTTGGATACTTAATAAGTAAGTTTAGCCATTAGAGGGTTAATCTTTCATTTGGTTTGTGACTTTGGAATTAGATAGATTGAACTCAGAACAATTTGGTTTTTCTGTTGTTTGTTCACTTCTGTTTCCCTTGATTTTTTTTTTTAACGTTAAATAATAGAGTTTTTTTTTTTTTTTTTTTTTTTTTTTTGCATTGGAGAAGCTGAGATTTCGGTATTAAATTAAAGAATGAAACGGGTTGCTATAATGTAAAGATACATAATGAAATATGTATATATAATAGCTTAATGTGAATCATAATTTTGTTTAAGAGCTATATTGTCACTCTACTCTCTAAGAATATGAGACTGAACGAACAATTGGAAATAATTTTCGTTTTGGTAATTTGAGTGTGTATATATATATTTAGAGAGAATTTGAATATTAAAAAAAATCTACTCTCTGTTAAGAAGAGAGAATGATATGAATCGCAATTTTTTTTTTTTTTGTAAATGTATTTATAGGACGTTGAATATGAAAATTAAGAAATATATTACTAGTGACTGTTTTTGAATTCCTTTCAAAAAAAATTTTTTTTTTTGAACCATCAGACGGAGATGGAAATTTAAGACTGCTTCCATCTTATAAAAATGTCAACTTATTAAGTGAAGTGATCTAACATTTTTTTATGTATATTATTGTTGTTTTTTTACGACCTAAGATTTGTGTTTCTTTTTACGTTAACATATCCCTATAAAATGATGCTCTCTTTGAAATCAATAATCTTGTATTGAATGGATTGAACCACTCATTTGAACTTGTTAGGCTCTAATACCATGTAAAGATTAGCTAAGTCCCACATTGTAAAAATATAACAACAGTAATAAATATATTACTCTTAAAAAGCTATGACATAATTTCACAAATTTCATATAAGATACGTATTAAATATATTTGATTTTTATGTGACATTCAAAATAGGTAAATTGTATATGAAATTAAAGAAAAACAAATTTAAAAGGGCCTCTATATCAATGCATGATATTTATTTCATTCCAAAAGAACTTGCATTATATATTTCACTGAATTTTCATAATTTTAACACATGACAAAATTGATTGTAAAAAAAGTATATACACAAACACTGCAAGCACGAGTTAAAAAAAAATCATGTTAGGATCAAAAAATATACATATCAATAAATAGGGCATCAAAAAAAAAAAACCCACTCTCTTTATAAAGTATTATTGTGACAACAATTTTCATTAATTGTCTTTAGGAAATTAACGGAGATATTAAACCTCAAATAAATAAAAAAGATGGTTCAATTTTCTGAGAGTCTCACTTTGTCATAAGATCAACAATGTTTTTGTTAAGATTTAATAAACATCCTAAATCTATATTACCGAAAGTAATAACATCACAAAAAAAAATAATAATAATAAACAAACAAGAATATGAAAAGGTTGATAGTGGTTCAATTTCAATATTGTGAGAGCTATATTCACTTGCAGCTATTTCCATAACTCAGTATAATTAAAAATAAAAGGTTTATAAGAGAAAATCATACACCTCTTAGTCGCTACATAGATATACATTATCTATGTTCTAATCTCTCTAATAAATCCTTAATGGGTGCATCTTCTTTTGTATAGGAAAAATTAGGTTAGCTAAAAGTGTGAAATTCTCAAAGTTCTCTTACAAAAAATTTTAATCAATCCATTTACTATCTTCATTTCTGGATAATTATTAAACTCCACAACTAATAATAATTAAAATGTCGGTATGGACTAATTTGAAAAAAAAAAAAAAAAAAAAAGTGGTCCTTTTTTTTCCCCTCTCAACCGCATATCTTTTTACTTCAATCCATGTTTGCTTCCTTTTTTTTTTTTTTTTTTCTTTTTTTTGTTCCTTTCATTTTCTTTTCTTTTTCCAAGTAGGCGTTGTCCTTAATGTTGATCTCTCTATTACAAGTTGTTTTTGTGACTAAGAAACATTGGACTAGCTAGTGTGAAAAAGGAAACTTTGGCGGCAAGAGAACTTGACTTTCAAATAACCAAAGAGTAGTCCAGTTTGGAGGATGCTACGAGTAGTGCATGTTTTCATAGATAGTGGATAAGGAAATCTTATTGTCTACAATTGCCGTGTCAATATTGATGTTATCCTTTAATAAAATGAGTATGACTTTTCTGGCTATATTACACTTTTTTTCCTCTTTTTTCTTTTCTTTTTTTTTTTTTTTTTGGATGATACTCGTTTACTATTAGTTCGACCATATTTCGGCTACCAACTTGTTGCCCTATAAATCTTTGGACCACAATAACATTCATAGCTAGTATCATAAAGTCACAAACTCCCTACCAGCCAATGAATGAAGCGAAAGAAAAAATATATATATATATATATATTGTCACAGGCTACACTACTTCCATATTGGATTCTTGGGAAGTAAAATTTCTAAATAAAGTCACATACACGAGGAAACATTTTCATGTTACACTTTTTGTCATAACAATGTTTTTATGTGGCTAAATGTCATTTTATCACAGTATTATAATTAATATTCATTTAGTCATAATTTCTAGTGTGACCAATAAACTTTTAGCAACAAAATTTTAAATCACGATAATAAATTTTAGTCCTATCAAAAAGTTTCCGTGACAAAATCTTACCACTAAAAGTTTTAATTACAACAAAAATTTATATTTAAATGCATACCAACAACAATCTTGTGATTAAAAGTAATATTTAGTTATGCGAAACTGTTGTGACTAAGTATCGTAAGAAGATGGTATGATTATTATTATATATTTATTTTGGGTAGTGAGGAAAAAGGCATTAGGGGTATTTCATTAGAGTAATGTTAGGGACAGCAACTTCAATTCTAATTTTTTGATACCAATTCATGTGTTATATTTTTATTGATAAATGCAATCAATTGATGTGATAATACTTTTAATGCTTACCAATAAAAATATGACAACTCACATGCTATATAAGTAGGTACTCAAAAATTGGGATTAAAATTAGTATTCCTAGCGTTTTTCATTCCATTCTCAATATCCTTATATAAAAATATATAATAAATAACTATTTTTTAGGAAATAATTGTTGGAAAAATGGTTTTTTAACCATTTTGAGGTCCAAATTTGAGTGGGAACCACTTAATGGAATTAACGGGTCTTGGTGGATTTGCGTTCTCCATCGCAAGGAGATCGAAATCATATATTCATACGCTCAAAATGGTATTCGGGTGAATGAGAAATTGATACTCAAAGTGTGTCCAATGGAATAAGAAGTTTGTTGGAGATTGGCTTATAAATGTGGAAGTCCCACATTGCTTAGGCATGAAAAGAAGATGGACTTTATAAGGATTTGCACTTTTGGACTTGGGTAAGATTGTGAACCCAAGATGCTCTCTCACGTGCAGGGGGGTGCAAATCACAGCCCCGGTGGGTTAGGGGCCCAATGTGGGCGACGCGAATGCCGATCCGTCAAGCTTGGCCTTGCGCGGGCTTTGTTTTGGATTTTTTTTTTTCCTCTCCAACACATAATTCCGAGAGTCAATCAATCCGGAAATGGTTCATCTTCCAACGTTCATATTCCATAATTAATGGGCAGCAATAAAACCGAATTTACACCCTATTAAATTCGGTTTTTGAAACACCCAAGAGCTTGAGCCTATAAAAGGAGGCCCCCTCATGCATGAGAAGCACACCTTGAGACAAAATCCGAGAGCAGCACTAGAGCACTTTGTCTTTATGTTCTTTTCTTCTTTTCTTGTTTGTCGTGGTCGAGTTCGGTTTTGAGTTTTGGTGATAGAGGAAAGACTTCGTTTCAAGTTCGCCGGAAGCGGTTTTCGTCGATCGTGCTAGACTGCCGTTTGTTCGTCGTTGTATCCTGAGAGATAGACGTCCATTCGAACCTCAAGCACTTACCGGAGGGGACGAATCTATTTTAAGGAAAGCGTGGTTCACGTGCCTCGACGTTTTACTTTCGTTTGCCTTCCTCCTTTCGGGTTAAGGTTGAATTTCATTGTAATCATTTTCTTTATAATCAAGTTCAATTTATTTGTTCGTTGTGTATGCTTCCTCTCTATATATGTTGTCTAACAATCTTAAAATAGATTTGTATCATAGACGACGAACAGGTTATTGAACTCGGAAGGATTTGCTTATTTTTGTTGCTTCGGTAGTTCAATTTCCGAAACAAGGAATTGCACATTTGTTTTGTTGCTGCAGTTTATTGCTAACGTTTTCTTGTGGCAAATGGCATTCACCTTTTATATTTTGTTTGATCTAATTATTACGAAACCAAAGAGTTGCTAACGTTTTCCTGTATTTTGTTTCCCAGTTTCTATATATATATATATATATATATATATATATATATATATGTTGATTTGTTCAATCGGCTGAAATCCTTAAAATCACTAATTTTTTGTTTTGTGATTTGCATTTATTTTGCATGCATTCATGTTTGATTTAAAACATGGAATGACAACGTCTGCTTCCGGTTTATTGTAATAAATGTGTATAATATTTATTAACGTTTTCTTTTCAAACGTTAGTACATATATATAACATATATTTAATAAATTATAAGCTTTTATAATTTTATTAATTGCTTGGTATTATAATATTTATTTGAAATATTAGTATTTATTTTGGTACTAATATTTGCTTTATTTTTCAGAAATGGCTGAAAACATGAACATCGTGCCAACTGAGAATCCTTCTGTGGCAACGGAACCATCACCTCGGGTAGCCTCGTCTTCAACTCAACCTTTGGCTGTCTCGGTTCCTGTTAACCACAATGAGAAACCGGAGAAATTCACCAGTTTGAATTTTAAGACTTGGCAACAAAAGATGTTGTTTTATCTTACCACTCTAAATCTTGCGAGATTCTTGAAAGATGATCCTCCTAATGTTAGAAAGGATGAGGTAGATGCTCAAGTGCAGCTTGCTTTCGATGCTTGGAAGCATTCTGATTTCCTTTGTCGGAATTATATTCTGAATGGCATGACTGATTCACTCTATAGTGTGTATAGCGTGAAGGGATCGGCCAAGGAACTGTGGGAGTCCTTGGATCACAAGTACAAGTCAGAAGATGCAGGTGCTAAGAAGTTCTTGGTGGGACAGTTCATGAACTTTAAGATGGTGGATTCCAAGACCGTCATTAGTCAAGTTCAAGAGCTGCAATTAATCATTCACGGAATTCATGCTGAAGGAATGGTTATTAGTAAGTCTTTTCAGGTAGCAGCGATTATAGAGAAGCTACCCCCTGCGTGGAAAGATTTCAAGAACTATTTGAAGCACAAGAGAAAGGAAATGAGTGTGGAAGACCTCATTGTGAGACTTCGCATTGAAGAGGATAATAAGGGCTCGGAGAAGAAGCTCACCAACAATGCTGTTGCCAATTCCGCCAAGGCTAATATGGTGGAGCATGGTCAAAGCTCGAAGAACAAGAAGTTCAACAAGACGGGGTCTAAACTGGGACCTAAAGGTGGAGTTTTAAAGAAACAGAAATTCCAAGGAAAGTGTTTCAATTGTGACAAAATGGGTCACAAGTCGGCTGATTGTAGACTGCCGAAAAGAAACAAGAAGAAAGAGTCCAATGTGGTGGATGCTATCACACAGGAGGTGTCTGACATCAGTCTTTCGACTGTGGTTTCTGAAGTCAACATGGTGGATTCTAATCCAAAGGAATGGTGGTTAGATACGGGTGCCACTCATCATGTTTGTTCAGATAGAGCTGCATTTGCTAATCTAGTTCCTTTGGAAACTGGGGAGAAGCTGTATATGGGCAATTCTGCAACTTCTGAGATCAAGGGTCAAGGAACTGTATTCCTGAAGATGACATCCGGGAAGGAAGTCAAGCTGCACAATGTGTTGTATGTGCCTGAAATCCGGAAGAATCTGATTTCCGGAACAATGATGAGCATGCATGGCTTCAAGATGGTTTTTGAGGCCCAGAAAATTGTTTTGTCCAAATATGGAATGTATGTGGGTAGGGGTTATGTGAAAGATGGAATGTGGAAAATGAATGTAATGGCTGTTAAGCCTAAATCCATCAATAAAGAGAAAAAGTCTTCCGCTTATTTGCTTGAGTCTTCTAACTTATGGCATGGTAGACTAGGACATGTTAATTTTGATACATTGCGTAGATTAATTAACTTGGATCACATACCTGCATTTGAAATTGATTTAAAACATAAGTGTGAAACTTGTGTAGAGGCAAAACAAACAAGATCATCGTTTCAAACATTTGAAAGGAATACTGAACCACTTGAATTAATTCATAGTGATGTTTGTGATTTAAAGTTTGTTCAAACTAGAGGTGGTAATAAGTATTTTATCACTTTTATCGATGATAGCACGAAATATTGCTATGTGTATTTGCTTAAAAGCAAAGATGAGGCTATAGAGAAATTTGTTCTCTATAAGCAAGAAGTTGAGAACCAACTTAATAAGAAAATTAAGATGGTAAGAAGTGATCGTGGGGTGAATATGTGGAACCATTTGGTGAATTTTGTTCACAACATGGTATTATTCATGAGATCACGCCACCTTATTCTCCTCAGTCAAATGGTGTGGCTGAACGCAAAAATCGTACCTTAAAAGATATGATGAATGCAATGTTGATAAGTTCTGGTTTGCCACAGAACATGTGGGGGAAGCCATTTTGTCGGCTAACTATCTTTTAAATAAGATTCCCCGGAAGAAAAAGGATAAAACCCATACGAATTGTGGAAAGGAAGGAAGCCTTCCTACAAATACTTGAGAATATGGGGATGACTTGCTAAAGTTTTGTACCCGGGCCAAAGAAGATGAGAATAGGTCCTAAAACGGTTGATTGCATCTTCATTGGCTATGCCCACAACAGTAGTGCATATCGGTTCCTTGTGCATGAATCTAAAAACCCTGATATACACAAGAACACGATAATGGAATCTAGGAATGCATCATTCTTCGAACATGTATTTCCTTGTAATTCCAAGAAAGATGGTCCAGGTTCGTCTAAACGAGCATACGAGACTATTGAAGAGAATAGTCAGGACCAAGAGGAAAATAATGAAAATGGAAAAGAGGAAGAAGAGCCTAGACGAAGCAAAAGGGCAAGGACAGAAAAATCGTTGGACCAGATTTTCTGACCTATATGCTAGAGGCTGAACCTCAAACATATAAAGAAGCTGTAAGCTCAACTGAGGGTTCTTTATGGAAAGATGCCATAAAGAGTAAATTGATTCTATCTTGCAAAATCATACTTGGGAGTTAGTGAATCTTCCTCCAGGAAGTAAACCATTAGGGTCTAAGTGGATTTTCAAACGGAAAATGAAAGCAGATGGAACAATTGATAAGTATAAGGCCAGACTTGTAATAAAAGGATATAGACAACGAGAAGCCTTGATTACTTTGACACATATTCTCCCGTGACGAGAATAACTTCTATAAGAATGATTTTGGCAATGCCGCACTGCGGAATCTTGAAGTCCATCAGATGGATGTAAAGACAGCTTTTCTTAATGGAGATCTTGAAGAAGAAATTTATATGGAACAACCGAGGGTTGTATAGCTCCAGGACAAGAAAAGAAAGTCTGCAAACTTGTGAAGTCTTTGTACGGACTTAAGCAAGCTCCAAAACAATGGCACGAGAAATTTGATAATGTCATGATGACAAATGGGTTCAAAATCAATGAGTGTGACAAGTGTGTTTATGTCAAGAATACATAAGACGGATATGTCATACTCTGTCTATATGTAGATGACATGCTAATCACAGTAGCAATGATCGGATGATCAAATCTACTAAAGATATGTTGAATTCAAGATTTGACATGAAAGACATGGGACCGGCTGATGTAATATTGGGAATTAAAATCTTAAGGTCCCTAATGGTCTTATATTGAGTCAGTCACACTATGTGGACAAGATACTTGATAAATTCAATAAAGATGATTCTGGTGTGGCCAGAACTTCAATTGATTTAAATCAACATCTGTCCAAGAATAGAGGAGAAAGTATATCTCAAGTAGAGTATGCTAGAGTAATAGGGAGTCTAATGTACTTAATGAGTTGTACAAGACCAGATATTGCTTTTGCAGTGAGTTGTTTGAGTAGGTTCACGAGTAATCCAGGGGCTGACCACTGGAAAGCAATTGTTAGAGTACTCAGGTACTTACGTTATACTCGTGATTATGGGCTGCATTATACTAGATTTCCTGCTGTTCTCGAAGGATATTCAGATGCAAGTGGATATCTGATATACAGGATTCTAAGGCACTAGTGGATATGTATTCACTTTGGGAGGTGCAGCAGTCTCGTGGAAATCTTCTAAGCAGACAGTAATAACCAGATCCACGATGGAATCTGAGTTTGTTGCTTTAGACAAAAGCGGCGAAGAAGCTGAATGGCTACGACAGTTCTTAGAATATATTCCAGAATGGCCAAAACCTGTGCCTGCAATATGTATACATAGTGATAGTCAATCTGCTATCGGTATGGCACAGAATGTCATGTATAACGGTAAGTCGAGACATATTCGTCGTCGACACAATACCGTTAGACAATTAATCTCAACTGGAATCATAACAATTGACTATGTTAAGTCAAAAGAAAATATTGCGGATCCGTTAACCAAAGGGTTGAATAGAGATCTAGTTGAGAAATCATCAAGGGAATGGACTTAAGCCCACGAAATAATAGGTCGAAACAGTGGAAACCCAACCTAGTTGACTGGAGATCCCAAGATCTAGGTTCAATGGGATAACTAAATTGTATAGACCGAGTAGGATCACTGTGGGGTTACCCTCCAGCTCATTCCTATGATGAAAACAGTGATACCCGTACGAGAAAGGTTAAGCTATGCTTTTAATGATTCTTATGCGTCGGGAATCCGAGAAGAGTAATGCGGGATACTCTTGATTAAGAAATCACCTATGTGAGAGAGAAGTGGGGCCGCTTCAAAGAAGAATTGCTAGGGCTAAATTCTTTAAAACTCTTACAGAACCAGGACGATGTCCACGGCCAAAATGGACATAACCATGAGAACTGAAACTATGTCAGGAAAATATCTGTGTGAGGTATACTATCATTTACACAAACGGCAGAACAGTTCAAAGACAACGCGTCTACTAATCAGCCAGTAAAGTAAGTATATTGTCACAAGGGAAGGTTCAAGTGTTAACGCCTACCTATCCTATGCAGATGTTAACCGTAGAACTCTATCACCGTGTCGTGTTTTGTTTTCCCTCGTCGTTGGTCAATTTTCATTCATGTGGGGGATTGTTGGAAAAATGGTTTTTTTTTAACCACTTTGAGGTCCAAATTTGAGTGGGAACCACTTAATGGAATTAACGGGTCTTGGTGGATTTGCTTCTCCATCGCAAGGAGATCGAAATCATATATTCATACACTCAAAATGGATATTCGGGTGAATGAGAAATTGATACTCAAAGTGTACCCAATGGAATAAGAAGTTTGTTGGAGATTGCTTATAAATGTGGAAGTCCCACATTGCTTAGCATGAAAGAAGATGGACTTTATAAGGATTTGCACTTTTGGACTTGGGTAAGATTGTGAACCCGTCCTCCTCACGCGCAGGGGGAGGGGGTGCAAATCACAGCCCGGTGGGTTAGGGGCCCAATGTGTGCTCGCACGACGTGGCGATGCGAATGCAGTCCGTCAAGCTTGGCCTTGCGCGGGCTTTGTTTTGGATTTTTTTTTCTCCAACACATAATTCCGAGAGTCAATCAATCCGAAAATTGTTCATATTCCAACGTTCAATTCATGATTAATGGGCAGCAATAAAACCGATTTTACACACTATTAAATTCGGTTTTATAACACCCAAAGCTTGAGCCTATAAAAGGAGGTCCCCTCATGCATGAGAAGCACACTTGGAACAAAATCCGAGAGTTTAGAGCTTTGTCTTTCTGTTCTTTCTTTTTTCTTTGTAGTGGTCGAGTTCGGTTTGAGTTTTTGGTGATAGAGGGAGATTTTGTTTCAAGTTCGCCAGAAGCGGTTTTTCGATGTGCTAGACTACCGTTATTCGTCGTTGTATCCGGAGAGACAGACGTCCTGTTCAACCTCAAGCACTTACCGGAGGGGATGAATCTATTTTAAGGAAGCGTAATTCACGTGCCTCGACGTTTTACTTTGTTTCCTCTCCTTCGGTTAAGGTTGAATCTCATTGTAATCATTTTTTATAATCAAGTTCAATTTATTGTTCGTTGTGTATGCTTCCTCTCTATATATGTTGTCTAACAATAAATAACTACTTTGGCAATCCAGATCCATGGTCACCTATTGAGTGACTCTTAGCAATTAAGGAACGATAGATAGATTGGAGACTCGCCTGCGGCTTGATGATCAAGTGACTTCAACGATATGGATAAGAGAATGACGTAAAACAAAAACGAAACCATGGAGTTAGAGTCCATAAGATGTTGTGGTAGGGTTAGAGACAACGATGGGCAGAAAATTATTTTAGTAGGCATT